>JAKWIY010003053.1:1788872-2403642 GCA_027704805.1 Solanum corneliomulleri | reverse complement strand
CATCCAATCGTGTGTTCTTCCCAAGAGCTATGTGGGCATGCTACATCCGAAGTAGTCCTAGAGTGTGGTTTCCAAGGGAAATGATGGCATTCCATGCTCGACATTGTCCGAACATATGTGTTGTCCAAGGGTGATGATGGCATGCCACACCCGCCATCGTCCGATCGTAAGGGCAGTCGGAGGGTGATGATGGCATGTCACACTCACTGTCATTCGACCGTGTGTTTTATCCAATGACTATGATAACATTACATGCCTGACGTTGTTCGACCATGTGTGATGTTAGAGGACTATGATGAAATGCCACACCTGACGTCATTCGACCGTGTGTATTGTCCGAAAGCTATAGCGACATGCCACACCCGACGTTGTCCGACAGTGTGTCCATCTAAACGCTCAGATGGCATGCAACATTTTACAACATTTGAGTGTGTGTCAGTCCAAAAGTCTTGATGGCATGCTACATCCAACATTTTCCAACCATGTGTGCTTCCAAGGACGATGATGCCTTGCCACGCCCAATGTCGTTCGACCTTGTGGGATGTCCAAGGGCTTTGATGGCATGTCACACCTGATGTTATCTGATTGTTTGTGCTATCGAATGGCTACATGGACCAGCCAAGTACGACGTCGTCCTACTATGTGTTGTCCAAGGGAAATGATGACATGCCACGCCCGACGTCATCCGATTGTATGTGGTGTCCAAGGGAGATGATGGCATACCACACCCGACATCGTCCATTCATGTATGCAGTCGAAGGGTGATGATGTCCTGTCACGCCCGACATCCTTTAATTGTGTGTTCTATCCAATGGCTATGATGACATGGCATACTTGACATTTTTCGATCGTGTGTGATGTCAGAAGGATATGATTAAATACTACACAAGACATCTTCCGACCGTGTGTGTTGTCCAAAGATACACGGGCATGCCACGCCAGACGTCCTCCGGCCGTGTGTCCGTCTTATCGCCATGATGGCATGCCATGTATAATGTCGTCCGACCATTTGTGTTAAGCAAAGACTTTGTATGCTGATAAGGGCTATGATGTCATGCCACCCCCGACGTCGTCCGACCGTGTGTGTTGTCCAGTGGAAATGGGGGCACATGACACCCGATGTTGTCTGATCGTGTGTCTAATTTAAGGGAAATGATGACGTGCCACTCCTGATTTCTTCGTTCATGTGTGTTTTCCAAAGGTAATGATGGCATGCAACGCGCGACGCCGTCTAACCGTGTGTGCACTCCAAGGGAAAAGATGGTATGGTACTATCGACGTCTTCCCACCGTGTGTGTTGTCCAAGGGACATAATGGCATACGATGCTCGATGTAGTCTAACCATGTACGATGTCCAAGGGATATGATGGCATGCAACGCCCAGAATCGTCTATTCGTGTGTGTTGTAAAAGGGCGATACTGGCTTGCCATGCCCATAGTCATCTGACCGTGTGTGCTTTCTAATCGCTATAATGACATTTCACACCCGACATCGTCCAACCATGTGTGATTTCCAAGGCATATAATCGCAAGCCAAGCTCAACATCGTAATTCGTGTGTGCTATCCAAGGGCTATGGTGGCATGCCAAGCCCGACATTTTCTGATTGTGTATACTGTCCAAGAGCGATGATAGCATGCCATGCTTGATGTCGTCCGATTGTGTGTGTTTTCCAAGGGATACACGATCATGCCCCGCCTGACGTCGTCCAACCGTTTGTCATGTCCAAGGGCCATGATGGGATACCACGCTCGACGTCATTCGACCGTGTGTGCTAACCAAGGGCCACGATGGCATGCCACATTTGACATAGTCAGACCGTGTGTACTATTAATGGGCTAGGATTGCATGCCATGCCTGATGTTGTTTGATCGTGTATACTGGTTAAAGGCCTTGGTTGCATGGAAATCCCGACGTCGTCCGACCATGTGTGGTATTTAAGGGCGATGATGGAATGCCACGCCAGACGTTGTTCGTCCGTATGTGTAGTATAAGGGCGATGATGGCATGCAACGCCCAACGTCATACGACCGTGTGTGCTGTCCAAGGATGGTAATGGATGCCACTGTCGACGTTTTGTGATCGTATGTATTATTAGGGGGCCATGGTGGCGTGCCACGCCTGACGTCGTTCGACCATGTTTTCTTTCCAAGGGCGATGATGGCATGCCACGCCCGACATCATCAGTTCGTGTGTGCAGTCCTTGGGCGATGATGACATGCCACACCCGATGTCGTCTGATCGAGTTTGTTGTACATTGGACATGATAACATGCCACTCCCAATATCGTTCGACCGTGTATGTTGTCTTAGGGTTATGATAGCATGCCACGCCTGAAGCAGTTCGATTGTGTTTGATGTCCAAAGGCTATGCATGCATTCCACTCCCAACATCGTCTGACTTTCTATGGTGTCCAAGGGCGTAGATGGCATGCCACGCCCGACGTAGTCCAACCCTGTGGGCTGTCCAAGGGAGATGATGGCATGACATGCACGACATTGTCTGTTTGTGTGTGCATTACAAGGGCGACGATGTCATGCCAGGCTTAGCGTCATTCGTCCACGTGTGCTGGTCAAAGGCTATGATGACATGCCACAACGGACATCGTCCTACCGTATCCAAGTGTTTTGATAGCATGTCATGCCCGAGGTCATCTTATCGTGTGTGCTATCCAAGGTATACATACGCATTCCACGCCCGATGTCATCGTACCGTGTGTGCTGTTCAAGGAAAATGATGGCATGAGATGCCCGACGTCGTCTGAACGTGTGTGCTATCCAAGGGTGATAATAGCATGCCACGCCCTAAATCGTCCGTTCATGTGTTCAGTCCAAGGGTAATGATGGTATGTCACACCCGACGTCTTCTGACCGTGTGTGCTATCCAATAGCTATAATGACATGTTAAGCCTGACGTTGTCCGACAGTGTATGCTGTCCAAGGGCTATAATTGCATGCACGCTTCACATCGTCCAGCCGTGTGTTTTGTCCTAGGGCTACCTAGGCAGCCACACCCAACGTCGTCTAACCGTGTGTTCTTTCAAGCGCTATGATATCATTCCACATCCGACATCACTAAAATTTGTGTGTTGTCCAAGGACTATGGTGGCATTCGATGCCTGATGTCATCCATTCATGTGTTTAGTCCAAGGGCGACTAAAATACTACGCTCGACATCGTCCAACCCTTTATGCAGTCCAAGGGCTATGATGGCATGCTGCGCCTGATGTTGTCTGATCATTTGTGTTTTCCAGGGTCCATGATTACATGCCATGTCCGATGTTGTCTAACCGTGTGTGCTTTTCAAGGATGGATCTGGCATGCCACGCCCGAAATTGTTCGTCTATGTATGCACTCTAAGGGAGATGATGGCATGCCACACCCGACGTCCTCTGACCATGTTTGCGGTCCAAGGGCTATGATAACAAGTCACACCCCACACCTGACATTGTCTAGCCGTGTTAACTGTCCAAGTGATATGATGACATGCCACGCCCCATGTCGTCCGACCGTGTGTGTTGTTCAAGGGTTTTGATGTCATGCCATGGTCGAATTCATTAGACCGTGTGATCAGTACAAGGGAACAGATGGCAAGCTTATCCCGACGTCTTCCGACCATGTGTTTTGTCCAAGGGCCATGGTGGCTTTTGATGCCCGACATCCAATGATCGTGTGTGCATTCGAAGGTCCATGGTGGCATGCGATGCCCGATGTAGACTTACCGTGGGTGATGTATAAGGGATATGATGAAATGTCACGCCCAACGTCGACCGACCGTATGTGTTGTCCAATCGCTACGATGATATTGCACGCCCAACATCATCTGACTTTGTCTGCTTTCCAAGGTCTATGATGGCATGCCACGCCCGACGTCATCCGACTGTGTGTGCATTCCCACGGCTATGCAGGCTTGCCACGCCTGACGTTGTCTGACTGTGTGAGCTGTCCAAGGTCTTTGATGAGATGCCATGCCCGACATCGTCCGATTATGTGGGCTATCTAAGGTCTATGATGACATGCCACTCATGACATGGTATGATCATGTGTACTCTCAAAGGGCCATTATGGAATGTCACGCCGGATGTCATCCGATCATGTGAGTTTCCCAAGGGCCTGATTGAATGACATGCCTGATATCGTCTGTTTGTATGTGCAGTCCAAGGGTGATGATGGTAACCAACGCCTGACGTTGTGCTACCGTGTGTGATGTCCAAGGGATATGATGACATGCCAAGTCTGACGTCGTGTGGCCGTGTTTGCTGTTGAAGGGCTTTGATGGCACGCCATGCATGACGTCGTCCAACTGTGTGTGCTTTCCTAGGTCGATGATGACATTATTGCTTTACATCGTCTGACTGTGTGTTGTCCAAGGTGTATGATTGCAATCCACGAACAACATCGTCTGACCGTGTGTGATGACCGACGGCTACGCGGGCATGCCATACCTGACTTTGTCCGACGGTATCTGCAGTCCAAGGAAGATATTTTAATGACACACCCAATGTAGTCAGACCGTGTGTGCTATCTAAGGGCGATGATGGCATGTTACACCCGACGTCGTCTTACTGTATGTGTTGTCTAATCGCAATGATGACATTCACGCCCAACATCATCCAACTATGTGTGCTTTTAAAGAGCTATGATGGCATGCCGCGCTCGATGTCGTCCTATCATGTGTGCTTCCAAGGGCTATGCAGGCATCCGACGCTCGTCGTCTAACTGTGTGTGTTGTCCAATGGCATGATGGCTTGACAAGCTTAACGTAGTATGATTGTTTGTGTTTTCCAAGGTCTATGATGGCATGTCAAACCCGACATGTCCGATCGTGTGTGTTTTCCAAGGGAAATGATCCCCTTCCACGCCCAAAATCGTCTTACCATGTGTGTAGTCCAAACAAAATAATGGCATGTCACTCCCGATATCCTCCGACTGTGTGTGCAGTCCAAGGGCGATGATGGAATGCCACACCTAATGTCGTTTCACCGTGTGTGCTGTACATAGGGGATGATGGAATGCCCTGCCAACATTGTTCATTCGTGTGTGCAGTACAAGGGCGATAATTGCATTCCATGACCGACATTGTCCGATCGGATGTTTTGTCCAATGTCTATGATTACATGCCACGCCCAACGTTGTTCGACCGTGTGTTCTTTGCAAGGGCTATGATGGCATGCCACGCCCGATGTCTTTTTAAAGAGTGTGTTTTCCAACGGTTATGCGACATGACATGCCCGACCATGTGTGTTTTCCAAGGGCCATGATGGCATGCCACGCACACGACATCCTCCAACCTTGTGTGCTATCAAAGGGCTATGATTTCATTCCACACCCGACATCTTCCAAACGTGTGTTTAATCAAAGGGTCATGATGGAAAACTACGCTAGACGTCGTCCAACCGTGTGTGTTCTCCAAGGGTTATGATGGCATGCAACTTCCTACGTCATTTGTGTGTGTGTATAGTCCAAGATTGATAATGACATTCCACGCTTGATGTCGTCCGACCGTGTGTGTTGTCCAAGGGCTATGATGACATGCCACACTCGATGTCTTCCAAACACGTGTGTGGTGTCCAAGGGATATGATGGAATTCCACGCCTGAAATCATCCAATTGTCTATGCTGTCAAAGTAAAATGATGGCATGCCACGCCCAACATAGTTGGATCGTGTGAACTATTCAAAGGCGATGATGGCAGCCACGCTCGACGTCGTCTAATCATGTGTTTTGTCCAAGGTCTATGATTGCGTGCCATGCCCGACGTAGTCACGCCGTGTGTGTTTTCCAAGGGCGATGGTTGCTTGCCATGCCCGGCATCATCCATTCGTGTGTGGAGTCAAAGTGTGATGATGTCATTACGCCCGATATAGTCTTACCATGTGTTGTAGTCCAAACAAAATAATGCATGTCACTCCCGATATCCTCACTGTGTGTGCAGTCCAAGGGCGATGATGGAATGCACACCTAATGTCGTTTCACACGTGTGTGCTTACATAGGGGATGATGGAATGCCTGCCAACATTGTTCATTCGTGTTGCAGTACAAGGGCGATAATTGCATTCCATGACCGACATTGTCCGATCGGATGTTTTGTCCAATGTCTATGATTACATGCCACGCCCAACGTTGTTCGACCGTGTGTTCTTTGCAAGGGCTATGATGGCATGCCACGCCCGATGTCTTTTTAAAGAGTGTGTTTTCCAACGGTTATGCGACATGACATGCCCGACCATGTGTGTTTTCCAAGGGCCATGATGGCATGCCACGCACACGACATCCTCCAACCTTGTGTGCTATCAAAGGGCTATGATTTCATTCCACACCCGACATCTTCCAAACGTGTGTTTAATCAAAGGGTCATGATGGAAAACTACGCTAGACGTCGTCCAACCGTGTGTGTTCTCCAAGGGTTATGATGGCATGCAACTTCCTACGTCATTTGTGTGTGTGTATAGTCCAAGATTGATAATGACATTCCACGCTTGATGTCGTCCGACCGTGTGTGTTGTCCAAGGGCTATGATGACATGCCACACTCGATGTCTTCCAAACACGTGTGTGGTGTCCAAGGGATATGATGGAATTCCACGCCTGAAATCATCCAATTGTCTATGCTGTCAAAGTAAAATGATGGCATGCCACGCCCAACATAGTTGGATCGTGTGAACTATTCAAAGGCGATGATGGCAGCCACGCTCGACGTCGTCTAATCATGTGTTTTGTCCAAGGTCTATGATTGCGTGCCATGCCCGACGTAGTCACGCCGTGTGTGTTTTCCAAGGGCGATGGTTGCTTGCCATGCCCGGCATCATCCATTCGTGTGTGGAGTCAAAGTGTGATGATGTCATTACGCCCGATATAGTCTTACCATGTGTTCTATCCAAGAGCTATGATGGAATGCCACGCCTAAAGTCATCCGACCTTGTGTGTTGTCCAATGGATATGATGACATGCCATGACCGACGTCGTCCGACAGTGTGTGTTGTCCAAGAGCTAAGATGGCATTCTATGCCCGACGTCTTCTAACTTAGTGTGTTGTCCAAAGGGTGATGATGGTATGCTACATGCCCGATGTCGTCCCTCTATGTGTGCAGTCCAATAGTGATGATGGCATTGAACACACGATATCTTCCAACCGTGTGTGCAGTCCAAGGGTGATGATGGCATGCCGCGCCCGACATTGTCCAACGTGTGCGCAGTCCAAGGGCCATGATTTCATGCCACGCCCGACTTCATCTGGCCGTGTGTTCTATCCAAGGTCAATGATGCCATACCACACCTAACTTCGTCCGTCCACGTGTGAAGTGCTATGGCGATGATGGCTTTCCACGCACGATGTCGTTCGACCGTGTTGGTTTTCCTAGGGTGATGATGGCATGCTACAACTGACATTGTTCGTTCGTGTGTGCAGTCGAAGGGTTATGATGGCATGTTGCACCCAACATCGTTCGACCGTGTGTGCCATCCAACAACTATGATGACATGCCACGCCCAATTTTGTCCGACAGTATGTGCTGTCAAAGAGAGATGATGTAATGCCACACCCAGCATCGTCCGTTCATGTGTGCAGTCGAAGGGTGATGATGCCATATAACATCCAACATCGTTTGATCGTGTGTTCTATCAAATGCCTATGATGACATGCCATGCCTGATGTTTTTTGACCGTGTGTGATGTCAGAGGCCTATGAGGTAATGCCACAGCTGTCGTTATACCACCATGTGTGTTGTTCAAAGTCTATGCCGCCATGCCACGCCCGATGTTGTTTGACCGTGTGTCCGTCCAAGCACCATGTATGCATGCCACGTCTGACGTCGTCCGACTGGGTGGTCTATCTAAAAGCCATGATGGCATGCCACGTTCGATGTTCTCTGACCGTGTGTGCTGTCTAATGGCAATGAAGGCATACGACAGACGACATTGTCTGATTGTGTGTAACTTCTAAGGGTGATAATGACATGCCACACCAGACGTCGTCCGTCCGTGTGTGTAATATAAGAGCCATGATGGAATGCTGCGCCCGACATCGTCCGACAGTGTGTGCTGTCCAAGGGAAAATATGGCATGCCACTCTCGACATCTTCCGACCGTGTATGTTGCCCAAGAGCCATAGTGGCATGCGACGCCTGACATCGTCCAACCATGTGTTCTTTAAAAGGGCAATGGTTGCATGTGACACCCGATGTAATCAAACCATGTGTGACGTCCAAGGGCGATGATGGCATGCCACGCCCGAAAGAGTCCGTTTGTGGGTGCTGTAAAAGGGCAATGATGGCATGCGACGCCCGACGTCGTCCAACTATGGGTGCTTTCCAATCTCTATGATAACATTCCACACCCAACATCGTTCGATCATGTGTGATTTCTAAGGGCTATGATTGCATGCCATGGCCGACGTCTTCTTACTGTGTGTGTTGTCAAAGGGCTACGCAGGAATACAACACCTAACATCGTCTAACTATGTGTTTTGTCCAACGTCCATGATGTAATGCCATGCCTGACGTCATCCGATCGTGTGTTCTGTCCAAGGTCTATGAAGGCATTCCACGCCCAACGTCATCCGATAGTATGTACTGTCATAGGGTCATGATGGCATGCCACGCCTGATGTCTTCCAACCGTGTGCGTTTCTAAGCGCCATGACGGCATGCCACGACTGATATCGTCCGTCCGTATGTGTATTCCAAGTGTGAGATGGCAAGTTTTCCGATCGTGTGTGATGTCCAAGGGATATAATGACATGCCACGCCCAACGTCGTTCGACCATGTGTGTCGTTTAAGGGATTTGATGGCATGCCAAGCCCGAATTCGTCTGACCGTGTGTGCTGTCCAAGTGCTATGATGAAATTTCATGCTGGACGTCGTTTGACCATAGGTGAAGTCCAATGGAAAGTATGGAATGCTACTACTGATGTCTTCCGACCGTGTGTGTTTTCTAAGGGCCATGGTGTTATGCAATGCCCAACATCCTTTGACCGTGTATTCTTTTGAAGGGCCATGGTGGCATACGACGTACGATGTAGTTCGACCATGTGTGATGTCAAAAGGTGATAATGTCATGCCACGCCTGACATTGTCCATACATGTGTGTTGTAAAAGTTCGATGATGGCGCGCAATCTCCGACGTTGTCCGACTCTGTGTGTTGTCAAATCGCTATGATGACATTCTATGCTCGACATCGTCCGACCGTGTGTGCTTTCCAAGGGCTATGATGGCATACCACTCCCTATGTTGTTCAATCGTGTGTGCGTTCCAAGGGTTATGCCGGCATCCCATGCCATACATAGTCTTATTGTGTGTGATTTCCAAGGTCTACGATGGCATGCCACGTCCGATGTCGTTCGATCGTGTGTACTGTCCGAGGACCATGATGTCATGTGTGTTGTTCAAAGGCGATGATTGCATGCGAAGCTCGAGATCCTTCATTCATGTGTAAAGTACAAGGGCGATAATGGCATGCCACGACTGACGTCGTCTTACCGTGTGTGTTGTCCCATGGGTATGATGACATGCCACGCCTGATATCGGCTGACTGTGTGTGGTGTCGAAGAGATATGATGGCATGACACGCCCGACGTCTTTTGACATTATGTGTTATCCAATGGCTAAGCGGGCATGCCACACCCTATGTTGTCTGACCGTGTGTGTTGTCAAAGGGAAATGATGGCATGACACGCCCGACGTCATCTAACAATGTGTGCTTTCTAAGGGCTATGATGGCATGACACGCCCGACGTCGCCTGAGCATGTATGCTATCCAAGGGCCATGATGTCAAGCCACGTCTAACGTCATCCAACCTTGTGTGTTGTCCAAGGTCTATGATGCCATGCCATGACCGATGTCGTCCATGAGTGTTTAGTCCAAGGGCGATGATGGCATGCCACACCCGACATCGTCCAACTGTGTGTGTTGTCCAATGGCTATGATGACCTACCACGCCCGATGTCGTCTATAAGTGTGTGCTTTCTAAGGGCTTCTATGGCATGTCAAGCCCGATGTAATCCGATCGTTTGTGCAGTCCAAGGAAAATAATGTCATGCCACGCCTGATGTCGTCCTACCGTGTGTGATGTAAAATCGCAATGATGGCATGCCACGCCTGACATAGTCTGTTCGTGTGTGCAGTCAAATGGCGATGATGGCATGCAATGCTGGATATCGTCCGACCGTGTGTCATGTCCAAGGGCCATGATTTCATGCCACACCTGACGTCGTCCGACCGTGTGTGCTTTCCAAATTCGATGATGACATGTTATGCCCGACATCATTTGTGTTTCTGTGCAGTCCAAGGGAGATTATTTCATGCCATGGCCGAGTCCTCCAACCATGTGTGCTATCCAAGGGCCAGGATGGAATTCCACGCCCGACATCGTTCAATAGTGTGTTTTGGAAAGGCGATGATAACATGCCACGCCCAACATAATCCGTCTGAGTGTGAAGTCCAAGGGTGATGATGTCATGCCACGCACGATGTCGATTTAAAGTGTGTGCTTTCAAGGGGATATGATAATATGCCACACCTAATGTCCTCCAATTGTGTGTGCTGTCCAAGGGCTATGATGGCATGTCATGCCCGACGTCATTCGAACGTGTGTACTGTCCAAGGTTTACGCGGTCATGCCACACCCGACATCGTTTGACTGTGTGTGATGTACTAGGGCGATGATGGCATGCCACGCTTGACGAAGTCCGACCATGTGTACTGTCCAAGGTAGATGATGGCGTGCCATGCCTAATATCGTTAATTCGTTTGTGTAGTAGAAGGGCGATGATGGCATGCCACGACTGACATCGTCTCACCGTGTGTGTTTTCAAATGGATGTGATGACACGCCATGCCCAACATCATCCGACTGTGTGTGTTTTCCAAGGTCTATGATGTCATGCCATGTCCGACGTCGTCCGACAGTTTGTGTTGTCTAATGACTACGCGGAAATGCCACACTCGACGTTGTTCTATTGTATGAGAGTTAAAAGGACCACGATGGCATGTCACGCCTGACGTCATCTGACCGTGTATGTTGTCCAAGGGCTATGATTTCATTCCACCTTCGATGTTTTCTTATCGTGTGTTGTCCAAAGGCGATGATGGCAAGCAACGCCTAAGGTAGTCTGACTGTGTGTCCAAGGGCTATGATGGCATGCCATGCCCGACGTTGTCCGTGTGTGTGTGCAGTCCAAGGGAGATGATGGCATGCCACGCATGGCATCCTCTTACCGTGTGTTTTGTCCAAGGGATATGATTACCTTCCACGCTGACGTCGTTCGAACGTGTGTGATGTCCAAGATCTATGATGCCATGCCACGCCCGACGTTGTTTGACTGTGTGCGCTTTCAAAGAGATATGATTGCATGCCACTTCGGACAGTATCCGACAGGATATGTTATCCAAGCGTGATGAGGGCATGCCACGCCTGACATACTTCGTTCATGTGTGTAGTCCAAGGGCGATGATGGCATGCAATGCCCGACTGAATCCGTCCGTATGACTATCCAATGGCTATGATGACATGCCATGCTTGACATTGTCTATCCGTGTGTTCTTTCCAAGGGATATTATACAATGCAACGCCCGACATCGTTTGACCGTGTGTGCTGTCAAAGGGACATGATGGAATTTCATGCATGACGTCATCCGACAGTGTGTGCTTTCCAAAGGCGATGATGGCATGCCACGCCCGACTTCGACTAACTGTGTGTGCAGTCCAAGGGTGATGATGGCATGCCACGCTGGACATCGATTTAAAGTGTGTGTTCTTGAATGGCTATGATGGCATAACATGCCCAAGGTCGTCCGTCCTTGTGTGCAGTCCATGGGCTATGATGACATGACATACCCGATGTATTTCGACCGTGTCTGCTGTCCAAGTGGTGTGATTACATGCGATGCTTGACCTTGTCCGACCGTGTGTGTTGTTTAAGGGATATGACGACATGCCACGCCCGACGACATCCGACTATATGTGTTTTCCAAGGGATACTCTAGCATTCCACGCCCGACATAGTCCGTTCATGTGTGTAGTCCAACGACGATGATGGTATGTAATGCCTGACGTCATTCGACTGTGTGACTATCCAATGGCTATGATGACATCCCATTTCTGACGTTGTCCATCTGTGTGTTCTGTCGAAGGGCTATCACAGAATTCTACGCCCGACGTCGTTTGACCGTGTGTACTATCAAAGGGAGATGATGGAATTTCATGCTTGACATCTTCTAACAATGTGTGCTTTCCAAATGCGAAGATGGTATTCCACACCCGACTTTCATTGACCATGTGTGCAGTCCAAGGGCGATGAAGGCATGCCACGCTCGACATCGATTTAAAGTGTGTGTTGTCCAAAAGCTATGATGACATGCCATGCCAACGCCGTTCGTCCCTATGTGATTTCCAAGGGCTATGATAGCATGCCATACCAAACATCGTTCGACCGTGTCTGCTGTCCAAAGATATGATTACATGCCATGCTCAACGTTGTCCGACAGTCTGTGTTGTTTATGGTCTATGATTACATGTCACGCCTGACGTCATCGGACCATATGTGTTTTCCAAGGGCTACTCTATCATGCCACGCCCGACGTCATCCGACTGTGTGTGTTCTCTAAGGGAAATGATGGCACGCCACGCCCGACGTCGTCTGATCGTGTTTGCTATCCAATGGCAATGATTACATCCCATGACCGATGTTGTTCGACCGTTTGTGTTTTCCAAGAGATAAGATAGCTTGCCACACCCGACGTTGTCCGTTTGTGTGTGTAGTCCAAGGGCGATGATGGCATGGCACACCCGACATCGTCCGACTATGTGTCTAGTTCAAGAGCGATGATTGCATACCACGTCGACGTTGTCCTTCCTTGTGTGTTGTCCAAGGTCCATGATGGCATGCCATTCCTGACGTCGTCCGACCGTGTATGCTATCAGAGGGCTACGTAGGTGTGCTAGTCCGACATTATCCGACCGTGTGTGCTGTCAAAGGGACATGATGTCATGCCATTGTTGACGTCTTCCGACCGTGTGTTCTATCTAGGGGCGATGATAGCATGCCACGCCCAACTTCGTCCGTCGGTATGTGTAGTCCAAGGGCGATCATGGCATGCCATGCCCGTGTCATTCGACCGTGTGTGTTGTCCCAAGGCTTTGATGGTATGTAGACGCCGTTTGATCGTGTGTGCTGTTCATGGTCTACATGAGCATGCCACACACAACATCATCCTGACGTGTGTGATTTTCAAGGAAAATGATGGCATGCCACGCCCTACATCATCCGAGTGTGTGTGCTTTCCAAGGCTGATGATGGCATGTCACGCCCGGTATCGTCCATTCGTGCTTGCAGTACAAGGTTGATGATTACATGCCACGCTTGACGTCGTCTGACCGTGTGTTCCATTCAATGGCTATGATGACATGCCATGCCTGACGTTGTCCGACCGTTAGTGATGTCCAAGAAATATGATGTATTGCCACGCCTGACGTTATCCAACCGTGTGTGTGGTCCAAAGGCTACGGGGCATGCCACACCAGCCGTCGTGTGACAGTGTGTCCGTCAAAGCCCCACGATAGCATGCCATGTATGACATCGTCCGATCATGTGTGCTTTCCAAAGATCATGATGTCATGCAAGTCCAAAGGCCATGATGACATGCCGCATCCGATGTCGTCCGACCGTGTGTATGACCTCGAAAATATCTTAGGTGAACTAGAGCCTAAATTTATTTTATGATGGTTTGAAGTCCTACAGGAGTCTTTTATATGGTATTGACACAATTTAAGAGTTTAGGTGCATTGGAAGTAAAACGTCAAGGGACGACCAAGATATTCGATGACTAGGTCACCTATGTGACTTATATATGGTTTTATGTGTTTATGTGTTATTCATGAGTATTTAAGGTGCTTAAATGATTTATTATGATGTATATAGGCAGTGTTTCAAGTGTCACGGAGTTCGGAGGTTAAACGTCCATGACGTTCGAAAGGTTTACCTTAAAATAACCTTGTGTGTCTAAGCATTTTTTGTCGAGTTTCACATGTTCACTTTTTATGAACCTTATGTGAGAGGTGCTAAACTTGTATTAGATCATGATTGAGTTTGAAACTTCCAGGAAAACATCCCCAAGGACGATACAAGAGTCATTGAGAAAGGACCCATGTTAGAGGCCAAAACTGCCAAAGGCAGTCCCACCTACGGATGGAAATCGACGGCATTTGTCCTAGTCTAATCTGCCAATTCCAATTCTCTGAACCCATCGACGGAGGACATGACGGTTTCGTGTGTGGAACTATGCCCCATCGATGGGCAGTCGTCGTTGGTGGTTTGTGTTCTTGCGCAGGTCACTATTAAGTGAGGGGTGAAATTCCAAATATATGGTTTTGAGGTTCCTAAGTGGTCTTTTGGGTATTTTAAGAGTGTATTTAAGTCTTTAATACATTGTAGACTTCATTCTTCCAAATCGAAACCCCAAAATCCCTTAGAAATTCCTTAAGACTCCATTGACGTCCAAAGTCAAAGAAGAGCTTGGCGTGACGAATCGAGTGGATATTTTTCACCAAAGTGAAGCATTAGGTTCATGAAGGTATGGATTTTGATCCTTGAAACTCTTTTTATTAAGGAGCCTTATTCTCTAGATGTTTTTCTAAAGTTCACATACTTGAATTGTCTAATTTTATTATTTTGCAATGGGTTCTTGCATCAAATGTTTTTAAGCGTTTAATATTGATTAAATTATTTTTTTTTATAATTTTAACATAAATTACCTATGAACCCATGAATTTGATGAACTCTCATTTTTGACGAAGTTATGGGTTGCTTGATACTGACCTAATGTTGGTGAATTATGGTGTAGTTTTTTATGGGCTATCTAATGATGTTGTAATTGTAATCAATTGATATCTAGGTTGTATTAGATTGATGAATTTACATTTAATTGACCTAGTATAGTGATTATTATGGTTTTATGTTGAATTGATGTTCATGGCCATTGGTAAGGGCCTTATGTTATTGAATTTGATGATTTAGCATTAAATTGAGGTGTTCTTCCATTCATTCTATTTAGGTGATCATGTCAGACTATGACTTGGACGTTGTGTATATAGTCTTAGGGTTGAATTTTGGTTTTTCCTAATAGATTATATGAGTCTATGTTGGTCACATTGATGATGGTATAATAGTGTATAGGATGACTTGAAGATGATATGGTTATGTTTATGTGTTTATAGAATGTCATGTATTATTAGTTAAAGTGAAATATGTGGTGTCTTGTCTTGGTTGACTTGTGTCCCTTGATGTATATATGAATACAAATATGTGATGTATTGACTTAGTATGTTAAAGCTCTTTGTCTTGTATGTATGAATTACATGAGACCTTAAATGATGTTAAGAGTATCTTTTATGTGAACACCTTGAAACTAGTGGTAAGGTTATGAATGTTGAAGTAGAAAGTCATAATAGTATCCTTCATAGTAAAGGAATAATCGACTTAAGGTTAGTTGGCTGGAAGGACATAATATTAAACCGTAGGTAGGTCATAATGATCTTCTTATTGCCATTGTAAGGTAACAATAAAGGACCCCTTTGGTAGGGTATATTTAATTGGGTTATGAACTTGTTATGGAACCCTTTTGTATGAACCTTAATGTGAATTAATCTATAAGAACGAAGGCTAGCACCGAGTGAGTATTGTGAAGGAAGTAGTTTTAGTCAAAGGATGAGACTTGAATACAAAGCATGCCCTTCATATTCCTTAACCATGGGCCTACATGGAATGTATCTAAGTTCTACCATTAGCAAATAGAACAACCTCATCGGAGTAGGATAGAACTCCGGATTACATGTATTTCTATCATTGTCTATGTCGGTTATTGCATATTTTCATCATATGGGTTACCTTTTAGCATTAGAGAAGTTCTATGAAGTTTAGGTGGTGGTATGGGACACTATGTAGACATTGCACAATAGGCTTTGAAGGAGTTGTGTGGAGTTCCTAGGTCTTTTCCAATACCATTACGTTAATATTCCTGTATGTGTTGAATGTCTCCAATATGAAGTAGTGAAATTATTGATTTAAGTTAAGAAAGTATGTCAAATAAATATGTACTTATCTGGAGTAGTTAAGGATTGTCTAGTTAAGGTTTGAAGGGGGCATAGGAATGATCACTTTGTATCTTACCACGATGAGTCTTAAGAATGACTCTAGTTAGGGAAATGGTTGATTATGTGAACATGATCTAAGCCTTACATAGTCTTAAGGATTACTTAGGTAATCTTGAAGATGTCAATCATGGGCCTTATCTTCTTGATTTACTAAAGAAGGTCTTCTGATAGACTTTAAAAGGAGAATGTCATATTATCTATGAGTTGATGTTTGGTGTCTTGTAAGTGTGCTTAGGTAGATTGTATGGGCGGTATCTCTTTGTGTTGCTTAAGTGATTCTTAGAATAACATTATGTGAGAATATTACATGCTAGGAGGTGTTAAAATGGAAACAAAGAACTTCACTTTATAGTGAAATAGGTTCACTGTAAAGTGACTCAAAAATTATTATATTTGGTCTAACTGTTATATTATATGTTTGTAAGTTGTTAAATGTTGTTCTAATGATTATAATATGATTTTTTAAATGAAAAGATGCAGATTTAAACTAAAAGTCCATTTTCATGATTTTTATACATTATGTCGTATTTAGTACATGTGGTTGTACTAATCCATGCTTTAATCTATATGTATAGTTATTGGAAGGTTAGGAGCATTTGGGGAGTGAAGACGTGGATCGTAGCATCGTTCATGAGAAGTAGAAGCATGACCTCATTTGATTCGAGGGCATATATTGTCTGATGTTTTCATTTCATGTATTTTAATAGACTAAGTATTTCGATATTTTTGAAGTATGGGGCGTGTCGCAGGTATTCTTGTGTATTAATATGATGATATTGAGATATAATATTTCCTATGGCTTTATACGAAAGAGTTTTTAAATACTATGAAGTATTTTTGTGAAAGGTTTAATTTTGCACTACTCTTCACTATGTTTATGCGATAAATGATATGTAAGGGCTAGTATAAGACCTGCGAGAGGTCAAGTAGACCGGTTGAAATCGAAGATTGCCCTTATCTTCTAGGGTGTTATTTTTTGATGTGAAAAGCTTGGTATCAGAGTATAGGTTGTGAAAGTAGTATTAGGAATCGAAAAATCTCATCAAGTCACATCTAGTAGAGTCTTGACCATCGGTGTAAGTCGTGACACATCTATGGGTGAGAGGCAATTGGACAATAGAGTTTCCCGTCTTTTCTACTGCTATTTTTTGCGGTACAGTAAAAGTATGAGTACTCTTTTCTTATGGTTTTCCTTGTGTTTATAGGATGATGAATACAAGGAGGACGCCGACTACGAGAATTGAGGAGAATGAGGAGCAAGAGGAGATCCCTCTTTAAGTTGAGGAAGTTGAGCAAGTTCCTCAAGGGGCCCAAGGTGCTCAAGGTGCTCGAGGTGATCAAGTCCCTATTGTGGGTGGAGATGATGATATGCCGGAGTTGAGTATTAGAGATATTAAAAGAGTCTTTGGTTTCTTTCGCCCGAGGCGTGACTACTCAAGTAAATTTGAGTATGGTTCCTAGGGTGAATGTTGTATAGAGCAGTATGACCTCTAGGTTGAGAGAATTTTTGAGGAAGAATCCTCTTATACTTCTTGGCTCTTAGGTGGGAGGACCCACAAGAGTTTTTTCATGGAGTGTACAAGGTGTTGAGTGTTATGGGGGTTACATCAAGGGAGAAGGCGGAGTTGGCTTCGTATAAATTAAAGGATTATTCTCAAATATGGTACACTCAATGGAAGGACAATAGGCCAGAGGAATATTGTCCTATTGAGTGGGATGAATTTATGGAAGCCTTTCTTGATCAGTACTTTCCCCGGGATAAAAGAGAAGTTAAGGTGGTGGAGTTTATGTATCTCAAGCAAGGTAATATGAGTGTTGAGGAATAATCTTCGAAGTTATCAATATTATGTAGATTTTCCCCTTATCTTGTGGCTAATCCAAGGGATTAAATGACATTTTGTGACAGGTATTGCCGACTTAGTGAGGGAGGAATGTCGTACCGCTATGCTACATGGTGACATGAAACTATCTAGACTCGTGGTGTATGCACAACTAATTGAACAGTCTAAACTAAGAAGGATGGATAGAATCTTCAAAAGAAGTGGTGCTAGTGATCAAGGGCATTCTAAGTCCAAAAGGAGGGCTCAAACTCAAGATGGACCGAATCCTAAGGTGAAGTTGAAGAAAGTAGATGGTTCTCAAAATGTCAAACCTACATGTGTCAATTGTGGCAAGAAACATTATGGTGAGTTTCTATTGTGTACCAGGAGTTGCTATGGTGTGGTAAGGAAGGACACAAGGTGAGATATTGTCCTACCATTGTTTCTATAGGAAAAGAGGGTAAGCAAGTTACTCCTAGTGTTCCAAAGATTGATGCTTCAACAAAGAGGTGTTTCTTTACACTCCGGGAATGTGGGTCAAAACCTGATTAGAATGATGATGATGATGAGGGTAAGTCCTTGTTTTTCTCTTTTAAGAGATATTATTTCCTTCTAAGTGTGTGAGTTTTGTTAGTAGATGGGATAGAATAGTCATAGAAGCATATTGAATGTGAATTTTGTTAAGGAGGTTTATTGAAATTGAATTTCATTAACTTCTTGAATTGTGTATTTTATGAAGCCATGATTATGTTGTAAGATGTATTTATATGGTGTTACTTTTATATTTGCATGTTCATACCATGAATTTCTTAAAAGTTGCATTTTTGAAAAATTTGCCAATAATCATTGTCGCTTGAAACTACTCACTATTAAAATTTTAAAAATTTGACTAATTGATTCTTTGGTCTTAAATTTTTGTATTGTGGTTATACCTGATGTGTATAAGTATAATATTGAATACAAAATGGTTTTTTGATTTATGGAATGAAGCATGTGAGTTTTGTAGCATAATGAGTTATAGAATTGTTTTCTAGTTCTTGTTGTGTTGTGAATCTATTGACTATGTGAAATGATGTTTTCTTATTTTTTATGTGCTATAAGGTATGATTTTTATCTTCTAGTTAAATTGCTATTCTTGTAAGTGTTCGGGGAGTGGCAGATGTCATTTGCGGACGAGTGTTGTCCAAGTGGGCGAGATTGTAAGACCCTGAAAATGACATAAGTTAACTAGAGACTAACATTTTTGTCATGATGGTATAATGTACTATATAATTCTATTATATGGTATTGAGTCAGTGTGTAAGAGCTTAGGTTAATTAAAAGTTAAACGTCAAGGGACGACCAAGACTTTCGATCACTAAGTCATACATGTGCCTCATGTGTGGTTTTATGTGTTTATATGTGATTCATGAGGTTTTAGGTCCTAAAATTATTTTTTATGATGTATATAGGTAGTGTGTCATGTTTACTGCAGTTTAGAGATCAAAATTCAAAAAACGTTCATGACGTTCGAAAGGATTTTCTTGAAATGACCTTGTGTGTCTAAGCATGTTTCGTCGAGTTTTACGTTTTATTTTTTGATGAAATTTATGTGAGAGGTGTTTAATTTGTATACACTCATGTTTTTATTGGAAACTTCCAGGAAAAAATCCCCAAGGACCATCAAAGGGTCTTTGATGAAGGACTCATGTTGGTGGCTAAAACATCCTAAGGCAGTCCTTCCTACGGATTGTAGTAAACGGCCAAAGGCCTAGTCGACACCCAATAGATGGTGGAAGTAATTTGGTACTTAGATTGGGGATCTAATATACTAATTCAAAGAATCTGAACCCATCGATGGAGGAGAGGATGGAACGTGTGTGGACCTACGCCCCACTGATGGGAAACCGTTATTGGTGGGCTGTGTTCCTACACAGGTCACTGTTAAGTGAGGGTTGAAATTCCAAATAGAAGGTTTGGATGTTCCTAAGGGGTCTTTTGGGTATTTTAAGTGTGTATATAAGTCTTTAACACATTGAAGACTTCATCTTCCAAATCAAAACCCCAAAATTCATTAAAAATTCTTTAAGACTCCATTGAAGTCCAAAGTCAAAGATGAGCTTGGTGTGACCCATTGAGCGGAGATTCTTCGTCAGAGTAAAGAATTAGCTTCATCAAGGTATGTATTTTAATGCTTTAAACTCTCTTCATCAAGAAGCACAACTCTCAAGTTGTTTGCTAAAGTTTTCAAAGTTGAATTGTCCAATTTAATTAATCTACAATGGGTTCTTGCAACAATTGTTTTTAAACGTTTATTATGGATTAAATTGTCATTGTATTGATTAATTTAACCGAAATTACCTATGAAACCATAAATTGTAAAAGCCCTAGTTTTTGACTAAGTTATGGGTTTCTTTATATTGACCTAATGTTGGTGAATTATGTGTAGTTTTCTATGGTCTATCTAATGATGTAACAATCGTATTCAATTAATATCTAGGTTTTATTAGATTGATGAATTTACATTTCATTGACCTAGTTCATTATTTATTGTGGTTTTTATGTTGAATTTATGTTCATGGCCATTGGTAAGGGACTAATGTTATTAAATTGGATGATTTAGCATCAAAGTGTTGAGGATGGAGTGGTGGTACGCTGCAATATTTCCTTATTTTTATGTTGTTTATACTTCAATTATGTTGTGATTGGTATGGTCCACTTATGGTGGTGGTATTATGTGTTTTACTTGCAATTGATGTGGCCTTGTCGACATTATATTATGTATTATGATGATCATGTCCTTGTCGGCAACTACTTGAAGTAATGGGTCTATTGGTGTAGATGATTATATGAAGTATTACAATATGTATCTATATGTTAATTCATATATGTGTTGTTCCATTCAGACTATTTAGGTGATCATGTTAGACTATGACTTTGACCTTTGGTATATAGTCTTAAGGTTGAGTCTTTGTGATTCCTAATTGACTATATAAGTCTATGTTGGTCACATTGATGATGATATGATAGCGTATAGGATGAATTGTAAATGATATACTTATGTTTATGTGTTTCTAGAATGGCATGTATTATGATTTAAAGTGAAGTATATGGTGTATTGTCTTGGTCAACTTATGTCCTTTACTTGATGTATATATGAATATGAATATGTGATATGTTCACTTAGGATGTTGAAGAAATAAGTCTTCTGCGTATGAATGACATGAGACCTTAAATGTGTTAAGAGTGTCTTTTATGTGAAAACCTTGAACCTAGTAGTAAGGTTTTGAATGTTGAAGTAGAAAGACGTAATGGTATCCTTCAAAGTAAAGGAATGATGGACGTAAGGTAGATTGGCTGGAATGGAATCATATCAAACCTTAGGAAAGTCATAATGAGCTTCTTGTCGCCATTGTAAGGTAATCCTAAATGACCTTTTTGGTAAGGTAAATATAGTTTGGTTATGAACTTTTTATAGAACCCCTTTATATGAAACTTAATGTGAATTAATCTATGAGAACCAAGGCTAGAAACGAGTGAGTATGGTAAAGGAAATAGTTTTAGTAAAAGGATGAGACTAGAATACAAGAGCATGCCCTTCATATTCCTTAACCATATTCCTACATGGGATGTGTCTAAGTTCTATCATTATCAAGTAGAACAACCTCATCGGAGTAGGATACAACTCTCGATTCCATGTCTTTATGTCATTGTCTATGTTTTTTATTGCCATAATGGCGTGTCACTCCCAATGTCGCGACCTTGTGTGCTTTCCAAGGGTGAATATGACATGACATGCCTAACATCATCCGTCCCGCTGTGCATTCCAAGGGCGTTGATGGCATGCCGCACCCAATAGTGTTCGACCATTTATGTTGTCCAAAGAATATGATAACATGTCATGTACCAAATCATTTAATCATGTGTGATGTCCAAAAGCTATGATGTCTTTCCAAGACTAATGTCGTCAGACCGTGTGCATTGTCCAAGGGCCATAATGGCATGTCAATCCCAATGTCGTTTGACCGTGTGTGCTTTCCAAGGGTGAATATGACATGACATGCCCGACATCGTCCGTCCGTGTGTGCAGTCCAAGGGCGTTGATGGCATGCCACAACCAATATCATTCGACCATATATGTTGTCCAACGGAAATGATAACATGTCACGTCCCACATCATCCAACCGTGTGTGATGTCCAAGGGCTATGATGTCTTTACAAGCCTGATGTCGTCAGACCATGTGCATTTTCAAAGGGCCATAATGGCATGTCACTCCCAATGTCGTCCAACCGTGTGTGCTTTCCAAGGGTTATGATGACATGACATGCCTGACATCGTCCGTCCGTGTGTGCAGTCCAAGGGAGTTGATGCCATGCCACCCTCGATATCGTTCGACTATGTATGTTTTCCAAAGGATATGAAAAAATGTCGCGCCCCACATCATCAAACCGTGTTTGATGTCCAACGACGTTATCCGACCGTATGTGTTGTCCAAGGCTTATGTGGGCATGCCACACCCAAATTTGTCATAGCATGTGTGCTTTCCAAGGGCGATAATGGAATGTCGCACCTGATGTAGTCCAATCATGTGTGTTGTCCAAGGGCTATGATGGAATTCCATGCTCGACGTTGTCTAACCGTGTGTGCTATGAAAGGGCTATGCGGGTATGCCACTTTTGACGTCATTCAATAGTGTGTCCTATCCAATCACAATGATTACATTCCATGCCCGACATAGTCCGACTGTTTTGCTTTAAAAGTCTATGACGGAATGTCATGTCCGACGTTGTTCAACGATGTGGTTGTCCAAGAGATACGTGACATTCCATGCCTCAAGTAATCTGACAATGTGTGTAGTCCAAAAGATATGATGGCATGCCATGCCCGACATCGTCTGATTGTGTGGGCGATCCAAGGGCTATGATTACAAGCCACCCCCGACGTCATATGATCTTGTGTGTTGTATAAGAACTACGTGGGCATACCACATGTGACATTGTCTGACCGTGTGTGCTGTACAAGGGAAATAATGGCATGCCACTCCTTATATAGTGTGATCGTGTGTGCTCTCCAAGGAAATTATTGAATGTAACGCATGACATCGTCTGTTCGTGTGTGCATTCCAAAGGTAATGATGACATGCCATGCCCAGCGTCGTCCGTTTCTGTGTTCAGTCCAAGAGAGATGATGAAATTCCATGCTCGACATTGTCCGACCATGTGTGTTGTCCAAGGTCTATTATGGCATGCCACATCTGACATGGTCCGACCATGTGTGTCATCCAAGGGCTACTCTAGCATGCAACGCGCGCCGTCATTCGACATTTTCTGTTGTCCAAGGCAATGGTGGCATATCATGCTCGACGTCGTTGAACCGTGTGTGCTGTCCAAGATAGATGATGGCATGGCACGCCCTACATCGTCTGATCGTGTGTACTATCCAATGGATATGATGACATGCCATGACCGATAACCTCCAACCGTGTGTGTTGTCCAAGGTCTAAGATGACATGCCACATCCGACATCGTTTGACCCTGTGTGTTGTCCAAAGGTGATGATGACATGCCTCACGCGACGTCATATGTCCGAGTGTGCAATCTAAGGGCCATGATGGCATGCCACACCCAACATCGTCCAACTGTGTGTGCAGTCCAAGGGCGATTATGTCATGCCACGCCCGATGTTCTCCGACCTTGTGTGTTGTCCAAGGGACTGTATGGCATGCCACACCGGATGTCGTCCGATTGTATGTGCTTTCCAAGGGCTACGCCAGAATTCTAGTCCGACGTCATCCGACCGTATATGCTATCTAAGAGACATGATGGCATGCCATGTTTAACGCCATCCAACCGTGTGTGCTATCAAAGGGTAACGATATCATACCATGCCCGACTTTGTCTGTCAGTGTGTGTATTCCAAGGGCAATGATGTCATTCCACTCCCGATGTCGTTCGACCGTGTGTGTTGTCTAAGGTCTTTGGTGGCATGTCAAGCCCAACGTCGTCCGATCGTGTGTGTTGTCCAAGGGATCTGCGGGCATGTCACGCTGATGTCGTCCTACCGTGTGTGTTTTCCAAGGGAAATAATGGCTTTCCACGCCTGACATTGTCTGACCGTGTGTGCCTTCAAAGTGATGTGATGGCATGCCACACCTCGCATGTTACATTCATGTGTGCAGTCCAAGGGTTATGATTGCATGTCACGCCCGACATCATCAGAACTTGTGTTCTATCCAATGACTATTATGACATGCCATGAATGACGTTGTCTGACCGCGTGTGATGTCCAAGGACTATGATGTAATGCCACGCTTGATGTTATCCGACCGTGTGTGATGTCCAAAGGCTACTTGGGCATGTCACGCCCGACATCATCTAACGATGTGTCTGTCCAAGCCCCACGATAACATTCCATGTACGACGTTGTCCGACTGTATGTGATGTCCACAAGCCATGATAGCATTCCAGTACAAAGGCCGTGATGACATTCCTTGTCCGACATCGTCCGACCGTGTGTAAAACCTCAAAAATGACTTAGGTTAACTATAGCCTAACATGTTGGTCATGATGGTTTAAGTTCCCCACTTAAGTATTTTATATGGTATTGAGGCAGTGTCTAAGAAATTAGGTGCATTGGAAGTCCAACGTCAAGGGACGACTAAGACGTTCGACGACTAAGTCACCAGTGTGACTCATATGTGGTTTTATGTGTTTATGTGTGATTAATGAGGTTGTAAGGTCCTTAAATTAGTTATTATGATGTATATTGGTAGTCTGTCATGTTTTTTGAGTATGGAGGTCAAACATCCAAGAATGTTAATGACGTTAGAAAGGTTTCCCTTGAAATGAACTTGTGTTTCTATGCATGTTTCGTTGAGTTTTCCCTGTTCATTTTAAATGAAATTTATGTGAGAGGTGCTAGACTTGTATGCGATTATGTTTGTATTTGAAACGTCTGGGAAAAAATTCCCAAGGAAAATCCAACGGTCTTTGAAAAAAAGGAACCATGTTGGTGACTAAAACTGGCCAAGGCAGTCCCACCTCAGATGGCAATCGATGGCCAGTGCTCTGATCGACGCCCCGTAGGTGGTGGTCCTCGGTTGGTACTTAGACTGGGGAACGAATATACCAATTCAAAATCTCTGAACTAATCGACGGAGGAGAGGAAGGCCCGTTGTGGACCTACGCCCCGTTGATGGGAAACCGTCGTTGGTGGTTTGTGTTCCTACGCAGGTCACTATTAAGTAAGGGTTGATGGACGTAAGATAGATTGGCTGGAATGGATTCATATCAAAACTTAAGAAAGTCATAATGATCTTCTTGTCGCCATTCTAAGGTAACCCTTAAGGACGTCTTTGGTAGGGAAAATCAATTTGGGTTATTAATTTTTTATGGTACCCCTTTATATGAACCTTAATGTGAATTAATCTATGAGAATGAGGAATAAAACTGAGTGAGTATGGTAAAGGAATTAGATTCACTCAAAGGATGAGACTACAATACAAAGCATGCCATTCATATTCCTTAACCATGTGCCTACATGGGATGTGTCTAAGTTCTACCATTGGCAAGTAGAATAACATCACTAGAGTAGGATAGAACTTTGGATTCCATGTCTTTCTATCATGATCTATCTTAGTTATTGCTTATTCTCATCATATAAGATACCTATTAGCATTGGAGAAGTTATATGAGGTTTAGCTTGTTGTATGAGACGCTATCTACAGATTGCACAATAGTCTTTGATGGTGTTAATTGGAGTTCCTAGATTATGTCCAAGACCATTACTTTAATATCTTTTATGTGTTGAATGTCTCTTAAATGAACTTGTTAAAGTAATGACTTTAGTTAAGTAATTATGTCAAATATATAAGTACTTATCTAGAGTAGTTAAGGGTTGTCTACTTAAGGTGTGAAAGGGACATAGGAATGGTCAGTTTGTATCTTACCTAGATGAGTCCTAAGAATGACTCTATTTAGGGTTTGTTCATTATGTGGACATGATCTAAGCCTTAGATCGTCTAAAGGATTACTTAGGTCATGTTAAAGATGTCAATCATGGATGTTATATTCTTGATTTACTTAAGTCGGTCTTTTGATAGTATTTGGAAGGAGAGTGTCATACTATCTATGTGTTGATGTTTGATGTCTTGTAAGTGTGTATGTGCCTTATTATAAGTATCCTTGAGGGTCATTGAAGTATGATTAGGTATATTGAATGGGTGATCCCTCTTTGTGTTGCTTAAGTGAGTCTTAGTATAGCTTTCTGTGAGAAGACAACATGCTAGGAGGTGTTTAAATGGAAAATAAAGAACTTCACTGTGACAGTGAAGAACTTCACTGTACAGTCCATTTTCATGATTTTTATGCATTATGTCATGCTTAGTACATGTGGTTGTACTAATCCATGTTTTTATCTATCTCTGAAGTCGTTGTTAGGTGAGGAGCATTTGGGAAGTGAAGACTTGGATCGTAGCATCATTCAAGATAAATTTAAGTATGTCCTTCATTTGATTCGAGGGCATAGATTGTCGTTGATGTTTTCATTTGAAGTATTGTAATAGACTAAGTATTTCTATATTTTGAAGTATGGGTCATGTACCAAGTATTCTTGTATGTTAAGATGATGAGATTCAAACTTAGAATTTCCTATTGCATTATTTGAAAGAGTTTTTAAAGACAATGAAGTATGTTTGTGAAAAGATTTAATTTCGCACTACTTTTCACAATGTTTATGCGATAAATGATATGTAAGGGCTTGTACAAAACCTCTAAGAGGTCAAGGTATGCCAGTTGAAATCCGAGATTGCCCCTATATTCTAGGGTGTGGTTTCGAGATGTTACAATCTTTGTATTAGAGCATAGGTTGTGAAAGTAGTATTAGGAATCAAAAAGTCTTATAAATTTAAGTCTAGTAGAGTCCTGACCATTGTTGTGACTCGCGACACATCTATGGGCGAGATGCAATCGGATGATAGAGTTTCCCTTATTTTCTACTCCTATGTTGTGTGGTAGAGTAAAAGTATTGAGTACTCTTTTATTATGGTTTTATTTGAGTTAAAGACATGGTGGCATGTGACACCCAATGTCGTCCGACCATGTGTGTTGTCTAAGGGCGATAGTGACATGCCACGCCCGACATTCTCTGTTCGTGTGTGGAGTCCAAGGGTGATAATGGCATTACATTCTCGAAGTCGTCCAACTGTGTGTAGAGTGTAAGGGCGATGATGACATCACAAGCTCGACGTCTTCTTACCATGTGTTTTGTCGAAGGGCCATGATGGCATGCAATTTTCGACGTCATCCGACCATGTGTGATGTTGAAGGGCGATGATGGAATGCCACGCCCGATGTTGTCCATTTGTGTGTGCAGTCCAAGGGCAATGATCACATTCCAGACCCGAAGTCATCCGGCCGTGTGTGAATTCTAAAAGCGATGATGGCATGCCACGCCTAACGTCCTCCGATCGTGTATGCTGTCCAGCGTCCATGATGGCATGCCATGCCAGACGTCGTCCGACTATGTGTGCTTTCCAAAGGCAATGTTGGCATGCCATGACAGACATCGTCCGTCTATGTGTGCAGTCCATGGGCGATGATGACATGCAATGCTGAAATTCCTCCCACCGTGTGTGCTGTCCAAATTCTATGATGGAATGCCATGAACGATGTCTTCTGACCGTGTGCGCTTTCCATGGTCCATAATGGCATGCCACGCCCAATGTCGTCCGACCGTGTGTGCTTTCCAAAGTCGATAATGACATGCCATGCCCGACATTGCCTGTCCGTGTGTGCAGTCCAAGGGAGATGATGGCATGCCACACCCGATATCATACGACCATGTATGCTTTCAAATGGATATGATGACATCTCACGCCGCATATAGTCCAAAAGTGTGTGGCGTCCAAGGTCTATTACGGAATTCCACTTCTGACGTCGTCCGACAGCGCGTCCTTTCTTATCGCTATGATTACATTCCACGCTCGACATCGTCTGACTTTGTGTGCATTACAAGGTCTATGATGGAATGCCACATCCGACGTTTTTCAACCGTTTGTGCTTTCCAAGGGCTACGCGTGTCACAACTCGAAATCATACCCTAGAAGATAGAGTACAATCTTTGATCGTGACGGGCGTCGTCAAACTCTCGGAGATCTTATACAAGCCTGTTTTATATCATTTATTGCATATACATAGTGAAAAGTAATGCGGGATTAAAACTTTTTACAAAACATAACATTGTCTTCAAAATCTCTTTCATATCAAAGTAATAGGAAATACTAAGTCTCAATCTCATTATCTTAAGACACATGAATACTTGGGACACGGCCCATACTTCAAAATACGAATAAGGAAATACTTATGCTATTACAACACTTCAATAAGAAACAAAAAAAAAACATATATGGCCTCGAGTCAAGTGAGGACATACTGCAATTTCTCTTGAACGATCTTCTAAGTTAAAGTCTTTACTTCTCAAATCTCTATACCTACCAAGAATTATATAGATAGAAGTAGATAGTTAGTACAACCACATATACTAACTATGGCTATATGCATAAAATCATGAAAACATATTTTATTGGAAATATGCATCTTTTGATTTAAATATCATACTACAATCATATGAAAATTAAAAATCAATTTAGAAACACATAAGATACTTCTAGCATGTAAGTTCCTCACTTAAAGTCATCCTAATATTCACTTAAGTCACACAAAGAGAGACCGCCCATACACCCTCACTAGATGTGCCAAACAACCCTTAAGATTACCAATAATGAGTCACATACATACTTACAAAGTAATCATAAACATAAAGGTAATATTCTTCTACCAAAGGTGAACTCTATGTCTCACTTGGGTGAGTTGTGAAACGACCGCCCATACAATTCCTTACACACACACGTAAGAGATCCTATAGACTACCTAAGATAGAAACATTCTCAATAAATCACCAACACATAGATCATATGAGATTCTCTTCCTAAAGGCTATCAAAAGACCTACTTAAATAAATTAAGAAGATAACGTTCATAGTGACCTCTTCAAGATTACCTAAAAGTCCTTAAGACTACCTAAGGGTTAGAACATGTCCACAAAATCAATCAACTTCCCTAACTAGAGTAATCCTCAAGACCTTTAAAGATAAGACATGAAGAGATCATTTCTTATGCCCTCTCCACACTTTAGCTAAGGAATCCTTAAGTCACTTAAGATTACATACTCATTAAATTACATTCTAATTTAATATAATTCATTAGTTCATTAGGACTCATAAATCATATAAGTGACATTCAAATAATTGTCTTGGACAAGACCTGGGAACTCCACATAACACATTCCATGTCTATTCTGCAATGTATAGATAGCGGCCCATACCACCACCTAAACTCCATAAAAACCTCATATGCTAATAGGTATTCCATATGATGTGAATAGGCACTAACCGACATAGACCATGGTAGCAATACATGGAATCCAGAGTTCTATCCTACTCCAATGAGGTTGTTATACTTGCCAATGGTAGAACTTAGACATATCCAATGTAGGCAAATTGTTAAGAAATATGAAGGGCTTCCTTGTATTCTAGTCTCATACTTAACTAGAACTACTTCCCTTACCATACTCACTCAGTGCTAGCCTTCGTTCTCAAAGAGTAATTCATAAATTAGGTTCACATAAAAGGGTTCTATAACAAGTTCATAACCCAATCACATTTACCTGACAAAGGAAGGTCCACTAGGTTTACCTCACAATGGCGTCAAAAAGCTCATGATGACTTTCGTAAGGATTAATATGATGCTATTCCAACAAACTAACCTTAAGTCCATCAGTTATTTACTTTGAAGGATACCATTAAGGCTTACACTTCAATCAATCTTAACCTTACACTTAAGTCAAGGTTTGCACATAAGAGACTCTCATAACATCATTATAAGTCACATGCCATTCATACATTCAAGACTAAGAGATCTAACACCCTACATACATAAATCACATATTAATTACCATATACATATCAAGCAAGAGTTAAAAGTCAACTAACACTAGACATCACATACTTCACTTTTATTACATAATACAAGTCATTCTAGAAACACCTCTAAAACAACCTAAATCATCAAATCATCATATCTATCATCATAACATCATTAATATACTCCTCATAGACTCATAAGGTCAATTAGGAATAACCAAGACATAACCTAACATATACTCATAATGTCAAGTCAAAGTTTAACATGATCACTTAAGGAAACATAACTACAAGAATACATATATGACTATATAACTTCATATGTTGATCGGTAATTTGCTTCTTCACATAATCAAACTACACAAATAGCCACATAGCTTCAAGTAGTTGCCAATAAGACCATGCTCATAATATTGCATAAAGTAACACCGACAAGGCCACGTCAATTGCAAGTAAAACACATAACACCGCCACCATAAGTGGACCATACCAATCACAATAGAATCGCAGTATAAATAATATCAAATTAAATAAATCCGGGCAGCATGCCTTCATTCCCTTATTCACACTTCAATTCAATGCTAAATCGTCCAATTCAACTACACAAGGCCCTTACCAAAGGCCATAACCAACAATTCAAGCAATAATCATAAAATACAATGATATCTCTATCAATTGAATTTAGGTTTAACAATCTAGGATCAATTAGATAAAAATTGAATACAGTTCTTATATTATTATAAAGCCCATAAGAAATCACATAACAATTCATCAATATTAGCTTAATATCAACTAACCCACATTATAGTAAAAACTAGGGTTCATCAATTTACATAGGTTCATAGGTAATTTAGATTGAAATCATCAATAAAATATTAATTAGATTATAATTTAATATTTAGAAATCATTTATGCAATAACCCATGGTTGAATAATGAAATTGGACAATTCACTTTAGAATACATTGAAAAACATGTTGAGAATTGGGATCCTTTATAAAACGAGTTTAAAGGATCAAAATCCATACGTCAAGGATGATAATTCTTCACTTTGATGAAAAATTTTGACACAAAAATCCCTCACCAAGCTTCCTCTTCATGCTAGACTTCAATAGAGGTTTTGGGATATTTTGTAATAGTTTTGGGTTTATGATTCTGGAAAATGAGGTCTTCCATGTGATCTCCCTTTATATACTTAATTAAAATAACCAAATAACCCTTAAATAAACGTCCATGATTTATTTTAAAATTGGGGTGAATTTACCATTTCACCCCTAACATGGCAGCAGCCTGCGCAGGAAGGCAGATGCGTGCGACACGTGCGCTTGACGGGCTGCCACACCCACGACGGGGTGTCACACCCCTCCGTCGTTGGTTAAAGTGGATTTCCAAGATTCCTTTCCTCCCATGGTTAAATCCCCATCGACGACACCCTTTGACGGGGTGTCACAGCCACGACTGGCCGTCGACTACTCCGTCTGTTGGGGTCTGCCTGGGATTGCCATGCCAACAATTTTGAGTCCTTCCTCAAGGACCCTTAGACGGTCCTTGGGATAATTTCCCGGAAGTTTCTAACCCATATATTATCCTCTATAATTTTAAAACCTCTCACATGAATCATCTAAAACGAACACATAAAACTCGACGAAACACGCCTAGACGTACAAGGTCGACTGAAGGCATATCTTTTGAACACCTTGGATGTTCTTGGCCATTTGACCTCCCAAATTCATGAAACACTAACAACTTCCTATACATGCTATATTAACTCTATTAAGAACCTTACCATAAAACACACATAAACTCAATAAACTGTATTTTAGACATTTAGGTGACTTAATCTTCAAACGTCTTAGTCGTCCCTTGAATTTTGACTTCCAACACCTCTAATATTTTAGATACTGCCTCTACACCATATATTAGACATATTAAGGACCTTAGACCATCAATACCAACATTTTAAGCTCTAGTTAACCTTAATCATCTTACGGATCTTACAATCTCCCCCACTTGGACAACATTCATCCTCGAATGACACTTGCCACTCTCCGAACACTTTCAATATTAAAGACTCAAGTAGCAGCTTATAACCATTCCATAAAACATATAATAACAAGAAAACATCAATTTGACCACAAGAAACAAGAAAACAATTCATAACTAATTATGCTACAAAACTCACATTCTTCATTCAAAATAGTAAAAACTCATTTTGATACTCAATACCCTACTCAAATACATTAGTTCAAACCACATTATAAATCTTTTATGCAAACGAATAAATTAGTCATTTTTTCAAAAATATAGCAGCATGCAGTTTTGTTTTAAAGCAACAGTGAATTTTTATGAATTTTTTCAAAAATCCACATTTTAAGAAATTCATGACATATACATGCTAATATGCAAAGTAACATCATATATACACATATTACAATATAATCATGGCTTCATAAAACACACAATTCAAGAAGTTAATGAAATTCAATTTAAACCAAACTCCTAAAAATCATGCGAAAGAAACAAATTCAAGAACTTCTATCCTATTTACAAACCATAATCCCCCACTTAGAAGGAACTCATATCTTTACAAAAGAACGAGAACTTACCAACTTCATCATCACTCTCCTTCTCATCCATCTTCTGCACCGTAGAACGGAGTGCATTGAAACGCCTCTTTGTTGAAGCATCATCCTTTGGAACAGTAGGAGCAACTTGCGTACCTCTCTACCTTTAAAAGAAATCATAGGACCATCTCTCATTTTATGCCCATCTTTACCACAACAAAAGAAACTTCCGTTACCCAATAGACACTCACAATAATGTTTCTTGCCTCAATTTGCACAAATAGGCTTGTCATTCTTGGAACCACCTCCTTTCACAACCTTGAACTTAGAACTCCTAGTTTCTCCTTGAGATTGAATCTTCTTTATAAACCTAGTTTTCTCCTAATCACTAGCACCACTCCTTTTAAAACTTCTATCCATCCTACTAATCTTAGACTCTTCAATTGATTATGCCTACACCATGAGTTTAGGTAGCGTAATATCATGATACAACATAGCGGTATGACATTCTTACACCTCTAAGTCGGCTACCCCTATCACAAAATGTCTTATTTCATCTCTTTAATTAGACACAAGAAAAAGGGCATACCTAGACAAAGTTGAAAATTTCAAAGAGTACTCCGCAATACTCATATTGCCTTGCTTGAGATTGATAAACTCCTCCACCTGAATTTCTCTCCTCTCTCAGGGAAAGTACATACCAAGAAAAGCTTCCTTTACATTCAATAGGACCCAATCCTTACGGCCTATTATCCTTCCATTGAGTGTATCGAATTTGAGAAATATCCTTCACTTGATATGAAGCCAACTCCGCCTTCTCCCTATATGTACCCCTCATGCCACTCAAAATTTGGTACACTCCATCAAGAAACTCTTGGGGATCCTCATTTACCTTAGAGCCAAGAAATATATAAGGATTCATCCTCACAAAATCTCTCAACCTAGATGTCATAGTGCTCTCAACAAACCTAGGCATCATATTCAAATTATCTTGCATAGTCACGGCTCGGGCTATAGCAATCAAAGCCTCTCTAATCTCCCTATTAGAGATTTACCGAACCTCAATACCTCCTTCCACATTAGGAATAGGATCACCTTGGGGTGTCACTTGGGCATCTTGAGCACCTTGAACTCCTTGCCCACCTTGCGGAACTTGCTCAACTTTCTCTACTAGAGGGGGAACCTCCTCATTCACCCTCTACTCTTCCATCCTTCTAGTATTCATCTCCTAGAATACACAAGGAAACTCATAAGAAGGATAATTATAACAATTACTCTAACGAATAACATAGGAGTAAAAAAGAAGGGAAACTGTATCGTCCTATAGCCTCTCGCCCATAGATGTGTTGCGACTCAAACCGATAATCAAGACTCTACTAGACGTTATTTGATGAGACATCTTCATTCCTAATACTACTTTAACCATCCTATGCTCTGATACCAAGATTTGTCACAACCAAAACCATACCTTAGAAGATAGAGTACAATATTGGATTGTGATCGACGCCGTCGAAATCTTGGAGTTGTTAGACAAGCCTCTTTCATATCATTCATTGCATATGCATAGTGAAAAGTTGTTCGGAATTAAAACTTTTCACAAAACATAATATAGCCTTCAAAATCTCTTTCATATAAAATTAATAGGAAATACTATGTCTTAATCTAATCATCTTAAGAAACAAAAATACTTGGGAAACGTCCCATACTTGAAAATACGAATATAGAAATACTTATTCTATTATAAACTTCAATAAGAAACATAAAAGACATTTATGCCCTCGAGTCATGTGAGGACATACTTCAACTTCTGTTGAACGATCTTCTAAGTCCAAGTCTTCACTTCTCAAAGCTCCTCACCTACCAAGAACTTTATAGATAGAAGTATGGAGTTAGTACAACCACATGTACTAAGTATGGATATAGGCATAAAAATCATAAAAATGGAGTTTATTAGAATATGAATCTTTTAATTTAAAAATCCTATGACAACCATAATAATATTATATATAAATTTAGAAGCAGATAAGATACTTCTAACATGTAATTTCCTCACATAAAGTCATCCGAAAATTAACTTAAGTCACAAAAAGAGAGACCTCCCATATACCCTCTGTAGATGTGCCTAAACAACCCTTAAGATTACCTATAATGAGTCACATACATACATACAAAGCAATCATAAACATCAAGGTAATATTCTTCTACCAAAGGAGAACTTTAAGTCTCACTTAAGTGACTTTTGAAGCGACCTCCCATACGATTTTTTATACACACACTTAAGAGATCCTATAGACTACCTAATACAGAAACATTCACAATTAATCACCAACACATAGATGATATGACATTCTCTTCCCAAAGGCTATCAAAAGACCTACTTAAGTAAATGAAGAAGATAACGTCCATAGTTACCTCTTCAATATTACCTAAATAGTCCTTAAGACTACCTATGGATTAGATCATGTCCACAAAATGAATCAACTTCCCTAACTATAGTCATTCTCAAGACATCCAAAGATAAGACATGAAGAGATCATACTTTATGCCTTCTCCATACTTACCTAAGGAATCCTTAAGTCACTTTAGATTAGGAACTAATTTATTAACATACTCCTTAACATAAGTCATTAATTCATTAGGACTCATACACCACAAAAATGACATTCAAATAATGATTTTGGACAAGACCTAGAAAGTCCACATAACACCTTCAAAGTCTATTGTGCAATGTCTAGATAGCAGCACATACCACAACCTAAACTCCATAAACTCCCCAAAGGCTGATAGGCATTCCATATGATGAGAGTAGGTAATAAACTACATAAAACATGGTAGCAAGACATGGAATCCAGACTTCTATCCTACTCCGATGAGGTTTTTCTACTGGACAATGGTAGAACTTAGACAAATACCATATAGGCCTATGGTTAAGGAATATGAAGTGCTTCTTTGTTTTCTAGTCTCATACTTAACTAGAACTACTTCCCTTACTATACTCACTAGGCTCTAGCCTTCGTTCATATATAGTAATTCATTCACATAAAAGGTTCGATAACAAGTTTATAACCCAATCTTATTTCCCCAACAAAGGAAGGTCCACTAGGGCTACCTCACAATGACGACTAGAAGGTCATGATGACAATCCTAAGAATTAATATGATGCCTTTCCAACAAACTAACTTTAAGTTCATCATTCCTTTACTTGGAGGGATACCATTACAGCTTACACTTTAATGAATCTTAACCTTATCCTTAAGTCAAGGTTTGCACATAAGAGACTCTCATAATATCATTTAAAGTCAAATGTAATTAATATATTCAAGACTAATAACTGTAACACCCTTAATCCATACATCACATATTCATAACCATATACATATCAAGCATTAGGTACAAGTCAACTAAGACAAGACATCACATACTTCACTTTTAACACATAATACAAGTCATTCTAGAAAAACCTCTAAAACAACCTAATATCATCAAGTCATCAGATAACATCATTAATAAACTCCATATAGAGTCATATGGTCAATAAAGAATAACTAAGACTTAACCTAACACTATACTGATAATATCAAGTCAAAGTCTAACATGATCACATAAGGCAACATAACTAGAATAATACATGTATGACTATATATCTTCACATGTAGATAGGTAATGTCATACTTCACATAATCAAACTGCACAAATAACCACATAACTTCTAGTAGTTTCCAATAAGGCCATGCTAATAATATTGCATAAAGTAACCTCGCCAAGGCCATGTCAATTGCAAGTAAAATACATAACACCACCACCATATGTGGACTATACCAATCACAATATAATAAAAGTATAAATTATATCAAATTAAAGAAATCCGGGCAACATACATTCTTTCCCTTATTCAAAATTCCATTCAATGCTAAATCATCCAATTCAACATCACAAAGCCCTTAGACAAGGCCATAAAAAAATTAAAGCAATAATCGTAAAATCCAATGAAATCTATATCAATTTAGTCTTGGTTTAAAATCCTAGGATTAATTAGATAACAATTGAAGACAATTCTTATATCTTTAGAAAGACCATAAGAAACTACATAACAATTCATCAATATTAGCTTAAAAGTAACCCATATTATAGTAAAAAATAGGGTTCATCAATTTACATGGCTTCATAGGTAATTTAGATTAAAATAATGAATACAATATAAATTAGATCATAATTCAATGTTTAAGAATTGTTTATGCAAGAACCCATTGTAGAATAATTAAATTAAATAATTCTTATTAGAAAAATTTGAAAAACATTTAGAGAATTGGGCTCCTTCGTGAAACGAATTTCAAGGATCAAAAGCCATACCTCAAGGATGATAGCTCTTCACTTTGATGAAGAATTTCGACACAAAAACCCATCACCAAGCTGCATCTTCCTGCTGGACTTCAATGGAGTTTTTGGGATATTTTCTAAGAGTTTTGGGTTTTTGTTTTTAAAGAATTAGGTCTTCCATGTGATTGTCACATCCGGTTTTACCCCCTTGACATAACCGGCGTTGTCTTCCTCTTTAAGTACTAAGACAAGCCTCTTAGTCTTACATGATTGCATTCATCGATTAAAACTACGAAATAATTTAATTCTTGTCAACTACTTCTAATTGGAGGTTTACAGAGACCCCTACATACACATAATCATGATAATATCGAGTATACATAGACTCGTTTGTATAAGAAGATTAGATAGCCTTGTACTTTTATCTCACACACTTTTATAGTAAAGAAATAAATTCATAAATCCGTCTCATCTCATAAACCACCTAAACAAGGATAATAACATTGGTCATAGACCTACATTAATAAAAGTAAGCCGCATACAGGGTTTATAAAACTTTTTCTCATATAGGAAATAGATTCAATAAAAAAGTTGTAGTAACTAAATAACTTTGCAAAGTGAATATTAGCATTGTCCTTGGGGAAAATGAGGACCTACCACTTGGATGATAGAATATCTTAGTCTTCCTTCAAATCACCTCAAATCAATTTCATATACCAAAACCGAAAATGTTTGGGAAAAAAGGAGAAATATGGGGTTACTATGTATGAGACCATATGAACAAACACCAACACAGTATGCTAGAAAGGGACATTTAATGAAATAATGTTATTTATGCCAATCCTTTGAACATACTAAAAGGAGTTAATTATTATACCATATGCACGTCATCATACTTAAACCCATAATCTCTTGTAACTCTATCATCATGTAATAATATCACAAACATGAATAAGAGTTACGTAAATCGCAAAGCAACCCAAGAAACAATACATTTTGAGAAGCCACAAGTGCAACGACCAAGCAAAGCCCCATAACCCTACTTAATCAAGTAACCCACCAAAGATCATAATTAGCAATTTACCTCACATAGCATAGTCTTCCATATGATATATTTTACTTTGTTTAACAATGATTATAAACTTTATATTCATAGGCATCATATTCAACATATAAGGTCATTTACTTTATTTCGTCATTTATATAGATAATATTAATTTCTCAAAGCTTCTCTCAAGGAAAAATAATGCAAGGCATAGGTAGAGTCCCATACCCCTACCTAAGCTAAAGTTAAACCATTCAAGTCACTTCAATTAGTCTGTACTTCATTCATTTTAGTTTAGGTAACTCCTGCCTTAAACGACTTAGACCACATAAGCTAATGTGAAATACGTGTCATGAAACCTTACATCGATGGAAGGTGGTCTACCGGCCAAGGTAGAACCGAACATAAACAGAGCTATCCTATGGTGGATCCTCTAGCTAGTATCCTATGGTGGCAACATAGTTTATTGAGATTGGGTCATGAGTTATCCACCACGTGAGGACAGTGGCGAACCCTACCTTCCTTATATTAGACGATGTCACCCCCTCACATACAAGCTCACTCGGTGATAGGCTAGGCCCCATTATTGAAATGCCTTTAGTCTTGTTGAAATCATAACTTAGTTTAGGTCATAGGGTCGAACCCTTGTATAATCATCATCATTAGTATCTTAATAAGAATTGTATGAGTGTAAGCCTTTTCTTACAATCCATATAGTGAGGTTAACACCTTAGCATTTCATAACATATTAAGGCAAATTGATAATTTTTTCCATCCTTATAGCACATGCATCTTAATCAACCTCGCAACATAGTCAAGACATTTCAATTAAACATCAAACAACCCTATAATCTAAATATAAGGCATACTCCATCGAAATATCATAGTTTAACATCAATTAATCACAATTGCAAGTAAACGTAGAAATTCTAAGACTTACCAAGTCTTTATCATAGTGTACCATTAAGGTCATACCATCAACCCATAACTCAACCAAACTTGGGTGGTAACATCATCACTAAATAATAATCAATAGAATAACAACGCCAGTTGCATCTATATATCACAATTCATCTTTAGATCACAACTTTAGGCAAGATACATAGGCTAATTTCACATTACAATTCATAACCTAAATTACATCTCAAGAACTAGCATGATGGGCCTATAGTTCATCTTAATTCAACCATAATATCACCATAGGATAGTTATCTAATAAACAATAAACTCAATTTAATGATCAACATGCAACATAACTTAAGATTACAACTTAGGGTTTGGGATAGAGAATCATGTCCTTAAATTTAACAAAACCATCAACAATTTTCATAAATAAGTTGAATTTAATGTAAATGTACTCAATATAACCCTAAGAATTAACTAACAATTCAATCCATAACTTCATTCGTAATTGAATAAAACCCATAAGAAAACTTAACTTTTTGAAATCTATTTTGAAGGAACCCTTTGAGGAAATGATCTCAAAGGTGAATAGGACCCATACCTTAAATTTTCTCAACAATTTGATGAAGAATCCACCCTTGTTCATCCCCCAAACCCAAGTTCTGGCTAGCCTTGGGGTCTTGTAGAGAGAGAAATAAGAGATAAGGAAGAGAGTTTATTTTGAAAGTTTGTTTTTGTTTAATGAGGGTTAAGGGTATTTATAGGAGGTCTTAACTAACTTAATTAGTTTCCCTTAAATCACTAACTAAACCCTTATACATTTAATTAATTTAAATGAAATCTTTATAATCCATCAATGAAATTTGACTAATCACCGACGAGACACCATCGACGGTCCGTCGGTTGGTCGACGGACAGCCCCCCCTCCGTCCAGAACTTCCGTCGTCTCTATCAGAGACTTTGCAGGCAAGGCTTCCTCCAATTTTCTAAGTATGGGATGACGGTGGCCTCGACGCCTCGTCGAGCCCATGACACCTCGTCATCCCCTTCTTTCTAGTGTAACAGTAGCTAGGTAAACTAGGGCCTTCTCAATATTTCTAAGTGAGGGATGACAATGGCCTCGACGCACCATCGAGCCCATGATGCCCCGTCATGTGTCTTGTCGATGCACACTACTAGGCAGTGCTGTGTCAAACTGCAGGGGTTCTTCTTGAGGGCGCTTGGTTGGTCCTTTGGGAGTCGTACCCAGACGTTCCAATCATGAACAAACTCAAACACACATTAGCTACCTTTCCACCCATTTTCATACATTTCCCAATCCTAAAATTTAGTAAAAAGGCTAAGGCACTCTAACATCTTTATGAACCAACTTCTTGGACGTCTTTGGACATTTTGGTTCTAAAACCTTCTAAATGACCTATATTCATTAAAAATGGACTTAGAAATAGTGTTTCGACTTTATGCCACATATGTTTGGATTTACCATAAGTCTTGGATTTTTTTCAAGGTGCTACATTATGACCCTTAGGAACATTCGTCCCCGAATGACACTAAAACTCTTTTAAAGGAAGGAATAGACCCATGAATAGCAGCCCGACAAGTCAACAATATCAATTTACTATATATCATATCACCTCAACAAAGAGAAATATTAAAACTCATATTACAACACCTAAGGCTCAAAACACATTATCATGAGTCATTTCCTTCTCACTACATTTATGAGCTCAACACACATCACACATCATATCAGTCAATAAGCCTAAAGTCCAACTTAGTGACACGCTACCTATCATTTCATGAAGACTCAACATATTAAAATGCACAACTTAACCCAAAGTAAGAAAAACACAAAATTTCTTGTTTTTAATAGCAATACTATAGTGACTTCACTGTAAAACTTACTGTGAGGTTTTAAAAAATACCATTTTTGTAACACATCACCCAAAAATCTAGAAAAACAAATCTTTGTCATAATTATATGATTAAAAATAATGGCTAACCTTAATTCTCAAAAAGATGAGGATAACGGTATTTCATATCATCCTCGACCTCCCATGTAGCACCCTCACCTAATTAATTTTTCCATAGCATTTTCACGGAAACCACCTCTTTATTCCTTAACATATTAACTTGCCTATCAAGAATTTGAATCGGGACTTCCTCATAAGAGAGATTATGCTTGTCACTAAGACCCTCAATAGGAAGAATGGACTCGGGATTATCAATACACTTTTTAAACATAGAAACATGAAAAAAATGGATGAACCGAAGCCAATTCATTAGGATATTTCAATTCATAGGCAACCATACAAAACCTTTACAATATTTCATAGGGACCCAGATAACTAGTTCTCAATTTCCCTTTTTTCTAAATCTAACCACCCCTTTCATTGGGAAACTTTTAAATACACCTTATCCCCTTCTTCAATTTCCAAATCCCTTATCCTATTATCGGCACAAGACTTTTACCAACTATAGGCCGTTTGCAACCTGTTCCTTATGATATGAACTTTTTCCAAAGTCTTATAAATTAAATCGGGACCAAGAATCGAGGGCTCACCAACTTCAAACCACTAGAAGGAGACCTACACCTCCTACATACAAGGCTTCATAGGGAGCCATGGAGATGGATGTACGAAAATTATTGTTGTAAGCAAACTCCACCAACGGCAAGTGCTTATACCAACTTCCTTTAAAATCAATAACACAACCTCTAAGCATATCCTCAAGGGTTTGAATAGTGCATTCCGCTTGACCATCCCTTTGAGGATGAAAAGTGGTACTCAATTTCACCCTAGTTCCCAAACCTTTTTTTAATGACCTCCAAAATCTAGAGGTGAATTGTGCACCCCGATCTGAAATGATGGATAACAGAATAACATGGTTACACACAATCTCATCTATGAAGATCGTTGCATAATATTCCGCCGGATATGTGGACTTGATGGGAATAAAATGAGTGGACTTAGTCAACATATCCACACCCATATAGAAACATATGACTTTTGAGTCTTAGGAAACCCTACTACAAAGTCCATATTAATGTCTTCCCACTTCCAAGTAGGAATTTTGATCTCTTGTAGTAGTCCATTCGACTTTTGATGTTGCACCTTCACTAGTTGACAATTTGGACAATTAGTAACAAATTCCGCTATGTCCTTTTTCAAGCCTTCCCACCAATATACCTCCCAAAGATCATGGTACATCTTAGTAGATCCTGGATGAATGGATTAGTGGGATCCATGGGCTTCTATAAGCATCCGATCCCTAAAACCATCAATGGAGGGAATGCATAATCTCCCTTGACACCTTCACACTCCATACCCCCTAGGGAGAATGATTCATTCATCTTGCCAATAACTGATTCTTTCAACTCCATCAATGCTAAGTCAAGGTGTTGTTTGGGTTTCACCTCAACCACTAACGATGACTATGAGTTCTGATGAACTACGCCACCACCATTTTGAGCACTCTCCAACCTCACCGCTTACATAGTGAACCTATGCACTTTCCTTGATAGGTCCTTTTTGGCTTCATCAAAATGGGATACACTACCCATAGTCATCTAGTTTAGGGAATCCGCAACTATATTAGCCTTGTCGGGGTGATAAAGGACACTAATATCGTAATCTTTCAACAATATGGGACGCCTTCTTTGTAAGAGATTTAAATCCTTTTGGATAAATACATATTGGAGACTCTTATGATCGGTAAAAACATCCATATGAACCCCATACATATATTGCCTCAAACACTACAAACGCTTATTTAAAGTCATGAGTGGGGTAATTCTTTTAATTTACCTTTAGGTGCCTTGAAGCATAGGCAATCACCTTCCCAATCTGCATAAGCACACATCCCTAACGTATGCGGGATGCATCACATTAAACAACAAACACCTTAGAAACTTCCAATAAAGTCAACACCGGAGTGGAAGTAAGCCTATCTTTCAATAATTGAAAACTCTTCTCACAAGCATCCGACGACTAATACTTATGAGTGAATGTGGTCAGAGGAGATGCTATTGAAAAAAATTCATCCATAAACCTTCGATAATAGCCTACTAGACCCAAGAAACTACTAATGTTTGTTGATTCAAATGTCTAGGACAATTTCTCACTACATCTATCTTCGTTGGATCTACCCCAACACCCTCTCTAGATATGATGTTTCCATGAAACGACACCAACCTCAACCAAAGCTCATATTTGCTATATTTGGCGAACAATTGATGCTCTTTAAGGGTTTGCAATACTATACTCAAATGACCCATGTGATCAACTTCATTCTTTGAATATAACAAGATATCATCAATAAACACAATAAACGATGAATCAAGATATGAAGCAACCTCTAGGAGTAGGATTCCCACCCTTCAACTCAATAACATATTTATTTGGGAAACTAAACCTCACAACTCTAGTCCTACAATCTATAGAAGCGAAATTCGCATTCAAACAATCCATACCCAAAATGACATCAAAATCAATCAAATCTAGTTCAACTAGATCTACATAATAAACTCTATTGGGAAATGAAATAGAACAATTTTGATAGACTCTTTTTTTCTACAATTGACTCACCCACCGGAGTAGATACCATAAAAGATTCATGCAAAACATTGGGTAAAGTATAGAACTTTTTGGCTACTAAGGGAGTAACAAAAGACAATGTAGCACCCTGACAAAGTAAAACATACACATCAATAGAAAATATTCATAACATACCGGTCACCACATCGGGAGAGGCCTCTTGGTCATCTCTAGTACGAAGAGCATAAAAGCGGTTCTTTTTGGGAGCATCACTAGAACCACTTGTATTTCCACCCTTCTCTTGAACTTTAGTATTAATAAAATCTCAAACTTTGTGACCAATATTTCCACAACGAAAGAATTTGTCCGGCCCAAGGAGGCAAGCACCAAAGTGCTTCTGGCCATATTCATTTATAAGTGGCTTCTCATTAGACGAATTTCCACTCTTCCCTTTTTGAAATCTTGGCCTAGGGGACCTGTCCTCCCTAGCCTTGGGAAATTTTGATGTAACTTGATTTGAAAACCTCTTCTTGAATATAGGCTTGTCTTGAATTCTAAGCCTATATTTAGTAGATTCACCCTTCAAAGACTTTGTACTTTTTGAATCCCTATCCTTCCTTTATTCTCTAGGATCCTCAATCCTTTTAGCATACACCATAATACGACCAATATTCATGTTGTCGTGTAATATCACAGAATTACACTCTTCTTGTAAGCCCTTTGATACACCTGTTACACATCGACTAATCTCGTCTCTAGGATTGGAGACCAAGTAAGGAGCATATTTAGCCAATTTAATGAAATTTAAAGAGTAATCATGAACACTCATACCTGCTCTGCGGAGGTTGATGAATTCCACAACCTTAGCTTCTATCATCTCTCTATTGAAGAACTGATCAAGGAAAGACCTCTTCGTGATCTCCCAAGTCACCGGCCCATGTTGAAGTGGCCTATTGTCTCTCTATTGTACATGCCAAGTCTTTGCCAGATCCTTGAGTTGGGATGAGGCCAATTCAACATTCTCATAAAAAGACAACCCCATAGCACATAGTATCTTATAAACATCATCAATGAACTCTTGAGGGTCTTCATCAACCTTAGACCCATAGAAAATAAGAGGATTCATCCTTGTGAAATCCCTAAGTCGAGAAGCCATAGTTTTCTCATGAACCCTAGGTGCAACATCTCGATTAGACTGGGTCATCATAGCTTGGGCTTGAACTGTTGCGGCTTGTTCTTGTGTAGACATGGCTTGGTCCATTTGATAAAGAATATCCCTCATCTTCGCCTCCGTCATAGGTGGAGAGTTTTCCAGGGTTTGATCAACGTTAGAGTTTTCCTCTACGGGAGGACTTGCTCATCATGGGGAGGATCTCCCACATTAGCAACTTCCTCCTCAAGTATTCGAGCCACATTCATTTGAGAGTTCATACTTCCTATAAGCACAACAATATGATTAGATGAAAAGGAACATCACAAGTATACTCTATTGGCACATTAAATGATTTCCAAGAAATAGAGTGATTCCTAAGCATCATATAGGTTCCTACTCATAAGTGTAGCGCACTTCACAATTATGAATACTAACCTACATAGACGTGATTGAAAGAGACGTCAATATGAGGATATTAAACCTCGGGATCTGATACCAAGTTTGTCACATTTGGATTTACCCCCTAGACATAACCGGCGTCGTTATCCTCTTTCAGGATTAACACAAGCCTCTTAGTCTTACATCATGGCATTCATTCGTTAAAAATATGGAAGCATTTAAAACTTTTCAACTACTTCTAATTGGAGGTTAACATAGACCTCAACATACACATAATCATAAAAATATTGAGTATACATAGGCTCGTTCTTATAAAATGATTACATAGCCTTCTACTTTTATCTCACACTTGTATAGTAAAGAAATAAAGTCATAAATCCATCTCATCTCATAAATCATCTAACCAAGGATGATAACATTGTTCATAGCCCTACATAAATAAAAGTTAGCCGCATTTAGGCTTTATACATGTTTGTCTCATATTGGAAATAGAGTCAATACAAAAGTTGTAGTAACTAAGTAACTTTGCAGAGAGAATATTGGCATTGTCCTCGAGGAAAATAAGGACCTACCACTTTGAGATAGATTATCCAAGTCTTCCTTCAAATCACCTCAAATCAATTTCAATGACTGGAACCTATAATTTTTGGGAAAATGGCGAAAAATGGGGTTAGTACGCCACATATACTAAGCAAAGTCCCATAACCCTACATAATCAAGTAACCCACCAAAGATTATAATTAGCAATTTACCACACATACCATAGTGTTCCATCTCATATATTATTCTTTGTTTAACAGTGATATCAGCATCTTATTCAACATATAAGGTCATTTACTTTATATTGGCCTTTATATACATAATAATACCTTCTCAAAGCTTCTATCAAGGCACACTAGTGCAACGCATATGTGGAGTACCATACCCCTACCTAAACAAAAGTTAAACAACTCAATTCAGTTCAATTAGTCTACTTCATTCGTTTTATTTTGGGGAACTCTTGCCTTAACCGACATAGACCACATGAGCTAATGTGGAATTCGGTGTCATGAAACCTTACACCTATGGAAGGTGGTCTACCGCCCAAGGTAAAACCTAACATAAACATAGCTATATAGGTGGATTCACTAGAGAGTATCCTATGGTGGCAACATAGTTTATGGACCTTGGTGGAAAAATGATGGAAATATAAACTCTACACCCTACCTTGGGTCATGCGGCTATACACCTCGTGATGACTTTAGCGAACCTTATCTTCCTTATATAAGAAGATGTCACCCCGTCACATACAAGCTCACTCGGTGCTAGGCTAGGCCCCATTATTGAAATTCCTTTAGTTTTGTTGAAATCAAAGCTTAGTTTGGGTCATAGGGTCTAACCCTTGTATAATCGTCATCAATAATAGCTCAATAAGAACTGTATGAGTGTATGTCTCTTCATCACAATCCTATAAGTGAGTCTAACACCTTAGCATTGCATAAAATTTTAAGGCACATTGATATTTTTCACCATACTTATAGCACATACATCTTAATCAACCTCACAATATAGTCAAGATCCACATCATACAACCTTATAATCATAATATAAGGCATACTCCAATGAAATATCATAGCTTAATAACAATTAATTACAATTGGAGGTAAAGGTAGAGATTCTAAGACATACCAAGTCTTTCTCATACATTACAATCAAGGTCTTACCATCAACCAAAAGTCAACCCAACTTGGGAAGTAACATCATCACACAATTATAATCAGTACAATAATATGGCCAATTGCATCTCTATACCACAATTAATCTTTACATCATAACTTGAGACAAGATACATAGGCTAATTTCACATTATAATTCATAACCTAAATTACATCTCAAGAACTAGTATTATAGGCCTTTAGTTCATCTTAATTCTACCATAATAGCACCATAGGATAGTTATCTTATAACCAATCAACTCAATTTAATGATCAACATGCAACTTAACTCAAGATTACTACCTAGGGTTTGGGGTAGAGGATCATGTCCTTCAATTTAACCAAACCAACAACAATTTTCATAAACAACTTGAATTTCATGTAAATCTCCTCAATATAACCCTGAGAATTCAATAACAATTCAATCCATTACTTCATTCGTAATTGAATGAAACACATAAGAAAACTTAACTTTTTGAAATCCATTTTGAAGGAACCCTTTGAGGAAAGGATCTAAAACGTGAATACGACCCATACCTTTATGTTTTTCAATAATTTGATGAAGAATGCACCCTATTTCAGCCCCCAAACCCTAGTTTTTGCTAGCCTTAAATGGTGGGTTCTTGTAGATAAAGAAATTAGAGGAAAGGAAGAGAGTTTATTTTGATAGTTTTCTTTTGGTTAATGAGGTTGAATGGTATATATATAGGGGCTTAATTAAATTAATTAGTTTCTCTTAAATAAGTAACATTCCCCCCTCCGTCTTGCACTTTCGTCGTCTCTATCTGAGACTTTGCGGGCGAGTATTCCTTTAATTTTTCTAAGTCTGGGAGGACAGTGGCATTAACCCCCGTCGAGCCCATGATGACCCGTCATCCCCTTCTTTCTAGTGTAACAGTAGCTAGGTATACAAGGGCCTTCACAATATTTCTAAGTGAGTGAAGACGGTGGCCTTGGTGCCTCGTCGAGCCCATGACACCCCGTCGTGTGTCCCATCGATGCACATTGCCAGGCAATGCTTCATAAAACTCCGGGGTTCTCTTTCAGGTCCCTTGGTTGGTCCTTGGGGACTCGTACCCAGATGTTCCAGTCATGAAACAACTCAAACAACCATTAGCTACCTTTCAACCCATTTTTCGTACATTTCCAACTTCTAAAATTTAGTAAAATGTCTAAGGCACACTAGTATCTCTTTGAACAAACTTCCTGGATGTCTTTGGACTTTATGCCCACTATGTTAGGCTTTACCATAGGTCTTGGATTTTTTTCAAGGTGTTACAGTTATTATCCTTTATATACTTCACTAAAATACCCAAATAACCCTTAAATAATTGTCCATGAATTATTTTAGAAGTGGGGTAAATTTACCAATTCACCCCTAACCTCGCAGTAGCCTGCACTGGAAAGAAGTTGTGTGCGACTCCTGCCCTTGACGAGCCATCACAACCACGATGGTGCGTCACAACCCTCCGTTATTAGTTTACAGTGGCTTCTCAAGCTTTCTTTCTCTCCCATTGTTATGTCCCCATCGACAATACCGTTTGATGGGGCGTCACAGCCATGACTGGCCATCGACTGCTCCGTCGTTCCGGGTCTGCCTGGGACTGCCATGCCAACAGTTTTGAGTCCTTCCTTAAGGACCCTTAGATGGTCCTCAGGGATAAATTCTCGAACGTTTAACAACTATAAGTTTAACAACTCTCACTTGATTATCATCTAAAAAAACACTTAAAACACGCTGAAACACGCCTAGAAATACAAAGTCGGTTCAAAGCATATCTTGTGAAAACCTTAGACATTCTTGGTTGTTTGACCTCCAAGCTTCACGAAACTTTAACCACTTCCTATACAAACTATATTACCTCTATTAAGAACCTTAAACACAATGAAACACAGATAAACACATATAACAATATTTTCGACCTTTAGGTGACTTAGTAGTAGTAAAACATCTTAGTCGTCCCTTAACGTTTAACTTCCAACACCTCTTATATTTTAGCTACTGCCTCTACACCATAAATTAGACATATTTAGGTCGTTATACCATCAATATAAACATGTAAGTCTCTAGTTAACCTAGGTCATATTTGGGGTCTTACAACGTGGGCATTCCACGCCGCATGTCATCCGACAATGTGTGTTGTCCAAGGGCTATGATGGAATGCAACACCCGACGTCATCTAAGCATGTGTTCTATCCAAGGGATATGATGGTAAGCCACAATCCACATCATCCATTTGTGTGGGCTATCTAAGGTCTATGTGGGCATGCAACGCCTGACATCATCCGATCGTGTGTGCATTTCAAGGGCAATGATTGCATGTCAAGCCTAATATCATTCAACCCTGCATGCTGTCCAAGAGAAATGATGTCATGCCACACCCTACCCCATCCGTTCCTGCGTGCAATCCAAGAGCGATGATGACATGCCATTATCGATGTCGTCATTTTGTGTGTGCAGCCCAAGGGCGATGATCGAGTGTCACACACGACGTCATTCGACCGTGTGTTCTATCCAAGGACTATGTAGGTAAGTATTTCCCAACTTCGTTCGACCGTGTGTGCTGTCCAAGGGCGATGATGTAATGCCATGCCTGATGTAGTCCGACCGTGTGTGTTTTCCAAGGGTGATGATGACATTCCACGCCCGACTACGTTCGAACGTGTCTATTGTCCAAGAGCGATGATGGCATGCCACAACAAACATCATTTGACTGTGTGTGCTGTTCGATGTCTATGATGACATGCCATGAGGGGTGTCGTCCGGCCGTATGCGTTGTTTAGTGGCTTAGATGGAATGCCATGCAGACGTCATCGGACTGTGTGTGTTTTTTAAATAAAATTATGGTATACCTTACCCAACGTCGTTCGTGAGTGTGTGCAGACCAATGACGAAGATGGCATGGCACACCCGACGTTGTTCGACTGTGTGTGCAGTCCAATGGCCATGATGGCATGCCACACTCAATGTTGTCCAACCGTGTGTGCTGTCCTAGGGCAATGATGGCATGTATGACTGATGTCGTCTGACCCTGTGTGCAATCCAAGGGCGATGATAGCATGCCATGCCTGACTTTGTTCGTCTGTGTGTGCAAACCAAGGACGATGATGGCATGCAATTCTTGATGTCATTCAATCATGTGTTATGTACAAATTCCTTAATGGCATGTCACGACCAACGTCGTCTGATTTTGTGTGTTGTACAAGGGCTACGCGGGCATGCCACGCCCGACGTCGTCCAACAATGTCTGTGGTCCAAGAGAAATGAGTATGCCACGCGCGATGTCGTCCAACTATGTGTGCTTTCCGAAGGCGATTATGTCATGCCACGAGCGACATCGTCCAACTTTGTGTCGAGTCCAAGGGTGATGATGGCATGCCACGCCCAACGTTGTCCGACTGTGTTTGCTATCCAACGGATAGGATGAAATGTCATGCCTGATGTTTTCTGAACGTGTGTGATGTCCAAGGACTATGATGAAATGCAACGCTTGACGTTATCCCTTCGTATGTCTGTCCAAAGGCTACACGGGTATTCCGCGACCGATGTCATCTGATTGTGTGTCCAACCAAGCCCAACGATTGAATGACATGTTCAACATCATCTGAGCATGTGTGCTGGCCAAAGTCCATGATGGCATGCAAGTCCAAAGGACATGATGGCATGGCACGTCCAACGTCGTTTGGTCGTGTGTGCTTACAAGGGATATGATGGCATGCCACGCTCGATGCCCTCCTACCTTGAGTGTTGTCCAATGGCTATGGTGGCATGCGATTCCCGACATCGTCTGAATGTGTATTCTATCTAAGGGTGATGACTACATTACACACCCGGCATTGTACGTTTCTATGTGCAGTCTAAGGGCGATGATGGCATGCCAAGACTGACGTCTTCCGGCCATCTATGTTGTTCAAAAGCTATGGTGGCATGCAATGCGTGATGTCATCTGACTGTGTGTTCTTTCGAAAGTCGATGATAGCATGCCACGCCCGACATCATTCATCCTTGTATGTTGTGCAAGTGAAATGATCTTATGACACTCCCGAAGAAATTCGGCTGATTTTTCAATACAAAGGCGATGATGGCATGCCACGCTCAATGTCCATGATGGCATGACAAACCCGATATTTTTCGACCGTGTGTTGTTTCCAAAGACGAGGTTGGCATGCCACGATGGACGTCCGTCTGTGTGGGTAGTTATAGGGCTATGGTGGCATATCACGCCCGACGTCGACCAATCGTGTGGTTGTTCAAGGGCTATGATGACATGCCACACCCAACGTCATCAAACCGTGAGCGTTGTCCAAGCGCTATCATGGCATGCCACACTCGATGTCGTCTGACCTTCTGTGCTTTCCAAGGGCGATGAGTGCATGCCATGTCGGACATCTTTCATCCGTGTTTGTAGTCCAAGGGATATGATGGTATTCCACACCCTATATCATTCGACCATGTATGTTATCCAACACTTATGATGATATTTCATGCCCCACGCTGTCCGACCGTGTGTCATGTCCAAGGTTTATGAATGTATGCCAGGAACGACGTCGTCTGACTGTGTGTGCTTTTGAAGGGCTACACGATCATATCATACTCAACTTTGTCCTACCATGTGTGCTTTCCAATGGCGATAATGGAATGCTCGCCCGATGTAGTCCGACCATATGTGTTGTGCAAGAGATATAATGGAACTCCACGACCGATGTTGTTCGATTGTTTGTTTTGTCCAAGGGCTACGCGGGCATGACACATTTGAAATAATCATACCACTTGTCTTGTCCAATCGCTATGATAACATTCCACGCCCGACATGGTGCAATTTTTGGGCTTTCTAAGGGATATGATGGCATGCCACGGAAGACATCGTTCGAATATGTGTGTTATCCAAGGGCTACGCGGGCATGCCATTACTGATGTCGTTAGACTGTGTGTGTTGTACATGGGCTATGATGGCATGCCACGCCTGAAATCGTCTAATCCTATGTTTTGTCCAAAGGCTATGATAGCATGCAACGCATGACATCGTTCGATCGTGTGTGTTGTCCATGGGCTACGTGGGCATGCCACACCTGATCATCCGACAGTTTGTGTTGTCCAAGGGAAATGATGGCATGCCACACCTGATATTATCCAATTGTGTGTGTTTTCCATGGGAGATGATCTCATGCCACACACGATATCATCTGTTTGTGTGTGCAGTCCAAGGGCGATAATTGCATGCCACGACAGACGTCGTCCGACCGTGTGTTAAGTCAAAGTACTATGGAGATATGCAACTACTAACTTCTTTTGATCGTGTGTGCTTTCAAAGGGCGATGATGGCATGCCATACCCGATGTATTCCGACCGTGTGTGCTGTCCAAGGGCGATGATGGCATGCCACTCCCTACATCGTCAATTCGTGTGTGTAGTAAACTGGAGATGATTGTGTGCCAAGCTTGATGTTGTTCAACCATTTCTTTTGTCCTATCGCTATGATTACAATCCACACCCAACATCGTCTGACAGTGTGTGATTTCCAATGGCTATGATGGCATGCCACTCCCAATTTTGTACGATCGTTTATGCTATCCAAAGGGTACGCGGGCATGCCACGCCCTATATAATCTGACAGTGTTTTCTATCAAGAGGATATGATGGCATACCACACGCGATGTCGACCGATCGTGCGTGCAGTCCAAGGGCTATGATGGCATACCACGCTCAACTTCGTCTGATCGTGTGTACTATTCAAGGTTAATGATGGAATGCAACGCCCAACGTCGTCCAACTGTACGTGCATTCCAAGGGATATAATGGCATGAAATGCCCGACGTCGTCCTACTGTGTGTAATGTCTAAGGGCTATGATGACATGTCATGCGCAACGTCGTCTTACCGTGAGTGTTGCCCAAGGGATATGATGGAATGCCACGCCCGACGTCGTGCGACTGTGTGTTCTTTCTAAGGGCTACTCTAGCATGCCACGGTCGGGGTCGTCCGACCATTTTTGTTGTTCAGGGCAACGATGGCATGCAATGACTAACGTCGTCTAACCATGTTGATGTCCAAGAGAAATAGTGTCATTTCACTTTCGACATCGTCTAACCATTTCTGCTATCTAATGGCTATGATGACATTCCATGACCGACGTACTCGGACCGTGTTTGATGTCCAACGTCTAACATGACATGCCTTGCCCGAGGTCATCCGACTGCGTTTGTTGTCCAAGGGCGATGTTTGCAAACCACACACGATGCTGTAGTCTGTGTGTGCAATCCAAGAAGATGATTGCATGCCATGCAAAATGTCGTCCATCCGTGTGTGAAGTCCAAGGTCAATAATGGTATACCACGCCTGACGTTGTCCAACTGTGTGTACTGTCCAAGGTCCATGATAGAATGCCACACCCGACATCATCAAACTACGTGTCCTATCAAAGGGCGATGATCGCATGCCATGCCTGACTTCGTCCGTCCATATGTGCAGTCCAAGGGCGATGAGTGCATGCCATGCCTGACATCGTTTGACCGTCTGTGCTACCCAAGGGCTTTGATGACATGCCATGACCGACGTCATCCGACCCTGTGTGTCCAAGGGATTTGTGGCATGTCACGCCAGACGTCATCAAATGTGTGTGTTTCCAAAGGGCTACGCAGGCATGACACACCTGACGTCTTCCTAACCCGTGTGAAGTCCAATGGATATGATTGCATGGCACACCCGACGTCGTCTGTCGGTGTGTGCAGTCCAAGGGCGATGATTGCATGGACAACTTAACGTTGTCCAACTGTGTGTGCAGTCTAAGGGAGATGATATCAAGCCACACCCAACGTCCTCCGACCGAGTGTGTTGTCCAAGGTCCATAGTAGCATGCCACGCCCGACGTTTTCCTACTGTGTGCTCTATCCACGCGTGATAATGGCATTCCACACCCGACTTCATCCGTCCGTGTGTGCAGTCCAAGGGCGATGATGGCATGCCACAGCCGACATCGTTTGACTATTTTTGTTGTCCAAGAGCTTTGAAGTCATGTCACACCTGAATATTTCTAATCATGTCTGCTATCCAAGGGCTATGAAGGCATGCCACGTCCGACGTTGTCCTATCGTGTTTGCTATCCAAGGGTTAACGGCTTGCCGCGCCCGACATCGTCCGATCATGTGTTTTTCCAAAGGCTACACGGGTATTTTTGCTAGGTTTTATCTTGTTATTTACTCATGGTTCCCACAACCCTAGCTATGGAGTTTAATTACCCATGCTAATAATCACACAATTCATAATAATAATGTAAGAATTCATGCACTTACTTCGATGAGAATGAAAAAAATCCAGAAATTTACTTGAATAAATCATAAAACACCAAACACCAATAATCAATTCCGAAAAAGTAATATGAAATCCCAAAATCGAAAGTTTCATACTAAGACAATAAACCTAAAAATTATCCAAGACTGTCACCCTAAAAGCGACATTTTCGGACTATTTATAAGAAACAAAACCTAATAAAAAAGGGAAATCAATTTAAGGAAAAACTCTGCCCAAAACGAATCATAGTCGAAGACCATCGTGACGGACAATCGTGGACACGACGGACCGTTGTGGACAGGATGGACCATCATGGTCTTCCGTTTCACCATACTTAACTCTTTTTCTGTTGCTTCTATTCATTAACTCTTTGTTACCCTCGATGGACAAGTGTGTCAAACCGTTGCAAGAACGACGATCTGTCGAGGGGCTTTATTTCACGACACTTAGAATCTTCTGAAGTTAGGTACTGGGACTAGTCTATGTAGCATTGAAAAATTTGTTGGACGCACCATCTTGGCTATGACAGTCCGTTGTGAGCTTTCATAGTCCTACACTTGGTAAGAATTCCCCAACTTTTTTCTGCTGCAATTATCTTCTCACGACGATTGACCTCTACAGACCATCACAGTCACGAGTGACCATCGTGGGGCCTGTAGGTAGTCACTTCTACAACTTCGGCTTAAAATCTCCGCGTTCTCCTTTGCATAGATTTCATTGAAATAAATAGAAAACTACATCAAAAATCAATTAATTAGGCTTTAGACATACACTTAACTTAAGGAAAATGCATTGAAAGTACCGTTAAACCACTGTACATCAAAACCCTCAACTTAAATTCGTTGTTTGTCCTCAAGCGATGCACTATGACTTACTACAAAATCTTTGTGCAAGAGTAACCGTATTTTTGCATTCACAATCATTTGGATATCAATCCTGATTATTCTCAATATGTTCATGCATGGTATCACTATTAGGCTTGAATTATGTGGATCAGACCATGACACATACTCACAACAAACTGACACCTATCCTCTTCGATCTCTCACCTAGGTGCTAATTTCTCTTGTATTGCAACTAGTGTCCTCACTTCAAAATAACAACCTCATTTTTCACATAATGATTACAGTTTTATATAAGCATTACTTTTCAACACTCGCTCTAAGAACAACTTCACAACTCATTTACACATATTGCCATACGCTTGCCCTTATTTTCACTTGTTTAAGTTCGCCATGACTACTCTTAGGATCACGATAGGACTTTCTTAGCATGTAACATAGTCTCAGGTCAGGTAGGGGATATTTAGGTATAATTTAGTGACTTGTTTCCCTCCTTGACATATTGGCTACTCGTCGTACCTTTTTATATTTTTATTTTACCGTATTTGTCAATTTTCTTTCACCTTGCTATACTTCGTTTCTTCTCTTTATATGTAAGTGACTCTTCTTTTTTCTTGTTTTTTTTATTATTATTTTTAAATAACTTTTGTTTTATTTTTTCTTCCTCTTTATTCTTTCAACCCTACTTTCCATAGTATTCCTCATAACAGCCACCCTCAACTCATGATTTTGCCATAAGTCAATGTTCACAATACCCAAGATTGGTTAAGAGCCTGAAAAGGTTGTTTCTGCATTATCCACCCTCAAGTTATGCTTTTGTCATAAGTTGAGGTGCACATATCCAACGAGGGACCACGGCAAACACATTGTTCCTCGAAAAGATCAGATGGGGTGAAGAAGACAAATCTATTTTAATATCAAACTATTTGGATAAATAAGGGATTACTTCATTTGGTTTTTCTGTTATTTTAGGCTAAATATTGACTATTTCGAACAAGGGCCTATGATCCTTTCCTAATTGTCTATTACGCCTTACATTAAGTACGACTATCTAGGCAAGTTCTAGGTTAGCACCAATGGTGGAATATTCAAATTTTTCTCACTCTTACTTAACATTACATTACTCTACCTAATTATCAGACACCTACTTTGAAACTTAGAGTTAGGGTCATGTTGTTGTGTATCTCTATGTCATACTTAAATCCATACATTTATCAGTTACTATGCCTAGTCATTCATTAGTTTCATTACATCAGGATTTTATAATTTTAGTTTTAGCCATCATGCTTCAGAGTTATACTATGTACACAAGATATAGACATGCCAGTTCAACAATAAAAATAATAAGTCTCTTGGGGTAAAGAACCCAGTCAAGAAAACCCCAAAAGATGATCATGTGTTGGACTACTCGAACTTCACCCTAGCACTCACTTTCCATTTACCCCACCCCCAACAAAAAGATATGCAATTTTCCCCAATTCATAAAAGAATCTAAAATAATAGAGTGGTAGGTGAAGTAAAATTGAGGAGCAAAGCGCCGATGATCAACATTGTGGTGGGTCCGGTGTCTGATTTACGAGTTTTGACGCGTTGAGTCCCCGTTGACGGTCCATCGCAGGCTCGATAGTCCATTGAGGGGGTCCTTCATGCGTGCCCTAACTTAGAAAATTTTGAAAAACATACGTGGGCACAACAGATGCTTGCGACGGTCCGTTGATGGGTCCATCAAACGGTGCTGCAGACCAATTTTCTGCAGATTTTCTGGTGATGTGATATCTTCAATTTAACACCCATTAAGCTTTTCTTTTTTTATTTTCTGGACATTTTTTTCAGACACGGACCCTAAAATAAGCTTTAGCCAACACTTTTAATAAAAAGAAAATAAATGTTTAGATGGGACGTTTAAGGAAATAAAAGCAAAGAAACATGCAACTATAACTATAAAAAAAAGAAACTTATAGTTGGCTAGCATACACATATTGGGTTGCTTCTCAATCAGTGCTTAATTTAATATCGCGGCACGACGTAGGACACTTGATACTTAGACTTCATCAAGATGGTATGCCTCGATCACTTCATTTGCCATTTAAGTGTGCCCCAGATAGATTTTGAGTCGTTGTCCATTCACCTTAAACCACACACCCTCTTTGTTCTCCAACTCAACTGCTCCGCGAGGGAATAGTTGGGTGATCAAGTAAGGACCACTCCATTTGGACTTGAGTTTGCCCGGAAATAAAAGCAACCTAGAATTGAAAAATCACCAAATCCCTACATAAAATCGTGTTTCTCAATCTTTTGGTCATGGTACTTGTTCATCTTTTCTTTGAAGAGGGATGAACTTCAATAAGCTTTTAGGAAAAATTCATAAAGCTCATTCAACCCATTTAACCTCTGTTCACCATCTTCATTCCAATCCATATTCAACTTTTCATTGGCCACAAAGCTTTATGCTCTAGTTCAACCTGTAAGTGAAAAGCCTTCCCATATACAAGTTGGTATGCGTACATACCTATGGGAGTCTTGTATGCTGTCCGGTAGGCCCAAAGAGCATCATAAAGGCTCCTTGACCAATCCGTTCTACTAGCATTAACCGTTATTGACAAAATCTTCTTAATTTTGCCTATTTGACACCTCATTTTGCCCACTAGTTTGAGGAGGATAAGGAGTGGCCACATTATGGCGAACCCCATATTTTTCCAATAATGCTTAAACAATTTATTTCAAAAGTGGGACCCCCCATCACTAATAATAGCCCTTGGGCGCCAAATCGGGAAAATATATTCTTTTGCAAGAATGCGGTGACACTCTTCCCATCATTATTTGCGAGTGACATAGCTTCCACCGATTTAGAAAAATAATTGACCGCTACTAGAATGTACTTCGTCACATGAGAACTCACAAAAGGGCCTATAAAGTCAATACCACACACATCAAAAATCTCAATAACAAAAATAGGAGTTATAGAGAGATCTTGCTTCCTTGATATGCCACCATCTCTTTGGCATCTATCACATGCCTTAGAGAACTAATGAGCATCTAGGTGGATAGTTGTGCATTCGCAGCCACATTGCCAGATCTTTTATGAGGTCCGGATACCACTATGATGTCCACCTATGGGTAAAGAATTGCATGCCTCCACAAACCTCAACGTCTCAACTTCTGGCACACAACACCAAATAAGCCTCAACTCATTCCATACTTCCTCCACTATTTCTAGGAGCATCTATACGATTTTGATGTTGAACATAAGGCCACCTCCTATCAGTGTTGTTACCATAGTTACCCCGGTTGAAGTTGTTATCACGGTTGTAATTCCTATCTAGGACACAATGACCCTCACGAATATAATAACCACATGTATGACCTTGGTTTCCATGACCTCAACGCCAATTCTCCTGATTTGAGCCTTGGGCGTTCGGTTGGAAACCCCCCCCCTATCTGATCATTCACCACATAGAATTCCTTCTCATAGAAATATTCATCATTTGACAGTTGTGGTTCAAGTAAGTATTTAACTGTATTTACCTTTTCTGCAACCCCAGCAATATGTTTCAACACCAACCCAAGCTGAGTTCTCATTTGATCCATCTCCTCACGAAGATCATCTGCGAGTGAGTTGTGTGCGGATTGGAATGCGAAGGTGTTTCTCCCAGTATATGACTTCCTAGTACTCAAAGCTTTATTATGTTGAGAGATTTTCTCTAACTTTTAGTCAATCTCAGCATAAGGACACTCCCAATAAGAACCACCCACTATCGTATCCAACACTTCTTCGTTATTATCATCTTATCCATGATAGAAATACTCCTTCAGAGACTCATCATGTATGCGGTTGTTTGGGAAACTTCGTAAGAATGAAGTGAACCTATCCCAAGACTTCTTAATGACTCTACGGGTAGTTCCACAAAGTTGTTCACTCTGTCTTTGTGTTTTAGTTTCTTAGGCACTAGGCAGTAGCGTTCTAAGTATGCTTCCCTCAATTGATCCCAAGTGAAGATCGAGTAATAGCAAAGCTTGGTAAACTAGATAGAAGCCTCTCTCATGAGTAAGAGAAGAAAATATCTTTGCTCGATTACATCCATATTAAAATCGGGCCTCCCTACAGAACTTTTGCGCACTATCCTTACATTAGAGATGTGGGCATGTGGATCCTTAAAAGGTAGCATTCAAAACTAACCTCTGGTAGTGAACATTTACATCAGACTACTAGGTACCATAAAAGTATGGCCGTGTGGTAAAGGGGTCAAGACGAGTGGCCCATCAGAGTCTGCGATTTTTTCAAAGCCTTATAGTAATCTTGAGGGCGTGGAGCGCGTGGTTGTCTCCGTATTTGACCTTCCCCACGAATATCAAGCAATGAAGGGTCATGATCATTGACCAATGGTGGTATTTGAGGGTCGACCTCATCACTTTGGATGTGCAAATTGTGATTCATTCTTCTTAAAGTACTCTCTAGTTCGAGGTCAGGATCAATTGCGGGTGTTCCTCTACTCATACTCTGTGTTTTGGAATATAAGGAAGTTAGACCCACAGGAGACAAAAATAAAAAGAAAAAGAAAAATTAGGAAAATATTTACTAATGTTCGGGAATAAGCTTAAAGTTAATCTAAAAGCCACTTTTCTCGGAAGCGGCGACAAAATTTGATATGCTCAAATTAACTTCTCGAAACGAAGTAAAAGCGGGTGCATCAAGTAAAGAACCAAACTAGTGAGGCAGGGATCGTTCCCATGAGGAAAATTGTTTAAACATAACTTTATTCTATTATTACTTCTATTTAGTAATCTATTTCCCTAAAACATATAACTAAAGGGGGGTCTTCATTAATGAAAGCAATTAGTTAAATTAAAGTAAACAAGTGACATTTTTAAGTATTGGAGTTTAATCAAGTAATTAGAATAACTAGGGAATAACTTTTCCCCACAGGCTCCTAACTCTGTAATTCTAGCTATAACAATCCTTTCTTAGTATCTTGCATGCAAAGTGATAAGTTTGGCATCTCGAAATCCTTGGTTCGGCATCAAGAGAATTTCACTCCGTACCTTGGTCCGGATACGTGTGTTGCTTTACTAAACCTTATATTTACCTCATATTAAGTATCATTTTGATAGCACACACCTAATCTATATTGATAATTATTTTCCAATTATCTAACTCCTTGGTCCGGCAAGTAGCAATAAGGCGAGTTCTAACGTTGGTCATCCATTAAAATGACTTCTAAGCGTAAGAATTATCAATACATTTAAGACACTATTCTAGAATTATTATTTAAGCTAGGTTTTACTATGTTATTTTCCCATGGTTCCACAACCCTAGTTTTGGAGTTTAGTTACTCATGCTCATAATCACACATTCATAATAATAATGTAATAATTCATGCACTTACTTTAATGAGAATGAACAAAATCCAGAAATTTACTTGAATAAATCTCAAAATACAAATAATCGATTACAGAAAACTAATATCAAATCCCAAAATCTAAACTTTAATACTAAGACGATAAAACTGAATATTATCCAAGAGTCTCACCCAAAAAATTAGGTTTTTTAGACTATTTATAAGAAACAATACTTATTAAAAGAGGCAAATCTATCTAATGAAAAAATCTTCCTAAAATGCGTCTGAGTCAACGACCCTTGTGACGGACCATCGTTGGACACGACGGACCATCGTAGTCTTCTGTCGCTCAAAACTTAGCTCTCTTTCTTCTTCTTTTCTTGATCAACTCTCAGTTACCCGCGATGAACAGGTGCGACGGACCGTTGAAAGCACGATGGTCCTTCGAGGAGCTTCATTCCATAACACTTAGAATCTTCTGAAGTTGGGTATTAGGACTATTTTGTGTTAGCATTGACGAATGTGAAGGACAGTTCGTCCTAGCTATGACGGTCCATCGTGAGCTTCTATAGTCCCACACTTGATCATAGTTTCCCAACATCCTTCATCAGCCATTATCTTCTCACGACGGTTGACCACTACAGACCATCACAGTCACGACGGATCGTGGTGGGGTCCGTGGGTGGTCACTTATGCAATTTCAGCTCAAAATATCCACATTCTCCTTTGGGCAAATTTCATGGAAATAAATAGAAAACTACATTAAAAATCAATACGAAAAGGCTTTAGACACACACTAAGCATAAGGAAAAGGCATTAATAGTACCGTGAAACGACAATACATTATTATCTGACCGTGTGTTTAGTTTAGGGGTGATAATGGTATTCCACACACAACGTCATCTGACCGTTTATGCTGTCCAAAGGCAATGTTGGCATGCCACACCCTAAGTCATCCGACCGTCTGTTTTTCCAATGGCAATGATGTTATGCCACACTCAACATCATCCGTTTGTGTTTGCAGTTCAACGACGATGATGGCATTATATGCCCGACGTCGACCGACCGTGTGTGTTGTCAAATGGCTTTTATGACATGACTTGCCAGACATTGTGTGATCGTCTGTAATGTCGTAGGGCTATGAAGGTATGCCACGCCCGACATCTTCCAACAGTGTGTGCCGTCCGATGACAATGCAGTCATGCGATGCCCGACGTCGTTTGACCGTGTATGCTGATCAAGGGCCATGATAGTATGCCACGCGTGACGTTGTCTGACCTTGTGTGCTATCCAAGCGCTATGATGTCATTCAACACCTGACGTTTCTGACCGTGTGTGCTTTCCAACGACCATGATGGTAAGCCACGCCCAACATCGTTCGACCGTGTGTGTGGTCCTAGGGTTATGATGGCATTGCACACCCAACGATGTTTCTTTGTGTGCGTTGTCCAAGGTCAATGATGGCATGCCACGCCCAACATCATCCCATTGTGTGTACTGTCTAACGTTTTCCGACCATGTGTGCCGTCAAAGGTTTATAATGTCATGCCATTCTCGACGTGAGCCGACCGTGTGTGATTATCCAATGGTTGTGATAACATGCCATGGATGATGTCATCTGAAAGTTTGTATCATGCAAGGTCTATGAAAGAATGCCACGCCCGATGTCGTCTGACCGTGTGTGCTGTCCAAAGGATACACGAGCATGTCGTGCCTGATATTGTCCGACCGTGTGTAATATCCAAGGGACATGATTCCATGCCACTTTCGACCTCATCTGACCGTGTATGCTGTCCAATGTCTATGATTGTATGCCACGTCCGACATCGTCTAACCGTATGTGCTATCAAAGGGCTAGGATGGAATACCTTGCCTGTCGTCATTCGACTGTGTGTGCTGTCCAAGGGCCTTGGTTGCATGTGAATCCTGACGTATACCAACAATGATTAGTGTCTAAGGGCGATGATGGCATTCCACGCCATACATTGTTCATCCATGTGTGCAGTCTAAGGGAAAAGATGGCATGCTATGGTCGACGTCATCCGACCATGTGTCAAGTCCAACGGCGATGATGACATGCCACACTCGACATTATTAGATCATGTGTGCTTTGTAAGGGCCATGGTGGCATGTGACGCCCGACGTAGCTAGATTGTGAGTGATGTCGAAGAACATTGATGCTTTACCAAGCTTAACATAGTCCGACCGTGTGTGTTGACCGAGGACCATGATGACATGCCACGCACAACGTCGTCCGATAGTAAGTTCTTTCCAAGGGATGATGTTATGAAACGCTTGACATCTTCTGTTCGTGTGTGCAATTTATGGGAAATGATGGCATGCCACGCCCGACGTCGTCTGACCGTTTGTGCTGTGCAAGGGCAATGATGACATGCCACGCTAAACATAGTCCAACTGTGTATGTTGTCCAAGGGCAATGATGACATGCCACCCCTAGGACAGAACACACGGTAGGACGCCGTCTTGTTTTGCTTGCCATCATTTCTCTTGGACTGCAGACTCGTTCGAACGACTTCGATCATGGCAGGCAATCATCTCCCTTGGACTGCACACATGAAAGGACGATGCCAGGAGTGGAATACAATCATTGCCCTTGGACTACACACATAGTCGAACGACGTGTGGCGTGGCATGCCATCATCTCCCTTGGACATCACTCATGGTCAGACGATGTCGGGCGTGACATGCCATCTTAGCCCTTAGATAGCACACCCGATCAGATGACATCGTGTATGACATGTAATCACTTCCATTGGACAACATAAATGGTCGGACAACTTCAGGCGTGGCATGCCCGCATAGCCCTTAGATAGCACACACGGTTGGACGACATCCGGCGTGGCATGCCCGTGTAGCCCTTGGATAGAACACACGGTCGGACGTGGCATGGCATTATAGGCCTCGGACTGCACATACAATCGGACAATGTCGGCCATGGTATCGCTATCATCTCTCTTGGACTCCACGCATAGTCAGACGACGTCAGGCATGGAATTCCATTATAGTTGTTAGACAACACACACGGTCAGATGATGTCAGGTGTGGCATGCCATTTTCACTATTACTCTATACACTAAGACGGTCAATATCGGGCGTGACATGCCATCATCACTGAATGAAAGCACACACGATTGGACCAAGTCCAGCGTTGCATGCCATCATGGACCTTGAATATCACATATGGATGGACAATATCAGGTGTGGCATCCAATCATGTCCCTTGTACACCACACACGATCGGCCTTGGACTTTATACACGGTTGAACGACATCGGGCATCGCATGCAATAATTTTCCTTAGACTGCACACACACAAACAGAAGACGTCGGGTGTGGCATGCTATCATCGCCCTTAGACTGCACACACGGTCAGATAACGTCCGGCATGGCAGCCAGCCAAGGCCCTTGGTCTGCACACACAGACAGATGAAGTCGGATGTGGAATACCATTATCGCGCTTGGACTGCATAGATGGTAGAACGATGTTAGTCGTGGCATGCCATCATGGACCTGGGAAATCACACATGTTCGACGACATCGGGCGTGGCATGCCCTTATAGCCCTTGGAAAACTCACACGGTCAGGACATGTCAGGCATGAAATGTCATAATCGACATTGGACAAAAGACACGGTCGAATGATGTCCTGCGTGGCTTGACGTCATTGCTATTAAATTGCACACACAGATAGATAAAGTCAATCATGGCATGCCTTCATAGCCCTTGGACAACACACACGGTCGGACAACATCGGGGCATAGCATGCCATCATGGACCACGGACACCAAACACGGTCACGTAATATCGGCGCGTGGCATGCCATAATAGCTCTTGTAATTCACACACAGTCGGACGATGTCAGACTTGTCATGCCATTATAGCCCTTGGACAACACACACGAACAGATGACGTTGAGTGTGGCGTGCCATTTTAGACCTTGGACAACACACATGGTCGAACGACGTCAGGATGGCATGTCATCATAGCAATTGGACAACGCACACGATCGGACGAAGTTGAGCATGGCATGCAATAATCCCCCTTGAACTACACACACGAATGAACGATGTCAGGACTGGGATGCCATCGTCTCCCTTGGACAGCACATATGATCGCTCACCATCAAAATTGGCATGCCATCATTGCTCTTAGACAATATAAATGGTCGGACGACGTCAAGCTTGGCATGCCAATGTAGCTATTGGACAGGACAAATTATTTGACGATGTCGGGCGTGTCATTCCATCATAGCCCTTGGATAACGCACACGCTCGAATGATTTTGGGTGTTTCATCTTATCATAGCCCTTAGACAAGACACATAGTTGGACGACGTCGGGCGTGGTATGCCATCTTCGCCCTTGGACAACACACATTGTTGGATGTTACGGGCGTGGAATGTTATCATAGCCCCTGGATAGCACACACAGTCGAACTACATCAAGTGTAGCATGCCATAATTGCCCTTGGACTGCACACATGGACGAATAAAGTTGAGCGTGGCATGCAATCATGGACCTTGGACAACACTCACAATCGGACGACATCGGGCATGGAATGCCCACGTAGCCTTTAGATAACACACACGGTCGAATGACGTCGGGCGTTGCATGCCTTCATAGCCCTTGGATAACACCCATGGTCGAACGACGTTGGCGTGCCATGTCATTAAAGCCCTTAGACAACACACACGGTAAGATGATGTCAAGCATGGAATGCCATCTTATCCCTTGTACAACACACACGGTCGCACGACCTAGTACATTTCATGTCATTATAACCCTTGGACAGCATAAATGGTCTAAGAACGTCAGACATGGCATGCCATTATCCCCCTTGGACAACGCATACATCCAAACAATGTCGGGCATGGCATGCCATCAAAGTTCATGGATAGCACACACCGTCGGACGAGTGGGGTGTGACATTTGATCATAGCCCTTGGACAACATACATGGTCACACGACCTCAGGATTGGCATGCCATAAATTCCCTTTTAAAATAAAAACTGTCAGACGATGTTCGGTTTGGCATGATAGCATAGCTCTTGGACAGACCACACGGTTGGACTACATCGGGCGTGGCATGCCATCATAGATATTGGATAGCACACACGGACAGAAGACGTCGGGCGTGGCATGGAATCTTGGCCTTTGGACAACACACACATTAGAACAATGTCGAGCGTGGAATTTACTCATAGCACTACGACGGCACAAATGTCCAGACTATCTGGAGCAGCTTGTTATCATAGCCCTTGGATAGTACACACAGTCGGACGTCATCGGTCGTGGCATGCTATCTTCGCCCTTGGACTACATAAATTGATTAATAAAATCCAGCGTGGCATGACATCATGTCCCTTGGTAGCACAAGTGGTCGGAGGATGTTGGGCGCAGAATCCCCGTGTATCCCTTAGATAGCACACACGGTCAGAGGACATCGGGCATGGCATGCCATCATATCCCTTCGACAACACACAAGGTCGAACAATTTGGAGTTTCATGTCATTATAGCCCTTAGACAGCACACAAAGACGGACGACGTAAAGCGTGGCAAGCCATCATAGCCCTTGGACACCAGACACAGTCTAACTACATTGGGAATGGAATGTCATCATAACCCTTGGACAACAATAATTTTTGGAGGAATTCAGACGTGCTTGCCATAATCTCCCTTGGATAGCACACATGCTTGGATGATTTGGGGCGTTGCATGTCATCATATCCCTTGGACAACACAAACTATCGGACGAAGTTAGGAATGGTATGACATCATTTGTGTTGTACTACACACATGGAAGGACGATTTCGAGCGTGGCATGTCATCATTGCCCTTGGATATCACAAACAGTAGGACGATGCCAGATGTGGCATTACATCAGGCCCTTGGACATCAGACACAGTTGGACGACGTCAATCGTGGCATCCCCGCATAGCCCTTGGACAGCACACACGGTAGGACGACCTCAGGCGTGGTATGCCATCATAGCCCTTGGAAAACAAAAACAAACAGACGACGTTGGGCATGGCATGTCATCGTAGCCCTTGGACAACATACACAGTCTGACGATGTTTGGCGTGGCATGCCATCATGTCCCTCGTATAGCACAGACGGTATACCTACTTCTTGTGTGGCACGCCAGCATAGCCCTTGGATATCACACACGATTGGAAGACGTCGGGAGTGGCATGTCATTATAGCCCTTGGACATTACACACGGTTGGACGATATTTGGCATGGCATGCAATCTTTTCGCTTGGACATCAAACACGATTGGACGACATAGGGCATCCAGTGCACTCATAGCCCTTGAACAACACACATGGCCAGACGATGTCGGGCGTGGCATATTATCATAACCCATGGGTAGTACACCCGGTCGGATGACGTCGGGGGTAGCATGCAATCATGGACATTGGACAGCACACAAGGTCAGATTACATCGAGCGTGGCATGCCTGCGTAGCCATTAGACAGCAAACACAATGGGACAATGTCAGGTGTGGCATGCCATCATAGCCCTTGGACAACACACAGGGTCGAACGACATCCGCGTACCATGTCATTAAATCCCTTAGATAGCACACACGGTTAGACGACTTCAAGTGTGGCATGTATTGATAATCATTGCAAAGCACTCATGGTCGAATGTCGTTGATGTCATCATAACACTTGGACATAAGAAATGCTTGGAGAACGTTGGACCTAGCATTCCGTTATCACCCTTGGAGAACACATGTGGTCGGACGACGTCGAGCGTGGCACGCTATAAAGTAGCGTGGATAGCACACACGGTAGGATGACGTGGGGCGTGGCATTTCATCATAGCCCTTGGACAATATAAACAGTCGGACGACATTGGGCGTGGCATGCCATCATCACTGTTGGACTGCACACACGAACGGACAAAGTCAGGAGTGGCATGCCATCATGGCCCATGGACGACACTCACGGTCGGACGACATCGGGCGTGGCATACCCACGTAGCCATTATACTACAAACACGGTCAAATAACATCGGGCGTGGCATGCCATCATAGACTTTAGACAACACAAAAGGTTGAACAACTTTGGCATTCCATGTCATTATAGCCCTTAGACAACACACACGGTCAGACGATTTAAAGCATGGAATGCCATCTTATCCCTTCGACAACACACACGGTCAAACAACGTTGGTCATCGAATGTCATCATAACCCTTGGACAACAAAGGTCAAAGAACGTCAGACATGGCATGCCATTATAGGCCTTGGCCAACACATACGGTCTGACAAAGTCGGGCGTGGCATGCCATCAAAGAGCATGGATAGAACATACATTAAAACGATGTGGGGCGTGGTATTTAATCATTGCCCTTGGACAGCATACACGCTCCCATAACGTCAAGATTGGCATGCCATCATTGCACTTTGTCAGCACAAATAGTCAGAGGATGTCAGTTGTGGAATACTAGAGTAGCCCTTGAACAGCACACACGGTTGGATGACGTTGGGCGTGGTATGGCCTCATATACCTTGGAAAGCACACACGGTTAGAAGACATCGGGCGTGCCATGATATCATAGCCCTAAGACAGCGTACACATTTGGACGACGTCGGGCCTTGCATGGAATCTTCGCCCTTGGATAACACACACGATAGGACGATGTCGGGAATGGCATGCACTCATAGCCTTTGGAAGGCAAACATGGCCATACTATATCGAGCGGCTTGTTATAATAGCCCTTGGATAGTACACACAGTCGGACGATGAAGGGCGTGGCATGCTATCATCGCCCTGATACTACATAAATGGACAGACCAAGTCGAGCGTGGCATGCCATATAGTCCTAGGGAAGCTCACACCGTACGTGTATATGGGGCGTGAAATGCCCCCATAGCCCTTACATTGCACACACGGTCAAAAGACGTCAGGCATGGCATGCCATCATAACCCTTGGATAACACACAAGGTCGAACGCTGTCGGAGTGCCATGTCATTATAGACCTTAGATTGCATACATTGTCAGACGATGTCAAGCGTGGGAAGCCATCATGGCCCTTGGACTACCCACACAGTTGAACTACGTTGGGCATGTCATGTCATCATAACCCTTGGACAACAAAAACTGTTGGACGAATTCGGATGTGGCTTGCTATTACCTCCCTTGGATAGCACACATGGTCGGACGACGTGGGGCATGGCATGTTATCATATCCTTTTGACAACACAAATGGTCGGATGAATTTGGGACGTGGCATGACATAATTTTCGTTGGACTACACACACGAACAGAGGATGTCGAGAGTGGCATGTCATCATATCCCTTGAAAAAATCAAATGGTATGACCACGCTAGGTGTGGCATGCCATCATGGCCCTTGGACATAACACACAGTTGGACAACCGCGGGTGTGGCATCCCCGCATAGCCCTTGGACAGCACACAAGGTCGAACAACGACATGTGTGGCATGCCATCATAGCCCTTGGTTAATACACACAAACGGGAAAAGTTGGGCATAGAATGTCATCATATCCCTTGGACAGCACACACAGTCTGACGACGTCGGGCATGGCATGCCATCATTGCCCTAGTATAGCACACCCAGTCTGACGACGTCTGGCCTGGCATTCCACCATAGACCTTGGATAGCACATATGATCCAAGACGTCGGGAGTGGCATGTCATCATACCCCTTCGACATTACTCACGGTTGGACGACATCGGGCGTGGCATGCCATCTTCTGGCTTGGACGACAAACACGATTTGACGATGTCGAGCGTGGAATGCACTCATAGCCCTTGGACAACACACACGGCTACACAATATCTGGCGTGGCATATTTTCTTAACCCTTGGATAGCACACACAGCCAAAAGAAGTCAGGTGTGGCAGCCCATCATGGCCATTGTACAACACCCAAGGTCGGACGACGTTGAGTGTGGCATTCCTGCAAAGCCATTACACTGCGCACACGGTCAGACAACGTCGGGTGTGGAATGCCATCATAGCCCTTGGACAACACACAAGGTCAAACGATATCAGCCTGCCATGTTATTCTAGCCGTTAGATAGCACACACGATCAGACGACGTCAAGCATCGCATGCCATCATAATCATTGCAAAGCACTCACGGCCGAATGTCGTTGGGCGTGGCATGTCATCATAATACTTGGACAACAGAAATGGTTGGAGACATCGGACGTGCTATGCCATTATCGCCCTTGGAGAACACATGCGGTTGGACGACGTCGGGCGTGGCATGCCATAAAAGAGCGTGGATAGCACATATGATTGGATGACGTGCGGCGAGCCATATCATCATAGCCAATGGATAACATTAAAAGTCGAACTATGTAAGGCGTGGCATGCCATCATCACTGTTGGACTACACACACGGATGGACGATGTCGGGTGTTGCATGTCATTATCACCATTGGAATACACACACGGTCAGATGATGTTGGGTGTGGGATGCCATCATTTCCCTTGGATGTCATACACGGTTTGACGATGTTGAGCGTAGTATGCCTTCTTTTCTCTCTAGGACTACACACGAGGATGATGATTTCGGGCGTGGCATGCCATCATCGCCCTTGGATTTCACACACGGTCAGACGACTTTGTGCATGGAATTTCATCATATCCCTTTGACAGCACTCATAGTCGGAATAAGTCAGGCATGTCATGTAATTATAGCCCTTGGATAGCACACACGGTTGGACGACGCCAAGCGTGGCATGCAATCATTGCCCTTCAAAACCACACACAGTCGGACAACCTTGGGCGTGGCATGTCAGCATAGACCTTGTTCAGCGCACTCTGCAAGACATGGAATGCCATTATCGCTCTTGGAAAGCCCACACAGTTGGACGACGTCGAGCTCGGCATGCAATCAAAGACCTTAGATAGCACAGACGGTCGAGCGATGTTGGGCGTGATAGGTCTTCATCTCCCTTAAATAGCACAAACAATCAGACGATGTTGGGCATGACATGCCATCATCGCCCTTGGGAATCAGACATGGGAAATGACATCAGACATGGAATGATATCATCTCCCTCAAACGGCACACAGTCAGATGATGTTGGGTGTCGCATGCCATCATATCCCTTGGATATCACACATGGCCGAACGTTGTTGAGCGTGGCATGCCTTCATTTCCCTTGGACAGCACACACGAACGAAGGATGTTGGGTATGGCATGCCATCATCGCCCTTGAACAGCACACATGGTAAAACGACGTCGGGCGCCGCATACCACCATGGCCTTTGGATATAACACACGGTAGGATGACGTCAGGGTTGGCAAGCCATCCTTGCCCTTGGAGTGCACATTCGATTGAACGAAGTCGAGTGTGGCATGCCATCATCTTTCGTGGACTACACAAATAAACAAATGACGCTGGCCATGGCATGCCATAATCTCCCTTGGACTTCACACACGGTCGAAGGATGTCTTGCCTGGCATGTCATTATCATCCTTTGACAACACTAAAGGTTAGACGATGTCGGGCGTGACATGCCATCTTAGCCCTTGAACACCACACCCGGTCGCACGACGTCGGGCATGACATGCCATCACTTCTATTGGACAGCACAAACGGTCGAAAAAGGTCAGGAGTGGCATGCCCACATAGCCCATGGATAACACACAAGGTCGGACGACATCTAGCGTGGCATACCCGCATAGACGTTGGACAACACACATAATCAGACAACATAAGGCATGGCATGGCATTATCTGTGGGACTGCACACACGATCGTAAGACGTCGGGCATGGTAGTTCCATCATAACCCTTGGACTCCACTCACGGTCGGACGATGTTGGGGGTGTGGCATTTCATTATATCTGTTGGAAAACACACATGGTTAGACGACGTTGGGAGTGACAAGCCATCTTCGCCGTTGGACTACATACACTGAAGGACGATATCGGGCATGGTATGCCATCATCACCCTTTGAAAGCATACACGATCGGACCAAGTCTTGCATGTCATGTCATCATGGCCCTTTAACAACACACACGACTAGAAGATATTGGTTGTGGCATGAATCATGGACCTCGTAAAGCACACACAATCGGCCTTTGACTACACAGACAGTAGAACGATGTCGGGTGTGGCATGCCATCATTTTCCTTGGACTTCACACATGAAAAGAAGACGTCGGCCGTGGCATGGTATTATCGCCCTTAGGCTGCACACACGATCAGATAACGTCAGGCGTGACATCCTATCATGGACCTTGGTCTGCAGAAATAGAAAGACAATGTAAGGCGTGGAATACCATCATCACCATTGGAGTGCATAGACGGTCGCACAATGTCGGGTGTGGCATACCATCATGGCCCTAAGACATCACACACGTTTGGAAGACTTCGGCCGTGGCATTCCCTTGTAGCCCTTGGACAACACACATGATCGGACAACGTCATGCATAAAATGTAATCATAGCCCTTGGGAAAGAAACACAGTAGGACAACATCTTACGTGGCCTGCCATCATCGCCCTTAGACTGCACACAAGGACGGACAATGTCGGGCATGGCATGCCTTCTTCACCATTGGTCAGCACACACGGTCAGACAACATCAGGGCATAGAATGTCATCATGGACATCGCACAACAAGCACGGTAGAGTGACATCGGTGCGTGGCATGCCATCATCGCCCTTGAATTTCACACACTGTCGGACGACTTCAGGATTATAATGCCATTATCTCCCTTGGATATCACACACAAACATATGAAATCTAGGGTGGCATGCCATCTTATACCTTTCACAACACACAAGGTTTAACGACGTTAGACATGGAATGTCATCATAGCCATTGGAAAACACACACGGTCGAACTATGTTGAGTATAACATGCAATAATCCCCCTTACTGCACAAACGAATGCAAGATGTTGGGAATGGGATGCCATCATTGCCTTTGGACAGCACACACGGTTTATCAACATCAAGATTGACATGCCATCATTTCCCTTATAAAGAATAAATGGTCGGGCGAAGTTAGGTGTGGCATGCCCGTGTAGCCCTTGGACAGTACAGACGGTCGCAATGCATCGGGTGTGGCATGCCATGATAGTCCTTGGATAGTATATAGTGTCGTAAGACGTCGTGCATGGCATGTAATCATAGCCCTTGAATAGCACACACAGTTGGACGACGTCAGGCGTAGTATGCCATCTTTTCCCTTGGACAACAAATAGGTTCAAATGACGTTGGGAGTGGCATGCACTCATAGCCCTTGGACAACACACAGGGCCAGATAATGTCGAGCATGGCATTTTATCATACACCTTTGATAGCAGACAAAGTATAACAACGTTGGGTGTGGCATGCCATTATCGCCCTTGGACTGCACATACGGACGGATGAAGTTAGGCGTGGCATGCCATCACGGACCTTGGACAACACACAAGGTCCAACGACTTTGGCGTGCCATTTCATTATAGCCCTTAGAAAACACACACGGTCAAATGATGTAAAGCATGAAATGCCATCTTATCCGTTGGAAAACACACACGGTCGAATGACGTTGGGCCTGTAATTTCATCATCACCCTTGGATAGCGGAAACGGTCTAAGAACGTCAAACATGGCATGCCATTATCGCTATTGGACAACACAAACAGTTAAACGACTTTGGGCGTGGCATTCCATCAAAGTGCATGGATAGCACACACGGTCGGATGATGTGGGGTATTGCATTTCAGCATAGCCCTTGGACATCATACACGGTCGCACAACGTCAAGATTGGCATGCAATCATTGCACTTGTACAGCACAAACTGTCGGACGATGTCAGGTGTGGAATGCTAGCACAACCCTTGGACAGCAAAGAAGGTTGGAGGACGCCGGGCGTGGCATGGCATCATATCCCTTGGAAATTACACAAGGTAATTTATGAAGTCGGGTGTGGCATGATATCATAGCCCTTGAACAACAAACACATATGGAAGACGCCGAGCGTGGTATTGAATCTTCTCCCTTGGACAACACACATTATAGGACGACATCGGGAGTGGCATGCAAAATAGCGCTTGGATGTCACACATGGCTAGACTATGTCGAGCGGCTTGTTATCATATCTCTTTGATAGAACACATAGTCGGATGACGTCGGGCATGGAATGCAATCATCACCCCTGGACTACATAAATGAACGGACAAAATCGACCGTGCCATGCGATCATAGTCCTTTGACAGCACACATGGTCGCAGGACATTGGGCGTGGAATGCCCATGTAGCACTTACACTGCACACACGGTCGGAGGACGTTGAGCGTGGCATGCCATCATAGACCTTGGAAAACACACAAGGTCAAACATAGTCGGAGTGCCACATCATTATAGCCCTTAAAAAGCACACACGGTCAGACGACGTCAAGCGTTTCATGCCATCATAGCCCTTGCACAGCACACGGTCGGACGACATTGGGCGTGGCATGTCATCTTAACACCTAGACAGTTTGTTTAAGAACGTCGGACATGGTATGCCAGTATCGCCCTTGGACAACACACGTGGTCGGACAACGTCGGGCGTGGAATGCCATCAAAGAGCGTGGATAGCACAAACGGTCGAACGATGTGAGGCATTGCATTTGATCATGGCTCTTGGACAGCAAAAATGTACAACACTGGGTATGGCATACCATCATCACCTTGGACTATTCACACGGACAAATGATTTCAGGAGTTGCATGTTATCATCACCATTGGAAAGCACACACGGTCAGATGATGTCACCCGTGCGATGCAATTATCAACCTTGGACTACAGTCACGGATCGACAAAATTGGGTGTAGCATGCCATCATCGCCCTTGGATAGCACATATTGTCGGACGTCGTTGGGCGTGGCATGCAATAATGGCCTTTGGAAAGCACACATAGTTAGAAAACGTTGGCCATCTCATGCTCGCGTAGCCCTTGGACTGCACACACGTACGAACAACGTCGAGTGTGGCATGCCGTCATAGACCTTGGACAGCACGCACGGTTGAAATAAGTCACGCGTGGCATGTCATTATAGTCATTGAACAACACAAATGGTTGGACGACGTCAAGCGTTGCATAACAGCATTGCCCTTGGAAATCACATACGTTCGGACAACGTTGGGTGTGGCATGTAATCATAGCCTTTGGATAGTAGAAATGGTCGAATGTGGCATGCCATTATCGCCCTTAGACATCACACACAATTGGATGATGTCGGGCGTGGCATACCATCAAATTCCTTTGACTGCATATACGGACGGACGACGTAGGGCGTGGTATGCTATCATCGCTCTTGGATAACACAAACGATGAGACGATGTTGGGTTTGCCATGCCATCATCGGTCTGGTGCATCACACACGACCGAATGACGTCAGGAGTGGAATGCAATCATCGCCTTCTGACTTCACACACGGTTAGACAGAGTCGGACGAGGCATGTCATCACAGCCCTTGGATAACATATATCGTTGGATGATTTCTGGCGTGGCACGTCATCATAGCATTTGGACCGCACACACGGCCTAACGACGTTGGTCCTAACATATCATCGTCTCCCTTTGACTGCAAAAACATATGGACGAAGGCGAGCGTGGCATGCCATCATCGCCGTTGGACAGAACACACGGTCATATGATGTTTGGAGTGGAATGCCATTATAGCCCTTGGACACACACTCAATTGGACGACATCGTGCGTGGCAGGCCATCATCGCCCATGGATTACACACACAGTCGGACGACGAAGGGTGTGTCATGCCATCATCGCCCACTGACTGCAAATATGATTAAACAACGTCAGGCGTGATATGATATTTTTACCCTTGGAAAACATATATGGTAAGACAATGTCGAACGTGGAATGCCATCACGGCCCTTAGAAAACGCACACCATTGGATGTGGCATGCCCACAAATCCCTTTGACAAAACACACGATCAAACGATGTCGGGAGCGTCATGCCATCATAACCCTTGGACATCACACAGGGTTGAACGACATCGGGCGTGGCATGTAATCATAACCCTTCGAAAGCACACACAGTTTGAAGACGTCATGCGTGTCATGCTATAATCTCCCAAAGACACTACACATACTCAGATAAAGTTAGGCATAGAATTCTCGCATAGATCTTGATAAGAACAAACGGTTGAACGATGTAGGGCGTGGCATATCATCATCTCCCTTGGAATCCACACACGGTCGGATAATGTTGGACGCAGAATGCCATCATCGCCCTTGGACTATAGACAAGATTGGAGACGTCGGGTCTGTTATGCCATCATCGTCCTTGGATTGCTTACACGGACGAATGATATTGGGCCTAGAATACCCTCATTGCCCTTCGATAATACACACTATAGAAGGATGTCATGCGTCGCATGCAACCATTGCCCTTGGACTGTACACACGGTCGGATAACGCCGGGTGTGGCATGCCATCAAATCACTTGTAGTGCACACACGGATGGAAGATGTTGGGATTGTCATGTCATCATCTCCCCTGGACTACAGACACGAACAAACAACGCCAAGTGTTGCATGCTATGATCTTCCTTGGACAGCGCACATGGTCAGATGATGTTGAGCGTAGAATGCTATCATGGCCCTTGGATAGCCCACACGATTGGACGTGGCATGCCCACGTAACCTTTGGACAACACACATGGTCGGACGACAATGGGCGTTCCATGCCATCATAACCCTTGGAAAACACACACGGTCGAATGACGTCGGGCGTTTCATGTCATCATAACCCTTGGAAAGCACACACAGTTGGACGTCGTTGGGCGTGGCATGCTATCATTTCCCTTGAAAACTACAAATGGTCAGACAATGTAGGGCGTGGAATGCTCGTTTAGCACTTGATAAGCACAAATGGTCGCACAATGTCGTGCGTGGCATGCCATCATCGCCCTTAAACTTCACACACAGTCGGAAAATGTCGTGTGGAGCATGCCATCATCAGCTTTGGACTGTAGAAATGAACGGACGTCGCCAGGCATCGCATGTCATTATCTACCTTGGACTTCATACACGAAAGAATGACATTGGGCGTGGAATACCATCATCGTCCTTCATTAACAAACGGTTGGACGACATCATGTGTTGCATGCAACCATTTCCTTTTGACCGAACACACGGTAGGATGACGTCAGGTTTGGCATGCCATCATCTCCCATTGGACTGCACACAAAGTCGGAAGATATCAAGTGTGGCATGCAATAATGGAACTTGGACAGTGCACAAGGTCAGAAGAGGTGGGGTATGGCATGCCCACTTAGCACTTGGATAACACACATAGTTAGATGACATCGGGCGTGACATGCAATTATAAACCATGGCAAGCATACATGGTCAGAAGACGTCACGCATGGCATGCCATCATAGCCCTTGGAAAGTACACATGGTGTGAAAACGTCGGGCGTGGCTTGCCATTATGCCCTTGGACACTACACACACTCAGAGAATGTCGGGCGTGGAATGCTCCCGTAGCCCTTGGACAACATACACGGAAGGATGATGTTAGGCGTGGAATACCATAATTTCCCTTTGATTAAACCACGATTTGCAGGACGTCGTGCGTCTCATGACACCATTACCCTTGGACTGCACACATGTTCAGATGAAATCGGGTGTGGCATGATATTATCGCTGTTGGAGTGAACACACGAACGAACAACAACTGGAATGTCATGTCTTCATCGCCCTTGGAGAGCACACACGGTCGGACAGTGTCTGGCGTGGCATGCCATCATGGCCATAGGATAGCACACACAGTCGCACAATGTCGCGCGTGGCATTCCATCATAGCCATTGGATAGAACACACGGTCGGACGACATCGAGCGTGGCATGCCATCATATTTCTTAGACAGCACACGGTCGTACGATGTCAGGCGGGGCATGTCATCATAGCCCTTGGACAACATACACATTCAAATGATATCGGGTGTGGCATGTTCAGGTAGCCATTGGAAAACACACATGGTTAGACAAATACGGGCGAGGCATGCCATCATCGCCCTTGGAAAGCACAAACGAATGGATAAAGTCAGGCATAGCATGCTATCATCGCTATTGGACAGAACACACGGTCATATGATGTTGGGAGTGGCATGCTATCATAGCCCTTGGACAGCACAAACAATTGGACGACGTCATGTGTGGCATGCCATCATCGCCCATGGACTACACACAAAGTCGGACAATGACGGGTGTGGCATGCCATCACTTCCCCTGGACTGCAAACACAAATAAACAACATCAGGCGTAACATGTTATGATTTCCCTTGGACCGCCACACGGTCAGACGATGTCGAGCGTGGAATTCCATTATGGTCCTTGGACAGTGCACACGATTGGACGGGGCATGCCCGCAAATCCCATGGACAACACACAAGGTCGAACGACGTTGGGCGTGGAATGCCATCATAACCCTTGGACAGACCACACTGTCGAACGACATCGAGCGTGACATATCATCGTAACCCTTTTAAAGAGCACACGGTCAAAAGACGTCGGGCGTGTCATATAATCATTGCCATTGGACACTATACAACGTCTGATAAAGTGGGGTGTTGAATTCACGTGTAGCCTTTGATAAGCAAAAATAGACGAACGTTGTCGTGCATGGCATGACATCATCGCCCATAGATTACACACACAGTCGGACGACGATGGGTGTAGCATGCCATCATCGCCACTACACTGCAAATATTATTTAACAACGTCAGGCGTGACATGCTATGTTCACCATTGGAAAGCACACATGGTAAGATGATGTCGAGATTGGAATGCTACCACGGCCCTTAGACAACACACACAATTGGACGTGGCATGCCCACAAAGCGCTTTGACAAAACACACCATCGAACAATGTCGGGAGTGGCTTGCCATCATAACCCTTGAACATCACACAGGGTCAAATGGCATCAGGCATGGCATGTAATCATAAACCTTAGGAATCACACACAGTTTGAAGACGTCGGGTGTGGCATGCCATAATCTCCCATAGACACTACACACAGTCGAATAAAGTTAGGCATAGAATGCATGCATAGATCTTGATAAGAATAAAAAGTTGAACGATGTTGGGCGTGGCATACCATCATCGCCCTTGGACTCCACACTTGGTCGGACGATATTGGGTGGAGAATGCCATCAGCGCCATTGGACTGCAGACAAGATTGGATGACGTCGGGTGTGGCATGCCATCATCGTCCTTGGATTGCATATACGGACGAATGATGTTGGGCTTGGAATACCTTCATCACCCTTCAATAATACACACTATAGAAACACGTCATGCGTCGCATGCAACCATTGCCCTTGGACTGTACACACAGTCGGATAACGTCAGGTGTGACATGCCATCATATCCCTTGTAGTGCACACACGGATGGAAGATGTTGGGATTGTCATGTCATCATTGCCCCTGGACTATAGACACGAAAAAATGGCTTCAAGTGTTGCATGCTATGATCTTCTTTGTGAAGCACACATGGTCAGATGATGTTGAGGGTGGAATACTATCATGCCACTTGGATAGCGCATACAATTTGACGTGGCATGCCCACCATACCCTTCGACAACACACAAGGTCGGACGACAATAGGCGTTCCATGCCATCATAACCCTTGGAAGACACACACGGTTGAGTGACATCGGACATGAAATGTCATCATAACCCTTGAGAAGCACACACGGTTGGAAGTTGTTGGGCGTGGCATGCTATCATTACCCTTGGAAACTACAAACAGTCGGATAATGTTGGGCTTGAATGCTCGTGTAGCCCTTGATAAGCATAAATGGTCAGACAATCTCGGGCATGGCATGCCATCATCTCCCTTTAACTTCACACATGGTCGAACCATGTCGGGCGTAACATGCCATTATCACCTTTGGACTACATAAATGAACGTACATCATCAGGCATGGCATGTCATCATCTCCCTTGGATTTCATACACGAAAGAATGACATTGGTGTGGAATACCATCATCGTCCTTAGATAACACACATGAACGAACGACATCATGTGTCGCATTCAACCATTTCCTTTGGAACGCACTCACGGTCGGATGATATCAGGTTTGGCATGCCATCATCTCCCTTGGACTGCACACACAGTCGGAAGATGTCAAGTGTGGCAAGCAATCATTGATCTTGGATAGTGCACACGGTTAGAAAACGTCGGGCGTGGAATGCCCACGTAGCACTTGTATAGCACACATAGTCAGATGACATCGGGCGTGACGTGCAATCATAACCCATGGAAAGCAAACACGGTCAGAAGACGTCACGCATGGCATGCCATCATAGCCCTTGGAAAGCACACATGGTATGAAAATGTCGGGCGTGGCTTGCCATTATACCCTTGGACACTACACACGCACGGAGAATGTCGGGCGTGGAATGCTCCCGCAGCCCTTGGACAACATACACGGAAGGATGATGTTAGGCTTGGAATACCATAACTTCCCTTCGATAAAAACACGATTTGTAGGATGTCATGCGTCTCATGAAACCATTACCCTTGGACTGCACACACGTTCGGATGAGATCAGGTGTGTCATGCCATCATCGCCCATGGAGTGTACACACAAAAGAACGACATCTCGATTGCCATGTCATCATCGCCCTTGGACAGCACACACGGTTGGACGATGTCTGGCGTGGCATGCCATCACGGACTTGGGACAACACACACAGTCGTGCAACATCGCATGTGGCATGCCAGCATAGCCCTTGGATAGCACACACGGTCGGACGACGTCGAGCCTGGCATGCCATGATGTCCCTTAGACAGCACACGATCGTACGATGTCAGGCGCGGTATGTCATCATAGCCCTTGGAAAACATACACATTTGGATGATATCGGGCGTGGCATGTTCGGGTAGCCATTGGAAAAATCACATGGTTAGACAAAGTCGTGCGAGGCATGCCATCATCGCCTTGGAAAGCACAAACGAATGCATGAAGTCTTGCATGGCATGCCATCATCGCGGTTGGACAGAATACACGGTCATATGATGTTGGGAGTGGCATGCTATCATAGCCCTTGGACAACACACACAATTGGACGATGTCGTGCGTGGCATGCCATCATCACCGATGGACTACACACACAGTCGGACAATGACGGGTGTGGCATGACATCATTTCCCCTGGACTACAGATTCAATTAAACAACGTAAGGCGTGGCATGCCATGATTTCCCTTGGACAGCCACAAAGTCAGACGATTTCGAGCGTGGAATTCCATGATGGTCCTTGGACAGTGCACACAATTGGACGGGGCATGCCTGCAAAGCGCTTCGACAGCACACGAGGTCAGACGAAGTTGGGTGTGAAATGCATTCATAACACTTGGATAACACACACAGTCGAACAACGTCGGGTGTGATATGTCATCATAACCCATGGAAAGAACCAAAGGTCAAAAGACGTCGGGCGTGTCATGCTATCATTGCCATTGGACACTATACAACGTTCGATAAAGTGGGGTGTTGAATGCTCGTGTAGCCATTGATAAGACCAAACAGTTGACCGTTGTCGGGCGTGGCATGCCATCATCTCCCTTGGACTGCACACATGGTCGGACGATTTCGGGCTGAGAATGACATCATCGCCCTTGAACTAAAGAGTCAAAATGACGATGTCGGGTGTGGCATGCCATCATCTCCCTTGGACTGCTTATACAGACGAATGATGTTGGGCTTGGAATACCATCATCGCCCTTCGACAAAAGAAACTGTCGAACAATGTCATGCTTTGCATTCAACCATTGCCCTTCGCGTACAAACACTCTCGGATGACGTCGGGTGTGGAATGCCATCATATCCCTTGGACTGCTCACACGGACGGACGACGTTGGGCATGTCATATCATCTTCGCCCTTTGACAATACACACAGTCGGATGACGTCGGGCGTGGCATGCCATCTGGGAACTTGGACAACGCACACAGTCAAAAGATATCAGGCGTGGCATGCCCACGTGGCACTTTGATAGAACACACGGTCGAACGATGTCAGGCGTGGGATGACATCATAACCTTTGGAAACCATACACCATCGAAAGACATCGGGTGTGGCATGCCATAATTGCCCTTTGAAAGCACACACGATATGAAGACATCGGGCATGTCTTTCCATTATACCATTAGACACTACACACGGTCGCACAAAGTAGGGCGTGGAATGCTCCCGTATCCCTTGGAAAACATATACGGACGGATGACGTTTGGCATGGAATACAATCATCACCCTTCGACAGTACATACGGTCAGACAACATCATGCGTCGCATGATACCATTACCATTGGACTGCACACATAGTCCGATGATGTCAGGTATGGCATGCAATAATGACCTTTGGACTACACACACAGACTGACGATGTCGGGCATCGCATGTCATCATTGACATTGGACAGCGCACACGGTCAGACAACGTCAAATGTGGCCTGCCATCATGGCACTTGGACAATGCACACAGTCAGAAGACATCGAACGTGGCATGCCCACGTAGACATTAAACACCATACATGGACGAATGACATCGACTGTGGAATACAATCATAACCCTTGGACAACATACACGGTCGGAGGACGTGATATACCGTGGTTTCACAGTATAATTAAAACTTTTTCCTAAAGTTTAGTGTGTACGAAAGTCTTTTTGTGCTAGTTTTTATATGAGTTTTTCTTTGTTTTGCAGGAAATCTGTCCAAAGTTGAATGCGGAGATTTTGAGAGAAGAAATGCAGAAGAGACCACATGCGGAGCTTATGACGGTCCGTCATGCTTGTGACGGTCCGTAGGTGGCAGCGTAGTGCAGCTGCTGAAGGAAGATGGGGAAGTCTTACCAAGTGTGGGGTTACGAAGCTTGTGACGGTCCATCGTGGCTATGAGGGTCCGTCCTGGAGGTTCATCATGAAGTTCCGAGAAGTGATCCCAGTACCAAGATTCCAAGAGTTGAAGTGTTTTGAAACGAAGACCCTCGACGGACAGTTATGCCTATGACTGTCCGTCATACTTGCCGTCAAGGGGAATGAAGAGAGCAGCAGAAGAAATTGCATAAGTATGGGATGAAGGAGTCCATGACAGTCTGTCATGACCACGACGATCGGTCGCGAGGTCCGTCGACACAGCCGTGTTTTGGAAGATTTCCAGCAAACAAAGTCGTTGTTTAATTAGATTTTTATTTTTTATAAATAGTTCGAAAAACCAATTTTTTGAGGTTAGACTCTGCTAGATTAGACATCATATTGTTATAATTTGTGTATTAGTGTTAGATTTTAAGATTCTTGCAATTGATTTTGGGAGATTAATCAAGCAAACTTTTGGATTTTTTTCTTTCTCATTGAAGTAAGTACATGAATTCTTATTTAATATATTTGAATATTGTTTTTATGGCTATAAGTAACTAAACTCCATAACTAGGGTTGTGGTAACTATAGGCAAATAATGAGATAAACCCTCACTAAAATAACAATTCTAGAATAGCGTCTTGCATGTATTAATAATTCTTTCGTTTAGAAATCTTTTTAACGTTGGACAACATTAGAACTCGCCTTAATGCTACTTGCCGGACCAAGGAGGTACATAATAGGAAAAGAATTATTAACATAGATTTAGTGTATACTATGTAATAGGCTAGTATCTATTGGTACGAGGTAATAACTTAGTCAAATATAGAATACGATGCTTAATATGATGTAAGGATAAGGGTTAGGATAGAAACACACGTAGCTGGACCAAGGTGCGGAGTGAGATTTTCTAGATGCCGAACCAAGGATGTAGAAATACATAACTTATAACTTTGCATGCAAGATACTAGGAAAGAATTGTTATAGTTAGAATTATCAAGTTATGAACCTGTGGGGAACACATAAACCCTAGTTACTTTGATTAATTGATTAAAACCCAACATTAAAATCTGTTAAGTATCTCTTTCAAGTTCGTTATTTATTTTCACTTATTTGGAGATAGAACCCCCCTTTTTATATTTTCACTTTCCAAGGAAGTTATTGACCAAACGATAGTAATAATAGGTTGAAGTTAAGTGTAGACTATTTTCCTCGTGGGAACGATCCCAACCTCACTAGTTGGGTTATTTACTTGACACGACCGCTTTACTTCTTATTTGAGAAGTAAGTTTGAGCGTATCAAATTTTGGCGCCGCTGCCGGGGAAATTAGCTTTTAGATTAACTTGAACGTATTACTATAGTTTAGTTGATATTTTCTTGATTTTACTTTGTTTTATTGTTTTTGATTACTTTTCAGAATTATCCTCCTTGTATGCCAAATACACGGAGTGGAAGAGAACCCTTGTTTCCCTATGATCACGAGCTAGAGCGTACACTGCGCAATATGAATCGAAACCTGGGAATAAATGATGAAGATCCGAACAAGAACATCCTAGCTCCGGTGGATGTTCATGGTTAGATGTTACCCGATGCTCCGGGTGAACATCAACAGAGGGGACAAAATCCCATTCCACGGCCCCAAGCATATTACAGAGGGTATGATAACATAGCAGACTCGGATGGGCCACTTGTTTTGCCCCCTCTACCCACCGGCCACACCTTTGTGTGGGAAGGCCTGATAGGGCTCAGAGTGGTTCCTCTCTCACTGACGGGAGAAGCTGCTATATGGTTCACAGAGCTCCCATACAACTCCATCTTCACTTGGAACCAATTAAGGGATGTTTTCTTGGCACGCTACTATCCGGTCTCAAAGAAACCAAATCACAAAGACAGAGTGAACAACTTTGTGGCACTACCAGGAGAGTAAGTTAGTAGTTCTTGGGATAGATTCACCTCATTCTTGAGAAGTGTTCCAAATCACCATATAGATGATGATTCACTGAAGGAATATTTCTATCGGGGACAGGATGATAACAACAAAGTGGTGTTGGAAACTATAGCAGGTGGATCTTATGGAGAATGCCCTTATGCTGAGATTGCTGAAAAATTAGAGAAAATCTTCCGAAATAACAAAGCTTGGAGTACTATGAAGTCTGATACTGGGAGAAACACCTTCGCAGTGCAGTCCCAACCCAGCCACAGATGAGATTCGTGAAGAAATGGATCAGATGAGAACTGAGCTTGGGTTGGTACTAAAACATGTCACTGGGGTGCAAAAAAAATAAATGCAGTCAACTACTTCTCTAAACCACAACCTCCTAATGATGAATTCTATTATGCGGAGGACACTTATGCAGTAGATGAGCACATAGGGGGGTTCCGACAAAGCGCCCAAGGCACAAATCAGGATAATTGGCGCCAAGGTCGAAACTATGGCAATTAGAACCGTGAGGGTTATTATGTCCGAGATGGTAACCGCGAGAACAACTTCAACAGGGGTAACTGCGGTAATAGAAATGATAGGAATGGGCCGTATGTCCCTCCCCAAAGAGTTAGTATGGCGCGAGTTAAGGATATGTTGCACAAAATGATGAGGAGATTCGATGCTAGTGATGAGCACATCAAAGAGTTAAGGGGTGACTTAGCTAGTATTGGGCAAAAAGTTGATACACATGTAATTTCGATTAAGCAGATCGAGTTGCAAATGGCCCAATTATCTGCGACAGTGAGCACACGGCAACTGGGCACTCTTCCTAGCAACACTGTCCAAAATCCGAAGAATGATGCACACTGTATGGCAATCACTACTCGGGGTGGTAAGCAAACCATTGACCCACCTATGCCATCTGCTGAGGAAAATGAGAGAAAGTATAATGATAATGTGAAAAAGGGTAGTGGTGAAGCAGTGGAAAGTAATGGAAATGATGCAGAAGTACCTATGAAGGTAATCCCCATGCCTAGTCCACCACCACCATTCCCTCAGAGACTAGTGAAAAAAACCGAAGATGGTAAATACCGGCGCTTCATAACAATGTGGAAGCATCTTTCTATCAATGTCCCTTTGGTAGAAGCGCTAGAACAAATGCCCGGTTATGCCAAATTTATGAAAGATCTGGTCACCAAGAAAAGATCGGTCACTTTTTAGGATGATGATAGATTGCACCATTGTAGTGCTATTGCTACAATATCCCTAGTACAAAAGAAAGAAGATCCGGGTGCGTTCACTATTCCTTGTACAGTTGGGTCATTACATTTTGCGAAAGCATTATGTGATCCGGGGGCAAGCATAAATCTCATGCCCCTCTCAATTTACAAGAAGTTGGGTTTGGGGGATCCAAAACCCACTGCAATGCGGCTACTAATGGATGATCGGACAGTGAAACGGCCTATAGGGATACTCCATGATGTGCTTGTAAAAGTGGAGTCATTCATCTTTCCGGCTGATTTTGTTATTCTTGATTGTGAGGTCGATTTTGAAGTGCCTATCATTCTTGGGAGGCCATTCCTTGCTACAGGTAGAGCCTTTGTTGATATGAAGAAGGGACAGATGACATTTCGGTGGAATAATGAAGAAGCGACCTTCAACATTTGTAGGACCATGAGGCAGAGTGGTGAGCTCCAATCGGTATCTGCCATATCCCACAAGGAAAAGATGAAGAAGGTGAATGAACAAAAAACTGCAAAACAAGAGTTTATGGTTGTGGACTTGGTGCTTGTAGACAGTTCTGGGTCACCTTGTCTTCCGGGCAAGCTCAATCCCAAATGGACTGGCCCTTACTTGATTACCCAAGTATTACCTCATGGAGAAGTTGAGTTAAAAGCCAAGGAGGGAGTGCGTTTTAAGAAGAATAAAGATAGAATAAAACTCTATTTTGGGCATAAAACATTGGGGAATGAAGCGATAGAGACATACCATCTTGATGAAGTCTGAGTAATCAAGGGTCCCCAGTCGTGCCGCGACATTAAATAAGGCACTTGTTGGGAGGCAACCCAATACTTATTGTTTTTTTTAGTAATGGTAGCATTTTTCTACTACTGGGTTTTTAAATTTCCAGGCACATCACCAGGAAATTCTGCAGAAAATTACTCTGCAGCAGTCACTGACGGACACATCGACGGACCGTTGCGCAAGCGACGGACCGTTGTATGCATCCGTCGTACCAGGTTTGTTTTTCAGTTATTTTGAAACTAGGGCACACACGACGGAACCAACGACGGGTTGTCACAACCACGACGGACCGTCGTCGGGGAACCGTCGCGTCATTAATGAGGTATACCCGACCCGACCCGGCTGGACCCTTTTCCAAAATCAGACCGTTTAAACTCCCCACCCCTCCATATTTCAGCCCATTACTTTCTTATTTCTCCCATTAGTCTCTCGTTTAAACTTCCCCATTCCCTCCAACCGATCATTGCCCCCCCCCCCTCACATTTCTCCAAAGCCCTAAAGTGTTATCTACTATTGGAAACTACTGCTGTGAGTGTCTACCTTGCCACCGAGTACTTGTGCATTTTTTTCCTCCATTTCTAAGGTATGTGTCTCTACTTTACACTCATTTATCTTCTATTTTTTACTAGTTAGTATTAGGCTTAGTTCCTTATCGTATTTTGTTCACTTTAGATGATTCCGTCTAACCTAGGTTACAAATGTTCGAAATTGCCATGTTTACAACCCTAGACATAGGTGCTTTTTCCTTGCTAGTTTCCTAGGTACTTGGGTTAGACAAATGTAGGTCCAAAAAACTACAAGTTTGATGTGGGTTCATCGAGGTGCTTAGGGTACCCTTAGTTCTGTCACTGTCACTCACAACGAGACCCCGATGACGGACCGTCGTACCCACGAGGGACCGTCGCAGGGTCTATTGCCAAAGCCCTAGCACCCTGTCCCAACGGACACATGTGACGGACCATTGTATTCACGACGGTCCATCCTGCACAACCGTTTCGGTTGTCAGAGACCCTGTTTCTAAGGGTCTCTCATTTATTCCCAAGTGTTCCCCAACGTACATATGCGACGGACCGTCGTGTTCACGATGGTCCGTCCTGCACAACCGTTCTGGTTGTCAAAGACCCTTTTTCAAAGGGTCTCTCATTTTTCTAAGTGTCCTTCGACGGACACATGCGACGGACCGTCCTGCACGACCGTCATGACGGTCAGAGACCCCTCTCCTAAGGGTCTCCATATTTTTTCTCAAGTGTCCTATGACGGACATATACGACGGACCATCGTACCTGTGATGGTCCGTCCTGCACATACCGTCATGCTAGTAAGAGACTCTTCTTCAGGGTTCTCTGTATATACATAGCCCAAGTAAAACACGACGGACCTCATGACGGTCCATCATAGTCACGACGAGCCGTCACCAGGCCCGTCGTGTGTCACTGTTTCTACAGCAATGACATACTATTTTCAATGTTTTATTTTGTATGGTCTCGCTTGTCTTGATTGCCAGTACTTGTACTAATATAGATCCTTTGCAGGTACTATCTACTATGGCACCCAAGCAAGACCGAATATATGCACGTGGGCGATCAATGTCTATCGCCCCGTCTGCCTGTATGGTCATTGGCTCTGATGATGAGCGGGACCCTGAGTATGTGCCCCCAGGCACTTCCACACCTTCCCGTGCTGCACGTGCTCCCATAGCCACACCCAAAAAGGTGGCGTCAGGCGTAGTCACTGCCTCTCAGTCTGATGAGGAGCGCACACTGACCGGCACACCCTCTGGGTCGGCCACAAATGAGGAAGGAGCGTCTGGATCCTTAGGAGTATCATAGTCCGAGGAAGCCTCTGGCTCTGCTGAGGTTCCTGTACCCGCCACCGCTGCAGCGTCAGCCTCATCTGATGAGGGTGACAGTTCAGACTCTACATATGGCGCACCAGCTAAGGTCCCCACCCCAGCCTCTGACCAGCCAAACCGGTGGTGTGTCGACGGCCATTTTCAAGTCTACTCTGACGCCAAGTTCCTGACTGATAAAGGAGTGATGACTCGAACACTCACTTTGGAGCGGTGGGTACTTACTGGGAGTCTCCCGACGATGCCTGAGATCCACAACCTCTTCACTAGGCATTGCTTGGAGTGGACAGCACGTCCGTTGGGACGATACAGCGAGGAAATGGTCTGAGAGTTCTACGCATCCTATGTAGCAATTCTCCGATCAATGATTGATAGGCGGGCTGCCCCCACTAAACAGGCCTCACTGGAGCAGGTCCGAGTCCGGGGCGTGCAGGTTGACATTTCCCTGCCAGCCACTCGCCGGTTTCTATGCGGCGAGAGTGTTGATGCTACTCAGACTCCCGCCACTGCCGAGTTTGACTACCGCTGGTAGATAGTGAAGGATGGCCAGTTCTTGCGCGAGCCATCACAGAGAGAGACCACCAAGAGGTGGATGGCCTTGCACCTATCAGTAGATGGAGAGGGTGCCAATTGGGAGACTGAGCCGAAGGGGGCCATCAAGAAGGCCAACCTCACGTTCACAACAAAGTTCTTGTGGCTGCTTGTCCGTCACTGCCTTTCCGCCACAGCTGCTGATAACATCGTTACTTAGGCTCGAGCAGTGTTGATGGCGGCGATGATAGCCGGATTCGAGGTGGACTTCACATGGCTTCTTCAGGCAGTCATGCACGAGAGGGCATTCAAGGTCACTACAACCTACCCTTTCCCGTGCATGATCTTTGCCCTTTGAAGGTCCGTAGGTGTGCCTTTATGGCACGTAGATCAACTGAAGACCCCACAGGGCACTGTTGACGTCGGCCTTATCAGAGACGAGGCCAATGAGTTGGCTCCACGCAGAGGGACCCATCCAGAACTGCCCCCACTTGGTGATGATTTAGCTGATACGGTAGCCCAGGCCCGCACAACTACACAGGCGTCCATTGACACTACACCGGTCGAGTCTATCCCGGGTAGTAGCACAACCCCGAGCTCCTCTCGCACAGCCCCTCTACCGGCACTGGTCCCGCTTGCTAGGGTCCAAAAACTAGAGGCACAAATGGCCACTCTTCTGCATCATATCCAGCCATGGATGCAGAAGTCGATCGCTGAGTTTGAAGAGCGTCTAGAGAGGAAAATGCAACAGTTTATAGAGCGGAAGATTGCTGAGGTTAACTAGCGCCTGGACGCCTTTGAGTTGAGAGTGTTAGCCTGACCATCCCCTCCGGTGCATACATCGACACGATTCTAGAGGCGAGGGTGCCGAAGTATGAGGCCCCTTCTGTCGAGCCTGCTGAGGACACTGTATTGGTGGCACTGTTTGCTACTTCAGAAATTCCACCGCCTCCCCCTCGAGAGAGTGACAAGAGGCATAGGGGTCGATCAGAGGATGAGGCGAGAGCAATGAAGAAGGAGTGCCGAGAGATGGAGGCTGCGAGGAGAGCCTCACTTGCTGAAGAGGAGGCATAGCAGATCAGAGCATCATAGTTAGCGGCTGGGGCGTCTATCTCCCGCACTGTAGAGATAGCAGGAGGCACTACTGATGGTGCAGTTGTTGCTGAGGACACCAGTGAGGGTGTCCAGATTGCAGAGGATGTGGGTTCCGGGGAACCGGACCCACCATCTTGCTGATCGACGCGCTTTGCGCCACAGGTTTGCTTCACCTACCACTCTAATATTTAGATTTTTTATGCGTTGGGGACAATTGCATGCTTTTTTTTTGGGGGGGGGGGGTAAATTGAAAGTGAGTGTTAGGGTGAAGTCTGAGTAGCCCAACTCACTATCCTCTTTTGGGGTTTTCTTGCCTGTGTTCTTTTTCCCCAAAAGAATGATTACTTTTTCTGTTGAACCGGCATGTTTATATCTTTTGTACATACTTTAACTCTGAAGCATGATGGCTAAAATGATATCTTGATAAAACTTGAAAATGTTGCATGACTAGGCGTAGTAACTGATAATTGTGTGGCTCTAAGCATGAAACTGTAACGACCTGTTTAGTCGTTTTGAGCAAAAGGGTTCATTTCTGGAAAAACTGGCTGGAACGACGAGTGTCACGACGGACCGTCGTAGTCACGACGGCCCGTCGAGGAGGTGCCGTTCCAGGACACTTAGAATTCTTCAAATTGGATATTAAAATCGACTCTCTGTAAATTGTGACGGACCTGCAGGACGTGCCGTCACATACACGACGAACTGTCGTGAGTTTCCGTTGCAAAACACTTCAACGTTTGAGAATTTGGTTCGAGAAACGAGTTTCTGACCGTCAGGACGGAGGTGCAGGACTGACCGTCACAGGGGTGATGGGCCGTCACAGACCACCTGGAATTTGGGAGGTTGCGACGGCCCGTCACAGGTCACGCAGATCCCAGTCAGAATAGGATTTCTCCACACGTTTTAAGGGTCGTTTTTGACTATTCTTTCCTTAATTATAAAGATTGAGGGTTAATATTAATAAGTCTAATTACTTAGGGGTTAAAAGAGGTAACCTTAAGTTAATTAGGGGGTTTTATTGTCCTCTTTTATTCTTAATTATATGATAATTAGGGTAAAGAAAAGAGGGTTGGAATAAAACAAAACAAAAGAAAAGAGAGAGGGAGATTGATCGATTGAAAGAGAGAGTCGAACAAGGGGAAAAAGGATATCAAAGCTTTGGAATTCTTTCTTGATCACTAGTCTTCGGTGGAGGTAGGTTATGGTATTTTACGATATTCGTAGTGAACTCTTAATAGTGAATAATATGTGTTGATGATATTGTAAACCTGTCTATATGCTTATTGAATGATTGCATGAATATGATTATGTGATCTTGATAAAACAAGCATGATGAAAACTATTGAATTCCCAAATCTTGAAAGAAACTTTAATCTACGATATTTATGATGAGGCCTTGGTATAAAAGAAGGCTTGATGAATTAAAGTAAGGGGATTGATGATGCCTTGGTATAGAGAAGGCTTGATGAATTAAAGTACGGGGATTGATGATGCCTTGGTATAGAGAAGGCTTGATGAATGGATAGAATGATGTTAGTGGATCGGAGTGTCACGTTCCGACACATAGTATTAGTGGATCGGAGTGTCACGTTCCGACACATAGTATTAGTGGGACGGGTGTCACGAACCGACACGTAGATATAGGGGATCGGAGTGTCACGTACCGACACATATAGGGGATCGGAGTGTCACGTTCCGACACATATAGGGGATCGGAGTGTCACGTACCGACACATATAGGGGATCGGGTGTCACGAACCGACACGTAGAATTAGGGGATCGGAGGGTCACGTACCGACACATAGTTGTAGGGGATCGGAGTGTCACGTACCGACACAAGAGGAAGAAAGATAATGAATCTCGAAAGATGATAATATACTCAACATAATGAACTTATTTCCCAAATGAGTGTGGTATTGAGGCTTGAGTCCTCATGGATGAACTTGATGGTATTTATTTGACGATTATAATACTTGTTGTTGCTACACGTTGAGCTTATAGTTGATTTATAATATTACTAGATATATATTATCTCTATGTTGAGTTAGCCGATGATATCTACTCAGTACGTGTGGTTGTACTGACCCCCTACTTTTATGTTTTCTTCTTTGTTATTTATGAAATGTAGCAAACGTTCCGTCAACTTCAACTCAGCAGTAAATCAAGCCAGTCTTCGTCACTTCGGAAATTCAGGGTGAGCTAACGCGTCTAGCTTGGACTGGATCTTCTTCTTCAAGTCTTGATGCCTTGAACTTCCGGCATGGACTAGCTAGTATTTTGTTTTAGCTTCTTAGACAGTTTTATTTTAGAAATTCGAGATAGATGTTCTTGTGATGATGACTTCCAGATTTTGGGGATAATAATAATAGTTATTGATTTGTTTTTATTAATGAGTTAAGTCTTCCGCATTTCTTTCGTTGATATCGTATTAAAATGTTAAGGGTTAAATTGGTTGGTTCGCTCACATAGGAGGGTAAATGTGGGTGCCAGTCGCGTCCCCGATTTGGGTCGTGACAAACTTGGTATCAGAGCATTAGGTTCATTGGTCTCATCACACAAGAACAGGTCTAGTAGAGTCTTAAGGAACGGTAGGGGGACGCCTTTACTTTTCCTTGAGAGGCTATAAGACTTTAGGAAAATTCCATTCTTTCATTCTTTCTTTCGTGCTACTACTTGAGTCCAATTGGTATCTAGGTGATACAAATTGGTATCTGACCATCTTCACTCTATTTCGCAGATGGTTAGAACTAGAGCAACGACCGCACCAGCAGCGACAACGGAAAGACAGGAAACTACTGAGCCAGCCACTGGGGCTGTGGCTCGAGGAAGAACAGCGGAAGAGGCCGTGGAAGAGGTCGTGGGAGGACGTCCTCTAGAGGAAGAGGACGAGCCCCTAGCCCATCTGATACTAGGGCGGTGAAACCTCCACCGACTGAGGAGGTAATAAGAGAGGGTGAGGAAGGGGAAACTGAACAAGTGCAAAATGAGGAATTGCCACCCCAACCTACCCCAGAGATGATCAACCAAGTACTTGCTTATCTTAGCGGGTTATACGATCAGGGTCAAGCTCCTCCAGTGGTTTCTGCACCAACACCTCCGGTTTCAGAGATACGACATGCGGCTACTATGGCTCCCCGCATGGATGCACCATTGGAGGTAGGCACATTTCCACGTCTGACTATCAGGCCTATAATGACAAACGATCAACATGAACTTTTCAGTAAGTTCTTGAAATTGAAACCTCCAGTCTTCAAGGGTGCAGAATCTGAGGATGCTTATGATTTTCTGGTTGATTGCCATGAGCTACTACACAAGATGGGGATAGTAGAGAGGTTTGGTGTCGAGTTCGTGAGCTATCAGTTCCAAGGGAACGCCAAAATGTGGTGGCGTTCACATGTTGAGTGTCAACCAACAGAGGAACCACCTATGACTTGGGAATCATTCTCTACCCTGTTTATGGAGAAGTATATCCCAAGGACCTTGAGAGATAGAAAGAGGGATGAGTTCTTGAGTCTTGAACAGGGAAGGATGACGGTTAATGCATATGAGGCTAAATTTCGCGCGCTATCCAGATATGCCACCCAACTCTGTTTTAGTCCACAAGAACGGATTCACCGTTTTGTGAAGGGGTTGAGGTCGGAATTGCGGATTTCATCTTTACAGATAGCGGCAACGGCAACATCCTTCCAAGAAGTGGTAGACTTTGCGATAGAGGTGGAAGGAGTTAAGCCGGATGACTTCACCACGACATCCACATCAAAGAGGTTTCGAAGGGGAGGTGAGTTTAATTGTTCCTACTCTAGAGGACAGAACTCCGGAGGTCACTCAGTTCGACCAATACAGTCTTCACTACAGACTGTAGTTGGGGGACCACCTCAGAACGGTCAACACAACTCTGAGAGACCTATGCCCGATTCCAGAGAGTGCTATGGATGTGGGGAGATTGGACATATTAGGAGGAATTGTCCAAAACAGAGTTATAGAGCCCCACTAGCTAGAGGTAGGGGTGGTCATGGTAGAGGCCGTTTTTCTGGAGGACGTGGTGGTCGAGGTAATGGTGGTCACCAAAATGGCAGAGGTGAAGGGCAAAATGGAGCCACTACTACGCAACATGGTAGGGGCAACGGACAGACAAATAATGGGGCCCATTGCTACGCTTTCCCTGGGAGATCTGAAGCGGAGGCGTCTGATGCTGTTATCACAGGTAATCTTTTGGTTTGTGATTGCATGGCATCTGTATTATTTGACCCTGGCTCCACGTTTTCATATGTATCTTCCTCATTTGCTAACGGTCTAAATTTACATTGTGAATTACTTGACATGCCTATTCGTGTTTTCTCCGGTGGGTGAGTCTGTGATAGTCGAAAAAGTGTATAGGTCTTGTTTCGTGAATTTTGTGGGGAGCAACACTTATGTAGATTTGGTTATTTTAGAAATGGGTGACTTTGATGTAATTCTGGGTATGACTTGGCTTTCTCCGAATTTTGCGATTTTGGATTGTAATGCTAAAACGGTGACGTTAGCCAAGCCTGGGGCAGATCCGTTAGTGTGGGAGGGCGACTACACTCCCAATCCGGTGCGTATCATCTCCTTTTTTCATGCTAAGAAAATGGTGAGCAAAGGGTGTTTAGCTTTCTTGGCACATCTCAAGGATGACACTACTCAAGTACCTTCGATTGAGTCTGTTTCGGTAGTCTGTGAGTTTTTGGATGTGTTCCCTGCAGATCTTCCTGGTATGCCACCAGATAGGGATATTGATTTCTGTATCGATTTGGAACCGGGCACTCGCCCCATTTCTATACCCCCGTATAGAATGGCTCCCGCGGAGTTAAGGGAGTTAAAGGCACAACTTCAAGAGTTATTTAGCAAAGGCTTCATTAGACCAAGTGCATCTCCTTGGGGTGCTCCGGTCTTGTTTGTAAAGAAGAAGGATGGGAGTTTCCGAATGTGCATAGATTACCGACAGTTGAACAAAGTAACTATTAAGAACAAGTACCCCATTCCTCGCATTGATGACTTGTTCGATCAGTTACAAGGTGCTTGTGTCTTCTCAAAAATAGACTTGAGGTCCGGTTATCACCAACTGAAAATACGCGCAACGGATGTGCCAAAGACTGCTTTTCGAACTAGGTATGGGCATTATGAATTCGTGGTAATGTCTTTTGGTCTTACGAATGCCCCTGCTGCTTTCATGAGCTTGATGAATGGGATTTTTAAGCCATATTTGGACCTCTTTGTGATTGTGTTTATTGATGATATACTGATATACTCCAAAAGTAAGAAGGAACATGAGGAGCATTTGAGAATGGTGTTAGAGTTGTTGAGGAAGAAAAAGCTTTATGCAAAATTCTCCAAGTGTGAGTTTTGGCTAGATTCAGTGTCCTTCTTGGGGCACGTGGTTTCTAAGGATGGAGTGATGGTGGATCCATCTAAGATTGAGACAATGAAGAATTGGGTAAGACCTACAAACGTGTCAGAAATAAGGAGTTTTGTGGGTTTAGCTAGCTACTACCGCCGATTCGTCAAGGGATTCTCTTCTATTGCTTCCCAATTGACGAACTTGACTAAGCAAAATGTTCCATTCGTATGGTCAGATGAATGTGAAGAAAGCTTCCAGAAGCTTAAGACTTTGTTGACTACCGCGCCTATCCTCACCTTGCCGGTAGAGGGTAAAAACTTCATTGTCTATTGTGATGCATCCTATTCTGGGTTGGGTGCAGTGCTAATGCAAGAGAAGAATGTGATTGCTTATGCTTCGAGGCAATTAAAGGTGCATGAACGTAACTATCCGACCCATGATTTGGAGTTGGCCGCGGTAGTATTTGCATTGAAGCAATGGAGGCATTACTTGTATGTGGTTAAGTGTGAAGTCTACACGGACCATCGTAGCCTACAGTATGTATTCACTCAGAAAGACTTGAACTTGAGACAGAGGAGATGGATGGAGCTACTGAAGGACTACGACATCACTATCTTGTATCATCCGGGAAAAGCAAATGTTGTGGCAGATGCTCTGAGTAGAAAGGCCGGAAACATGGGAAGTCTAGCTCATTTGCAAGTTTCTAGACGCCCATTGGCTAGAGAGGTGCAGATTCTGGCTAATGACCTTATGAGGTTGGAAATAAATGAGAAGGGAGGATTGTTAGCTTGTGTAGAGGCAAAATCTTCTTTTCTTGATCAGATTAAGGGGAAACAGTTTGATGATGAGAAGCTAAGTCGAATCCGAGATAAAGTGTTGCAAGGAGAGGCTAAAGAGGCAATAATTGACGAGGAAGGTGTTTTGAGGATTAAGGGAAGGGTATGTGTACCCCGCATCGATGATTTGATCACCACTATTCTTACAGAGGCTCATAGTTCCGGATACTCTATACATCCTGGTGCAACCAAGATGTATCGCGACCTAAAGCAACACTTCTGGTGGAGTAAGATGAAGCGAGATATTGTTGAGTTTGTTGCCAAATGTCCAAATTGTCAACAAGTAAAGTATGAACACAAAAGGCACGGAGGAACACTTCAGAGAATGCCCATTCCTGAATGGAAGTGGGAGAGAATCGCAATGGACTTTGTGGTTGGTCTTCCAAAGACCTTGGGTAAGTATGACTCCATTTGGGTGATTGTCGATAGGTTAACTAAGTCTGCTCACTTCATTCCTGTCAAGGTGACCTACAATGCAGAGAAGTTAGACAAGATCTACATCTCAGAGATCGTTCGGTTGCATGGAGTTCCACTCTCCATCATATCAGATAGAGGTACGCAGTTTACTTCTAAGTTTTGGAGAACATTGCATGCTGAATTAGGTACTAGATTGGACCTTAGTACTGCATTTCATCCTCAGACCAATGGTCAGTCTGAGCGAACGATTCAAGTGTTGGAGGATATGCTTCGTGCATGTGTGATAGAGTTTGGTGTCCATTGGGATAGCTTTTTACCTTTGGCGGAGTTTTCATACAATAATAGCTATCACTCCAGTATAGATATGGCTCCATTTGAAGCATTGTATGGGAGGAGGTGTAGATGTCCCATTGGTTGGTTTGATGCCTTTGAAGTTAGACCTTGGGGGACTGATCTGTTGAGAGATTCTATGGAGAAGGTGAAAGCTATTCAAGAAAAGCTTTTGGCGGCGCAAAGTAGACAAAAGGAGTATGCAGACCGGAGGGTTAGAGACTTGGAGTTCATGGAAGGTGAACAAGTCTTCTTGAAGGTTTCACCCATGAAAGGGGTGATGCGGTTCGGAAAAAGGGGTAAGTTAAGTCCAAGGTATATTGGACCATTTGAAGTGCTTAAGAGAATAGGGGAGGTGGCTTACGAATTAGCCTTGCCCCCAGGGCTGTCCGGAGTGCATCCGGTGTTTCATGTATCCATGTTGAAGAGATACCACGGAGATGGAAACTACATTATCCGTTGGGATTCAGTTTTGTTAGATGAGAACTTGACTTATGAAGAGGAACCGGTTGCTATATTAGATAGAGAAGTTCGCAAGCTGAGGTCGAGAGAGATTGCATCCATCAAAGTGCAATGGAAGAATCGACCGGTTGAAGAGGCTACTTGGGAGAAGGAGGCAGATATGCAAGAAAAATACCCACATCTGTTTATAGATTCAGGTACTCCTTTTCGCCATTGTTTTTCTTCCTTTGATTGTTCGGGGACGAACGATGGGTAAATTGGTATCTATTGTAACGACCTGTTTAGTCGTTTTGAGCAACAGGGTTCATTTCTGGAAAAACTGGCTGGAACGACGAGTGTCACGACGGACCGTCGTAGTCACGACGGCCCGTCGAGGAGGTGCCGTTCCAAGACACTTAGAATTCTTCAAATTGGATATTAAAATCGACTCTCTGTAAATTGTGACGGACCTGCAGGACGTGCCGTCACATACACGACGAACCGTCGTGAGTTTCCGTTGCAAAACACTTCAACGTTTGAGAATTTGGTTCGAGAAACGAGTTTCTGACCGTCAGGACGGAGGTGCAGGACGGACCGTCACAGGGGTGACGGGCCGTCACAGACCACCTGGAATTTGGGAGGTTGCGACGGCCATCGTGACGGACCGTCGAAGGCACGACGGCCCGTCACAGGTCACGCAGATCCCAGTCAGAATAGGATTTCTCCACACGTTTTAAGGGTCGTTTTTGACTATTATTTCCTTAATTATAAAGATTGAGGGTTAATATTAATAAGTCTAATTACTTAGGGGTTAAAAGAGGTAACCTTAAGTTAATTAGGGGGTTTTATTGTCCTCTTTTATACTTAATTATATGATAATTAGGGTAAAGAAAAGAGGGTTGGAATAAAACAAAACAAAAGAAAAGAGAGAGGGAGATTGATCGATTGAAAGAGAGAGTCGAACAAGGGGAAAAAGGATATCAAAGCTTTGGAATTCTTGCTTGATCACTAGTCTTCGGTGGAGGTAGGTTATGGTATTTTACGATATTCGTAGTGAACTCTTAATAGTGAATAATATGTGTTGATGATATTGTAAACCTGACTATATGCTTATTGAATGCTTGCATGAATATGATTATGTGATCTTGATAAAACAAGCATGATGAAAACTATTGAATTCCCAAATCTTGAAAGAAACTTTAATCTACGATATTTATGATGAGGCCTTGGTATAAAAGAAGGCTTGATGAATTAAAGTAAGGGGATTGATGATGCCTTGGTATAGAGAAGGCTTGATGAATTAAAGTACGGGGATTGATGATGCCTTGGTATAGAGAAGGCTTGATGAATGGATAGAATGATGTTAGTGGATCGGAGTGTCACGTTCCGACACATAGTATTAGTGGATCGGAGTGTCACGTTCCGACACATAGTATTAGTGGGACGGGTGTCACGAACCGACACGTAGATATAGGGGATCGGAGTGTCACGTACCGACACATATAGGGGATCAGAGTGTCACGTACCGACACATATAGGGGATCGGGTGTCACGAACCGACACGTAGAATTAGGGGATCGGAGTGTCACGTACCGACACATAGTTGTAGGGGATCGGAGTGTCACGTACCGACACAAGAGGAAGAAAGATAATGAATCTCGAAAGATGATAATATACTCAACATAATGAACTTATTTCCCAAATGAGTGTGGTATTGAGGCTTGAGTCCTCATGGATGAACTTGATGGTATTTATTTGACGATTATAATACTTGTTGTTGCTACACGTTGAGCTTATAGTTGATTTATAATATTACTTGATATATATTATCTCTATGTTGAGTTAGCCGATGATATCTACTCAGTACGTGTGGTTGTACTGACCCCCTACTTTTATGTTTTCTTCTTTGTTATTTATGAAATGTAGCAAACGTTCCGTCAACTTCAACTCAGCAGTAAATCAAGCCAGTCTTCGTCACTTCGGAAATTCAGGGTGAGCTAACGCGTCTAGCTTGGACTGGATCTTCTTCTTCAAGTCTTGATGCCTTGAACTTCCGGCATGGACTAGCTAGTATTTTGTTTTAGCTTCTTAGACAGTTTTATTTTAGAAATTCGAGATAGATGTTCTTGTGATGATGACTTCCAGATTTTGGGGATAATAATAATAGATATTGATTTGTTTTTATTAATGAGTTAAGTCTTCCGCATTTCTTTCGTTGATATCGTATTAAAATGTTAAGGGTTAAATTGGTTGGTTCGCTCACATAGGAGGGTAAATGTGGGTGCCAGTCGCGTCCCCGATTTGGGTCGTGACTGAAATAGAGTTACACCATTGCATTACCTTAAGTCTTCAATTCGAACTAGGTGTCTGATAATATGGTATAGTGATGAGATGTCAAGTAAGTGTGAGGAAATTTGAATAGTCCACTTTTGGTACTGAGCTAGAACTTGCCTGGTTAGTCCTGCTAAAAGTAATTTGTAACATACAATTAGGAAAGGTTCATAGCCCTTATTCAAGATAGCCCATTTCTAGCCTAAATAAAAGAAACCAAATGAAATTTATCCTTCTTTGATCCAAATAATCTGAGCTTAAAATTAGACCTTTCTATTTCACCCCAACTGATCTTTTCTGGGAACAATATGTTGGCCCTGGTCTCTCCTTGGACATGTGCACCTCAGTTTATGCCGAAAGCATAAGTTGAGGGTGTCTAATGCATAAACAACCTTCGTTATGGCCCTGACCCAACTTTGGGTATTGTGTACCTTGACTCATGGCAAAGCCATGAGTTGAGGGTGGCTGTTTTGAGGAATGCTCTGGAATATGGGGTTGAAAGAACAAAGAGAGAGAAAGAACAAAAGTAAAGTGACTCAAGAACTCGTTGAAAGAAAAGTAAAGAAAACGAGAAATATATAAGAATTACAAAAAAAAAAACAGTCACTTACACAAATGAAGAAAGAAGGGGAAATAGCAAGGTGAAAGAATAGGAGAAACTGGGCGAGATAAAGTGATATAAAGTGTAAGGTTTAGCCGATATTTCAAGGAGGGTAAAAAGTCACTAAAGTATACCTAAATATACCCTACCTGACTCTGAGCCTATGTTACAAGCTAAGAAAGTCCTATAGTGATCCTAAGGGTTGTATAGCGAACTAAAGTAGTGAAAATAAGGGAAAGCTTATGGCAATAGGTATGAATGAGCGTGACTTTGTTCTGAGAGCGAGTGTTGAAAAGTAATCCTTATACTCAAACTAAAATCATTGTGTGAAAAATGAGGATTTTGTTTTGAAGTGAGGACACTAGTTGCTATACCGGAATTGTTAGCACCTCAGTGAGAAATTGAAGAGGATAGGTGTTAGTGCATGGTGAGTCTGTGTCATGTTCTAATCCCACAATAGTCAAGTCTAATAGTGATAGCATGCATAGATTTGATGAGATTAATCGGGATTGATAGCCAAATGATTGCAAAGGATAAAACATGGATACTATTGTACAAAGATTGTGTAGTGAGTCATTGTGTGTCGCTTGAGGACAAACAACGAATTTAAGTTGAGGGTGTTGATATACCCTGGTTTCATGATATAATTAATACTTTCTCCTTTAGTTTAGTTTGTCCGAAAGTCTTTTTGTGCTAGTTTTTATATGAGGTTTTCTTTGTTTTGCAGGAAATCTGTCCAAAGCTGAATGCGGAGATATTGAGCGAAGAAATGCAGAAGAGACCACCTTCGGAGCTTATGATGGTCCATCGTGCTTGTGACGGTCCGTAGGTGGCAGCGTAGTGAAGCTGCTGAAGGAAGATGGGGAAGTCTGACCAAGTGTGGGGTTACGAAGCTTGTGACGGCCTGTCGTGGCTATGACGGTCCATCCTGCAGGTTCATCATGAAGTTTAGAGAAGTGATCCCAGTACCCAGATTCCAAGAGTTGAAGTGTTTTGAAACTAAGACCCTCGACAGACCGTTGTGCCTATGACGGTCCGTCATACTTTCCGTCGAGGGGAATGAAGAGAACAGCAGAAGAAATTGCATATGTATGGGACGACGGAGTCTATGACGGTCCATTATGACCACGACGATCCGTTGCGAGGTCCGTCGACCCGGCCGCGTTTTGGCAGATTTCCAGCAAACAGAGTCCTTGTTTAATTAGGTTTTTATTTTTTATAAATAGTTCGAAAAACCTTGTTTTTGAGGTTACACTCTGCTAGATTAGACATCATATTGTTAGACTTTGTGTATTAGTGTTAGATTTTGAGATTCTTGCAATGGATTTTTGGAGATTAATGAAGCAAACTTTCGGATTTTATTCTTTCTCATTGAAGTAAGTATATCAATTCTTGTTTAATCTATTTGAATATTGTGTTTATGGCTATGAGTAACTAAACTCCATAACTAGGGTTGTGGGAACTATAGGCAAATAATGAGATAAACCCTCACTAAAATAACAATTCTAGAATACTGTCTTGCATTTATTAATAATTCATTCGTTTAGAAATCTTTTTAACGATTGGGCAACGTTAGAACTCGCCTTAATACTACTTTCCGGACCAAGGAGGTAGATAATAGGAAAAGAATTATTAACATAGATTTAGTGTATACTATCTTATAGGCTAGTATTGATTGGTACGAGGTAATAACTTAGTCAAATATCGAATACGATGCTTAATATGAGGTAAGGATAAGGGTTAGGATAGCAACACACGTAGCCAGACCAAGGTGTCGAGTGAGATTTTCTAGTTGCCGAACCAAGGATTTACAAATACATTACTTATCACTTTGCATGCAAGATACTATGAAAGAATTGTTATAGTTAGAGTTATCAAGTTATGAACCTGTGGGGAACACGTAAACCCTAGTTACTTTGATTAATTGATTAAAACCCAACATTAAAAGCTGTTAAGTATCTCTTTCAAGTTCGTTATTTATTTTCACTTATTTAGAGATAGAACCCCCCTTTTTATATTTTTACTTTCCAAGGAAGTTATTGACCAAACGATAGTAATAATAAGTTGAAGTTAAGTTTAGACTATTTTCCTCGTGGGAACGATCCCAACCTCACTAGTTAGGTTATTTACTTGACACGACCGCTTTACTTCTTATTTGAGAAGTAAGTTTGAGCTTATCAAGACATCAGGTGTTGAATGCCATCATAGCCCTTGAAAAGCAATCACAGTATGAATACATCGGATGTGGCATGTCATTCCGCCCTTGGGTAGTACACATAGTCAGACAAAGTCTGGTGTGGAATGCTTCTGTATCCCTTGGATAGCATACACGGACAGACGATGTTGGGTATGAAATACCATCATCGCCCTTCGAGAGCACACAAGGTCTTGCCATACCATCATCTCCCTTTCACAGCACACAGAGTCTAATTTCGTCGAGCACGACATGACATCATCGCCCTAGGATAAAACTCACGGTAAAAAAACGTCGGGCATGGAATGCCATCTTAGTCTCTGGATGGCACACATGATCAGACGACGTTGGGCATGGTAGGTAACTACAGCAATTGGACAACACAAACGGTCGAACGACGTCATGCATAGAATGCGTGAGTAACACTTGGACAATACACATGGTGGAACAACGTCTGGCAATATGCCATCATAGCGTTTGGACATCACACACGGTCGAATAACGTGGGGCGTGCAGGTCATCATATCCCTTCGACAGCACAAACGTTAAGTTGACGTCGGGCATAGTATGCCATCATCACCCTTGGATTGCACACACAATCGAACGACGTAAGACATGGCATTTTGTTATAGCCCTTGGACAATACATACAGTAGGACGACGTTCGGCGTGACCTGTCATCATCACCCTTTGACTACACACATGGACAGACAATGTGGGGCATTCCATGCCATCATCGCACTTAAAAAGCAGAAACGATTGGATGATGTTCGGCGTGGTATGACATCATGGACTTCGGACAACTCCCACGGCCAGCCAATGTCAGGCGTGGCATGCAATGATGGCACTTGGACAGCAGCCACGGTCGTAAGACGTCGGGTATGGCATGCCACCATTGCCTTGGACTACACACACAGTAGAAAAACGTTGGGCTTCGCATGACTTCATCGCGCTTGGACTGCAAACACAATCAGACGATGTTAGGCGGAGCATGACATCATCGCCCTTGAACTGCGGACACAAATGGACGACGTTTGACATGTCATGTCATCATCGGCCTTGGGCAACACAAACATTCGGACTACAGCAGGCATGTCATATCATCTTGGCACTTGGACAATGCACACAGTCAGAAAACATTGGGCGTCGCATGCACACATAGCACTTGGATAGAACACACTTTGTCGGACAACGGCAGGCGTGGCATGCAATCATAACCCTTGGACAGCATAAATAGTCAGAAGATGTCGTGCGTGGAATGACATTATCTCCCATGGACTACACACACAGTCTAACGATGACGGGTGAGGCATGCCATAATTTTCCCTTGATTGCAGAGATTAAACGACGACAGGAGTGTCATGCTATGATCGCCCTTGGACAGCACACACGGTCAGACGATGTCGAGCGTGGAATGCCATAATGTCCCTTGGACAACGCACACGATTGGATTTGGCATGCCCTCCAAGACTTTGGACGACACAGACGGTCGAACGTTGTCAGGCGTGGCATGCCATCATCACCCTTGGACAGCACCCACGGTCGAACGACGTCGAGCCTGGCATATCATCATAACCCTTGGACAACACACACGGTCGGAACACATCGGGCGAGGCATGCAATCATCGCCCTTCGACACTATACACCATCCGATAAATTGGTGTGTGGCATGCTCGTGTAGCCCTAGATATGCACAAACGGTTGAACGATGTCGGGCATTTCATGCAATCATCATTCTTGGAGTGCACACATGGTCGGACGATGTCGGGCAGAAAATGCCATAGTCGCCCTTGGACTGCAAACAGGAATGGGCTACATCGGGCGTGGCATGACATCATCGCCCTTGGACTGCATACACGGACGAATGACGTTGTGCTTGGAATACCATCATCTCCCTTCGACAACACAAACTGTCGAACGAAGTCATGCGTCGCATGCAACCATTGCCCTTGGACTTCACGCACAGTCGGATTACGTCAGATGTGGCATGCCATCATATCTCTTGGACTACACACTGGGAGAGAAGATGTTGGGCATGTCATGTAATCATTGCCTATGGACAACATACATAATTGAACGACCTTGGGCATGACATGCTATCTTGGAACTTGGACAACGCACACAGTCAGATGATATCGGGCGTGGCATGCCCACGTGGTACTTGGATAGCACACACGATCCAACAATGTTTGGCGTGGCATGACATCATAACCTTTGGACAACATACACGGTAAAAAGATGTCGGGTGTGGCATTCCACTATAGCCCTTGGAAAGCACACACGGTATGAAGAAGTCGGGCATTGCATGCCATTACACCCTAGGACACTACACACGGTTGGACAAAGTAGGTCGTGGAATTCTCCCGTAGCCCTTGGACAGCTTATACGGATAGATGACGTTGGGCGTGGAATACAATCATCGCCCCTCGACAACATATACAGTCGAACAACATCATGCGTCGCATGAAACCATTTCCCTTGGACTGCACACACGACCGGATGACGTCGGGTGTGGCATGCCATAATCGCCCTTGGACTGCGCACACACGAACGGATGACGTCGTTCCTGACATGTCATCATTGACCTTGGAAAGCACACACGATCGGACAACGTCGGTCGTGGCATGCCATAATGGCACTTGAACAACGCACACGGTTAGAACACGTCGGACGTGGCAGCCCCCATACCTGTTGGACACCACACATGGGGGAACGACATCGAGCTTGTCATCCCATCAAAACCCTTTGATAGCATACACAGTCGGTTGAAATCGGGCATGGCATGCCATTAACATGGTATGACGAAGTTCGGCGTGGAATGCTCACGTAACCCTTGGATAACATACACGGACGGACGACGTTGGGCGTGGAATACCATCATCACCCTTTGATAGCACACACGGTCGGACCACATAGGGCTTGGCATACCATCATGTATCTTTTGTAGCACACACGCACGGATGATGTCGAGCATGTAATGACATCATCTTCCTAGGATAGCACTCACAATAAAGAATGTCGGGTGTGGCATGCCATCTTATACCTTGGATAACACACATGATCAGACGATTGGACACCACAAACGGTCGGAATATGTGAAGCATGGCATGCTTGCGTAACCTTTGGATAATACACATGGTCAAACGACGTCGTGTGTGGCATGTAATCATAGCCCTTGAACTTCGCACACGTCAGATGACATCGGTCGTGCATATCATCATAGCCCTTAGATAGCACAGACGGTTGGTTGACGTCGGGCATGGTATGTAACCATTACCCTTTTGTTGAACACACAGTCGGATAACGTAAGATGTGGCATTTTGTTATTGAACTTTGATAATACATACATTCAAACGACGTTGAGATTTGAATGCCATCATCACCCTTTAAATACACACACGGGCGGACGATGTCTGGAATGGCATGCCATAATTGCCCTTGGGGAGCACAAATGATCGGAAGAAGTTCAGAATGGCATGCCATCATGGTCTTTGGACAGCACACACGGCCAGATGATGTCAGGCGTGGCATGACATCATGTCCCTTGGACAGCACCCACGGTCGGACAACGTCGGGCATGGCATGCCACCATTACCCTTGGACTACACACACGGTCGAACAACTTCAGGCGTGACATGCCTTCATATCCATTGAACTGCACACAAGGTCGGGCGATGTTGGACGGTGCATGCCATCATTGCCCTTGGACTGCAGACAAGAACGGACAACGTTTAACATGTCATGTAATCATCGTGCTTGGACAGCATACATAGTCGGACAACGGCGGGCGTGGCATACCATCTTGGAACTTGGAAAGCGCACATGATCAGATGATGTTGTGCGTGGCATGCCCATGTAGCACTTGGATAGTACACACAGTCAGACGACGTCGAGCTTGGGATGCCATAATAGCCCTTGGAAAGCACACACGGTATGAAACCGTTAGGCGGTGCTTGTCACTATGCCCTTGGAAACTACACACGGTTGGACAAAGTCGGCCGTGGAAATCTCCTATAGCCTTTGGAAATTATTTAGGGATGGATGACGTTAAGGTGCAATACCATCATCGCCCTTCTATAACACACACGGTTGGACGACTTTGGGCGTGGCATGCCATTATTGCCCTTAGACAGCCCAAATGGTTAGACGACATCAAGCGTGGCATACCTGCGTAGCCCTTGGAATGCATACACAAAAAGAACAACAATAGGTGTGGAATACCATCAATGTATTTCGACATCACACACGGTCGGACGACGTCATGCATCGCATGAAACAATTGCCCTTGGGCTGCACACATTGTTGGAAGACATCTGGTGTGGGATGCTATTATCGCCCTTGGACTGCACACATAGACGGACGATGTCGGGCATGGCATGTCATCATCTCCCTTAGAAAACACACAAGGTCAAATGACATCAGGTGTGGCATGCAATCATGGCTCTGGGATAGCACACACGGTCGCATAACATCGGGCGTGGCATGCCATCATAGCCCTTAGATAGCACACAAGATCGGACGACCTCTGGCGTGGCATGCCATCATGTCCCTTAGACAACACACACAGTTGTACGACGTCATGCATCGCATGCAACCATTGCCCTTGGACTACACACACGGTTGGATCACATCGAGTGTGGTAAGCTATTATTTACCTTGGACTACACACATGGACAGAAGAAGTCGGGAGTGGCATGCCATCATCTCCATTAAATAGGACACATCTTGGAACGATCTTGGGTGTGACATGCCATCATGGCCCTTGGAAAACACACTCGGTCAGACCACGTCGGTCGTGGCATGCCATCATAGCCCTTTGATAGCACACACGGTCGAACGACGTCGGGCGTGGCATGCCATTTTGTCCCTTAGACAGCACACACGGTCGGGTTATATTGGGCAGGACATGTCATCATAGCCCTTGGACGGCACACACGGTCAGACGACATCGGGCGTGGAATGCACGCATAGCCCTTCGACAACATACAAGGTCAGATGAAATAGGGCGAGTCATGCAATCATAGCCCTTGGATAACACATACATTCATATGATGTCAGGCGTGGCATGTGATCATAGCATTTGGACAGCACACACGATTAAATAACGTTGGTCATGGCATACAATCATCGCCCTTGTATGTTACAAGTATATGGACGAAGACAGGCGTGGCATGCCATCATTGACATTGAACAGAACACACAGTCGTTTGATGTTTGGAGTGGCATTCCATAATAGCCCTTGGACAGCACACATGGTTGGACAATGTCGGGTGTGGCATGCCATCATTCCCCATGGACTACACATACAATATGACGATATTGGGTGTGGCATGCAATCATTGCCCTTGGACTGCAGATACAAATAAACTACGCCAGCCATGGCATGCTATGATCTCCCTTGGATAGCACACATGATTAGACGACGTAGGGCCTTACATGCCATCATGGCCCTTGGACAGTAAACACAATCAAATGATGTCAGGAGTGCCATGCTTGAGTAGGACTTGGACAGCACACAGGGTTGAACGACATCAAGTGTTGCATGCCATCATAGTCTTTGGAAAGTACACATGGTCGCAAAACGTCGACATGCATGTTATCATAGCTATTGGATAGAATAGAGGGTCATACGAGGTCGGGCTTGTCCTTCCATCATCGCCCTTGGATAGCACACATGGTCAGATGACGTAAGTCATGGCATGCATTCATGGACCTTGGACAGCAAATGCAGTTGGACTACATCGGGCGTGGAATGCCATCATTACCCTTGGACAGCACACAAGGTTGGAAAATGTCAGCCGTTGCATTCCATCATACCTTTGGACATTACATGCAATCGAACAACGTTGGGCATGGCATGTAATCATATCCCTTGGATAGCACACATGATAGGATGAAGCTGGTCATGACATTCCATCATTCCCTTGAACTGCACACACGGATGGACGAAGTCGAGCGTGGTATGCCATCATCGCCCTTTGGCAGCCCACACTAACGAACGACGTCGGGCATGGCATGCCATCACGGTCCTTTGACAGCTCAAACGGTCGTACGACATTGGGAATGGCATGCCATCGTCGCCCTTGAACTGCACGCGGGGTCAGATGACGTCGGGCATGGCATGCCATCATGGCCATTGGACTTCACACACATACAGATGACGTCGAGCGTGGCATTCCATCATGGCCCTTAGACAGCACATACGGTCAAACTTTGTTGGGCGTCACATGCCCTCATAGTCGTTGGACAGTACACACGATTGAACAACGTCGGTCGTGGCATGCCATCATAGCACTTGGACAGCATACATGGCAAATGACGTCGGGTGTGGCATGCCATCATAGACCTTAGATAGCATACACGGTCGGACGACATTAGGCATTGCATATTCGCTTAGCCCTTGGATTTCACATACGGTTAATATTGAGTACAATTGATTTAATATGAATAGATTTAAAATTGAATTGGTAAAGATTGATGTAAGTCTTTCTAGCCTATAAATATTGATAGAGTAATGTATATGTTGTGATCTATACCCTAAGATGAATAAATAATGATTAATATTTGGTTCCTATCTCTTTAGCTACATCCTAAATGGAATTTTGATACATGATTATCGATGAGAAAAACTAGGGAAGTTACTTGATGATCTATAACTCTCTACTTTCTAATCTATATGTGATATAGTGCACTAGTTGTATCATGATCTTGTAAAGATTTGTTTATAGTTTCTTTTATCATATAGTACATATTGCTACTGCAATATAATTTATTAGTGATGAAAAGGGGGTATTGATCAATAATGATCAAACATTGATGAATTGGTAAGAATGGCTCTTATTATCTAATTTTCTATATTATTGTGATTTATGAAGAATTTTATGGTGTTGTGTGGTATGGTACACTTATAGTTGTGGTTTTTACTTTATTATCATTATATATGTATGGATTATGGCTTTGAAAGAAAATTGATGAATATAGGAGTGTATGGTTTTGATGATCATACTATGTCAAGCTTATTCCTACTTTCTTATACTAGTTGTGATGTAGGTTGTATGGAAAATTTCTAAGCACATGCATATAAGTTAGGGTAAAATGTAGGTGTTACCATTGAGGAGTTAAAATAGTTAAAGTACCCCTTACCTATATAACCCTATGTGAATGCATGAATAGCAACAGTTAAGAATATTAAGTGTAATATGAAGTTGACTTGTCTCCTATGCTATTGTGTGTTATTTGCTCTATACCTTAATGTTTATTGTGGTCCTATGAAGGTGGATATCTCAATTTGTTTTTGATATACATTATGTGATAATATTGACAAATGTACAAACACCCTTACTCTATATGCATGCTTATAAGTAGTATAAGTCATTGTGTCTAAATGAAATTTATTTATCCTATTCACTAGTGTCTTCTACTATTCATGTTAAGCTTATATCTATGAAGGTATGATATGTGTTTTGTAAACTAGGATTACTTGATAGGTGTATAGTATGGTCAAGGGTATGGGACCTTGTCTATGCATTGCACATGTTAACCTTGACGGGATACTTCCTAGGTTTAGTTTCTATCTACATGAAAAAGAACGTATGGGCATGTTATGAATATGATTTACATGCTATGATATTTAGAATATAGATGATGAACTATGAATGTACATTGTCTCTTATGTGTTTATATGAATGGATTCCACCTATACTTTTACCTATAGAATTATGTATCGATATATGAACATGTGTGAAATTTATCAGTTATGTGAACGGTCGCTCACATACAATTACACACACAGACATGAATGATGGATGATCTAGTAAATAGAGGGGCCTTGGGAGGTATACCCAAGAATGCGCTGGAACTAGATAGGTATTTGAATATGCTATAAGAATATGAGGAACAAACATCCTAACCCTATGCTTTATGGTTAATCTTAATAAAGGCTTTTAAATAAAGGGAACTTAGCTTAGTACTGAGTGAATATGACAATGAGAGGTTTTGACTTTCCTTGGAGAAAGATTAACCATGTGTTCCTTATAGAGTGTTGACTTACCTTGGAGGAATACTCACCTATGGATCTACATGAGGTGGTGTCTTCCATTTGAGGAAGGTTCACCCATGTTTTCTAATTAGAGGAGGCCCCAATTGAAAAATGGCATGTAAAGGGATCATGCTTATCTCTTAGTTCCATAAACTATGGTTGCAAAATAGGATCAAGCAAAGTTAATTCACTTAGAATTCTAGGATGTATGTTAAGTTTCTACATTTGCTAAGTGGAACGACTTCCATTGGTGTAAGGCTTTACAACACCAACTTCCAGGTTTAGCACCCATGGTCATGGTGTCGGTTAATACTATAGTTTCCCTAAAGTATAATGGACAATGGAAGTAAAACGACTAGGATCCTAACTAGGATTACTTATGGGAGGTTACTTAGGATAGGTCAAAGTAATGAATCCATCTAGACGTTTCACAAGTATCTCATTAGGAAGTCTTAGATAGGTGACCTAATGTGTATAGTTACGTTTATGTCCTTATGTATGAGTTTGTAGTATTGGTTTCATGTTGTGATGAAATGCATGGAATGAACTGGTCTTGATATATATGCATAATGTTGATCTTAGTGACTATTTGATGAAGGTATTGTAATGACTTATGTGAAGTGAAGTAAAAATATGTGACAATTGATGTAGCTCACTGTAATTTCCTATGACCTTGATTTAAATATGATGCATAATGTATTATGATTATATGATGACATGTGTAGGCTTTTGTAGGTTGTATGTATGCTTTCCTTGTGAACTTAACATGATGAATTGCACCATATATCACTAAAGGGTTACTTGGGAGGTTAATGAATAAAAGAAAAGAACGCTCACTGTGAAGAACGAAATAGTTCACTGTAATTTGTCTTCAAAATGCCTTAAATTCTAAATGTGATCTTATATGATGTTTGGTCTTTTAATATGACTATATGAAGTATGTGAATGGTATAAATGCTACTGTATAAAGGTTTTATGAAGATTTACTCAGAAAGGCATGAAGTATGATTTCAAGAAAACGTCCCTTTTAAATGCATGTTTTTGCATGGTTGCCATACCTAGTGCATTCTTGTACTAATCCCATTCTTCTAGACTTTTTACATACACTTTAAGTTATGTATTCTCAAAGGATGTCTTAAATGGTTAAGAGCTTGATAGATGATTCCAAAGCTCAATGAAAGGAATACTTAAGTCCAAGGATTCCTAATGTCATGCCTTAACTTTAAAGTGTTTAAATGTTGTATAATTATGTTTTATGTTTTTGAGGGTCGTATCCCTAATGTACTCTAATGTTGTTTACGTCTAATATGGCAAAGAGACTTAGAGTTTAAGTATGTTATATTATATTTTTTATATATATGAAGTGAAGTTTCTAGCATATTATGTGCTATGAAAGTTTTAAATTTTCCGCTATATTTACTTTCACGAGGAGATGAATGAGGACTATGGGTTTGTATAAGACCTCCGCGAGGTCAAGTACGCCATATTGCTTCTAGGAAGTGCTCCCAGACGTGAAAATGTGGTTAATAACATGAATTATTAAAAGTTGTTTAGGGTCAAAGAATTCTCATATTGCCACATCTAGTAGAGTCTTGTATTATTGGTAGTGAGTAGCGACACATCAAATGGTACGGGAGGCTATAGGATGATACAGATTTCGTTCTTCATCATTCTCATGTTGTTGCATAGAACATAACTCGATAAGATCTCTCTCTCTCTTATGTGTTCTTGTCCGGTGGTCTTTTAGATGTGATTGCTTGGATGAGACTTTTCTATGCTTTATGGAAAAAATGTGAATTTAAATGCTTATCTTGGTTTTATGGTTTGATGAATATGTCGAATTTTAGAATCGTTTGATGTTGTGATGTCATTTATGGCTAAGTATGAGATATATGTGCAAAAGCATGTTATGTTGAAAAATGTATGTCTTGACATGATTAAAGCATGTTAGATGTTATGAGTTTCTTTTGAAATGGTGAGTTACTATTCGGTTTTACCTGATGGTAGCCTAATAGTATGATTAAAGTTTAAACGCTTAGTGACTACCTATGGGAGCATGTTGCGTAAGAATTGGTAAATGGATCAAATGTTGTCTTTGTTATATATGTGAACCTTTCATGACTTCTTTACATGGATTGTAGTTCTTGGTATAGACTTGATCTTAGGTTTTAAGGTAGTATGCATGTTTATATTTGATGAATTGGCAAAGTTTAGCTTTCTCACATTTTCATGATTTTCCCATCAATTGCCTAAATATTGCATTTTTGGAATTTTGAAACATGTTCTCTTTAATGCTTGGCAACCTAGTAAAAGCTTTTTGGGAAATCGACTAAATTGTTCTTTGATTTTAAGTTGTTGAAATGTGTATATGATTGATGCATATGAACATGATTGTGAATGTAATAAGGAGATTTGCTTTTTGGAATGAAAAATGAGACTCTTATTCCATGATGACTCGTAGATGTGTTTCTAACTTTTTATTGTGTCATGAGTCCCTTGATGTTGTGGAATTGATGTTTCCGCTAGAATTGAAGGTAGTATTCTTATCTTTCTAGGGTGATGATGGGTTTTTTATTGACCTAGAAGTTACTTTACTTTAATGTTTAAAGAAAAGAAAGAGTCCTTATGGATAAGCGTCCTTGCTGTTTTCCCCTAATATTGAATGACATTGGTGTCTAATGTATTGTATGAAAACCTTAGGTTGTTAAATAGTATGACTTAAACTTGATAATTGGTGGATAATTTTCCTTAAATGACAAGGTTAATAATACCTTGGTGTTCCTATGTTAACTTACTATAATCCCTTCTAAAGTGGTAATCACTTTTAAGTGATGAAAATGAAAGGCGTTAAGTTAAAATCATCTTAAGGTTGGGTTAAATTTATATTAATTGGGTTTACCCTAAGTGGGGGATGGTGATGGAGTAGTAAGGTTGTAGATATATTCCACATTTTCCTTCAAGTTTTGCTTGAACATTGAAAGTAATGAATTTTTAGTAAGCTTGTTCATGAATAGAGTTTTGCATAAAGTATGAATTGCGTGAACTTTGTATGTTTGGTATGTAGTGATTAACCTTACCTTAAGGATATCTTTCAGATTGCAAGGTGAATGAAGGCAATTTTGATAATATCCATGTTTCCTTATGTGTATTGGTGAATCTTAACATGCTAATTGTGAATTGGCTTCAACAGGTAAGATAAGAAACATGGTAGTAGTCACTTCTAATGCGTAATGTTTAGCCTTATAATGGAAAGTTGAGTCTTTTTAAAATGAAATATGTGGAGTCTCTTGAAAATTATTTGACTTTTATGATTAGAAAGCATGATTAAAGGATCACTCTTGAAAAGTGAAATCATGTGTAGCTAAGAGTACATATGAGTGCCTATGGTTTGTGTTATTATTTACCAAATGATGCTTACTGTAAAGGCTATTACTATGTTAGAAATTTAGATTTTGTGAAATGGATTCCTATTCATTGTGATGTTCTATGTGTGATCTATCATTTAGACTTCACTAAGAAGGAAACATGAGCTTGCCTTGGTTTAAATGTTGAGATTTTTTATTTTAAAAAGGAATTTACCTTGTACTTTGGTTAGGTGTGAATTCATGATACATGTAAGTTGGTTGAGGAGAAGGACATTAATCCATAGACACTACTAAGAATGGTATCGTTGAGTATGACCTTCAAGGCACTAGGTCTAACTAATAAATATCTTTATTGATCAATTAACTCAAGTCTATGTGCATTAAAGTGTGTGTGCCTAATCTTTCCTTGTTTGCTTTTGAAATCTTCCTAAGTATGACCTAGATAAGGTTGCAAGATTATGTCTTAAATAAAATGAAGTAATGAACATTCTATAACTAGGAAAAGGATGTTCCTCATGTAAACATGATAAGAGCCTTTGTGTTCAATGCATTAAAGAGTGAGTGAATGAAAGTTTAGCTAGCTTGAGTGCATTGAGTGCTAATGTGATTTGAAGTTGTTTTTCTTGTAATTTTGGTGGATTGACTTCTATGTGATGATGTTATGAATGTGATTAACTACTCTACGATGCATTGAAGTTCTTGTTAGGATTAAAGTGTTTTAAGTTGCATTCGAGGATGAATGTTTCCATGTGGTGGATATTGTAAGACGCCCAAAATGATATAGGTTCTATAGAGCCTACCATATTCCTCACAAGGTTCTAAGGTCCTAAAAAGGCTTATAATATTGTTTAGAGGCGGTGATTTGGAAGTCAAACGTCAAGAGACTACCAAGACGTTTGACGACTAGTCACCTATGTGCCTCTTGTGCCTATACATGATTATATTTGTATGTAATGATCTTATTAGGTCCTAAAATGAGTCATAATAATTTTTATATTCATTATATGGAGTTTCATGAAGTTCGGAGGTCAAACATCAAAGAACGTCTATGACATTCGAAAGTTAGCCCTGGAGATGTTCAAGTATGTCTTCATGGGGCCTAGAATGTTTGGACGTGTTTTATGTGTAAATATTTTGTGAAACTTTCATGGAAGGTGTAAAAATTTTTACCTTTTATATTTACGTTGGAAACGTCCGGGTAGGGCTTCCCAAGAACTCCGCAAAAGGGCCAACAAGAAGGACCCAAGGGCTCTCGACACACTACCTTGGCACTTTGGATCGACTGAACCAAATGACACCTAGTTGGATGACTAACAGATAGTTTGTATCGTATCGTCAATGAATCTTTATTCTGGGCAAGGCTCAACCAAAGAACAGGCCATGTTTAAATTGACTGAACCAACAGAATGCCCATCGATGGACCTACTGGCCGTCGATGGTGACCTGCAATTGATGCCATGCGACTGTTTCATTAAAGGGGGGAATGGGAAATTCACCCCATGTTATAACCTGACCCTAGTAGGTGTATTTAGATTTTTTTTGGGTGTATATAAGTGATAAAAAAACGATATCAACCCGTTCCCGATCCAATTCACAACAAATAACCTTTCCCTCCAAAATATTCTCTCTAGAAACCTCCGTTGTTGTTGAAGCTCAAGAGCAACTTGGATCTTTGACTCCTATGGTTTCTTCATCATGTTTTAGAGGTTTTCAACAAGACAAAGGTATGGTGATCCTTCATCTCTTAGTAACCTTTAACTTGGAGAGTTAATCTCAATGTTCCAAAAGAGATTTCATGATCAAACTTCTTCTTCTTCAATCTAGACATGGGTTCTTTGTAAAAACGTTTTGAATGATTTAATTATGATGAATTGATGTTAATGTATTGTTTTTAAAGTGAAATCAATCCAATTGCATTATGAACCCATGTCCCTTCCTAAAATCAATTTAGCCATTGAATGAGCATTGTGATCATGGCTAGTCATTCGTTAAATTATGATTGTATAACGTTGAATTTCTTATACCTACTGTTATTTACATTAATTGATGATGAAGGGTCCATGTGGATCAATTTATCTGTAACACTCCAAAAATGACATGCCTTAGACTAGAGCTTAATATATTAAATAATGTTTAAAAATGATGTTTCCAGACCTATATTAATGTAATAAACTCATTTGGAAAAGGTTAGGGCAGAAATGACTAAGAAAAACCTTGACGTGCGGAAACTAGATAATTTAAACTAGTTTACATCCCTATGTTTGGTGAAGGTTTTGAAGTGTCAAATGAAGTACAAAACTTGTAAACTGACCTTGGATAGGTAGTATGTAGTACAAAGGGTCAAAACATCCGGTAACGACACCTCAAGGACTACCCGAAGGGTGTTTGGAGACGACCCCAACGTGGTTAGGCAGGCTGCCAAACCAGCTTGCGCGAGCAAGATGTGAGCCTAGGGTGTGCTACACAAGCTGGACAAGAGGTGTTCTTCCTTAAGATTTCATAGGCAACCTTGAAATGCGAGGCGGACACTCACCTCACTACCTCAACTCAAAATTTAATAAAAATGACTGGATTTGACCCCGCGATGCACAACTACTTCCCAGAATCGTTAAAGTCATATTTTTGATAATTTAACCTATAAAAAAGACAAATATAAGTGGAGGGTCTCTTGGGTAATTCATACGAAGACTATATAATGATATTAGGTCAGTTTTTGACCACTTTTATACGTCCCAAATCAGATCAAATAAAATTTCTTTCATCTTTTTCAAGAAAGCTCTCTTTTCCAAATTTATTGAAGAACAAGAAGAGCTTAAGGAAAAAGGCGACATAAAGCTTTTCATCTAATTTTCGTGGATTCTTCATCTATAAGGTATGGGTTGTTCTACTCTTGGGATTCCTTTCCCCAAGAGGTCCTTTCGAAGATCGTTTTCAAGAACATCATTTCCAGGGGTTTTACTCTACAAAACGTATTTTCTTCCTAACCCTAGATTTATGATTTTAAATTAAAAAGTAAGTGTTTTCTATGGTCTATTCCACACGATTAAATGAGTATGTTGTTATTTTCGTTTGAACTTCGTGTTGAGCATGTTCTTATCTACATGATAGTTTCGTATGATTGTTTCTACTATGTGAGAGTATGAAAACGTAGGGATTGGAACTAAGACTAGAATAAACTCATAAATGACCCTTATCCTTTACCCTACATTATACATTAATCTTGTATATGATTTAAATAGTTGTTGTTGATTATTATATTCAGTATTTCACTATGTTATTGCTATGAATGTTCTAAGTTGAACGTAAGTTCTTGATTGAGGTTCTTGCAAGCAAGAGGTAAGTCTTCTAAAGTTGTGATTACTCTACAATATTGACGTTAGCTTATAAATCATGAAGCTATGTTATGAAAGTATGTATGATGTTATTATGTGTAAATGTAAGGATATGAAAATGCTAAATGTTGGATCATGATAAGAATACAAAAATCAAAACTATAATATTCCCTTGTATGCTTTGAATAAGATGACTATGTTAAGTAAATCTCACATACGCAGGGTTATGATGAAAGGAAATTCTCATCTAAGCACAAATATATCATGATCATTTTTATACAAGGAGTTAATCTCCTATGACCTATGATAAGTTTGTGATAAAATACATCTTAACAGTTATTTGAAGAAAGGGACTTAAGCTAAGCACCGATGAACTAGATGTGAGAGGTGTCCCTTCCCTAGTTTGAAGGTAGGTTCACAATGACTCTCATGATATTGAGACTACCATGTAATGTGGAACGATGGGTCTCTAATACAACTCCTAGTTCTTGAACTATGTTGCCACCATAGGATTCTAGCTAGTGGATCCACCTAGAAAGCTATGTCATGTTTTGTTCTAGTTTGGCCGGTAGACCACCTTTTTTCAGTGTGCGGTTTTATGATAGCGGATTCGATGTTTAGCTCACATTGTCTATGTTGGTTAAGGTGTATCTTCCCTCATGTAAAATGAAAGTCAAGTAATTGAACGTTGACTAGGGTGACCTGAGGAGTGTACTTAGTAGAGGTACGTGTATGGAAATCTACCTAGACATTGCTCAAGTTGACTCTAAGTGAAGTCCTAGGAAATTGTTCTTATTTAATATGATAACATGAAAGGTATATGTTTATATTACATGATGTTACTCTTATATGATGTTGGTCATTATGATGAATATGTTATTGGGTTATATTTCTATATGAAGTGATGACTAATTATGTTACAAGTAATAGGAAGCAAAACTTTACCTATTGTCTCATGTCTTATCTACTTGGTTGTGTTGGGTTATGGGGCATCACATGACTACTGCACTTCTAGGTTGAAGATTGGATCATTTTTATGTTATGTTATATGATCAATTGAATATGAAAAGTTAACATGACTATGATAATATGCTTTTAACTATGATCATGCTTTATGTTGATGGAATCCTTGACTTGTATATGTTCTATGGTATGTGGGTTAAATACATCCACATGACTTAGCATGTTTTCTGACGAAATAATAAATTATCCTTTTTCATGCTTGTTCTTATGTTTTATGAGCATATACTCATACTTAGTACATGTGGCGTACTAACCCCATTATGTTATATTACTACAACTGTAGGTTTCGGCATTGAAGTTTAAGGAGGTCGATTTGAAGAAGATTGGAACTCTTTCTCCAAGTCTTGGTATGTACTCATATTTGGGACACTATCATTTATCATCCATCTTATGAAGACTTTAGTAGATATTAGGAATATCCTATTTCCGTCATGTTTCTTTGTCATCTTTTGTATTAAAGCCTCTATGACATATTGACTATGTATTGGCTAAGTCCACATTTGCACTCTTTAGATGGTTTTATATATGTGAGACAATTTCTTAGAATATTGTATGGTTTATGAATGATAAGTATGAAGTCTAAGTATACTTCAAGTAGAATGTAAAAGTTTCAACTTTTCCGCAATTTTTACTGATCACGTGTTATGACAAATTCTAAGGGCTTGTCTATGTCCTTTAAGAGGACGACGACGCTGGTCGCATCTAGGGTGTGCGCTCTGGGTGTGACAAACTTGGTATCAGGGCATAAGGTAAATATCCTTAGGATCAATGTCTCACTAAACCAAGTTACCTAGTATCTTGTTCATAGTTTTGAAGTGCGCAACAATTATGGATAAGAGGCTATGTGATGACTAGAAAATTTCTCTTTTCTTGATACTCTTATGTCGTTCCTTTAGACTTTTGAAACTATGTGTAATTTCGCATCTAATCCCTTTCTCTTGGTTATAGGCGATGAACACAAGAAGGACAACTGTGGAAAGAGTAGGATAAGAGATTGCGAATGCGGGAGCAACTCCCCAAGTCAATTAAAATGCTCCTCAAGTGCAAGCTGCTGCAAATGATCGAGTTCCAGTGAATCCTCCAGCTATGATGGATGATGAGGTGAGTGCAGCCCTATTCCAAATGGCATGAGACATAACCACCCAAGATCAAGCCATCACGGTTCAAGTTACTAGGGAGGTAATTCCACGAGAGAACCAACATGTTAGTACTATGGCTAGTTGTTTAAGAGACTTCACGAGGATCAATCATCCCATATACTTTGGATCACAGCTGATGAAGACCCCCATGATTTCCTTGATGAGGTCTATAAGATCATATTTGCTATGGGGGTGAGTACTACTGAGAAGGCTGAACTTGCTGCCTATAAACTCAAAGACGTGGCTCAGACATGGTATAACCAATGGAAGGATAATCGGACTTTAGTAGATGGTCTCGTGACTTTGGAGATCTTCAAATAGGCCTTTCTTGACTGATTCTTTCCAAGGGAACAAAGAAAATCTAATGTAGAGGAGTTCATCAACCTACATCAAGGAGGTATGAGTGTTAAGCAATACTATTTGAAATTCATTAAGCTTTCCAAATATGCTTCCCCTTTGGTTTCTAATGCCAGGGATGAAATAAGTTGTTGTGTAATAGGCGTGTCCGAAGAGCTTGAAGAAAAATGTCGTGAAGCCATGCTTCATGACAATATGGATCATTCTAGGTTGATTTATCATCCTCAACGGGTTGAGGAAAGTCGTCTAAGGAAGAGGAATAGGGAAGCTAAGAGGGAGAAGTCGTTTAAAGTGGTTCTTCTAAGAGTAGGCTAGATGTTCAAGACGAGCTTAAGTTTAAGAAGAGGTTTCCAAATCAGGTTCCGGCTAATTTCTCAAATAATCACAATTATAGAGGTTCTAATCCTAAACCTCAAAAAGGAAGATATATAGATCTACCAAAAAAGAGACCATCTTGTGGTAAGAGTGGTAAGAAACATGCGGGTGAATGTCTTGTTAGGACTAATAGTTGCTATGGTTGTGGAAAGGGTTGTCATATGGTGAATCATTTCCCAAATATTAGAAGACATGGTAATGGGAATGGTCAAGATCAACCAAGTGGTCCTAGTTATGAATCTCCAAAAAGGAATCATTTCTATGCACTCAAGGCTAGGGGTGAACGAGAAAGCTCTCCCGACTGTGTGACGGGAATATTACAAGTTTTCTCTGTTAATGTCTCTGCATTTCTTGATACAACTGATATTCTTTCTCTTGTTACACCATTGGTAGCTAAGAAGTTTGATGTACTTCCTTATGTTTTGATTGAACCCTTTTCAGTTTGTACCCCAATGGGTGACTCTATTTGCAAAAAGAGTCTATAGGAAATGTCTGTGATGCTACACACTAGGGTTATTCTTGTTAATTTAGTAGAATTGGACATGTTTGATTTTGGTATGATCTTTAGTATGGATTGGCTTCATGATTGTTTTTCTTCTATAAATTATAGAACAAGGGTAGTGAAATTTCAATTCCCTAATGAACCTATATAGAGTAAAAAGGGGGAAATTCTATGCTAAGGGGTCATATCATTTCTTGTTTGAAGTCTTGTAAGATTATATCCAAGGGTTGTCTATATCGTGTGGTGAGAGTTAAGGAACTAGAATGTGAAATTCCTTCTATTGAGTCATTCCTTGTAGTGAGAGAATTCCCAACGGTTTTTCCTTATGACCTTTCAAGAGTTCCCCACGACTAAGAAATTTACTTTGGCATTAATCTTTTACCCGATACGAATCCCACTTAAATTCCTCCATATAGGATGGCTCTGACAAAACTGAAAGAGTTGAAGCTCGAACTCAAATATTTACTAGAAAAAGGTTTCATTTAACCTTGTATTTCTCGATGGTGTTCTCCACTCTTATTTTTTCAAAAGAAGGATGGTCCCCTTAGAATGTGCATTGATTATCGCCAACTCAATAAGGTAACCATAAAGAAGAAGTATCCTCTCCCTAGGATTGATGATCTATTTGACCAACTCCAAGGTGATAGTTATTTTTCCAAGATTGACTCAAGGTCAGGATATCACCAACTTAGAGTGAGAGGTAAAGATGTTCCCACACAACTTTCTGAGCTATATATGGTCACTATGAATTCCAAGTTATGTCTTTTTGGTTAACAAATGCCCCGGCGCCGTTCATGGACCTAATGAATAGAGTGTTCCGAGATTACTTCAAACAGTTTGTGATTGCATTCCTTGATGATATTCGGATATACTCCAAGATTTCTTGGACAAATTATCTCTGGTGATGGTGTAGAGGTTGATCTGAAGAAGAAAGATTCGGTCAGAAATTGGCCTAGACCTTTGACTCGCACAGACATAAGGAGTTTTTTTTGGGTCTATCCAGCTATTATAGAATATTTGTTGATGTATTTTTGTCCATTGCTTCTCTTTTTCAAATTTGACCCAAAATAAGGAGAAGTTTCAGTGGGCGGAAGCTTGTGAGAAAGGTTTGCAAGAGTTGAGAGATACGCTTACTTCCGTTCTGGTTTTGACCTTACTAGAGGGCAATGAAGGCATTTTAGTGTATTATGATGTGTCCTCATGAAACATGCAAAGGTGATTGCTTATGCTTCTGGGCAACTCAAAGTTCATCAGAAGAATTACCCAACTCATGATCTTGAGTTAGCGGTTGTATTTTATGCCTTTTAAATATGAAGACATTGCTTGTATGGTTTGCATGTTTATGTGTTTACTGACTATAAAAGTATTCAATATGTGTTTAGACAACAAGAGTTAAATATCCGACAAAGAAGATAGTTAGAATTGTTGAAGGATTATGACATGAATGTCCTTTACCACCTCGTCAAAGCCAATGTGGTTGTGGACGCTTTGTGTCGAATGACTATTGGTAGTCTATCTCATGTAGAAGAGGAGAAAAAAGAACATGTGAAAGATGTTCATAGGTTGGCTTGCTTAGGTGTGTGCTTAGAGGGTTCTCCAAATGGTAGTTCCATGGGCGATCATAATTCGAGTCATCATTAGTGGTGGAGGTGAAAACTAAGAAACACCTTTATCCTCTATTGATGGAATTGAAAGAGTCGGTACTTAGTAAGATGAATGAATCATTCTCCCATGGCGGGCATGGTTTTCTTATGTACCAAGGGAGATTTTGCGTACTCGATGTTGAGGATTTGAGAAATCAAATTCTAGAAGAAGCTCATGTTCATCACTATTCTATACATCCGGGTGCCACCAAAATGTATCATGAACTTAGAGAGGTTTATTGGTGGGATGGTTTAAAGAGGGACATCATAGAGTTTGTTTCTATGTGTCCAAACTGCCAACAAGTTAAAGCTGAGCCTCTCAAACGGGGCGGGTAAACCAAATCATGGACGTTCCTACATGGAAGAGGAAAGACATCCATATGGACTTTGTTGTTGGGTGGCCTCAAACACGAAAGCAAAACGATTCTATATGGGTTATGGTTGATAGCTTGACCAAATCTGCCCGTTTTGTTCCAATTAAGTCTACTTACACGGCTAAAGACTATGAAAGGATCTACATTAATGATATTGTTAGTCTTAATGGGATTACTTTGTCCATCATTTAGGATAGAGGTTCCCAAATCACTTCTCATTTTTGGAAGGCAAAGGTTTAGGTACTCAAGTGAAACTTAGTATCGCTTTTCATCCTCAAACGGATGGTCAAGAGGAACGTGCCATTCAGAACCTTGAAGACATGTTTAAAGCTTATGTCATTGATTTGAAGGGATGTTTGGATGATCACTTACCTTTCGATCGAGTTGTCTTACAACAATCACTATCACTCGAGCATTTCAATGGCACCTTTTGATGCTCTTTATAGCAGAAGGTGTACATCTCCAATTCGATAGTTCTGTAACACTTAAAAAATTCAAGGCGTGTGTTAAAGTCTAACCTTGGTGTAATGAGGTCTAAATACTGTTTTTAAGTCCATATCAATGAATTTAGGTCATTTAGTAAGTGTAATAACCAAAATGTTCAAGAATGTCCACGAAATCCGAAAGTTGGTTCAAAGAGGTACTAGGAGCCTTAGCCTTTTTGACAAGTTTTTAGGAGTCAGAAATGTATAAAAAGTGGTAAAAAGTTATTTTATAGGTCTTTGAGTTAGTTCATGGACGAAATGTCATGGTACGACTCCCAAAGAACCAACCAAGGGCCCTTGAAGAGGACCCATGCATTAAAGAAACACTACCTGGGCAGTGTGCATCGACGGGACCAACAACTATTCGTGTAAACACTAACAGGGTGTCGTTGCCTTCGTTGTCTAAAAATTAGTAGGGGAGATGCAGGCCTCAACCTTCTCAGTCTCTAAACTCATCGACAGAGGGCATGACGGAGGGGTGAGGGTTCATCCACTCACAGACGGCCCGTCGTTCAGGGTCTTGTCTGTGAGGGTCGAGTTTTCTGTCATTTTTAAGTTGGTCTCATTTAATTAGTTAGCGGTTTAGCTGATTTAATTTTGGGTTAAGGGAGTTCAATAAAGTTAATTTAAGACCCAATATAAATACTCCTAAACCTCATTAATCTAACACATCTCGCAAATACAAACTCTCTAGCTTCTCTCTACTTTTTCTCTCTATTTGAAGACACCATTGAAGTCTTAGCTAAGGACAGAAATCAGGGGCTGTAAAGGGACGAATTCATCTCCAAATTGTAATAAAATGTTAATACATATTGTCTAATTAACCTTTGAGACTCTTACCTTAAAGGGTTCGTTTAAAATAGTTTTCAACAGTTGGGTTTTCTTAGGGTTTCATTCAATTACAAAATTGAAGTTATGAATTGAGTTGCTAATGATTTCTTTAGGTTGTATTGAGTATATTGACATGTATTTTAACTAAATTGTTATACTTGTTAATTGTTAGACATAAATTGAAGAACATGATCCTCAACCCCTAACACTAGATTGTAATCTTACCTATATTGTATTTTGATCATTCAATTGATTTAGTTATTGATTAGATTACTTTATTATGGTATTATTATGAACAAATTAATATGATTTATAGGCCTATTATGCTAACTCTTAAGATGTGATTTAGTGCATGAAGCATATTGTGATGTTGGCTTATGTATCTTGTCTTAGGCTATAATCTAGTGTTGGATTGTTTTGAAGAGGTGCTATTGGACTTGTTACCTTATTACTTATTATTGTGTGATGATTTTACTCCTGTAATTTGTTTGAGTTATGGGTTGATGGTAAGACCTTGATGGTGAACTATGAGGAAGACTTGGTAAGTCTTAGAATCTCTAACTTTACTTCCAATTGTGATTAAGTGTGGTTAAGTCATGGTATTATGTTAGAGTATGCCTTGTATTAGGATTGACAGGGTAGTATGAAGTTGGATTTAAATGTCTTAATTATGGTTGTGAGGTTTTTAATATGTAAAGGTTATAAGGATGGTAATGTATACCAATGTGCCTTATGATGAAATGATATGCACTATGTTAACCTCATCTTTATGAATTATGATGAAAGGACTTACACTCATACAATTCTTATTGAGACAATGATGATGATTATTATACAAGGGGTAGATACTATGACCTAAATTAAGCTATGATTGATAAATAAAGGCGTAAAGATATTTCAAAAATGGACTCTAGCTTAGCGCCGAGTGAACTAGATTAAGGAGTGTCCTTTACCAGATAGGGAAAGTGGGAGAATTAATTACTCTTGAGATTAGGTACTACAATTCATGGTGCATAAACAGGGTCCAAATTATATATCCTAGTTTTTGAACTATGTTGACCATAGGAATACTAGATAGTAGATCCACGTAGTTGCTATGTTTCATGTATTAGTACTACCTTGGAAAGTAGTCCACCTTCTTTCGTTCTAGGGTTTCATGTCACCGGATTCGACATTTATATCATGTGGTCAAGGTCGGTTAAGGCAAGCGTTCCCTAAATTAACATGAAGTAATGATCTATAAACTATCTAAAGTGACTTGAAGGGTTTGAATTAGTTTTAATAGGGATATGTGACTCTACGTATGACTTACCCTACTTTAACTTGATAGGATCTTTAGGAAGTTAATATTATTTATAGCTGATGATAAATGTAAATGACTTGATATCATGATTATGATGCTAATGATCATGCAACTGGTCTTTAATTTTAAAGTATAAACATGTGGGTACTTTAACACTATGTTATGTGAAGTATGATGCTATTTATAATTCTTGTTGGGCTACTTGATTGAGTAAGGTTATGGGAATTTCATTGTCATTGCACTCGTGGACTTTATGAGATTTGCAAGTAGTGTCTTATTTTTCTATGTAATTGATGACCTTGTTATCATGTTCAGATACTATTAATTTGTTGTATATGGGTTCAATCATGTTATTATACATATGGTTTCATTGACTTGTGAATCATGTCTAATATATTGGTATGGTTTGATAATTGTCTATGAGTCTTTAAAGAGGTAAAATAGAATATTTTGACTAAATGTCCTTTTTAGCCTATTTTGGTGTTATATGTGTATATGGTCTCATACTTAGTAAATGTGGAGTACTCACCCCATTTTCTTCCTCTTTTCCCCAACAGTTTAGGTACCGGTCGTTGAAGGGTTTGGCAAGCGACATTGTTGAAGACTTGGATACCTCATTTCATCCAAGTGGGTAGGTCCTCACTCTTCGAGGGCGATGCCAATATTTTGCCCACGAAGTTTCTTTTATATGAGTTTAAGAATCCTTTATGTTCATTCGATATCCATTATGTACGACTTGGAAAAGCCTATATGTAGCTTCATTACTTTTAATATAGGGCCATGCCCATATTGCGATAATCCATTTGATGGTATGAGATGAGACAATCATTGAGACTTTATTCTATCTTACCTATGTATGTGCAATAAAATTTGAACGATATGTAAACATCTTATATGAATTGTCAATGTATACTAGATAAAAATATATATATTATGTGTATGTAGAGGTCTATGTAATCCTCCAAGTATATGTTAATCAAAAAGTTTTAATTGTATCGTATTTTCGATTGATGAATTTGAAATTTTACTACTAAGAGGCTAGTCTTAGCCTTGAGAAGGATGACGACGCTGGTTACGCCTAGGGGGTAAACTCGGATGAGAAAAACATGTGATTAGAGCATGAGGTTGTATATCATTGAGTGATATCTCTCTCTTTCTTGGAAATCTTATATCGTGCCATTATAGTATGCGTATGGGTTAATTTTGCATATAATACTATTTTTGTGGTTATAGGAAGCATGAAAACTCAAAGGAATATGACAAGGAGGTTTGAGGAGGAGGTTGCTAATTGTGAGAGCTCCATCACATGGTGATCAAGTTCCTCCACTTGAGGAGGTTGTTGTAGATAATCAATCTTCGTCTAACCCTCCACCTTTAACAGAGGTTGAGATGAGGTATATTCTTTCTCAAATGAACCAAGGCATTACTACTCAAGCATAAGCCACAATAGTTCAATCCCAAGCTATGACGGCCCAAGCCAATCAGGAGGGTGCTCCTAGAGCTCATCAACAAGCTTCTACTATGGCTTCCTGACCTAGGGATTTCACCCGGATGAATCTTTCTACCTTCTATGGGTATAAGGTTGATGAAAACCCCCAAGAATTTATTGATGTGGTATACAATATACTATATACTATGGGGGTGTCTACAAGTGAGAAGGCCGAGTTGGCCACATACCAACTCAAGGATGTGGCTCAAACCTTGTATGTGCAATGGAGGGTTAATAAGCCTCTTGGGGGTGGCCATTGACTTGGAAGATCTTCAAAAAGGAATTTCTTGATCGTGTCTTCCCTAGAGAGATGAGGTAGTCTAAGGTGGTGGAATTCATCAACCTTCGCCAATGGGGTATGAGTGTTCATGACTACTCCTTGAAGTTCATCCTATTGTCCAAATATGCTCCTTTCTTGTTCTCCGATCCTAGAAATGAAATGAGTTGTTTCGTGATGGGAGTATCGGATAACTTGCAAGAGGAATGTTATTTGGCTATATTGCATGAAAACTAAACATATCTCATCTTATGGTGTATTCTAAAAGAGTAGAGGAGGCTAGAACAAAAAGGAATAACCAAGATTCTAAGAGGGAAAGATCTTTAGAGGGAGGTTCTTCAAGGAATAGGCTAGAGATACAAGACAAGCCTTAGTTTAAGAAGCGGGTTTCAAGTCTTGTTCCTACTAAGTTCCCAAAGGCTAGTGGGGATAGGGTGTATAACCGTAAGTTCAAGAAGGTAAGAGGTACTAATTCACCAACCAAGAATCCAACTTGTGGAAAGTGTGGCAAGAAACACTATGGTGATTACCTCAAATAAACGGAAAATTGCTTTAATTGTGGTAATATTGGACACAACTTTATAGATTGCCCAAATGTGAGGGGTCAACACAAAGGTAGAGGTCAATCTCAAGAAAGTGTTTTTATTGATGCTCCAAGGAAGAACCACTTCTATGCTCTCCGCCCTAGGGGTGAGCAAGAGACTTCTCTCGACGTGGTGACCGATATGTTGAAAGTCTTCTCTAATGAGGCTTATTCCTTACTTGATCCCGATTCTACTTTATCATTTGTTACACCTCATATATCTAAAATGTTTTAAATTTTATCCGAAATTTTGCATGAACCTTTTATAGTGTCTACTCTGGTGGGTTAGTCGGTTGTTGCAAAAAGAGTATACAAATTGTCCTATAATGTTGCCCAATAGAGTTTATCATCTTGATCTAATAGAGCTTGATATGTTTGACTTTGATATTATATTAGATATAGATTTGTTGGATGAATCTTTTCCTTTTTTTGATAGTAGGACAAGAGTGGTGAGAACTAACCTCCCCAATGAACCCATTGTTGAGTTTGAGGGGGGGGGGGTAATTCTATTCCTAGAGGTCATATGATTTCTTGTCTAAAATCATGCAAAGTGATTTCAAAGGGGTGTATATATCACATAGTATGAGCTCAAGATTTAGACTCCGAAATTCCTTCCATAGAGTCGGTATCCATAGGTTGTGAGTTTCCGGATGTCTTTCCTAATGACCTTCCCGGTATTTCTCCGGAATGGGAAATTTACTTTGGCATTGATTTGCTACCATACAAATCCCATTTCAATTCCTCCTTATCGGATGGCTCCGGTCGAACTGAAGGAGTTGAAGGCACACCTCAAGGATTTTCTAGACAAAGGGTTTATAAGTCTTAGCGTTTTGCCATGGGGTGCTCCGGTGTTATTTTGTAAAGAAGAAAAATGGGCCGTTAAGAATGTGTATTGACTACCGTCAACTTAAAAAGGTCACCATTAAGAATAAATACCCTCTTCCTCGGATTGATGACTTGTTTGATCGAATCCAAGGGGAAACTTACTTTTCAAAGATAGACATGAGGTCAGGGTATCACCAACCTAGGGTTAGAGGTGAGGATGTACCAAAGATGACCTTTCGGACTCGGTATGGGAAGTGTGAGTTTTTGGTAATGTCCTTCCATCCCACTTAGGCCCTGGAGACGTTTATGGACCCAATGAATTGCATGCTTTGAAATTACCTAGATGCATATGTTATCGTGTTCATTGATGAAATTTTGGTATATTAAAAGAATAAGGGTGATCATATGGGTCATTTGAGAGTACTATTGCAAAATCTTAAGGAACATCAGGTGTATGCTAAATATAGTAAGTGTTAGTTTCTGTTAAGGTCGGTGGCATTTCTAGAGCACATCATCTCTAGTGATGGATTTGAGGTTGACCCAAGGAAAATAGAGGCGATGAAAAATTGGCCTAGACCTTTGACTCGAATGAACATTAGAAGTTTCTTGGGTCTAGCAGGTTACGATCGGAGGTTTATGAGTGGATTTGCATCGATTACATCTCCTTTGACTACATTGACCCTAAAGTGTTAGAATTTGTGGTTAGAGGCGTGTGAGAAAAGCTTCCAATTGTTTAAACATAGGCTTACTTCCACTTGGTGTTGACCCTATCGGAGGATACAAAGGGGTTGGTTGTTTATTGTGATGCATCCCGTGTGGGTTTGGGGTGTGTGCTTATGCACATGGGAAGGTGATTGGCTTTTCTTCTAGACAACTTAATGTACATGAGAGAAACTATCCTACTCATGACCTTGAGTTAGCGGCTGTGGTATTTGCATTGAAAATTTAGAGGCATTACTTGTATGGGGTTCATTTTGATGTTTTCACTGACCATATAAGTCTCCAATATGTGTTTACCCAAAAAGATATTAATCTCCGGCAAAGCACGTGGTTAGATTTGTTAAAAGATTATGATATGAGTGTCCTCTATTACCACAACAAAGCTAATGTGGTGGCGGATGCCCTAAAACATATGACTATCGGTAGTGTGGACCTCATAGACGAAGCGAAGAAATACCTAGCAAAGGAAGTTCATAGGTTGTCTAGGTTAGGGGTGAGGTTGGAAGGTTCTCCAAATGGGGGTTCTATAGTTCATCATAACTTCGAATCTTCTATAAGGGTTGAGGAGATGTCAAAACAACATCTTGACAAGTTATTGATAGAGTTTAAAAAAAATATTCTTGGCAAGCTTAATGAGACATTCTCTGTGGGGGGGATGGTATTTTAAGGTGCCAAGGGAGACTATGTGTTCCCAATGTGTATGGGTTGAGAGACAAAATCCTTGAAGAAGCCCACGGGTCCCTCTACTCCATACATTCGGGTACGACAAAAATGTACCATAACTTATGGAAGATATATTGATGGGAAGGTTTGAAGAAGGACATAGCGAAGTTTGTTTCTAGATTTCCATATTGCCAACAAGTAAAGGCAAAACATCTAAAGTCGGGTGGTTACTACAAGATATAAAAATTCCTACGTTGTAATGGGAAGACATTAACAAGGATTGTGTAGTATGGTTTCCCTGAAATCAAAAGCCATATGATTTGATATGGGTAATTGTTGATAGGTTGACTAAGTCCGCTCATTTCATTCCCGTCAAGTCCACTTATCCATCGCAGGATTATGCTATGATCTTCATTGATGTGGTTATGTGTCATTATGGTGTTCCATTATCCATCATATCATATCAAGTGCACAATTCACATCTAGGTTTTGGAGGTCATTCAAAGAATGTTTGGGCACTAAGGTGAAGTTGAGTACCTCTTTTCATCCCCAAACGGATGGTCAAGCGTGACACACAATTCATACCATTTATGATATGCTAAGGGCTTGCATTATTGATTTTAAGGGGAATTGGGATATACGTTTTCCTTTTGTGGATTTTTCTTATAATAATAGCTTTCATTCATCTACCTACATGGTTCCTTACAAAGCCTTTTATGGTAGGAGATGTAGGTCTCCTATAGTTTGGTTCGAAGTGGGTGAGCCTTCGCTTCTTGGTCCTGGTATAATTTTTAATACCTTCGAGAAGGTTCACATTATAAGGGCCCTGTTTCAAATAGCCTATAGTCGGCAAAAGTCTTATGCTAATCATAGAATGAGAGATTTGGAGTTTCAAAATGGTGACAATGTGTATTTGAAGATTTCGCCAATGAAAGGGGTGGTATGATTTTGCAAGACGGGGAAATTGAGTCCTCGTTATGTGGGGCCCTATGAAATTTAGAAAAGGGATGGTAAAATGTCCTATGAATTAGAACTTCATAATGAATTGTCTTTGGTTCATCCGGTTTCCATATTTCTATGTTGAAAAAGAGTGTTGTTGATCCCGAGTCCATTGTTTCTATTGAGGGTCTTGGTTTTAAGGATAACCTCTCTTATGAGGAGGTGTCGGTTAAAATTCTTGATAGGCAACTCAAGAAATTATGAAATAAAGAGGTGGTTTCCGTAAAAGTGTTATGGAAAACCCACTTAGTTGAGGGTGCAGCATGGGAGGTCGAGGCGTACATGAAGTCCCGTTACCCTCATCTTTTTTGAAAATTAGGGTTAGTCATTCGTTTTAATAACACAAATATGACTAGAATTTATGTTTAGCTTGATTTGGTGAAGTGTTGCAAAGTATGCATTTTTTAAAGATTTACAGTGAAGTTAATGTAATATTGCGTTTGAAAACTAAAAATTTTGATTTTTGCTTTTTTTTGAGTTATGTTGTGTATTTTTATGTTGTGAGTCTCTATAAAATTATGTATAGCATGTTGATAAAATTAACTTTGTGCGAATTCACTCATGCAATGTAGTATTGAGATCATGTGTGTTTTGGGAAGGAAATACCTCATGATGAAATGATTGTATGTGTGGTTATTGAAATTTCCTTGGTGAAATGACATGGTTTAAAGTTTATTGGATATTGTTGTTGGTTAGGCTTCTAGTCTTGAGTCTATTCCTTCCTTCAAAAGAATTTTTGTTTTATTTTGGGACGAATGTTCCTAAGGGGGTTGCGGGATAATGTAACACTTCAAAAAATCAAGACGTGGCGTCAAGCCTAAACTTGGTTTAATGAGGTCTAAGTACTGTTTTAAGTCCATTCTAATGAGTTTAGGTCATTTAGGAGCTGTAAGAACCAAAACATTCAAGAAGGTCCACAACATCCGGAAGGTTGTTCAAAGAGGTATTGGCCTACCTTAGCCTATTTGACTAGATATTAGAAGTTAGAAATGTAAAAAAAATTGGTAAAACAGTAGTTAATAGGTGTTTGAGTTGGTTCATGGTCGAAATATTTGGGTATGACTCCTCAAGGATCAAACAAGGGCCCTTGAGTATGTCCCTTGCATTGAAGCAACACTGCCTGGGCAAGTTGCATCAACGGGACCAAAGACTGTCCGTGTGTGGACTGACGAGACGTCAATGCAAGCGTCATCCCACACATAGCCAAGTAGAGGCAGGCCTCGCCTGCACTATATCTGAACTCATCCACGGAGTGTAGGAAAGAGGGGTGAGGGTTCGTCGACTCACAAACTGCCTGTCGTTCGGGGTCTCGTCCTTGAGGTTCGAGTTTTTTTCGTTATTTAAGTTTGTCTAATTTAATTACATAGGGGGTTAGGTTGTTTTATTAGAGGTTAAGGGAGTTTATTTAAGTTGATTTATGACCCAATATAAATACTCCCAACCCTCATTAATCTAAGACATCTCTCAAATACAAACATTCTATCTTTTCTCTACTTTCTCTCTCTACTGGAAGACACCGTTAAAGACTTAGCTAAGGAAGGGAATTGGGGGCTGGTAAGGGATGAATTCATTCCAAATTGTTATCAAACATTAAGGATTGGGGTGTAATTCTCCTTTGAGACTCTTTCCTCAAAGGGTTCCTTCAAAATAGTTTTAAAAAGTTAGGGTTCTAATGGGATTCATTCAATTATGAAATTGAAGTTATTAATTAAATTGCTACTGATTTCTTTAGGTTGATTTGAGTAGATTGACATGTTTTCTAACTTAATTGCTATACTTTTTAATGGTTTGACATAAATTGAAGAACATGATTCTCAACCCCTAACCCTAGGTTGTAATCTTGACCTATATTGTATTTTGATCATTCAATTGATTTAGTTATTGATTAGAATACTTTACTCTGAGTAAATTAATATGAATTATACGCCCATTATTCTAATTATTAAGATGTGATTTAGTGCATGAAACATATTGTGAAGTTGGCTTATGTATCTTGTCTAAAGCTATAATCTAATATTGAATTGTATTATAGAGGTGCAATTAGAATTGTTGCCTTATTAGTTATCATTGTGTTATTTTGTTACTCCCCTAATTGGGTTAAGATATGGGTTTATGGTAAGACCTTGATGGTGAACTATGACGAAGACTTGGTAAGTCTTTGAATCTCTATCTTAACTTCCAATTGTGACTAATTGTTGTTAAGTCATGATATTATGTTGGAGTATGCCTTGTATTAGGATTGATATGGTGTTATGATGTTGTATTGAAATGTCTTACTTATGGTTGTGAGGTTGTTAAGATGTAAAGGTTATAAGGATGGTAATGAATACAAATGTGCCTTATTATGAAATGCTATGCAAAATGTTAACCTCATCTTTATGAATTATGATTAAAGGACTTACACTCATACAATTCTTGTTGAGATATTGATGATGATGATTATACAAGGGGTAGACCATATGTACTAAATTAAGCTATGATTGATTGAGGAGTGTCCTTTCCCACATAGGTAAAGTAGGATAATTAAATTACTCTTGAGATTGGAAACTATAATACATGGTGCATAAATAGGGTCCCAATTATATCTGCTAGTTCTTGATCTATTTTGCCCCCATAGGAATACTAGCTACAGGATCCACGTAGTTTCTATGTTCCATGTTTTGGTACAACCTTGGAAAGTAGTCAACCTTGTTTCGGTGAGGGTTTCATGACACCGGAATCTACATTTAGGTCAAGTGATCTACGTTGGTTAAAGCAAATGTTCCCTAAATTAAAATTAAGTAATGATGTGTAAACTAACTAAAGTGACTTAAAAGGTTTAAATTTGCTTAGGTAGGGGTATGGGACTCTACCTATGCCTTGCACTAGTTTGCCTTGATAGGAGACTTAGGAAGATAATATTATATATATATATATATATATATATATATATATGTATATATATATATATATATGTGTGTGTGTGTGTGTTTGTGTGTGTGTGTGTGTGTGTGTGTGTGTGTGTGTGTGTGAGTTGATATGATTATTATGATGCTTATGAACATGCAATTCGTCTTTGTTGTTAAAGTATGAACTTGTGAGTACTTGAACACTATGTTATGTGAAGTATGATGCTACTTATAATTCTCGTTGGTTACTTGATTAAGTAAGGTTATGGGGTTTTACTTGTCATTGCATTTGTTGACTTTATGAGATTTTTTAAGTAGTGTCTTACTTTGCTATTTATATGACGAACTTGTATTCGTGTTGTGATACTATTAATTGGTGATATAGTTATATGAGATTATGGGTTAAATCATGTGATTATACATATGGTTTCTTTGACTTGTGAAGCATGTCTAATATATTGGTCTGGTTTGATAATTGTCTATAAGTCTTTAAAGAGGTAAAATAGAATATTTTAAACAAATGTCCTTTTTAGCATATTTTGTGTTATGAATATTGTCTCACACTTAGTACATTTCGGGTACTAACTTCATTTTCTTTCCCTTTTACCCAGCATTTTAGTTTTCGGTCGTTGAACGGTTCAAAGGTGACATTGTTTAAAGCTTAGATACCTCATTTTGTCCAAGTGGGAAGGTTCTCAAATTCAGAGGGCGATGCCAATATCTTGCCTATGAATTTTCTTTTTTTATGAGTTTAACACATCTTTATGTTCATTCCATTTCCATTGTGTAAGATTTGTATAAGCCTATATGTGGCTTCTTTACTTTTAATGTAGGGCTATGCCCATATAATGATAATCGATTAGGTGGTATGAGATGAGACAATCATTGAGACTTTATTGTATCTTACCTATGTATGAGCAATAAAAGTAGAAGAAGAAGTTTAAATTCTTCCGTATTTTCGATCGATGAATATGATGATGTAAGACTAAGAGGATAGTCTTAGTCCTTGAGAAGGACAAAGACACCGATTACATCTAGGGGTTAAACCTCCAAGTAGATGTTAATGAAAAAGTTTAAATTCTTCCGTATTTTCGATTGATGAATATGATGATGTAAGACTAAGAGGATAGTCTTAGTCCTTGAGAAGGACAAAGACACCGATTTCATCTAGGGGGTAAACCCGGATGTGACAGGTTCAAGGGTAAGAAGGTTCAAACCATAAGAGATAGATTGAAGACAGCTTACAGTCGGAAAAAGTCCTATGCCGATAATAGAAGAAGAGATCTTGAGTTTGAAATTGGTGATCATGTCTACTTGATGATTTCACCTATGAAAGGGGTGATGAGATTTGGTAAGATGGGAAATTAAGTCCGTGGTATGTTGGTCCCTATGAGGTTTGGCAACTAATTGGAAAAGTTGCCTATGAGTTGAAACTACCTAGTGAACTAGCTTCGGTTCATCCCGTATTTGATGTGTCTATGCTCATGAAATGATGTCCTAGTGTTTATTCTACCTATAGAAGGTTTAGGAGTTGATGAGAACCTCTCCAATGAAGAGGTTCTGGTTGAGATCCTAGATTTCCAAGTCAATAAATTGAGAAACAAGGAGGTTGACTCTGTAAAAGTTCTTTGGAGGACCCATCTTATTGAGGGTGCAACATGGGAGGCGGAAGCTGACATGAAGTACTGCTACCCTAATCTATTTACTACTTAAGGAAATTCATCTTAATTGAGAAGTAATGCATGATCATGAAATCGAGTAGTTTTCTAAATAGGTGCATGTTTGGTAAAAGTTGTACCAACTAGAGTTTGAAGAAAGTACCTTCATACTCTATTCTTGCACTTATGTGAAACATGTATGCATATATTTTCTTTATATTTTATTGTTTTTCTACCATCTTGAGAAGAACAATAGGATGGTGACTCTTGAATACATTTTGAGCTTATGATAAGGTTAAGATGGAAATTCCCCACTATGTGTTATAATATGGAGCTCTTATATGTTACGTATCAGGATTGAGTGCTATGTGTAATGTTATGGTATGTTTTATAAGGAGTTGTCATATACTCCTATGAGATGTGACTAGTTATGATTTTATGTTGTTGATTGGTTATGCTGCTATTATTGAGTCTATTCCTATCCTTCAAAAGAGTTGTGCGACGCAAGGCTGACACACACCACACTACCTCAACTCAAAATTTAATTATAATGAAGGGATTTGATCCCGCAACGCGCAGCTACTTCCCAGAATCATTAAAGTCGTATTTTAGGTAATTTAACCCATTAAGTGGAGGGTCTTTTGGGTAATTAATTGGAACACTATATATTGATATTAGGTCAGTTTTAGACCACTTTTATACGTCCCAAATCAGATGAAAGGAAACTTCATTCATCGCTCTCAAGAAACCTCTCTTTACCAAACTCCATTAAAGATCAAGAAGAGCTTAAGGAAGAAGGCGAAAACATAAATCTTTTCATCAAATTTTCGTGGATATTTCATCTATAAGGTATGAATTTTTCACTCTTGGGATTCCTTTCCCAAAGAGGTACTTTCAAAGACCGTTTTAAATAACTTCAATTCTAGGGTTTTTATTCTACAAAACGTATTTTCTTCCATTTTCTATGGTCTATTCCACACGATTGAATGAATATGTTGTTATTTAAGTTTGAACTTCTGGTGAAGCATGTTCTAATCCAGATTATGGTTTAGTATGATTGTTTCTACTATTTGACAATATGAAAATGTACGGATTGGAACTAAGACTAGAATGAACACTTAAATGACCCTTATAATTTACCCTACATTATGAATTGATCTTTTATATAATTGGAAGAGTAGTTTCTGGTTATGATATTGAGTTTTTCACTATTTTATTGCTATGAATGTAGTAAGTTGAAAGTAAGTTCTTGAATGAGGTTCTTTGAAGCAAGAGGTAAGTCTTCAAAAGTTGTGATTACTTTACAATGTTGATCATAGCCTATAAATAATGATGCTATGTTATGATAGTGTTTATAATGTTGTTATGTGTAAATTTTGGGATATTAACATGCCAAATGTGGGATCATTATAATAATGCCAAAATGCAAGCTATGATATTCTCTTGTATGCTTTACAAAAGATGATTGTGTTATGTTAATCTCACATATGAAGGGTTACGAAGAAAGAAAATTCTTATCTAATGACAAAGAGCTCATGATCATGTTTTTACAAGGAGTCAATATCCTATGAGCTATGATAAGTTTATAATAAAATACAAATTCAAGGTTATTTAAAGAAAGGGACATAAGCTAAGCCCCGATGAACTAGATGTGAGAGGTGTCCCTTCCCTAGTTGAAAGGTAGGTTCACAATGACCCTCATGACATTGAGTCTTCCTTGTAATGTGTAACTATGGGTATCTAATACATCTTCTAGTTCTTGAAGTTTGTCTCCACCATAGGATACTAGCTAGTGGATCCACCCACAAAGATATGTCATGTTTGGTTCTACTTTGGCCGGTAGACCACCTTTTTCAGTGTGGGGTTTTGTGACACCGGATTCCATGTTTAGGTCACATGGTCTATCTCTTTTAAGGTGTATGTTCCCTCATGTAAAAAGAACGACAAGTAATTGAACATTGAATAGGGTGACTTGAGGAATCTACTTAGTAGTGGTAGGGGTCTGGGACTCTACCTAGACCTTGCACAAGTTGATTCTATGGGAAGTGCTAGGAGATTGTTCTTATGTAATATGATAGCATGAAAGGTATATGTTTATGATACGTGATGTTATTCCTATATTATATTGATCATTATGATGAATATGATTGGTTTATATTGCTATATGAAGTGATGACTAATTATGGTACAAATTATATGAAGAAAGACGTTACCTATGGTCTCCTATCTTATCTACATGGATGTGTGGGGTAATGGGGCTTCACATGACCATTGCACTTGTAGGTTGGGAATGGGATTATTGGTAAGTGTTTTGTATGGTATGTTATATGATCTGTTGAATATGAAAAGTTAACATGACTATGATAATATGTCTTTAACTATGATCATGCTTTATGTTGATGGAATCCTTGACCTGCATATTTTCTACCTATGTGCATTAAAGACATTCACATGACTTAGCATGTTCTCTAACGAAATGATAAATGATCCTTTTTCATGCATGTCCTTATGTGTTATGTGCATATAACCCATACATAATACACGTGGCGTACTAACCCCATTATTTTATATTACTACAACTGTAGGTTCCTGACATTGAAGTTTAAAGAGGTCGATTTGAAAAAGCTTGGAACTCTTTGTCTAAGTCCTGGTAGATCCTCATGTTTGGGACGCTATCACTTATTTTCAAGCTTATGAAGACTTTAGTATATATAAGGAATATCTAATTTCCATCATGTTTCTTTGGCTTCTTTTGTAGAAAGGCCTATATAGCAAATTCACTATGTGTAGGCTAAGTCGAGATTTGCACACTTTAGATGGTTTTATATATGTTAGACAATTTATAAGAATATCATATAATATATGAATGATAAGTACGAAGTCTAAAGTATACTTTAAGTAAAATGTAAAAGTTTAAATTTTTCCGTAATTTTTAATCATTACATGTTATGGTGAATGCTAAGGGCTTGTCTGAGTCCTCTTAGAGGAGGACGACACCTGTATCGTCTGGGATATGTGCTCTGGGTGTGACAATATGAAGATTTGAGCATGAATATATGCCTTTAGGTGATCACTGTAATATGGACCTTTTAATGAATAATAATTGAAATCGATTATGTTGTGGTTCTTTTTTATACTGCCTTAGATTAACAAATTTGTTTATTTGTGAGTATCAATATGGTATGATAAAAATGTAGACGACTTAGTATTAATCGATCTAGGTGCTTCAAAGCTATCAAGTAGTAACTTGTGATCTTGGCGTTAGGATGGTTGTTATGTGATTTAATTTGGTGAATTGCCTTAGATACTGACTATATGTGTAATATGATGATCATTAAGTACAATTGATTCATTATGAATACTTAATAATTGAACAGGTAAAGATCTATTTATGTCTTCCTAGCATATATACAATGATAGAGTAATGTATATGTTGTGATCTATGTCCCAAGATGAATAAAGCATGACTAAGTTGTGGTTTCTATCTCTTTAGATACTCCCCCAAATGAATATTATTTATACATGACGATTGATGATCAAAACTAGGGAAGTTACTTGACGATCTATAACTCTCTACTTTTTACCATATATGTGAAATAGTGAACTAGATGTATCATGATCTTGTAATGACTTTTACATGGTTTTATTTAGGATTTATGTACATATTGCTACTGAACTATGATTTAATAATGATGAAAAGGGGGTATTAATCAATAATGATCAAAGATTGATAAATTTGTAAGAATGGCTCTTCCTCTCTACTTTTCTATATTATTGTGATTGATGTTGCTTTGTATGGCATTGTGTGCTATGGTCCACTTTACTTTATTGTCATTCTATACATATGGATTATGGTCTTAAAGGCAAATTGATGAATATAGGAGTGTATGGTAGTGATGATCATACTATGTCAAGCTTATTCCTACATTCCTATACTAGTTGTAATCTAGGTTTTTTGGCTATTGTATAAGCAAGTGTGTATCGATTCTAGGGTAAAATGTAGGTGCTGCATTGATGATTTAAAATGGTTAAAGGATTCGTTACCTATGTACCCCTATGTGAATGCATGAATAGCAAAAGGTTTGAGTCGTAAGTGTAATATGAAGTTTACTTGTCTTCTATCCTATTGTGTGTTGTATGGTCTAAACATGAATGTGTATTGTGATCCTATGAGGGTGCCTACTTCTATATATGTTATTGCTAGCCATTATGTGATCATATTGACCAATGTGATCACACCCTCACTCTACATGCATGCTTACAAGTAGTATAGGTCGTGGTGTCTAAATGAAAGGTAATTCGCAAATTCACTAGTGTCTACTACTATGAATGTTAAGCTTCAGTCTATAAAAGTATATGATATGTGTTTACTTAACTAGTATGACTTGACATGTGTACTAGTATGGGCAAGGGTATGGGAATTTGTGTTTGTATTGCACATGTATACCTTGATAGGTAGTTCCTAGGTTTGGTTTCTATATACGTGAAAACGAGTGTATGGGAATGTTTTGAATATGATTTACATGCTATGATGTTAAGTATATGAGATGATGAAGTATAAATGTGCATACTGTCTTAATGTGTTTATATGACAGGATTGCTCATATAGTTATACCTATAGACTTATGTATTGATATATGAACATGTTTGAAATTTCTGTGTTATGTGAATGGTTTCTCACATACATGTAACACACTTGTGAATGATGATCTAGTAAATAGAGGGTCCTTGAGAGGTTTGTCCATGAATACTCTAAAATTATATTGCTGCTTGAATATGCTATAATCATATGAGGAACAAATATCCCAAGCCTATGCTCTACGGTACATGTTAATAAAGGCTATTAAATAAACAGAACTTAGATTAGTACTAAGTGAACTTGCCAATGAGAGTTGTTAACATTCCTTAGATGAAGATTCACCATTTGTTGCTTATACAGTGTTGACTTCTCTTAGAGTAATACTAACCTATGGATCCACATGAGGTGGTGACTTCAATTTGAGGAAGGTTTACCCATGTTTTCTCATGAGAGGAGGCCCCAATTTTCAAATAGCATGTAGAGGGATCATACCTATCTCTTAGTTCCATAAACTATGCTTACCACATAAAATCTATAAAGTGAATTCACTTAAGATTATCGGATGTATGCTAAGGTTCTACTTTTTCTAAGTGGAACACCTTCCATTGGTGTAAGGCTTTACAACACCAAATTTCATGTTTAGCACCCATGGTCTTAGTGTCGGTAAAGGATATAGTTTCCCTAAATTAAAATGGACAATGGAAGTATATCACTAGGATCTTAAGTAGGCTGAATTAATGAAGGTAACATAGTATTGGTGGAAGTAATGAACCCATCTAGGCATTGCATAAGTATCTCCTTAGGAAGTCTTAGAGAGGTGACCTAATTTGTATAATAATGCTTATGTCCTTATGCATGAATTTGTAGTATTGTTCACCATGTTGTGTTGAAATGCATTGTATGAGCCTATATGAAGTGGTCTTGGTATATATATATGCATAATGTTTATCATAATGACCATATGATGAAGGTCTTGTAATGACTTTGTGAAGTGAAGTAAAAATATTTGCCTATTGATGTAGCTCACTGTAATTTCCTATGACCTTGACTGAAATGTGATTTATAATGTATTATGCCTATATTATGACATATGTTGGGTTATGTATGTTGTATGTAAGCATTCCTTGTTACCTTAAGGTGATGCATTGCACCAAGTATAACTAGGGGTTACTTGAGAGGTAATGAATAATAGAAAAGAATGGTCACTTTAAAGAAGGAAATAGATCTTAGTAATGTGACTAGGAGTACTCTTTGAAATTCTCAAATTTTTCTAGGTATTGCCCTTATCTTGTGTCTAATCCAAGATATAAAATGAGTTATTTTGTGATGGGGGTAGCCGACTTAGTGACGAAGGAATGATGTATTTCTATGTTCCATGATGATATCACCCCATCTAGACTCACGGTGTATGCACAATCAATTAAAGAGTCTAAACTTAGGAAGATGGCTAGAAGTTTGAAAAGGAGTGGTGCTAATGATCAAGAGAAAACTAGGTTTAAGAAGAGGGCTCACACTCAAGAGGAACCTAAGAGTGCTAAGGTGAAATTTGAGAAAGGAGGTGGTTCTCAAAAGGTCAAACCTACTTGTGCCAGTCAAAACGCCTTAAATTATATATGTGATCGTATATGATTTTTGGTATTTGAATATATCTATATGATGTATGACAAATGGCATAAAGTTTATTGTATAAAGGTTTTATAAAGATTTACTCAAAAACGCATGATGTATGATTTCAAGAAAATGTCCCTTTTATATGCATGTTTTTGCATGGTTGCCATAGTTAGTGCATTCTTGTACTAATCCCATTCTTCTCTACATTTTACACAAAGTTTAGATTATGGATTCTTAAAGAATGTCTTAAATTGTGAAGAGGTTGATAGACCATTCACAAGCTCAAGGAAGGGTATCCTTAAGTCCAAGGATTCCTAATGTCATATCTTTACTGTATAGCATTTAAATGTAGTATAGTTATGCATTAGGTACTAAAGTTCGTGTCCCTAATGTACTCTGATGTTGTTGAGTCTATGATGAAAAGAGACTTAAAGTCTAAGTACGTAATAATATATTTTGTATATATATGAAGTGAAGTTTCAAGCATATGATGTGCTATGAAATGTTTTAAATTTTCCCCTAAATTTCCTAGGAGAATGCGATCAATTATAACTATGGTCTTGTATAATACCTCACAGAGGTAAAGTTCACCATGCTGACTCAATAGGGTGCTCCCCAGACGTGACAACCACGTCGGGCGTGGCATGCCATAATATCCCTTGGATACCACACCCGGTAGGACAACATTGGGTGTGGCATGTCGTCATAGAACTTGAACAACAGACACCGTCGGAAGACGTAGGACTTGGCATGCCATCATCGTCCTTGGATGACAGACACCGACAAATGAAGTCGAGCATCGAATTCCATCATCGCCTTTGGACAACACACATGGTAGGACAAAGTTGGGCGTGGCATGATATCATAGACCTAGGATATCACACACGGTTAGACGACGTCAGGAGTGGCATGCCATCATCTCGCTCGGACTACACACACAGTCGGACGACCTCAGGCATGGCATGACATAATCGCCCATCGACTGCACACATAGACGGACAACATCGGGCGTGGCATGCCATCATCGCCCTTGGATAGCACATACAGTCAAATGACGTGGGGCATTGCAAGCCATCATTGCTCTAGGACAACACACATTCTCGAAAAACATCAAGTGTGGCATTTGATAATCTCCTTTCGACAACACACACGATCGGACAATGTCGGGTGTGGCATGTTGATCATTGAGCTAGGACAATGCACACAGTCAAACGACGTCGGGTGTGGAATTCCATCATGGTTGTTAGACAAAACACACAATCGGATTACGTCGGACGTGGCATGCCTGCGTAGACCTTGTACAATACACACGATCAAAAATGTCGAGCGTGGCATGCAATCATAGCCCTTTGAAAAAACACACTGTCGGACGACGTCATCGCGTGGCATGTCATCATATCTCTTGGATAACAGCCATGGTCGAAATGCGTTGGGCGTGAATCTCCATCATCGCCCTTGGACTTCACACACGGATAGAGGAAGTCAAGTGTGGTATGCATTCATTGCACTTGGAAAGAACACACGATCGGACAATATCGGGAAAGGCATGCAATCATGGCCCTAAGGTAGCACAAACAGTTGGAAGTTATGTAACAACCATAAAAAAGGCTATGCTAAGTAATGCTTAACGTGTCTAGAATGCCTACGATTAGACCAGGTTAACACGGATTGATGCGCAGGGAATAAGAACTCGGAACCCTTGAGTCAACCAATCCAACAAACTTGGTGAGTTAGTTGACCTAGGTAAGGCTGATTCCAGCCATGTAGCGCACCCGAATATGAAGATCTACCTGGATGAGTCTTAATCGGACTTAAAAAGGGATGATCTTAAGTTTGGAGGGTCTAGGGGCATAAAGGTCTTTTCCTGTATAACGGTAGTATTGTAATTACCCTAAATATTTAATGAATTATTTAATATGGCGAAGGAGGAAATTTGGTTAGAAAGGGAGGAAGTCAGCCCTTTGAGTGAAATCTTGCTCCACCCAAGGTCGAACCTAGGTTTGAGCAATGATTTAATTTGATTATTTTATTTTGTGAACTAATTTAATTAATTAATATTTAATTTCTTATTAAAGAAAATGGAAAAATCAGATTTTTAATTATTAATTAAAATAATTAATCCTAATTTGACTAAGCCACTCCCTAATCTCCTAATCTAAGCTAACACAACCACACGTTTCTCACCATCTCTCTCTCACATTCACGCTCAACTCTCTGTAAAACAAGAGAACCAAAAAGGAAAACATAAAGTTCATCCACAACTGCAACACTCAAACAAGCTTAAAAACGAAAAGTAAAAACCAGTTTCGGTGGTGAGGCGTTGGCTTAGTGGGGAGATATGCAGAATGTTGAATCACTTTTGAAAAACTTCAGGTATGGGTTTTCATTCCTCTTGGTCCCCTACCGAAGAGACCCTTGAGGCACAAATGAATCTACTCGAAAACTAGGGTTGTTTCCCGTTGCATGTCCCTAACACTAGATTCCTATAATCTTAGGTTGGTATGAGTTCTTGTAGATGATTTTAGGGATGGTTGCGATTACGTGTTTAAATGTGTTTCGGAATTATATAGGAAAGGATCAAATTTTGCCGAAAATGTGTCATATGTTCACTTTTTAGTGCACGTGTGTACTTTGACTTGGTCTCGGCTAACAACATGAAATTTTGCATGATTAAATTGTTGTATTTTACGTGTATGAATATGTTAAAAATGTGATGTTCATATAAGTTCAAGGTTGCTGAATTAAATGAAAATTCTGTATTGAAAGTGATCTTGAAAATGCCCCCAAAGATCTCCCTAAAAACTACTCGAAATGTCTTAATGTTTAACGTGAAAGAGGGTGAGAAAATGTAATGCAAAAAGGTCATTAAATTCTCAAAAGTAAACATGAAAACTTACATAAATATGCACTAGACCTTAAACGAAAATTTATCCTAAATCTAACATTTAAGAGTTGAAAAAAATTGACGGCAAAGAGGGTGATATTTTCAGCATTATGGAACTTTTTTTGGTAGAATACTAAAAAAAAAATTATGTTCAAAAAAATATTTTTAATGGTTGAGGTCAGTGGGGATTGAACCCAACTCCTAAACCTATACATGTTATAAAAATAGAAAAATAAAATGTGATTAGGGTGATTCGAAAGGGGGTAAAGTTTAAGTGAAAAATAAAGGAAAAATGAAAGAAAATGAAGTGAGGAGTGTGGGGTTCGAAACCACAACCTCTTTGATGGATGAAGGAGATAGGAGAAAAATGATATAATGAAATAATAAAAAAATGAGGTATGTGGGATTCGAACTCACAGCCTCTTGGCAGAATGGGGAGGTAAGGACAAAACACAATCAAAATAAGATGTGGTTGTGAGGGTTCGATCACAAACCCTCTAAACTAAACGAATGAAGCAAGTAAATAGAGGAAAAAGAAAAGAACGTGGGCGTGGGGGTTCGGTCATGGGTCCCCCAGTACGAATTGTTTAAGGAAAAAAATCAAAGAAAAGAGAATGAAAGTGTAGGTGTGGGGAATTGATCTCGAATTCCCTAGACAAAATGTTTATGACAACGAAAAGTATAAAGAAAATTAACTATGTGTTATTCAAGGAATTTGAAATAGGGTTCCCTTGCCCAATTCCGTATTGACATATACGTCTTACGTAATTAAATACTTAATTAATGTTTCTTATAGGAATCAAATTGAGACCTTGACATACTTACAAGATGCATAAGTCTTGTACGACATAATCTTGGGCAATATGAATGGCTGAAATAAACTATGAAAGAAGCCTCATGGCTTGTGTATGTGGACTCATAAGTCCAGCATACATTATGAAAAAAATTAACCTAAGATGTTATGTGAGGAATGATGACACCCAGAAGGATTAAGTAGGAGTGTGAAACACATTAAAAGGACAAGTGCATTGGCATATGATGAAAAGAACATTCATGTAAAGCGGTGAGTAATTATGAAGAGTTATTGTGCTAAAGTTAAAGAATGTGGTGACAACATGATAAGAGTCTAAAGAGAAAGGTGAGAGGAATCTCAAATGAGCCTAAGTAAATCATACAAGGATGTACTCACCTATAAGAGTGTAAAGTTAATAAAGAGACCAGTCTCTACGAATACTCTAATGAAATTATTGAAGTTAATGCATACTTAATTCTAATGATGAGATGAGAAATTTTCTAATGAGTTGTGATGCCCTCATAATAAAAGCCAACTTCTATGATGTATGATATGAATGTAATGGAACTTTATACTAAGCACCGATAAGCTAGCTATGAATTATGATTCCTTCTTTCCGAAATGTAGAGGTTCGTGGAATTATCATGAGCTGAGACTATCCATCCAGACGGTTATGCGTCTCTTTATAACTCCTAGTCTTTGAACCTATACTTCCATTATAGAGTTCTATCAGGGTTCGACTCCCTATATATGCTAGCATGTTTTGGTTCACTTTGGCAGGTGATTGCACCTCTTCTCGGTGTGGGGTTAAACACTAGATTTCATGATGCTCTTATGATCTATGTCAGTTTAAGGTTAAAGTTCCCAAAGAGAGAATGAGGCCAACCTCAAATAATGCACATAATGAAATGAACGATACTAAAGGTGTTAGGATAGGATGACCAAGAGGTGAGGTAGACTTAAGTAATGACACTAGGTCATTCTTGGTCATTGCACAGTGAACCTGATGAAAGTCTTAAACTATATCCTAGGTATGGTTTGTGTTTCCACTAGCTTACGAACGAATCAAAATGAAGTACGTATGAATTAATGAAGCAAACTCTATGTTTACTAAAGAAGGATCCTTAGTTGAGGTCCCATATGTTGAGCCCTCATTTTGAGAAGTCCTAATGTCAAGTCCATAATTCCAAGGTATCATGGCATATGAAGGAATGATATGAACTATGTGATATGATATGTGCAATATGTTATGTGTTGTTTGTAAAATGATATGTATAATGATGCATGTTAATCTCATCGCATGACATTATTAATCAGATTTTGGCAAGTCTAATGACTTGAATTTTCATAATTCATATAGTTAGGAGAGAGCTCTTCTAAATCATGCATGTCCTTGGTGTGTTCTTGTATATACCCATACATAGTTCATGTGTGTACTAATCCCATACAAATCTCTTCTTTTAGGTGCAGGTGCAGATGGATGCTAGAACTTACGAATCAAAGCTGAAGATAACCGGATGTGGATCTTTCATACGTTTTTTGTAGTCCCTCATGATTTTGAGGATGCTTACTATTTTATTCTAGCATTAGACGTAGACATTAGCTAGTGGAGTATGTTGCACTAATGTTTCTTTCCCAGTTATTTTCAGATATTGTATTGGTGCCATTTTGGTAACTCGATATTTTCTTAGAGATATTGACTATATCTTTCATTTCAGTATCTTAATAATAGATGGTTGTTGTGAATTCTCATGATTTTATGTATATTATGTTATGTGATTTCATATTTTCTCACTATGAAGTCAAAGTACACAAAAATCTCAAACTTTCCGCTAAAATTAACGTAGATGATGTAATGATGACGTACGTAGGCTAGTCTGCAACCTCTGAGAGGTATAGACTCCACTCGTTACACGTTGTCAGGCATGGCAAGCCTTCATCGCCCTCAGAGTGCACAAAGGTCAAACGACGTCGGTCATGACATGCGATCATCGTTGAAGAGAATATACGATCAAACGATGTCGGGCGTTAAATGCAGTTATGGCCCTTGGATAGCACACACGGTCGGAAGACGTCGGGCGTGGCATGCCATTATGTCAATAGGATAGCACACATGGTCGGACGACCTAAAGCGTGGCAATCCATCATGGCGCTCAGACTGCACACACAGTTGGACTACGTCGGGTGAGGCATGACATTTTGTCCTTTGGACCACACACACAGTCGGACATGGCATGCCATCATCGCCCTTCAACAACATACACGGTCGGACTACATCGCGCGTGGCATGCCATCATCGTCGTTGGAAAGCATACAAGGTTGAACAAAGTTGGGCGTGGCATGCCAGTGTAACCTTTGGATAACACACACGGTCAGACGACGTCATTCGTGGCATACCACCGTTTGTTTAGGACAACATAAACGGTCAGATGACGTAGGGTGCGGCATGCCATCATAGCCCTTGGACATCAAATGCCGTACGATGATGTTAGGCGTGGAATGCCATAATGGCCCTTGGAAAGCAACCACAGTCAAATCACATCAGGCGTGGCATGCCATCATCTCCCTTAGGCAAAACACACGGTTGGCCAACGTCGGGCGTGGTATGCCATCATAACCCTTTGATAGCAAACTCGGTTGGACGATGTCGCACGTTTCATTCCATCCTATCCCTTAGAGAGCTGACACGCTTGGACGACGTCGGGAATGGCATGTAATCATCACCATTGTAGAGCACACACAGTCAAATGAAGTCTGGGTTGGCATGCAACATCACCCTTAGACTTCACACACGGACGGACGATGTCAGGCATCGCATGTTTACATATGATTGAATGATGTCGGGCGTGGCATGCCGTTATCGACCTTGGACTATACATACAGTCAGACAAAGATAAGTGTGGCATGCCATCATCACTTTGGACTACACATATGAACGAATGATGTCATGTGAAGCATGACATCATCGTTCTTCAATAGTACATATAGCCAGACCACATCGGGCATGGAATGCCAACATTTTCCTTGGATAGCAGACACGGTCGGACGACGTCGGTCGTGGCGTACCTCATTGCCCTTGCTGGTCATATGGAACGCTATCTACTCATTGCACTAGCTAGGACCTTCCGAAAGGGAAGATTTTGTGCCAAACCTTCTAAAAAAATATACCACTTAGGGTAGGTGGTAGTATGGGACGCTATCTACTCATTGAACTGAGTAGTCATTCCAAAAGTGATGACTTTGGTGTTTTCTTTTATGTCTTATAATATCTTGCCAATGATTGAGTGGCTTGTTTCTCCCGAGTTTAGTAAGCCAAAGGGGTAGTCGTGAAGGTTGCTTTGGTGTGTATTAAAGGAGTCATATGCATACTTCATTCATCTCTTACCTTAGTAAGTCTTATGATAATCCCGAGGTAGGGAAACTCTTAAAGAATATGAGTTCAATTTCACTTTAGCTTGGCCTTGGAAGTTCACTCATTTAGAATAGGATAGTTCATTAAAAGTGTTCAAGTTGAATACATCGTGAATGCTTTAAATGATTCATTGTACATGTTCAAATGGATTTGATGTAAGTCCTTCGGGAGTTCACTGTAATTGGCAAGTTGAGTTAACTGTAAGTTTAGGAATTCTACTGTAAATGGTATATTTTGGTTTAAAATTATGGAAACACTTATCTAAGTGTTAAATTATGGTTCCTATGATGTTTTACCTTTATATTCATGAATGTTTTACTTAATTGGAATGAAATGTTATTTTACTAAGATGTCCCTTTTCACATGTTTTTACATATTCCATACTTAGAAAATTATTTGTATTAACCCCATACTTTTCTACACCATAAGTATAGGTTTGAAGCTTTTGAAGATTTGAAAGTGAAGCTTGGGAAAGTTCCTCTAAAGACAAAGTATGTCCTCATATATTCGAGGGCATAGTCCTTTTCTTAATTTTCTAGTTAAAGACTTATTATGTATTTTATATTAATGTAAAGGTCTGTGTCCTTATGTTTATTATGTCGTTTCTTATGTTGGCTTGTGATGATGAGATTCTCTACGTATTTATGAAAGAATTCCTTATTATGTTAATTATCTTTAAAAGTTTTTAGTCCGCAGTACCTATTCATGTTTTTTGTAATGAACGATAGTTAAAGGGCTCGTACAAGACCACAAAGGGTCATGTATGTCCGATCAGGAAACGAGGTCTCTCAATAACTTCTAGGGGGTGTTTTCAGGTCGTGACATACTTTATATCATAGTATAAGGTTATGGGAAATATATTAGGTTCTTAAAGTCTCACAATCCACATCTACTAGTATATTGGTCATTGGTGTGAGTCCCGACACATCCATGGACAAGTGCCTATAGGATGATTGAAGTTTCACTTTCTTCTTTATCCTAATGTCGTACATTAGAGTTAGGTCAAAAAAATTGTCTTTTCTAAACCTCTTCTATTTGTTTTTATAGGTCATGAATATGAGGAGATCAATCACTAGAAGGGATGAGGGAGGTGTAGCTAATTAGAGGATCCATCCCTGTTTTGACCAAAATCCTATTATTGGTCTAGATGAAGAGAATAAGGAGGTTCCTCTTCAAAAGCCTCAAGTTCCTCCGGAACCCCAAGAGCATCAAGTGCCTGCTATGCCTCAAGCTCCTTTTGATGTAGGAGATATGAGTAATGCGGAGTTGAGGGCTTCCCTAATGAACTTGAACAATTTCATCACGGGTCAAGCTCATGTCATCAACAATCACTTTGTTTGCCGAGCTAATCAAAGATGTAGGCGACAACCTAAAGTTAGTACTCCCGCTTCTAGAATTTGGGATTTCATCAGGAACCCTCCTACATTTCATGGCACTAAAGTGTATGAAGATCCACAGGGTTTCATAGATGAGGTTTTAAAAGTGGTAGATTTTATGGTTGTGACCCTATAAGGAAATTGGAGTTAGTCGCTTATGAACTAAAAGATGTGTCTCAAGTGTAGTTCGAGCAATGGAGAGTTGAGAGACACTTATACAAAGGTCCGGTTGATTGGGAGGAAATAAAAGAGGCTTTCCTAGATAGGTTCTTTCCCCTATAGTGGAGGGAGAAGAAGATAGTTGAATTCATTATTTTATCGTGAAGGTGGAATGAGTATGAAACAGTACTCTCTCAAATTCCCCAAACTCTCAAAGTATGCCCCAAGAATGGTAGAAAACTTTAGGGCTAGGAAGAACAGATTTGTAATGGCAGTGACTAGATTAGTGGAGAAAGAGTGTCGTATGGCAATGCTTTTTAATTACATGGATATCTCAAGGCTCATGATCTATGCACAAAAAATTGAGGAGTCCAAAATTAGTGAGATAAGGCAAGAGGGTAAGAAGCCTAGGTAGGATGATTTTAGTCACCAAAACCCTAAAAAGAGGTTTCATCACCAAGATTCTTCCATGGGAAACAATTATATGGCTCCAAATTAAAACTTCTAAGGTTGTGGCCGTTTTTTTTAGAGGACTAGGTTCCCTACTTGTGGGAAGAAACATTTGGGTAGGTGTCTTGTCGGAATGGACAATTAGTTTGCATGTGATAATAAGGGATGGTAGATGAGGGATTGACCTATAATCAAAGCAAGAGGGAAATATGTCAATCAAGCTTCCCTAGATCCTAATGCTCCAAAGAAGAACCCTTCCTATGGGATGAAAGCTAAGAAGGATAACTAATCCAGATTTGATGGTTTTGGTAAGTCTTAACTCTTAATAATTATTTTTTTATTATATGAAATCAGTTTATGTGGTTTTATAGTTCATATGATCCTATCATCTTGATGAATAGCTTAAGGAATGGATTTTTGAAAAAAATTGTTATGTTTAACGGTGAGCACTGTGAACCTCAATGTAAAAACCTTTTTTTAAAAAAATAATTTGTTTGTCTTGAATTGAAGTTTTAATGTGTACAAAAGTGTTGTATATGATAATTTTTAATAATGGATAAGGTAGTTCTTCCATAGTAGAAGGTTAAGGGTGAGTTTTGAAATTTGTAAAGTTTTGCTAAAAGTGCTTATGTAGCAAAGTGTTTGAAAGTGTGAAATGATGCTCCTTTATAGTTGATTCTTTGATTTTGAGTGATTGAGTCTTGATTCTAAAGTGTTATGTTATTCTAAGTGACACTTTTTTGTTCTTCAAGTTTTAGTTTCATTCAAGGAAGAATTTTATTCTAATTGGGGAAGAATGTAACGCCCTAAAATGAACTAAGATGAACTCAGCCTTGTGAGTGTTTATTGAGTTAAGTTTTTTTTAAATGAAATATATTAATTTTCTTAGGCAGTGTGTAAAGTATTGTTTAGTTTGGAGGTACAATGTCCAAGAACGTCGATGAGTTTTTGAAGGTGTGCCTTAGAAAGTGTTCTTGCATTTTGTTGTGTTTGAGTGAGTTTTATATGTCTGTTTTGCTTGAACTGATGTGAGGTGTTCCTAAGACCTATATCACTTGGTCTACGGGCCTAACGAATGGGAACAACCTCACCTAGGACTCACAAAAAGCCCTAGATGAAGGTTCCAAGACTTGGACAAACACTTCCAAGGCAATGTCCAATCAACGAGCATATCGATGGCCAGTTGACCAGGAGACGGCCCGTCGACTTGGTACGTCGTTTGAACAAGAAAGCCTGCAGGTTAGTCTGTTGCAGTTCCGACCCACTAAAACCCCACCAAAGATCCGTCCACTGACAAACGGACCATTTGTTTGTACGTCGATGGTGACTACTCAAAATTCTACCGTTTGCTTGTTAAGTCTTAGGCTGTTTTGTAAATTCACACCAATTATTTTATGATGCTAGGGTAATATTTTTAGGATTTTAAGTTATATTAGGTTAGTTTTAAGTCCTAGAGCCAGATTACATCCATCACTTAAAATATTCAAACTCCCTCCTAAAGAAAACTCTCTCAAAGTCACCATTGGAGCTAAGACTCAAAGAAGGCAAGGAGGGCTGGTTTGGACGTGTATTTTTACAAAAATTAATGGGTTTCCTTCTCATTGAGGTATTGTATCCATTCTTGAACTCTCTTCAATTCAAGGAGTCCCTTTTAATGAATTTCCAAATGTGTTTTCAACCCTTGTTTCTAGTATCTTCAACTCTAAATATGGGTCTTGAATGAAAACGTTTCTCATGACTTAATTATGGTATTTATAATGTTAGATGATGATTTTAAGGTTTAAAATTCATTGAAATCGTGATAAAGATTTTTATCAAATGTTGGCTTAAGAAATGGGTTAAATGGGTATGTTTGTGTAGAGAATGAACTTTGGTTTTCTTGTGTTGTTATTTTTATTTAGCTATTTATCTAAGGTCTATGTTATAATTAAATGTTGAGAAAATTGTATAGGTGATGAAAGCAGGGATTAAAGGGTAAGTTGGTTATGTTATTCATCTTCAATTTCTAAATGCTATTGAGTGGTATGGTCCGCCTTCTTGGTGGCGATATTTACGTGAATTGTATGAATGTGAAGTTACTAGATTATCGTAAATGAGGACATGAAGTCTGGTTATGTTAAGAAAGATGATGATAAGGTTATTCTTGTTAAATGTGTCTTATGAGGCTATTATTTGGAGTCGACTAGAGTGTATGCTTGAATGAAGTTATCCTTATTAATTGTTTATGACGCTTGTTATGGAGTATGTTAAGGATTATTTATAAAGGACTTATATGATTATATGAAGCATGAAAAGTGTGTGATGTGATGAATTAAGGTATAAGCATTTATAGAAGTTAAATGTAAATGAAGTGAAGCTTATGTGTAAGGTGTGCTCACATGCACACACACACTCACATTTGAATAAATGAATGAATCTAAGTTAAGTCCTAAAGGGGAATTTTGGGGTCAACAATCTTCGTGAGTTGAGATGAAGGGTTTAGTAGAAACCCCACTACATCCCATGAGCCTTCTAAGATAGGTTGGAGGATGAATGCCCTTCGTGATTTGACATGTGGTGTTCACTAGTTATCCTTTACCTATAGTCTATAATGTTAATGATCCATGGGAAGTTATTCCTAGCACAAAGAGGATATGAAGGAGAGGTGGGTTACACTTCTTTAGTTGAGATGTTGTATTCAAATGTACCGCTTGAGATGAGTACTCCTCATCATTATAGGATGAGTTACTTAGTAGCAATATCCTTACACCTTAACTATGCGCCCACATAGGTGTAGCTATTGGGAAATCCATGTAAATTCTAAGAGAACTACAAAATTCTAGGCAAGTGAGAATACCTCATCCTATAGGGGTAAATATCGGGATTCCATGTCTAGCTCGCATGGTCTATGTCAATTAAACTAATTGCCACAAAAGAATTAATTGAACTAAGTCTTCTAAAAAAACGTACTACTTAGGGTTGATGGTGGTATGGGACGCTATCTACTCATTATACTAGGTCTGACCTTCCAAAAGGGGGATATTTGGTGCCAAACCTTCTAAGAGAGTGTACTACTTAGTGTAGGTGGTGGTATTGGATGCTGTCTACTCAATGTACTGAGTAGGCATTCCGGAAGGGAAGACTTCGGTGGTTTGTTGGGTGTCTTTTAATGTTTTGACATTGATTGAGGGGCTTGTTTCTCCCGTGTTGAGTAAGCCAAAAGGGATTGTCTTGAGGATTGCTTTGGTGTATTGAAGGAGGCATATGCATACTTCCTTCATGTCTTACCTTAGTGAGTCTTAGGATAATCCCAAGGTAAGGAAACTCTTACGGAAATTGATTTCACTTTATATTCCACTTTGCCTTGGAATTTCAGTCATTTAGAATAGGATAGTTCATTTTAATTTCTAAAGTTTAATACATTATGAATGCTTTAAATGATTCATTGTAAATGTTCAAATTGATTTACTATAAATGCTTAGGGAGTTCAATGTAATTTGCAATGTAAGACCCCAAAATAAGATACGGTGTCTAGAGACTAATATGTTTGTCTTAAGGTTATAAGGTAACAAAATGTATTATAATATGGCTTATAGTCAGTGTGTAAAGTTTGAACTCATTTGGAAGTTGAACGTCAAGGGACAACCAAAACGCTCAACGACTAGTCACCTATGTACCTCATGTGTCTATGCATGATCCTACTTGTGTTTCATGAGATTATTAAGTATTTAAATGATTTATAATGATGTTTAATGGTCCTAATTTAAATTTCTAGAATTTTGGAGGTCAAACGACCAAGAATGTCCAAGGCATTCGAAAGAATAGCCCTTAGGACGCTCAACGTGTTTCTTGATGGGGTTTTGCTTGTTTAGATGAGTTGCAGGTTTTTGTCTTGAGTTAAAATTATGTGGAAGGTAAAAAAATTATTAAGGTTTGTATTCAACATTGAAACATCTGGGTACAACCTCTAAAGAGCACCGCAAAAGGCCCCACAAGAAGGCCCCAAGGCAGGTCGAGACACTGCCCTGGTAGTGTCAATCGACGGACCAAAATACTGCTCGTTTGTAAACAACTGGACCGTTGGTAAGGTATCGTCGACTGTAAATTACCTTGGGAAGGTATCAAGCAAATAATTGGTTAAGTACCAATCAATTGAAGCCTAGGCACGGTCCGTATTACTGACCAAAGCCGCGTAGGTGCCTCCGTCGATAGTGGCCTACAACTTACTCTATACGTCTGTTTTTCTTAATGGGTGAATGGGAAATTTAACCCAAGTCCTAAACTAACCCTAAAAGTTTTATTTATCTATTTTTGGGTGTATATAAGCCATCAAAAACGTGATCACCCTATTCTAGAATCCTCTCATACGATTGAAGCCTTTCCCTCCAAAAATATTTCCCTTCAAACCTCCATTGTTTGTGAAGCTCCATAACATCTTGGATCTGAGTTTTATATATATGAATCATCAAGTTTTATAGTATTTCAACTAGATAATGTTATGGTGATTCTTCATCTCTAGTTATCCTTCAATCTATAGAGTTAATCTCATATGTTTCAAAGAGAAAAATATTATCAAGTACTTCTTCTTCATTCTAGCCATGGGTTCTTTCTTAAATTGATTTCAAAATCGTAATATAAAAGTATTGATGATTATCTACAATTTTGACATGATTTTCAATCCTAATGCATGATGAACCCATGCTCTTTCACAAACTCGATTTTAGCCTATGTATGGCTCTATGATCTTATGTGTTATCGATTGAATTATGATTCTATTACGTTTAAGTGGCTATATATAATGTTATTTACATGACTTGATCATGATTTTCTGATGACGGATCCATGTGGATCCATGTATGAACAGGTGAACATGCCTAGCTTAGAATTCTAGGAATTCTCTCTAACATGGCCCTTTTTATGATTAAATGTTGAACTCAATTATGTTGTGGTTCTTGTTGCTAATGTTTTAGGACAATATTATGGTTGAGTTTTGGATATAAATCTTGTATTATAAAAATAAACAAGGCTTGGTTCGAATTAATCTATGTTATTCTAGTCTATGGAGTTGTTACTTGTGATTTTGACATTAGGTTAGTTGCTATATGAATTAGTCATGGTTAATGTCAATAGCTGCTACCTATAACGATATATGAGGACGATTATATTTAATGAACACAATATGTGACAATTCATTATAGTTTGAATAGTATTAATCTATGTAAACTTACCTACCATGAACTCCTTATATAAAACATGCTTGTGTCGACCTTAATGACAATTGTAGTAGTGTCTCATCGAAACAATGATTTCATTAGCTACTGACTAGCATATAATTTATTGGTAAAATATGATTCATGATCAATACTTTGGTAAAATTGTTAAGATGGCCTATTTTCACTACTTTACATTTAATTGAGAGTTAAATGCCTACATGGTATCTTGATCTTGAAGTGCTTAAGCATGTTTTCATTGTTGACTAAGTGTAGTATTATCAACTTCCTTAGAGTTATATGATTCAACAAATGTGATATAAAATACATATAAAAAGAAATTGGCTAATGGTCTATGTTCTTCTACTTCCTAGTACATGTGAGATGCCTTGTATTATGTTATAGTATGATCTAGTAGCGACTTGTATATGGTTTCTTTTATGATTCAAGTACATTTATCTACTTCCCTATATATGAATTGTTGATTAAAGGGTGTATTGATCAATGTTGGTCAAAAGGGTTGGTGAATTGGTAAGGTCTACTCTTTCTCTCTACTTCCTATATCATAGTAATGTTGATGAAGCCTTGTATGACATTGTGTTGTATGGTCAATTTATGGTGACGGTGTTTACTTTATTGTTAATATGTACATGTGTTGATCATGGACTTGAAGGCATATTGATGAATATATCAACATGTGTTTAGGATGATACTATTAGAAAATTATGCCTACTTTCCTATTTTAGTTGTAATCTAGGGTGTATGGCTATTGTATAAGAAAGTATATATCCATGTTAGGGTGAATTATAGGTGCTTCCATTAATGATTTAAATAGTTAATAATTCCTTACCTATGTACCCGCATGTGAATGCATGAATAACACAAGTTAGGAGTCCTAGGTGTAATATGAAGTTGACTGGTCTTCTATGCTATTGTTTGTAATATGGTCTAAGAGGGTGTATGCCTAGATATGTTATTTGTAGCCATTCTGTGATCATGTTGACCAATGTACACACAGACTCATTCACATGCATGTTACAAGTAGTATAGGTCATGGTGTCTATATGAAAGGTTGTTCTCATATTCACTAATGTCTACTACTATGCATATAAAGTAGATGTATGTGAAGTATGTTATATATTCCTCAGTAGGATAACTTGATATGTGTACTAGTATGGGAAAGGTATGGTACTTTGCCTATGCATAGCACATGTGTATCTTGATAGGATAGTTCTAATTTTGGTTTCTATATGTATGAATATGAATGTATGTACTTGTGTGACTTAATGTGTTATGTGAAGGGTTTGCTCACATATATGTATAAAAACACACATGTGTGAATATATATTCAAGAGAGGGGACTTGAAGGATGTATTCATATGTACCCTAAACTATATGATGGTTTACATATGTTATGTTCATGTGAATGGATTCTTTACATGATTTAGGTTGATGAACTTCCATCTATGACCTATGTGTTAAGCATATGAGGAGATGACTCTCCTAAACCTATGTTTTATAAAGAAAAAATATAATAAAGGATTTCAATAAAAGGATCTTAGGTTAGCACTGACTGAACTTGAATATGAGTGTGTGTCCCATCCTATGGTAGGATGGCAAGTCACCATAAATCTCATGAGGTGGATAACAAAAATGCCTCAATGTGCACAAATAGGATTTCCATAAGTGAATAACTACAATGCCTAAATGGTCATAAAAAAGAAGGTTTCCACATGTACCTCCAAGTTCCATAACTATATTGCCAAGGATACTAGATAGTTGATCTACCTTCAATGCTACGTCACATTTGGTTCTACTTTGGCCGATAGACTTTTGTTGTGAGGTTCTATCACACCGGATTTCATGTTTAGCATCACACGGTCTGTATCAGTTAAGGCTATGGACTCCTTAAAGTAAAATGAACAATAGAAGTTAATGACTACGACCCTAACTAGAATGACTTAAGGGAGATTTTACTTAGGATAGGTTGAAGTAATGAACCCATATAGATATTGAACAATTAGATCCTTAGGAAGTTCTAGAAAGGTGTTGCAATGCATGTTACTATTTATGTGTTTCTTTTGCATGATGTTGTCGTATTCGTCAACTTCTTATGAAGATGTGCATTATATGAGTCTTTATGAATGATGTTGATCGTCTTGACTATATAATGAAGGCCTTGAATTAATTATGTCTATGTTATATCATACTTCTATGATGGTATAGGTCGTCTTTTGTAGATGATATGTAGGGTTTTCCTTGTGATCCTCAGGTGATACATTGCACCAAGTATCCCTAAAGGATTACTTAGGAGAATATTGATTTAAAAGGAAGAGTTTACTTTTAATGGGATTGAGCTCACTGTAAAGTGACCTCAAATTAGACATAAATTCTATATGTGCTTTTCTATGATGTTAGGCCTTTGGTTCTGTTTCTATGAAGTATGAAAATGATGTAAATGCTATTGTTTAAAGGTTTCATAAGTATTTACTAAAAAGGCATGGAATATGATTTTCAAGAAAAATGTCCCTTTTAAATGTATATTTTTGCATTGTTGCCTTACTTAGTGCATTCTTGTAGTAATCTCATTCTTCTCTACTATTTACACAAAGTGTAGGTTATGGATTCTTAAAAGATATCTTGAATGGTTAAGAGCTTGATAGGTTATTCCAAAGATCAAGGAAAAGAATCCTTAAGTCCAGGGATGTCCTAATGTGTAGTTATTGTAAAGTCTATTAAATATTGTTTAGCTTTTTATTAGATATTAAGGGTCGTGTCCCTAATGTATTCTAATGTTGTTGAGTCTAAGATGGCCAAGAGACTTAGAGTCTTTATATGCATTATTACTTATATTTTTTTATGTATATGATTTAAAGTTTCTAGCATATGAGGCGCTATGATAAGTTTTATGTTTTCCGCTAAATTTACTATGTTGATGCAATGAATGATAACTATGGGCTTGTGTAAGACCTCTGAGAGGTCAAGTACGCCATGTTACTTCTAGGGGGGTGCTCCCCGGGTGTGAATACGTAGTATCAGAGCACAAGATTTTTAAGGGTGGTTTAGGGTCCAAGAAGTCTCATATTGTCATGTCTTGTAGAGTATTTAATCATTGGTGGTAAGTCTAAACAAATCATATCATACGAGAGTCTATAGGACTATAGAGATTCCCTTCTTCATAATTCTTATATTGTGCAATAGAACTTAACTCTATAAGATCTCTCTCTTATGTTTTCTTCTCCGGTGGTCTTTTCGATATGATTTCTTAGATGATATTGTTCTTTATACTTTAGGGAGAAAAGGTGAGTTAAATGCTTCTCATGGTTTATGGTCTAAATGAGTATTTCTGAAAGTGAATTTTGGTATGTTTTGATGATGTAATGTCAATTGTGGCTATATATGAAAACTATGTGAAATATCATGTTATGTTCAAAAACACGTGTCATGATATATTTAATGTATGTTTGAAGTTATTAAGGATAAAATGAGTTCTTTAGAATGGTGTGTTCCCAAAAGGTTTTTCATGATAGTAGCCTTATGCTATGAATTGAACTTGAAATGCTTAGTGACTACCTATAGAAGCATGCTACCCTAAGAACATGTGCTTAAAAGTGTTCAATATTTCCCTTTGTATCTATGTAGTCTATGATAAGTAACCTAGAATGGATTGGAGTCCTTTACATAGACTTGATCTTATGTGTGATGATAGTATGCGTGGTTTTGTATGATGAGCTGATGATGTTTTGTATCTCATATTGTCATTCTTTTCCATCAATTGCCTAAATGTTGCATTTTTTGAATTTGAAATCATTCTCAATTTAATAATAAGACAATTTACAGTAGATTTTTGAAAAATCAACTAAATTGTTCTATTATTGGAAGTTGTCGAAATGTATATGAACATGATAATGAATGTAAAAAGGATATTTTCTATTTGGAATGAAGAATGAGAGTCTTATGGGATGATGAGTCGTAGATTTTTTTTCTAACTTCTTATTATGTTGTGAGTCCCTTGATGTTGTGGAATTGATGTTTCCCTAGACTTAAGGGTAGCACTCTTACCTTTGAAGGGTGATGATGTGAGTTTGATTGACCTAGAATTTAACTTATATTAATGTTAAAAGAAAAGAAAAGTCCTTGTGACTAAGTCTACCTGCTGTCTTCCCCTAATGATGTATCACCTTGTTATCTATGTATTGTATGAAAACCCTAAGTGGTTGACTTATTGTAAATACTTTCTAAAGTTGTAATCACTTTTAAATGATGAAAATTAAGGTTGCTAAGTTAAGATCCTATTAAGTTTGGGTTAAGTTGATCTTAATTGAGTTTACCATAAGTGGGGGATGGTGATGTAGTAGTAAGGTTGTAGATATTTTCTACCGTTTACCTTCTACTTTAGATTGAACTTGAATTTGTTTAATTTAAGTAAGCTTTTGAAAGAAAAAGAGTTTTGCATAAAGTATGAATTGCATGACCTTATATGTTTTTAATGTATTGATTGACATTACCTTAAAGATATTATGTAGGTTCCAAAGTGCATGAAAGAAATTTTTTGATAAAATCCATGTTTTCTAATGTTAAATTGCATCTTGATATGCTAGTTGTGCATTGTACATCATGAGTTAATATAAAAAACATGATAGAAGTCACTTGTGAGGTGTAATGTTTAGCCTATTAATGTAAAGTTGGGTCTCTTTCAAATGAAATATGTTGTGTCTCTTGAAAACTATATGACTTTTATGATTTGGAATGCATAATTGTAGGCTCTTTCTTAAAAATATAAAGCATGTTTAGCCAAGTGTTCATCTGTGTACCTATTAATTGTGTGATTATTCTCAAAATATGTTTGCTGTGAAGGTGAGTACTATGTTAGAAATTGACATTATGTGAAATTTCATCCTATTTGTTATGATGTGCTTGGTGTGACTTACCAGTTACATTTCACTAGGAAGAAAACTTGAGCATGTCTCGGTTCAAAAGTTGAGAATTTCTCAATTTTTAAAGGAAATTGACCTTCTACTTTGCTTAGGTGTGAACTCATGATACATGTAAATGTGTTGAGGTGAAGGACATTCCTCAATGGACACCACTAAGCATGTTATGGTTGAGTATGACCTTCATGGCACTAGGTCTAACTAATGAAGATCTTTGTTGATTCAATTAACTCAACTCTATGTGCATTGATGTAAGAGTCCCTAAATTGGTTCTTGAGTGTTGTTTAAATTCTGCCTATGTGTGGCCTTGCAAGATGATCTCTAAATGAATTAAGGTGTAATGACCATATTGTAATTAGAAGTAGGATGTTCCTCCCAACACTATAATAGCCTGTGTGTTTTATGCATTCAAAAGTGAGTGAGTAATGTGTAACAACCTTAAAATTGGCTACGCTAAATGATGCTTAGTGTGTCTAGAATGCATACGATCAGACCGAGTTCACACGGATTGATGCGCGTAGAACCAACCTTCCACACTCTTGCTACAGCCAACCCAACTAACTTGGGGAGTTAGTAGAGCTATAAAAGTTTGGGCGTAGCAAGCCACCAACGCCGATGGACTAAACACACAGAATAATGATGTCAGGCGTGGCATGCCATCATATCCACTGAATAGCACACATGATAAGACGATGTTGGGTGTGCCAATACATCACACACGGTCTAACAACGTCACAGATGGCATTCCTACATAGCCCTTGGACAACAGACATTATCAAATGACGTCAGGCGTGGCATGCCATCATTGCACTTTAAAAGCACAAATGGATGAACAACATCAGGTGTGGCATGTCATCATAGCCATTTGGTAGCAAATACAGTCGGACGACATAGGGCGTGGCATGCCATCATGGGCCTTGGACAGCTCACATAGTTAGACGACGTTTGGTATGGCATGCCATCAGGGGCCTCGGACATCACACACAATCAGACGACGTTGGCCGTGGCATGCCATTATTTCCGTTGGACAGCACACACTTTCGGACGACGTCGGGCGTGGCATTCCATCATGGCCCATTGATAGCACACACGGTTGGACGACATCGGGCGTGGAATTATATCATAGACCTTAGACATAGCACACGGTCGAACAACATCGGGCGTCGCATGCCATCATGGCCTTTGGACAACACAAACAATCAAACAACGTCGGGCGTGGCTGTCCATCATAGCCATTGGACAACACATACAGTACGACAATGTCGGGCGTGGCATGCCATCATGGCCCTTTTACTGCACATGCAGTCGGACAACGTCAGGCTTGGCATGCCATAATGACCCTTGGACATCACATATGGTCGGACGACATTGGGCGTGGTATACAACCATCGACCTTGGACAATACACACGGTCGAACGATGTTTGGTGTGGCATGTCATCATAGCCGTTGGACAGCATAGATGGTTGAACAACGTCGAACGTGGCATGCTATTATCGCCCTTAAACTACACACACTGTCGGACATCGTTGGGTGTAGAATGTCATCATAGCCCATGGACAATGCATATGGTTGGACAAGGTCGAGTGTGGCATGCAATCATAGCCCATGGACAACACACACGATAGGACGACGTGAAGCGTCAGATGTTATCATTGCCATTAGGCAACACCCATGGTCGTACAACGTCAGCTGTGGCATGCCATCATAGCCATTTGACAACACACACGGTTGGAAGATGTTGACTGTGGCATGCCATTATGGGCCTTGGACAACACACATGACTAGATGGAGTCGGGCGTGGAATGCCATCATTACCCTTAGAAAGCAGACATAATCGGACTACGTCCAGTGTGGCATGCCATCATCGCCCTTCGACAGCACACATGATAAGACGACATCAGGCACAACACACGGACGAATAACATCGAGCTTGGTATGCCATCATCTCCCTTCGACAACACACAAGATTGGACTACGTCGGGGGTGGAATCTCATCATAGTCCTTGGATAGCACACACGGTCAGACGATGTCGAGTGTGCCATGCAATCATAGCCCTTCGACAGCACACACGACCAAACGACATTGGGTATGGCATGCCATCATAGCCCTTGGACAACACACAAAGTCAGACAACATCGAGCGTGGTATGTCATCACGGCCCTTAGAAAGCACACACGTTTGGACGATATCAGGCGTGTTATGCCATCGTAGCTAATGAACAACACATACGGTCGTACAACGTCAAGCATGGCATGCAATCATAGCCTTTCGACAACGCACATGACCGGACGATGTTAAGCTTGACATGTTATTATTTCAATTGGACAACGCACACGATCGTACGACGTCAGCCGTGGCATGCCATCATAGCACTTTGACAACACACATGGTTGGACGATGTTGACCGTGGCATGCCATTATGGGCCTTGGACAACACACACGATTAGACAAAGTCAGGCGTGGAATGCCATCATTACCCTTAGACAGCACTCATAATCGGACTACGTCCAGTGTGGCATGCCATCATCGCCCTTCGACAGCACACACGGTAAGACGACATTGGGCTGAACACACGGACGAATAACATCGGGCTTGGCATGCCATCATCTCCCTTGGACAACACACAAGATCGGACTACGTTGGGGGTGGAATCTCATCATAGCCCTTGGATAGCACACACTGTCAGACAATGTCGAGTGTGGCATGCAATCATAGCCCTTCGATAGCACACACGACCGAGCGACATTGGGTATGGCATGCCATCATAGCCCTTGGACAACACACACGGTCAGACGACGTCGGGCGTGGTATATCATCACGGCCCTTAGACCACACACACGTTTGGACGATATCAGGCGTGGTATGCCATCGTAACCAATGGACAACACATACGGTCGTACAATGTCAAGCATGGCATGTAATCATAGCCCTTCGACAATGCACATGACAGGACAATGTTAAGCTTCACATGTTATTATTTCAATTGGACAACACACACGGTCGAACGACGTCAATCGTGGCATGCCATCATAGCCCTTTGACAGCACACACGGTCAGATGACGTCGGGCATGGCATTACATCATAGGCCTTGGACAACGCACAAGATCAGACTACGTCGAGTGTGGCATGCCATCATTTCCCTTAGACAGCAAAAACTATCGGACAACATCAAATGTGGCATGCCATCATTGCCTTTGGGTAGCACACACGGTCGGACGACATCGGGCATGACATGACATCATCGTTCTTAGATAAAACACAGGGACGGTTAGAATCGGGCTTTGAATGCCATGATCGCCATTCGACAACACACATTGTCGGACTACGTCGGGCATGAAATGCTATCATAGCCCTTGGAAAACACACATGGTCGGACAACGTTGAGAGTGGCATGAAATATTATCCGTTGGACAGCACACACAGTCGAACGATGTTTAGCGTGGCATGTTATCATTGCCATTGGAAAACTCACATGGTCGGACGACGTTGGCCATGGCATGTCGTCGTAGCCCTCAGACAACACACAGGATTAGACAATGTCGGGATTTGCATGCCATTATCGCCCTTGGAAAACAAACACTTATGGACAAATAATTCTTACTTTATTTGTTAAACTTCTGAAATAGAAAGAGACCGCCCATACACCCTCTTCAAGCCTACCTAATAATACTCAAAGTTACTCTACATAAGTACCTTTTCCCTTAACATTCCTTTACTAATGTCATTATGTTCATTAAGTCATTAGGAAACATTCATTAATTATGGATATTCACATAATTGTCTTTAAGAAGACCTATGGAATCACATACTAACATATTCAAAGACTAATCATGCAAAATCTAGACAACGTCCCATTCCACTACCTAAACATAATAGTACTTGTCCAACACTAGCATGTGTCACACATGATGAGAACAGGCAATAACCGACATAGACCTCACTAGCTAGGCATGGAATCTATAGTTATAAACCTACTCCTATGGATGGTGTTCTACTTGCCAAGGGTAAACTAGGACACATCCCATGTAGCACATGGTTAAGGAATATCAAGGTCTTTTATGCACTCTAGTCTCATTTTCAAGTAGAGATACATTGTACTCTAGTCTTCTTCTTAAGAAGAAATACAAACCATAACAAATTCACTCGGTGCTAGCCTTTGTTCTCATAGTAATTACCTATTGATAATGCACCTACAAAAGATGGGCCCGCTAGGGCTTCAACTAAATAGTCTAACAAGGATAGCTCATTCTTCACCTCCTTTCTATATAGAAGGTTCCACACAATAGTCATGATTAGAAGGGAACCATCTTAGGTCTACCAATTATAGAATTTCATTAAACATTTATCCATACACATACAAAACAATGGTGCCTAAGCATACTAAGTCAAGATGTTCATATTCATCATATACATGTATCAAATAAGGGACACAAGTCAACCAAAACAAGACACGACATACTTTACTTTATTAGATATAAAAAATAATTCTTTGAAACACTTAGGATTTACCCTTATTATCTTTATGCCATCATATACATTAAAATAACATCATCAATCTAACTATTACAGACTCATGTAGTCAATTAGTAACATTAATGAATCAACTCTAAGACTCCACACGTGAACACATAGTCATAGTCTAACATGATCACCTAACAATGTCAAACTTCTACATTACTAGTATGTATATAGATATGATCATACTTTACAAAATCAACTACGTAAACCATTATAATACTTCAAGTAGTTGCCGACAAGGCCATTATCATCATAATACGTCAAGTAACATCGACAAGGCCACATCAATTGCATTTAAAGCACATAGCACCGCCACCATAAGTGGACCATACAAATCACAACATAATTGAAGTGTAATTACCATAAAATAAAAAGAATTAGGGAAGCGTACCACCCATCCATTTTTACCACTTCAATCCATATCTAAATCATCCATTTCAATACTTTAAGGCCCTTACCCATGACCATGAACATCAATTCAATACACAAATCACAATACTCAATGAATCTAAGTCAATTCAATATAGATTTATAAATTTAAGACAAATTAGAAATAAATTTAATATAATTGTTATATCATTCAGTATCCTATAGAAAACTCCACTATGATTCAAATGTATAGATACAAGATCACTTAACCCATTTAATACTCAAAATAAGAATTTCATGGTTTGCATGGGTCCGGAGGAATTACAACTTCAAATCGTTGCACTAACATCAATTAAATCCTTATAGATTGAAAAAGATTTTTTGCAAGAACCCTTGGCTATATTATGAAATTGGAGAATTTATGTTTTTGATCATTTTTTAAAATCATTGGAATCGACTCCTTGAAAAAAGATATTTCGAGGATGAAGAAACATACCTTAATTTGTATAAAAAGAACACAAGATTGATGTAGAAAAACTTGAGAAACCTATCTTCTTCCTTGGAGCTTCCAACATTCAATAGTGGAGGTTTTGGATAGAGTCTATCCAGTTGTTTTAATTTTGAGTTGAGGGTTTTTGCTTTAATTGGTGAGATTAGGGATTTAAAAAGGTCCTATAACCTGCCAAAATCAACCCCTAAATTATCAAAAAGACCCCAACTTTTATTGGAAAAATTAAGTAGCTGAAATTTTACTTAAAAATGACACAATAAAATCTAGGACTTCACTGCGTGTCGCAGAGGCACTTCCATATGTTATTTTTCAAAAATTATTGGATAGAATGGTTCGTGAAATCCCCGCATCGCAGTGGAAAGATTTTGCCTAATGCGTGACAGCAGTGGGACATGCCAAATCTTGGCAGTCTGTAAACTTCGCAGGCCTATAAGGCTACCCGTAGGAACTCTTTGTACTGAATTTCACCTTCAAACAATCCCCCAAAACATCAATACAAAACACTATGACACACTAGTTCAACTTCGACTAGTTTCCGAACGTCTTAAACATTTTAACTCCAACCACATCCAAATTTGATATAATTTCTAAAAACACCATTATTAACCATTTTATGATATTAAAACATGATTACACCCATGTTATGCTCTAGCTCAACCTGACTCATTTTTAGGGACGTTACACCTCCCATGTAGGCACATGATTATGGAATATGAAGGGCATTCTTTGTATTCTAGTCTTATTCTTTGACTAAAACTACTTCACTTGCCATATTCACTTGGTTCTACACTTCATTCTCATGGATTAATTCACATTAAAGTTCATATAAAGGGGTTCCATATGTAGTTCATAACCCAATTACATTTACCCTACCAAAGAGGTCCTTTAGGGTTACTTTAGAATGGCGATAAGAAGCTCATGATGAAATTTCTCAAGTTTGATATGATGTCGTTCCAGACAATCAACCATAAGTCCATCATTCCTTTACTTTGAAGGATACCATTATGACTTTCTACTTCAACATTTACAACCTTACCACTAGTTTCAGGGTTTCTCATAAAAGACTCTCTTAACATCATTTAAGGTCTCATTTCATTCATAAATACAATATTAAGAGAAATAAAATTCTAATTTAAGACATTACAACTTCATAGTCGTACAAGCATCAAGTAAGCGACACAAGTCAACAAATACAAGAAACCATGTACTTCATCTTAACACACATTACATGCCATTCTAGAAGCACATAGAAGTAACTAATATCATCTTTAAGTCATCCTATACACCATAATAACATTATAAATATGACCATCATAGAGTCATATAGTCAAGTATTAATAAGCAACATTAAACCCAAGACTATGCACGTAAGTCAAAGTCATAGTCTAATATGATCACCTGAATAGCATTAATAAAAGAGAATATATATGACTTCACATGTAAATAGATATTTCCATGCTTCACATAATGATCTACACAAATATCCACATTACTTCAAGTAGTTGTCGACAAGGCCATGATCATCATTATACATAAAGTTAAACCGACAAGGCTACATCAATTGCAATTAAAGCACATAAGACCTCCACCATAAGTGGACCATACCAATCACAATAAAATTGAATATTAAAATACATTAGAATAAAGTAAATGGGGCATCGTACCACCACTCCATCCTCAAATCCTCAATTCGGTTCTAAGTTATCCAATTCAATACCAGAAGGAACTTACCAATGACCATGAACATCAATACAACATAAAAACTATAATACTGAATGAACTAGGTAAATTCAATGAAGATTCATCAATCTAATAAAACCTAGATATCAATTTAATACAATTATTACATCGTAAGACAGCACATAAAAATCTACATCATAATTCGTAGATATTAGATCAATATCAAGTAACCCATAACTTAGTTACAAACTAGGGTTAATTTATTACATAATTTCATAGGTTATTTAGGTAAAAATCATCATTACAGTAAGAATTTAATCCAAAATAAATATTTCAAAACAATTATTGCAAGAATCCATGGTAGAATCTTGAAATTGGTCAATTCATCTTTGAAAACCATATATAACATCTTTGAGACATGGGACCTTGATGAAACAAGTTTCAAGGATAAAAAACCATACCTCAATGAAGCTAATTCTTCAATTTCATGAAGAATCTCCACTCAATACAATAATCCAAGCTCTATCTTGACTTTGGACTCAAATGGAGTATTTAGAAATTTCTAAGGGGTTTTTGTGTTTTGATTTAGAAGAATGAAATCTTCATTGTGTTAAAGACTTATATACATTCTTAAAATACCTAAAAAAACCTTAAGGAACCGCCGAACCTTCTATTTGGACGTGGGGTGAAATTACAACTTCACCCCTCAACTTAATAGTAGCCTGCGCAGGAAACAGACCCCAAATGACGGTTGCCCTTGACAAATGTATTTACGGTAAATGCTTAACTAGTTCACTATAAAGTTCATGTTGGTTTACTTTAAGGTTTTAGAATTTTACATTAAATAATTCTTGTTGGCTTAAAAATATGGGAATTCTTATCTAAGTTATAAATGATGATTAGTATCATCTTTTGTCTTTGTATTCGAGTCGTGACAGGTACGAAGCCAACTCTGCTTTCTCCTTAGATGTAACCCTAGAACGCTCAACACCTTGTACACGCCATCAAGGAACACTTGGTGATCCTCTCCCACCTTAGAACCAAGAAAGATATGAGGATTCATCCTCACAAAATCTCTCAACCTAGAGGTCATAGTGCTCTCCACAACATTCACCCTAGGAATCATACTCAAATTTATTTAAGTAATCACGTCTAGGAATAAAGCAACCCAAGCCTCTGTAATCAACCTATTAGACAACTCTAGATGAACCTCCGAAACCTCATTACCTCCTTCTTCATTAGGGACATGATCACATTGGGGAAGAACTTGAGCACCTTGGATTCCTTTCCGATCTTGAGGAACTTGCTAAACTTGCTCAATTTTCTCAAGGATATTTTCATGCAAATAATTCTCCTCAACTCTCCTAGCCGGTGTCCTCCTTGTATTCATCTTCCTAGAAACACAAGGAAAACCATAAGAAAAGAACACTTATAAATTCATACTCTATGACACGACATAGTATTAGAATAGAATGGAAACTCTATCGTCCTATAGCCTCTTGCTTATAGATTTGTTGTGACTCACACCGATGGTCAAGACTCTACCGGACATGACTTGATGAGACTTTTTTATTCCTAATACTACTTTCACAACCTATGCTCTGATACCAAGCTTGTAACATCCCAAAACTACACCCTAGAAGTTAGGGTCAATCTCGGATTGCAATCGGCTTACTTGACCTCTCAAAGGTCTTGTACAATACCTTAGATATCATTCATAGGAAAAACATAGCAAAAAGTAGTGCGGAATTAAAACTTATCACAAAAAATTATCATAATATTTAAATATCTCTTTCATATAAAGTAATTGGAAATACCAAGTATCAATGTCATCATCTTAAGACATAAGAATAACTGGGACACGGCACATACAAAATACGAATATATAAATACTTAGTTTATTATAATACCTCAAAAAGAAACATAAAAGACATCTATCCCTTGAGCCAATTGAGGACATACTTCAACTTCTCTTGAACAATTTTACGGTCCAAGTATTCACTTCCCAAATTCTCCTCACCTACCAACAATTATAGATATAGATAAAAGCATGGATTAGTACAACCACATGTACTAAGTATGATATAATGCATAAGAAATCATGAAAACGGTTATTTATTGGATATAGCATATTTTCATTTAAAATCTTATTATAATAATAAGAACAAAATTTATCAACTTAGAAACATATAAGAAAACATTTAAACCAATTAACTAATTTTTAATGTCACTTTACAATGAACCCATTTCACTGTTACACTGAAGTCACTGTACAATGAAGTGTCTTACCAATTAATTAGACACTTTCTAGCGTGTAGTTCTCTCACTAAATAGTTATCCTAGGATTCACTTAAGTCACACAAAAAGAGAACGCTCCTATACCCTCTCTCTAGATGTGCCTAAACAACCCTCAAGACTACTTATAATGAGTCATATACACAATTAGAAGGCATCATAAGCATTAATGTAAGATTATCCACCAAATGTTATTCTAAGTATCACTTGACTGAGTTGTGAAGCGACCTCCCATACAATCCCTTACACACACTTAAAAGATCCTATAGACTCCCTAGGATAGAATCATTCTCCATTAATAGACCAAGACAAAGATGATATGACATTCTCCTTCCAAAGTCTATCAAAAGACATAATTAAGAAATCAACAAGATAATGTCCATGATTGACCTCTTCAAGATTACCTAAATAGTCCTTAAGACTACCTAAGGATTAAGTCATGTATGAATCACCAAGCATCTTTCCTAACTAGAGTTATTCTCATGACATCCCTAAGTAAGACATGAAGAGATCATACCATATGCCTTTTTAACACTTTAACTAAGGAATCCTTAAGTCATTTTAGATTAGATACTCATTAATTTACATGCTTCATAACATAAGTCATTAGTTCATTAGTTCATTAAGAGACTCATACATCACATAAAGGACATTCAAGTAATGGTCTTACGCAAGACCTAGGACTCCAACTAATACCTTCAAAGCCTATTGTGCAATCTATAAATAGTATCCCATACCACAACCTAAACGTCATAGAATTTCTCAAACGATAGTAAGTATCCCACTTGATGAGAATAGACAATAACCGACATAGACCATGATAGCATGACATGGAATTCAGAGTTCTATCCTACTCCGTTGAGGTTTTTCTACTTGGTAATTGGAGAACTTAGACACATCCCATGTAGGCACATGGTTAAGTAATATAAAGGGCATGCTTTGTATTCTAGTCTCATCCTTTGACTAAAACTACTTCCCTTACCATACTCACACTGTTATAGCCTTCATTTTCATAGAGTAATTCACATTAATGTTCATATAAAGGGGTTCCATATCTAGTTCATAACCCAATTATATTTACCTTACCAAAGAGGTCCTTTAGGGTTACCTTACAATGGTGATAAGAAGATCATGATGACATTCCTATGGTTTGATATGATGTCTTTCTAGATAAGTAACCTTAAGTCCATTATTTCTTTACTTTAAAGGATATCATTACACCTTTCTACTTCAACATTCACAACCTTACCACTAGGTTCAAGGTTTCTCGTAAAAGACTCTCTTAACATCATTTAAGGTCTCATGTCATTCATACATACATCACAAAGAGATTTAACATCCTAAGTCAAAACAACACATGTTCATATTTGTACAAGTATAAAGTAAGGGACACTAGTCAACCAAGACAAGAAACCACATACTTCACCTTAACACACATTACATGTCATTCTAGAAGCACATTGAAGTAAGTACTATAATTTTTAAGTCATCAGATACACCATCATAACATCATCAATATGACCATCATAGACTCATATAATCAAGTAGGAATAACCAACTTCAACCCTAAGAATATACGAACAAGTCAAAGTTATAATCTAACATGATCACCTAAATAGAATTAAAAGAAGAACACATATATATAAATTCACATGTGGATATATATTGTCATGCTTCGCATAATTAACTACATAAATATACACAATACTTCAAGTAATTTCCGACAAGGCCGTGATTATCATAATACATAAAGTAAAGCCGACAAGGCCACATCAATTGTAAGTAAAGCACATAACACCGCCACCATACGTGGACAATGCAAATCACAATAAAATAGAATACTATAATGCATAAAAATAAAGGAAATAGGGCGGCGTACCACCACTCCATCCTTTAAACCTCAGTTCGATGTTATATCATCCAATTCAATACCATAAGGCCCTTACAAATGCCTATGAGCATCAATACAACACAAAAACTACAATACTCAATGAACTAGGTAAATTCATTGAAGATTCATTAATCTAATACAACCTAGATATCAATTGAATATAATTATTACAATAGTAGACAACCCATAGAAATTCATAGATATTAGATCAATATCAAGTAACCCATAACTTAGTAAAGAAAACTAGGTTTCATCCATTACAAGGGTTCATAGGTTATTTCAGTTAAAATTATCAATCTAATAACAATTTAATCCATAATAAACGTTTAAAAATAATTAATGCAACAACCCATGGTAGAATCATGAAATTGGTCAATTCAACTTTGGAAAATTTAGAAAAAATCTTTGAGAGTTGGTATCCTTGATGAAATGAGTTTGAAGGATCAAAAGTCATACCTCAATTAAGGTAATTCTTGAATTTTATGATGAATCCCCACTCAATTCAACAATCCAAGCTATTCCTTGACTTTGGACTTCAATAGAGTATTTAGTAATTTCTAAGGGGTTTTGGAGTTTTGATTTAGAAGAATTAAATTTTGAATGTTTTTAAGACTTATATACACACATAAAGTACCCAAAAGACCCTTATGGAACCGCAAATCCTTCTATTTGGACTTGGGGTGAAATTACAACTTCACCCCTAAACTAAATAGTAGCATGCATAGGAAACCGTCCCCAAACGACGGTTTCCAATCGACGGTGTCAGGACTGGTATCCTAAAATTCGAATTGGACTTCGCCATCATCTTGGCCCCTCAGCTATATTACCAGGCCGAAGCCTACGGTACATTTTACTCCAAGGGAAACGTATACATGGATGCAACACCTTGGCTTTAACCCTCAGGGAGCCATAGGACGGTTCACATGTATAGCTGAGCCCTCACACAGGTTAAACCTATGGAATGGATAAAAGGAAGTGAAAAGATAAACCAAGAAATGGAAAATATAAACAATAAACAAATAACGCAATTAGAAATAATTATATTTGCTATAGACAAAGTTAAATTAATTAATGAACAACTAGAACAATTATATAGTGAAGATCCATTACAAGGATGGGAAAAACATAAAACAAAGGTAAAAATTGAATTATTAGATGAAAATAACATAATAACACAGAAACCATTAAAATATAACTTCGATGATTTAAAAGAATTCAAAATACATATAGATGAATTATTAGCAAATAATTACATACAAAAAAGTAATAGTAAACACACAAGTCCAGCATTTATAGTTATAAAACATAGTGAACAAAAAAGAGGTAAAAGTAGAATGGTCATAGATTATCGAAATTTAAATGCTAAAGCTAAAACGTACAATTATCCAATACCAAACAAAATACTAAAAATAAGACAGATACAAGGATATAATTATTTTAGCAAATTTGATTGTAAATCAGGATTTTACCACCTAAAACTAGAAGAAGAATCTAAACAATTAACAGCATTCACAGTACCACAAGGTTTCTATGAATGGAATGTTTTACCCTTTTGATATAAAAATGCACCAGGTAGATTCCAACATTTTATGGATAACTGTTTTAACCAGCTAGAAAATTGTATTGTATACATAGATGATATATTACTATATTCTAGAACACAAGATGAACATATAAGATTATTAGAAAAATTTATACATATAGTAAAAAATACAGGTATAAGCTTGAGCAAAAGAAAAGCACAAATTATGAAATCACAGATAGAATTTTTAGGAATACAAATAGATAAAAATGGAATAAAAATGCAAACACATATAGTACAAAAAAATAATTACTATTGATGAAAATATAGATACAAAAAAGAAATTACAATCTTTTCTAGGATTAGTAAATCAGGTAAGAGAATATATACCAAAACTAGCAGAACATCTAAAACCACTACATAAAAAACTTAAAAAAGATGTAGAATATCATTTTGACAATAAAGATAAAGAACATATAAGAAATATTAAAAATATATGTAAAAAATTACCAAAACTATATTTTCCTGATGAAAATAAAACATTTACTTATATTGTTGAAACAGATTCTAGTGATCATAGTTATGGAGGAGTTCTAAAATACAGATATGAAAAAGAAGAAATAGAACACCATTGTAGATATTATTCAGGATCTTATACAGAACCACAAATAAAATGGGAAATAAATAGAAAAGAATTATTCGCATTATATAAATGTTTATTAGCATTTGAAGCATATATTGTTTACTATAAATTTATTGTCAGAACAGATAATACACAAGTAAAATGGTGGATAACAAAAAAATTAGATGATTCAGTTACAACAAAAGAAATAAGGAGATTAGTATTAAACATATTAAATTTTACATTTACAATTGAGGTAATAAAAATTGACAAAAATATGATTGCAGACTATTTATCAAGACAGAGTTACACAGCCAGGACAAGATAACCTTATGGAAGATATACTCAAGACCCTAACTACACTTTGTATAAAAGTGGACAGTATGGACTTGAGAATTCAAAAGCTAGAAGAAAAGGTAGAATCTACAAGTCAGCAGCATGACTATAAATATGCGGAGCTACGTCGATCGGAAGACGCTAAAATTCCAGAGCTAGACGGAGACGATGGGAAACTCCAAAAAACCCATAACAAAGTTTGTTTAAATACAGCTGCAGGTAAAAGCAAAAGAGATAGTGAGAAACCAAAAAATATGAATTTAAACCAACTATTCATAAAACCATTTATCCAAAAACCACAAATACAACTACCCGTAGAACCACAAACATCTATATATGCAGTTAGTCTACAAAATGACAAAAAGAGATACAACTATATTACGCAGTCCTACATCGAAAACATATACAAAATCCAGACATATTTAAACCTAAACCCAAGATCTACACAAACAAAAAATCCCGAAGAAGACTATATAACCCAAAAGTTACAAGGATATAACCGACTTATAGCACAACCCAAAAGTAGTCCAAATTTAGTTAAAACATGTTACAGCTATGGACTACTAAATACAGTATATACATACGACGGAGAAGAAATAATTGGAATACCAGAATTACATAAAGCATTTATGACATATAAAAGAATTACAAATGGAAACCTATTTTTTTATAAAATTCTATACAGCACCAGCAGAAATATTATACGAAGAGATAAAGTCTCCAATACAAGTTATAAAGATAGGCCTGACTAGAGATATGATCATACCAGAAGAGATAGAAAAAAAAGCTGAGATACCAAAGATAGAGATACTGTCACGACCCAAAACCGAGCCGCGACTTACCCACATTTACCCTCCTATGTGAGCGAACCAACCAATCTAACCTTTAACATTTCAATGTATATCAACAGAAAATAATGCGGAAGACTTAACTCATTAATAAAAACAATTCAAAACTATTATTATTATCCCCAAAATCTGGAAGTCATCATCACAAGAACATCTATCTCAAATTACTAAACTAGGAATGTCTAAGAACAAAAATAACTAAAAAGCTAGTCCATGCCGGAAGTTCAAGGCATCAAGACTCGAAGAAGAAGACCCTGTCCAAGCTAGAAGAATTAGCTCACCCTGAAGATCCGGTGTGACGAAGACTGGCTTGATTTACTGCTGAGTTGAAGTTGACGGAACGTTTGCTGCATTCCACAAATAACAAAGAAGGAAACATAAAAGTAGGGGGTCAGTACAACCACAAGTACTGAGTAGATATCATCGGCCAACTCAAAATAGAAGATAATATATATCAAGTAATATCATAAAATCAACTATGATACTTAACATGTAGCAACAACAATTACTATATCGTTAACACTTTCCGTCAAGTTCACACATGAGGACTCAAGCCCCAATTCCATACTCATTTTTTGAAATTAAGTTCATTATGTTGAGTATATTCATTATCTTTCAAGATTCATTATCTTTATTCATCTCGTGTCGGTACGTGACACTCCACTCCTCTATTTCTATCCTGGTGCCGGAACGTGGCACTCCGATCCTCATATACTATCCTGGTACCGGAACGTGGCACCCGATCCATATACTATCTTTGTGTCGAAACGTGACACTCCGATCCTCATTCTATTCTTGTACCGGAACGTTGCACCCGATCCATATACTATCCTGGTGTCGGAACGTGACACTCCGATCCTCATTCTATCCTGGTACCGGAACGTGGCACCCGATCCTCTATTTCTATCCTGGTACCGGAACGTGGCACCCGATCCCCTAATTCATCAAGCCTTCTTTCATACTAAGGCATCATCAATCTCATTATATAATTTATCAAGCCTTCTTTTACACTAAGGCATCATCATTCTCATTATATAATTTATCAAGCCTTCTTTTACACTAAGGCATCATCATTAACAAGTGAATTAGGGTTTCTTTCAAGATTTGGGATTCAATAGCTTCATCATTCTCATATAATCACAATTATATAATCACATTCATACTAGCATACAATTTAAGCACAAAGCAGGCTTTACAATACTATCAATACATATCATTCACTATTAAGAGTTCACTACGAATATCGTAAAACAACCATAACCTACCTCCACCGAAGAATTGGAATCAACAAGCAATTTCCCAAGCTTTGATATTCCCTCTCCTCTTGATCGATCAATCTCTCTCTCTCTTTGTTCTTTCTGTTTTGTTTTATTCAAACCCTCCTTCATTTACCCTAATTAACATATAATTAAGTGTAAAAGAGGACAATAATACCCCACTAATTAACCCAAAGTTACCTCTTTTATCCCTCAAGAATTGGACTTATTAATATTAACCCTCAATCTTTATAACTAAGGAAAGAATAGTCCAAAACGTCCCTTAAAACGTGTAAAGAAATCCGATTCTGCCTGGGATTTGCACAACCTGTGACGGCCCGTCGTGCCTGCGACGGTCCGTCACCCAGGTCATCGCAACAGCCTAGAATCCCATTTTTTCACTAAGTGCACTGTGACGGTCCGTCCTGCACTTCTGTCATGACGGTCAGAGACTCGTTTCTTGTACCAAATTCTCAAAAGTTGAAGTGTTTTGCAATGTTAGCTCACGACGGTTCGTCGTGGCTGTGACGGCACGTCCTGCAGATCCGTCACAATTTACAGAGAGTCGATTTTCAGTGCCCTGTTTCAGAATTCCTAAGTATATTGAAACGATACACCCTCGACGGGCCGTCGTGCCTATGACGGTCCGTCGTGGTGTCCGTAGTCTTGGCCAGTTTTTCCAGAATAAAATATGCTGCTCAAAACGACTAAACAGGTCGTTACAACAGATACCAATTTACCCATCGTTCGTCCCCGAATGATCAAAAGAAGAAAAACAATGGCGAAAAGGAGTACCTGAATCTGTAAACAGATGTGGGTATTTTTCTTGCATATCTGCCTCCTTCTCCCAAGTGGCTTCTTCAACCGATCGATTCTTCCATTGAACTTTGATGGATGCAATCTCTCTCGACCTCAACTTGCGAACTTCTCTATCCAATATAGCAATCGGTTCCTCCTCATAAGTCAAGTTCTCATCAAACAAAACTGAATCCCAACGGATGATGTAGTTTCCATCTCCATGGTATCTTTTCAACATGGACACATGAAATACCGGATGCACTCCGGACAGCCCTGGGGGCAAGGCTAATTCATAAGCCACCTCCCCTATTCGCTTTAGTACCTCAAATGGTCCAATATACCTTGGACTTAACTTACCCCTTTTTCCAAACCGCATCACCCCTTTCATGGGTGAAACCTTCAACAAGACTTGTTCACCTTCCATGAACTCCAAGTCTCTAACCTTTCGGTCTGCATACTCCTTTTGTCTACTTTGCGCCGCTAGAAGCTTTCCTTGAATGCACTTCACCTTGTCCATAGAATCTCTCAACAGATCAGTACCCCAAGGTCTAACCTCAAATGCATCAAACCAACCAATGGGAGACCTACATCCCCTCCCATACAATGCTTCAAATGGAGCCATGTCAATGCTGGAGTGATAGCTATTATTGTATGAAAACTCTACCAAAGGTAAGAAGCTATCCCAATGGCCACCAAACTCTATCACACACGCACGAAGCATATTCTCCAACACTTGAATCGTTCGCTCAGACTGACCATCAGTTTGAGGGTGAAACGCAATACTAAGGTCAAACCTAGTACCTAATTCAGCGTGCAATGTTCTCCAAAACTTAGAAGTAAACTGCGTACCTCTATCTGATATAATGGAGAGTGGAACTCCATGCAGTCGAACGATTTCTGAGATGTAGATTTTGGCTAACTTCTCTGCATTGTAGGTCACCTTGACCGGAATGAAGTGAGCAGACTTAGTTAACCTATCAACAATCACCCAAATAGAGTCATACTTACCCAATGTCTTGGGAAGTCCGACCACGAAGTCCATCGCGATTCTCTCCCACTTCCATTAAGGAATGGGCATTCTCTGAAGTGTTCCTCCGGGCCTCTGGTGTTCATACTTTACTTGTTGACAATTTGGACATTTGGCAACAAACTCAACAATATCTCGCATCATTCTACTCCACCAGAAGTGTTGCTTTAGTTCACGATACATCTTGGTTGCACCAGGATGTATAGAATATCCGGAACTATGAGCCTCTGTAAGAATAGTGGTGATCAAATCATCGATGCGGGGTACACATACCCTTCCCTTAATCCTCAAAACACCTTCCTCATCGATTGTTGCTTCTTTAGCCTCTCCTTGTAACACTTTATCTCGGATTTGACTTAGCTTCTCATCATCAAACTGCTTCCCCTTAATCTGATCAAGAAAAGAAGATTTCGCCTCCACACAAGCTAAAAATCCTCCCTTCTCATTTACTTCTAGCCTCATAAAATCATTAGCCAAAATTTGAATTTCCCTAGCCAATGGGCGCTAGAAACTTGTAAATGAGCTAGACTTCCCATGCTTCCGGCCTTTCTACTTAGAGCATCCGCCACAACATTTGCTTTTCCCGGATGATACAAGATAGTGATGTCGTAGTCCTTCAGTAGTTCCATCCATCTCCTCTGTCTCAAATTCAAATCTTTCTGAGTAAAGACATACTGTAGGCTACGATGATCCGTGTAGACTTCACACTTAACCCCATACAAATAGTGTCTCCATTGCTTGAGTGCAAATACTACCGCGGCCAACTCCAAATCATGGGTCGAATAGTTACGTTCATGCACCTTTAATTGCCTCGAAGCATAAGCAATCACATTCTTCTCTTGCATTAGCACTGCACCCAAACCATAATAGGATGCATCACAATAAACGATGAAGTTTTTACCCTCTACTGGCAACGTAAGGATAGGTGCGGTAGTCAACAAAGTCTTGAGTTTCTGAAAGCTTTCCTCACACTCATCCGACCATACAAATGGAACATTCTGCTTAGTCAAGTTTGTCAATTGGGAAGCAATAGAAGAGAATCCTTTGACAAATCGGCGGTAGTAACTAGTTAACCCCACAAAACTCCTTATTTCTGACACATTAGAAGGTCTTACCCAATTTTTCACCGTCTCAATCTTAGATGGATCCACCATCACTCCATCCTTAGAAACTACGTGCCCTAAGAAGGACACTGAATCTAGCCAAAACTCACACTTAGAGAATTTCGCATAAAGCTTTTTCTTCCTCAACAATTCTAAAACCATTCTCAAATGCTCTTCATGTTCCTTCTTACTCTTGGAGTGTATCAGTATATCATCAATAAACACGATCACAAAGAGGTCCAAATATGGCTTGAAAATCCCGTTCATCAAGCTCATGAAGGCAGCAGGGGCATTCGTAAGACCAAAAGACATTACCACAAATTCATAATGCCCATACCTAGTTCGAAAAGCAGTCTTTGGCACATCCGTTGCTCGTATCTTCAATTGGTGATAACCGGACCTCAAGTCAATTTTTGAGAAGACACACGCACCTTGTAACTGGTCGAACAAGTAAATCAATGCCAGGAATGGGGTACTTGCTCTTAATAGTTACCTTGTTCAGTTGTCTGTAGTCTATGCTTATCCGAAAGCTCCCATCCTTCTTCTTCACAAACAAAACCGGAGCACCCCAAGGAGATGCACTTGGTCTAATGAAGCCTTTGCTCAACAACTCTTGAAGTTGTGCCTTTAACTCTCTTAACTCCGCGGGAGCCATTCTATAAGGGGGTATAGAAATGGGGCGAGTACCCGGTTCAAGATCAATACCGAAGTCAATATCCCTATCTGGTGGCATACCAGGAAGATCTGCAGGGAACACATCCAAAAACTCACGGACTACCGAAACTGACTAAATCGAAGGTACTTGGGTAGTGTCATCCTTAAGATGTGCCAAGAAATCTAAACATCCTTTACTCACCATTTTCTTAGCACAAAGAAAGGAGATGATACGCACCGGATTGGAAGTGTAGTCACCCTACCACACTAACGGATCTGTCCCGGGCTTGGCTAACGTCACAATTTTAGCATTACAATCCAAAATCGCAAAACTTGGAGAAAGCCAAGTCATACCCAAAATTACATCAAAGTCACCCATTTCTAAAATAACCAAATCTACATAAGTGTTGCTCCCCACAAAATTCACCCAACAAGACCTATACACCTTTTTAACTATCACACACTCACCCACCGGAGTAGAAACACGAATAGGCGTGTCAAGTAATTCACAATGTAAATTTAGACCATTAGCAAATGAGGAAGATACATAAGAAAATGTGGATCCAGGATCAAACAATACAGAAGCCATGCAATCACAAACCAGAAGATTACCTGTGATGACAGCATCTGATGTCTCCGCTTCAGATCTCCCAGGGAAAGCATAACAATGGGTCCTTTTGTTTGTTTGTCCGTTGCCCCTACCCTGTTGTGATGTAGTGGCTCTAGTTTGCCCATCACCCCGGCCGTTTTGGTGGCCACCATTACCTCGACCACCGCGTCCTCCAGAATAACGACCTCTACCATGACCACCCCTACCTCTAGCTAGTGGGGCTCTGTAACTCTGGTATGGACAATACCTCTTAATGTGTCCAATCTCTCCACATCCATAACATTCTCTGGGTTCACGCATCGGCCTCTCAGAGAAGTGTTGACCGTTCTGAGGTGGACCCCCAACCACAGTCTGTAGTGAAGACTGAATGGGTCGAACTGAGTAACCTCCAGAATTCTGTCCTCTAGTATACGAACCGTTGAACTCACCTCCCTTTCGAAACCTCTTCGATGTCGTTGTCGTGGTGAATTCGTCTGGCTTCACTCCTTCCACCTCTATCACAAAGTCTACCACCTCTTGGAAGGATTTTGCCGTAGCCGCTATCTGTAAGGCCGAAATCCGCAATTCTGACCTCAACCCCTTCACAAAACGGCGAATCCGTTCTTGTGGACTGAAACAGAGTTGGGTGGCATATCTGGATAGTGCGCGAAATTTAGCCTCGTATGCATTAACCGTCATTCTACCTTGCTCTAGACTCAAGAACTCATCCCTTTTCCTATCCCTCAAAGTCCGGGGGATATACTTCTCCATGAACAAACTAGAGAATGATGCCCAAGTCATAGGCGGTGCCTCTGTTGGTTGACACTCAACGTGTGACCGCCACCACATTTTGGCGTTTCCTTGAAACTGATAGCTCACGAACTCGACGCCAAACCGTTCTACAATACCCATCTTGTGTAGTAGCTCATGACAATCAACCAGGAAATCGTAAGCATCCTCAGATTCTGCACCCTTGAAGACTGGAGGTTTCAATTTTAAGAACTTACTAAAAAGTTCATGCTGATCATTTGTCATTATAGGCCAAGTAGTCAGACGTGGAAATGTGCCTATCTCCAATGAGGCATCCATGCGGGGAGCCATGGTAGCCGCATGTCGTATCTCTGAAACCGGAGGTGTTGGTGCAGAAACCATTGGAGGTGCCTGACCCTGATAAGATAAGCCGCTAAGATAAGCAAGAACCTGATTGATCATCTCTAGGGTAGGTTGGGGTGGCAATTCCTCATTTTGCACTTGTTCATTCTCCCCTTCCTCACCCTTTCTTATCACCTCCTCGGTCGGTGGAGGAGTCACCGCCCTAGCATCAGATGGGCTAGGGGCTCGTCCTCTTCCTCTAGAAGACGTCCTCCCACGACCTCTTCCACGACCTCTTGCCGCTGCTCTTCCTCGAGCCACAGCCCCAGTGGCTGGCTCAGTCGTTTCTTGTCTTTCCGTTGTTGCTGCTGGTGCGGTCGTTGCTCTAGTTCTAACCATCTGCGAAATAGAATGAAGATGGTAAGATACCAATTTGTATCACCTAGATACCAATTGGACTCAAGTAGTAGCACGAAAGAAGAATGAAAGAATGGAATTTTCCTAAAGTCTTATAGCCTCTCAAAGAAAAGTAAAGGCGTCCCCCTACCGTTCCTTAAGACTCTACTAGACTCGTTCTTGTGTGATGAGACCAATGAACCTAATGCTCTGATACCAAGTTTGTCACGACCCAAAACCGAGCCGCGACTGGCACCCACATTTACCCTCCTATGTGAGCGAACCAACCAATCTAACCTTTAACATTTCAATGTATATCAACAGAAAATAATGCAGAAGACTTAACTCATTAATAAAAACAATTCAAAACTATTATTATTATCCCCAAAATCTGGAAGTCATCATCACAAGAACATGTATCTCAAATTACTAAACTAGGGATGTCTAAGAACAAAAATAACTAAAAAGCTAGTTCATGCCGGAAGTTCAAGGCATCAAGACTTGAAGAAGAAGACCCAGTCCAAGCTAGAAGCATTAGCTCACCCTGAAGATCCGGTGTGACGAAGACTGGCTTGATTTACTGCTGAGTTGAAGTTGACGGAACGTTTGCTGCATTCCACAAATAACAAAGAAGAAAACATAAAAGTAGGGGGTCAGTACAACCACAAGTACTGAATAGATATCATCGGCCAACTCAAAATAGAAGATAATATATATCAAGTAATATCATAAAATCAACTATGATACTTAACATGTAGCAACAACAATTACTATATCGTTAACACTTTCCATCAAGTTCACACATGAGGACTCAAGCCCCAATTCCATACTCATTTTTGGAAATTAAGTTCATTATGTTGAGTATATTCATTATCTTTCAAGATTCATTATCTTTATTCATCTCGTTTCGGTACGTGACACTCCGCTCCTCTATTTCTATCCTGGTGCCGGAACGTGGCACTCCGATCCTCAAATACTGTCCTGGTACCGGAACGTGGCACCCGATCCATATACTATCCTGGTGTCGGAACGTGACACTCCGATCCTCATTCTATCCTGGTACCGGAACGTGGCACCCGATCCATATACTATCCTGGTGTCGGAACGTGACACTCCGATCCTCATTCTATCCTGGTACCGGAACGTGGCACCCGATCCTCTATTTCTATCCTGGATCCGGAACGTGGCACCCGATCCCCTAATTCATCAAGCCTTCTTTCATACTAAGGCATCATCAATCTCATTATATAATTTATCAAGACTTCTTTTACACTAAGGCATCATCATTCTCATTATAAAATTTATCAAGCCTTCTTTTACACTAAGGAATCATCATTAACAAGTGAATTAGGGTTTCTTTCAAGATTTGGGATTCAATAGCTTCATCATGCTCATATAATCACAATTATATAATCACATTCATACTAGTATACAGTTTAAGCACAAAGCAGGCTTTACAATACTATCAATACATATCATTCACTATTAAGAGTTCAGTACGAATATCGTAAAACAACCATAACCTACCTCCACCGAAGAATTGGAATCAACAAGCAATTTCCCAAGCTTTGATATTCCCTCTCCTCTTGATCGATCAATCTCTCTCTCTCTTTGTTCTTTCTATTTTGTTTTATTCAAACCCTCCTTATTTTACCCTAATTAACATATAATTAAGTGTAAAAGAGGACAATAATACCCCACTAATTAACCCAAAGTTACCTCTTTTATCCCTCAAGAATTGGACTTATTAATATTAACCCTCAATATTTATAATTAAGGAAAGAATAGTCCAAAACGTCCCTTAAAACGTGTAAAGAAATCCGATTCTGCCTGGGATTTGTGCAACCTGTGACGGCCCGTCGTGCCTGCGACGGTCCGTCACGCAGGTCGTCGCAACAGCCTAGAATCCCATTTTTTCACTAAGTGCACTGTGACGGTCCGTCACACCTGTGACGGTGCGTCACACCTGTGACGGTCCGTCCTGCACTTCCGTCATGACGGTCAGAGACTCGTTTCTTGTACCAAATTCTCAAAAGTTGAAGTGTTTTGCAACGTGAGCTCACGACGGTTCGTCGTGGCTGTGACGGCACGTCCTGCAGGTCCGTCACAATTTACAGAGAGTCGATTTTCAGTCCCCTGTTTCAGAATTCCTAAGTATATTGAAACGATACACCCTCGACGGGCCGTCGTGCCTATGACGGTCCGTCGTGGTGTCCGTAGTCTTGGCCAGTTTTTCCAGAATAAAATCTGCTTCTCAAAACGACTAAACAGGTCGTTACAAATACCGAGCTTTTATGCTAATAAAAGAATAATCGGAATCGCAACAATTATACAAGAATTAGCTAACAATTATTTAAATGGCAATGCTATTTGGAGTTATTATGCACGAGATCAAGTAATGATTTATTCTAATTCCAAAGAGCTAAGGAAATCAGATATGGATGAAGTCCAGCGATGGATTTTGTCATTGCTAAAGCCAGAAGATCAACCAACTACAAGAGCCTTGAAAAAAGGATTTATTTCAGAAGAGTTATTAGTAAGATATTGTAAACTCGTCATCAACAAATACCCAGATCATAGATGCTCCAAATGTAACGGAGAAGATAATGTAATACCAACAGTTGATTTGGGATAAAGAGATAAAAACAAAGAAGATTCATATGAGATAGAGAAAGATATTTGTAAAGTCTTTTATTTTTAGTATCTTTTAGTATGTTTGTCGTTTTGTGTCGGCTGAATATCAGCCATATGTAAAAAGGTATTGTAATAGTATGTCGGCCATTTGGCCAAAGTTTATTTCGTTGTTTGTAAAAAAGTCGTAAAGTAAATAGTGTCTATTTTGTTTTTTGTAAAAAAAGTCGTAAAGGTTACTATTCGGTTACTATTCATGAATAGTAAAAGTCCTAATCATGAATAGTAAAGGTCAAGTAACTGTGTAAATAGTAAGAGTCAAATTACTGTGTAAATAGTAAAGGTCAGTTTGTACGCCTATATAAAGAGGCATTTGCCTTCTTTAATAAAATCATCTTTCATCTTTCCCCCAATAATCTTCTCTCTACTCTCTATTCCGATTCCACCCCCCACAGCGTAATTAGTGCAGTAAAAGGAAACTTAATATATCAAAACTTTAAGTTTACAATAAGTGTTAATTATACAGTATCATTAACAGATAAAAATATAGATAGATCATTAGTTCTATATTGGAAAATATCTGGAATAGAACTAGCACCAGGAAGCAAATTATTTACAGCAAGATGTAAAAATTTATATATATTAACAACAAAGCATAAAATAACAGCTAGAAATAAAATTAATAAAATAAAAATAGAAAATCCTTTTGAGAAAATAATTACTGTAATAGACAATAATGACTATAGCTATAAAGAAATTGATATAGAAGAAGATTTAGAGATAGTAAAAGAAAGATTAAGCACTTCAAGCGTGCCAAATACATTGACAAGAGCTACCTCATCAAGAATGAGTACATCTAAAAGAAAATATGAAATTCCACAATACTTGTTAGATAAAGAAGAAATAACACCATATCATTATTTCATAACAGGAATAATGGACCAAAGAAAATACAAAATCTTAATAAATACAGGACAAGAAGAAAATTATATAACAAGAGAATTAGTATTAGAAGAAGAAATTATAAGAACAGGACATACATGCCCTGGATTACCTAGTGAAATAATAAATATAAATGAAGAAACAACAGAAAAAGAAATAATTATAGGAGGAATACCTTTAGTAATACAATTTAAAATATACCAAGGAGATCATAATATTACATTAGGAATAAAATGGTTAGAAAATTTAAACCATACAATACAGAAAATGAACAATTAACAATAACTTATCAAAATAAGAAAATAATTATTAAAAGAACAAAATGATTAATGAAAATATTTATACTTGCAAAAATTATAGTAGAAGGATATCACAACAGATATTATACACCTATGATAGATACAGGAGCAGAAGCGAATATATGTAAATATAATTGTTTACCAGAAGATAAATGGGAAAAATTAAAACACTATGGTAGTAACAGGATTTAATAATGAAGGAAGTATGATTAAATACAAAGCAAAAAATATAAAAATACAAATATGGGATAAGATACTAACAATAGAAGAAACGTATAATTTTGAATTTACTACAAAAGATATGTTATTAGGAATGCCATTTCTAGATATATTTTATCCACACATAGTAACAAAAACACATTGGTGGCTTACCACACCATGCGGAAATAAGATAGGAGCAAAAAGAGTAAATAATAAACAACGAAAACCTATGGAATGGATAAAAGGAAGTGAAAAGTTAAACCAAGAAATGGAAAATATAAATAATAAACAAATAACACAATTAGAAATTGTTATATTTACTATAGACAAAGTCAAATAAATTAATGAACAACTAAAACAATTATATAGTGAAGATCCATTACAAGGATGGGAAAAACATAAACAAAGGTAAAAATTGAATTAATAGATGAAAATAGCATAATAACACAGAAACCAATAAAATATAACTTCGATGATTTAAAAGAATTCAAAATACATATAGATGAATTATTAGTAAATAATTACATACAAAAAAGTAATAGTAAACACACAGGTCCAGCATTTATAGTTATAAAACATAGTGAACAAAAAAGAGGTAAAAGTAGAATGGTATTGTATGGATAACTGTTTTAACCAGCTAGAAAATTGTATTGTATACATAGATGATATATTACTATATTCTAGAACACAAGATGAACATATAAGATTATTAGAAAAATTTATACATATAGTAAAAAATACAGGTATAAGCTTGAGCAAAAGAAAAGCAGAAATTATGAAATCACAGATAGAATTTCTAGGAATACAAATCGATAAAAATGGAATAAAAATGCAAACTCATATAGTACAAAAAATAATTACTATTGATGAAAATATAGATACAAAAAAGAAATTACAATCCTTTCTAGGATTAGTAAATCAGGTAAGAGAATATATACCAAAACTAGCAGAACATCTAAAACCACTACATAAAAAACTTAAAAAAGATGTAGAATATCATTTTGACAATAAAGATAAAGAACATATAAGACATATTAAAAATTTATGTAAAAAATTACCAAAACTATATTTTCCTGATGAAAATAAAACATTTACTTATATTGTTGAAACAGATTCTAGTGATCATAGTTATGGAGGATTTCTAAAATACAGATATGAAAAAGAAAAAATAGAACACCATTGTAGATATTATTCAGGATCTTATACAGAACCACAAATAAAATGGGAAATAAATAGAAAAGAATTATTCGCATTATATAAATGTTTATTAGCATTTGAAGCATATATTGTTTACAATTAATTTATTGTCAGAACAGATAATACACAAGTAAAATGGTGGATAACAAAAAAATTAGATGATTCAGTTACAACAAAAGAAATAAGGAGATTAGTATTAAATATATTAAATTTTACATTTACAATTGAGGTAATAAAAACTGACAAAAATATGATTGCAGACTATTTATCAAGACAGAGTTACACAGCCAGGACAAGATAACCTTATGGAAGATATACTCAAGACCCTAACTACACTTTGTATAAAAGTGGATAGTATGGACTTGAGAATTCAAAAGCTAGAAGAAAAGGTAGAATCTACAAGTCAGCAGCATGACTATAAATATGCGGAGCTACGTCGTTCGGCAGACGAAAAACAGCCAGAACTAAAAAGAGACGTTGGGAAACTCCTTAAAACCCATGACATTACTGATGCTGCAGGTACAAGCAAAAAATCTATGGAGAAACCTACACCAAAAAACATAAACCTAAATAGCGTATTTACCAAACCATTTACTCCAAAGGTATAGATAATAGATGCTTCAACACCACAAACATCTACCTATGCAGCTAGCCTGCATAAAGAGAAGAAAACATACAATCATATATCCCGAACATATATTGAAAACCTATACAAGATACAAAACTTTTTAAATCAAAAACCCAAATCTACCACGACATTAGAAAAAACCCAAGACTACCTAACCCAAAAACTACAAGGCTATAACAAGTTAATTGCACAACCAAAAACTAATCCAAACCTAGTTAAAACATGTTATAACTATGGATTATTAAATACAGTCTATACATATACAGGTGAAGAAATAAGTGGAATCCCAGAGGTCCACAAAGCATTTTTAATATATAAAAAGATAACAAAAGGAAACTTATTTTTCATAAGATTCTACACAGCACCAGCGGAGATACTCTATGATGAAATAAAGCCAATGATCCTGATAGTCAAAATTGGGCTAACACGAGAAATGATAATCCCAGAAGATATAGGCCAACAGCCAGAGATAACAAGAGTTGAGATACCCAGTTTCTATGCCAATAAAAGGATAATTTGATTATCAACTATTATACAAGAGCTAGCAAATAACTATCTACAAGGCAACGCCATATTGAGCTACTATTCGAGAGATCACCTAATGATATATGCCAATTCGAAAGAAATAAGACAAGCAGATATGGAAGAAGTCCAAAAATGGATTTTGACCCTGTTAAAACCAGAAGCTACTCCAACAACTAGAGCAATAAAGCAAGGGTTCATATCCGAAGAACTAATGACGAGATATTGCAAGCTAGTTGGACACAATTACCCAGACCATATATGTTCCAAGTGCAACCAAGGTGATGACATAATCCCAGAAGTACAACTGCAGTAAGCTGAGAAGAAGAAGATAGGGAAAAAATAAACATAAAAATATATGTAAATTAGTCATAATTATTGTCGGCCACATGTAAAAAGTAAAGGCCATTAAATAAAGTAGAAAATAGTATGTCGGCCATTTGGCCAAAGTTTATTTCGTTTTTTGTAAAAAGATCGTAAAGTAAATAGTGTCTATTTTGTTTTTTGTTTTGAAAGTCGTAAAGAGTACTATTCATGAATAGTAAATGTCCTAATCATGAATAGTAAAGGTCAAGTAACTGTGTAAATAGTAAGAGTCAAATTACTGTGTAAATAGTAAAGGTCAGTATGTACGTCTATATAAAGAGGCATTTGCCTTCATAAATAAATCATCCTTCATCTTTCCCCCAATAATCTTCTCTCTACTCTCTATTCCGCTTCCACCCCCCACATTGGTATCAGAGCTAGATAAAATAAATAATTATGGAAAACAAATCAACTATGACGGATAATCTACAAGAACAGGTATACCATTTTATGATCATGAGTAGCTAAATTAGTTTATTCCTGAAAATCTCTTGTTAATTATAATTGTTTATCATGTTTGAATAATGTTCTAATAACCATCTTTAGAAAGTTTGCTACAGAAATATTCTTGAAATAAGTATGCCCAGACTATGCCATCCTAAGGTTGAAACCGGTAGGCAGAGAAGGCCGTTTAGAGAGTAAACAAAGTTGAGGCGCTGTTAGGGTAACTAATCAAAGAAGAAAGCTGTAGTAGTGACCAGATGAGATGATTATTAAATCATTATTTTTGCATAATAAGCAAGTATAATTTATTAAGAGGTTGGAAGGAATAAAATTTTAGTGAAAAATGAAAATAATAAAAATGGAAACATACCTATTAAACAATGATGTTGATTATAAGATATTACTACTCTATATACTAAAAGGTCTTAATACTGATATAAAAAGAGAAATTTATAATAAATTATTAACATATGAAATAATAGAAATAACAACCCAAGGTTGGATTGAGTTAGATATACAAGAAAGACTTTATAATGAATTTTATTTTGACATATATGATTTATATGATGATATGGATATATTTAGAGATCAATGATAAATTACGAATATTTACAATATTGGGTACAAACTATAGAAGACATAGATCTACATGAAAAACTACTAATTGAAAATTTATTTGGTTATTTAAGAACTCGAGAAAATGAATATTTAGAATATATTATAACTAATGCTAATGAAATACAACGATTAGATCTACTTAAAAAAAAAATATTATAGAAAGACATTTTATGAAGAGTAATATAACACAAAACAAAGAAACTAAAATGACAAAAACTAAGATAGATAAAAAAGTACGAAAAATATGGAAAAAATTAAAATCCTTATATATAGAATATCAATTATCACAACTAGTCAAAACAGATAATGATAAAAAAGATCATTTGATAAATATAATTTCAAAAACAGAATACAAATATGTTTGCTATTTGAAAAAACAATATGAACAAAGAAGAATATAAACAACAATTAATAGAAATAATAATGGAAAAAATAAATGAAAAAGAACAAGAACTACAACATAGAAAAAGAAGGTTAGAAGAAAATATATTAGCAGGAGTATGTAATAAATCGATATTAGCACAAAGAAAAGCTATATTAATGTTAGAATTAGAATTAGATTGTCTTGAATATGAATTACAACATAATATAATACATAGATCATAATGAACAAAGAAGAGTTTGCAGTAGACGAAAAAACATATGAAAATCAAGATGGAATGATAATAAAAATAGTATTTTCAAATTTAGGAAGAAGATACAAGAAAATAGGAAATAATTTATATTTAATGCTAGAAAAAGAAACAGCAAAATTAGAAGATAGTTTAACAGCTATGGTAAGAATAACAAAAGAAAATGAAGAAATAGATAAAGCAAGAGAAATTAAAAAAAATAAAAACACAAGCAAAGTAAGAAGTACAACATTTAGAAGAAATAAAAAATACGAGAATAAGTGAATTAGAAAAAAGAATTAGCTAGATTAAAATTATTATATGAAAATAAACAAAAACAAAAGGAAAAAGATAAAGAACTTGAATTAACAAATGAAATAAAAGAAATAGAACAAAAACTAAGTGAAGATCTAAATGAAGATATTGAAGTAAATGAAATAGATGGAAATGAAAATGTCCAACAATCAGAAATAAGTGATATAAGTGAAACATATACAGAAATTTTAGAACAAATAAATAAACCGAAAAAATTAGAAATAAACGTAGGAGATATGGATAAGCCTAGTACGTCGAGAGTTAAAACTCCAGATAATAGTCCCAGAAATAGTCCTAGAGTTAGTCCTAGAAGAACACCACCAACTTATAGTTATCAACAATCAGATAGAAATAATGCAATATGGAATAGCAGATTAAATAAAAATTGGACACCTAAACCAGTAAATGAACACTATAATTTCTTAGATTTAGATTGTGTAGCAGATACAAATAAAGCAATATTATTATGGATAGGAAATATGTCTAAACAGTTAATAAATAACAAAATAGAAACAGCAAAAACACCAAGATACATAGAAAGAACTATTGTAGGAACAACAAGATTATGGATAGAAAATCTACCCCCGGAAAGTTTTGAAGTACTTAGGAATGATAAGAAAATGGATGGATCCGCATCAGCAACAAATATAGATATACTAGATAAATATGAATCAGCAATAAGAAGTGAATTTGGAGGTATGACTACAGATATAAGAGAACAAAAAAAAAATAATAATAGACAACTTATGACAAAATCAGCTATATGTAAAATGTGTTACTTAGAAGAATATACTTGCGCATTTAAAGAATATTATTACAAAGCTAAATACGATTTAGATGAAGCAAAAGAAATAAGAAAACAATATTATACAAAATTACCAGAACCATTTAGTACAAATGTAATAAAGGATTGGAATAATGAAGGAATGGTAGATACTTTAGGATCTAGAATAAAATTTTTAAATCAATGGTTCATACAACTATGTGAAAACCAAAAAGAAAAATTAAAAATGGAAAAAGTACTAAATAAAAATTTAGCATGTTGCAAAAATAAAATGGCACCACAATTTGGATGCACAACTAAAAAACAAAAATCCAAAAGATATAAAAATTATAGAAAAAAAAAACTATATATAAATATAAACAACCAAGACGAAGGTATTATGTAAAAAACTATAAAATAAAAAGATCATATATGTCACGACCCAAATCGGGGACGCGACTGGCACCCACATTTACCCTCCTATGTGAGCGAACCAACCAATCTAACCTTTAACATTTTAATACAATATCAACAAAAGAAATAATGCGGAAGACTTAAACTCATTAATAAAACAATTCAAAACTATTATTATTATCCCAAAAATCTGGAAGTCATCATCACAAGAACATCTATCTCAAATTACTAAACTAAAACTGTCTAAGAAACTTAAACAAAATACTAGCTAGTCCATGCCGGAAGTTCAAGGCATCGAGACTTGAAGAAGAAGATCCAGTCCAAGCTAGACGCATTAGCTCACCCTGAATTTCCAATGAAGTGAAGACTGGCTAGAGATACTGTTGAGTTGAAGTTGACGGAACGTTTGCTGCATTACACAAAATAACAAAGAAGAAACATAAAAGTAGGGGGGGTCAGTACAACCACAAGTACTGAGTAGATATCATCGGCCAACTCAAAATAGAAGATAATATATATCGAGAAATATTATAAATCAACTATAAACTCAACATGTAGCAACAACAAGTATTATAATCATCAATAAATACCATCAAGTTCATCCATGAGGGCTCAAGCATCAATACCATACTCATTTGGGAATTAAGTTCATTAGATTGAGTATATTTATCATCTTTCAAGATTCATTATCTTTCTTCCTCTTGTGTCGGTACGTGACACACCGATCCCCTACCACTATGTGTCGGTACGTGACACTCCGATCCCCTATATGTGTCGGAACGTGACACTCCGATCCCCTATATGTGTCGGAACGTGACACTCTGATCCCCTATATGTGTCGGTACGTGACACTCCGATCCCCTAATTCTATGTGTCGGTTCGTGACACCCGTCCCACTAATACTATGTGTCGGAACGTGACACTCCGATCCACTAATACTATGTGTCGGAACGTGACACTCCGATCCACTAATACTATGTGTCGGAACGTGACACTCCGATCCACTAATCTCATTATATCCGTTCATCAAGCCTTCTCTATACCAAGGCATCATCAATCCCGTTACTTTAATTCATCAAGCCTCCTTTTATACTAAGGCATTATCGTTAATAAGGAGATTAAAGTTTCTTTCAAGATTCGGGATTCAAAGGTTTTCATCATGCTTGTTTTATCAAAGTCACATAATCATATTCATGCAAGCATACAATTAAGCATATAGACAGGTTTACAATATCATCAATACATATCATTCCCTATCAAGAGTTCACTACGAATATCGTAAAATAACCATAATCCACCTCCACCGAAGACTAGTGATCAAGCAAGAAATTCCCAAGCTTTGTTTTCTCCTCCCTCTCGATCGATTCCTCTCTTTCTCTCTTGTTCTTTCTGTTTTCTTATGTTCAAACTCTCTTTCCATTACCCTAATTATCATATAATTAAGACTAAAAGAGGACAATAGAACCACCTAATTAACTTAAGGTTACCTCTTTTAACCCCCAAGTAATTAGACTTATTAATATTAACCCTCAATCCTTATAATTAAGGAAAGAATAGTTCAAAACGACCCTTAAAACGTGTAGAGGAATCCTATTCTGCCTGGGATTTGCGCAACCTGTGACGGGCCGTCGTACCTGCGACGGTCCGTCACGATGGTCGTCGCAGCCTCCCAAAGTCCAGGTGAACTACGACGGCCCGTCACACCAATGACGGTCCGTCCTGCACCTCCGTCCTGACGGTCAGAAACTCGTTTCTTGTACCAAATTCTCAAAAGTTGAAGTGTTTTACAACGGGAACTCACGACGGTTCGTCGTGGATGTGACGGCACGTCCTGCAGGTCCGTCACAATTTACAGAGAGTCGATTTTCAGTATCCAATTTCAGAATTCTAAGTATGCTGAAACGATGCACCCTCGACGGGCCGTCGTGCCTGTGACGGTGCGTCGCAGTGCCCGTGGTCTTGGCCAGTTTTTCCAGAATTAAAATCTGCTGCTCAAAACGACTAAACAGGTCGTTACAATAGATACCAATTTACCCATCGTTCTTCCCCGAACGATCAAAAGAAGAAAAACAATGGCGAAAAGGAGTACCTGAATCTGTAAACAGATGTGGGTATTTTTCTTGCATATCTGCCTCCTTCTCCCAAGTAGGTTCTTCAACTGGTCGATTCTTCCATTGAACTTTGATGGATGCAATCTCTCTCGACCTTGACTTGCGAACTTCTCTATCTAATATAGCAACTGGTTCCTCTTCATAAGTCAATTTCTCATCAAGCAAAACTGAATCCCAACGGATGATGTAGTTTCCATCTCCGTGGTATCTTTTCAACATGGATACGTGAAATACCGGATGCACTCCGGACAGCCCTGGGGGCAAGGCTAATTCATAAGCCACCTCCCCTATTCGCTTAAGCACTTCAAATGGTCCAATATACCTTGGACTTAACTTACCTCTTTTACCAAACCGCATCACCCCTTTCATGGGTGAAACCTTCAACAAGACTTGTTCACCTTCCATGAACTCCAAGTCTCTAACCTTTCGGTCTGCATACTCCTTTTGTCTACTTTGCGCCGCTAGAAGCTTTTCTTGAATGCGCTTCACCTTATCTAACGAATCCCTCAAGAGGTCAGTACCCCAAGGTCTAACCTCAAATGCATCAAACCACCCAATGGGAGATCTACACCTCCTCCCATACAATGCTTCAAATGGGGCCATATCAATACTGGAGTGATAGCTATTATTGTATGAAAACTCTGCCAAAGGTAAGAAGCTATCCCAATGGCCACCAAACTCTATCACACATGCACGAAGCATATCCTCTAACACTTGAATCGTTCGCTCAGACTAACCATCGGTTTGAGGGTGAAATGCAGTGCTAAGGTCCAACCTAGTACCCAATTCAGCATGCAATGTTTTCCAAAACTTAGAAGTAAACTGCGTACCTCTATCTGATATGATGGATAGTGGAACCCCATGCAGTCGAACGATTTCTGAGATATAGATCTTGGCTAACTTCTCTGCATTGTAAGTCACCTTGACCGTAATGAAATGAGCAGACTTAGTTAACCTATCAACAATCACCCAAATGGAGTCATACTTACCCATCGTCTTTGGAAGACCAACCACAAAGTCCATTGCGCTTCTCTCCCACTTCCATTCAGGAATGGGCATTCTCTGAAGTGTTCCTCCGGGCCTTTGGTGTTCATATTTCACTTGTTGACAGTTTGGACACTTGGCAATAAAGTCAACAATATCGCGCTTCATTCTACTCCACCAAAAGTGTTGCTTTAGGTCACGATACATCTTGGTTGCACCCGGATGTATAGAATACCTTGAACTATGAGCCTCTGTCAGAATAGTATTAATCAAATCATCGATGCGGGGTACACATACCCTTCCCTTAATCCTTAAAACACCTTCCGCATCAATTGTTGCTTCTTTAGCCTCCCCTTGTAACACTTTATCTCGGATTCGACTTAGCTTCTCATCATCAAACTGTTTCCCCTTAATCAGATCAAGTAAAGAAGATTTTGCCTCTACACAAGCTAACAATCCTCCCTTCTCATTTATTTCTAACCTCATAAGGTCATTAGCCAGAATCTGCACTTCTCTAGCCAATGGGCGTCTAGAAGCTTGCAAGTGAGCTAGACTTCCCATGCTTCCCGCCTTTCTACTCAAAGCATCTGCCATAACATTCGCCTTCCCCGGATGATACAAAATAGTGATGTCATAGTCCTTCAGTAGTTCCATCCATCTCCTTTGTCTCAAGTTCAAATCTTTCTGGGTAAAGACATACTGTAGACTACGATGATCCGTATAGATTTCACACTTAACCCCAAATAAATAATGCCTCCATTGCTTCAAGGCAAACACTACCCCGGCCAATTCCAAGTCATGAGTTGGATAGTTACGTTCATGCACTTTTAATTGTCTTGAAGCATAAGCAATCACGTTCTTCTCTTGCAATCACTGCATGCATCACAATAGACAATGAAATTCTTACCTTCCACTGGCAAGGTAAGGATAGGTGCGATAGTCAACAAGGTCTTAAGCTTCTGAAAGCTTTCCTCACACTCATCCGACCATACAAATGGAACATTTTGCTTAGTCAAGTTCGTCAGTTGGGAAGCAATAGAAGAGAATCCCTTGACAAATCGGCGGTAGTAGCTAGCTAACCCAACAAAACTCCGTATTTCTGACACATTAGTGGGTCTTACCCAATTCTTCACTGTCTCAATCTTAGAGGGATCCACCATTACTCCATCCTTAAAAACCACGTGCCCCAAGAAGGACACCGCATCTAGCCAAAACTCGCACTTAGAGAACTTGTCATAAAGCTTTTTCTCCCTCAACATTTCCAATACAATTCTCAAATGCTCCTCATGTTCCTTCTTACTTTTAGAGTATACCAATATATCATCTATAAATACGATCACAAAGAGGTCCAAATATGGCTTAAATATCCCATTCATCAAGCTCATGAAAGCAGCAGGGGCTTCGTAAGACCAAAGGACATCACTACAAATTCATAATGCCCATACCTAGTCCGAAAAGCAGTCTTTGGCACATCCGTTGCGCGTATTTTCAATTGGTGATAACCGGACCTCAAGTCTATTTTTGAGAAGACACAAGCACCTTGTAATTGATCGAACAAGTCATCAATGCGAGGAATGGGGTACTTGTTCTTAATAGTTACTTTGTTCAACTGTCGGTAATCTATGCACATTCGAAAGCTCCCATCCTTCTTCTTTACAAACAAGACCGGAGCACCCCAAGGAGATGCACTTGGTCTAATGAAGCCTTTGCTCAACAACTCTTGAAGTTGTGCCTTTAACTCTCTTAACTCTGCGGGAGCCATTCTATAAGGGGGTATAGAAATGGGGCGAGTACCCGGTTCAAGATCGATACAAAAGTCAATATCCCTATCTTGTGGCATACCGGGAAGATCTGCAGGGAACACATCCAAAAACTCACAGACTACCGAAACCGACTCAATCGAGGGTACTTGGGTAGTGTCATCCTTGAGATGTGCCAAGAAAGCTAAACACCCTTTACCAACCATTTTCTTAGCACGAAGAAAGGATATGATGCGCACCGGATTGGAAGTGTAGTCGCCCTCCCACACTAACGGATCTGCCCCAGGCTTGGCTAACGTCACCGTTTTAGCGTTACAATCCAAAATCGCAAAATTTGGAGAAAGCCAAGTCATACCCAGAATTACATCAAAGTCACCCATTTCTAAAAAAACCAAGTCTACGTTAGTGTTGCTCCCCAAAAAATTCACCAAACAAGACCTATATACCTTTTCAACTATCACAGAGTCACCCACCGGAGTAGAAACACGAATAGGCATGTCAAGTAATTCACAATGTAATTTTAGATCATTAGCAAATGAGGAGGATACATAAGAAAATATGGATCCGGGATCAAATAATACAGATGCCATGCAATCACAAACCGAAAGATTACCTGTGATAACAGCATCAGACGCCTCCGCTTCAGATCTCCCAGGGAAAGCGTAACAATGGGCCCTATCATTTGTCTGTCCGTTGCCCCTACCATGTTGTGTAGTAGTGGCTCCGTTTTGCCCATCACCTCTGCCGTTTTGGTGACCACCATTACCTCGACCACCACGTCCTCCAGAAAAGCGGCCTCTACCATGACCACCTCTACCTCTAGCTATTGGGGGTCTGTAACTCTGTTTTGGACAATTTCTCCTAATATGTCCAATCTCCCCACATCCATAGCACTCTCTGGAGTCAGGCATAGGTCTCTCGGAGTAGTGTTGACCGTTCTGAGGTGGACCCCAAACTACAGTCTGTAGTAAAGACTGAATTGGTTGAACCGAGTGACCTCCGGAGCTCTGTCCTCTAGAGTAAGAACCATTAAATTCACCTCCCCTTCGAAACCTTTTTGATGTCGATGTCGTGGTGAAGTCATCTGGTTTCACTCCTTCCACCTCTATCACAAAGTCTACCACCTCTTGGAAGGATGTTGCCGTTGCCTCTATCTGTAAGGCTGAAATCCGCAATTCTGACCTCAACCCCTTCACAAAACGGCGGATCCGTTCTTGTGGACTGAAACAGAGTTGGGTGGCATATCTGGATAGTACGCGAAATTTAGCCTCGTATGCATTAACCGTCATTCTACCTTGCTCTAGACTAAAGAACTCATCCCTCTTCCTATCCCTCAAAGTCCGGGGAATATACTTTTCCATGAACAAACTAGAGAATGATTCCCAAGTCATAGGTGGTGCCTCTGTTGGTTGACACTCAACATGTGACCGCCACCACATTTTGGCGTTTCCTTGAAACTGATAGCTCACGAACTCAACGCCAAACCGTTCTACTATACCCATCTTGTGTAGTAGCTCATGACAATCAACCAGAAAATCGTAGGCATCCTCTGATTCTGCGCCCTTAAAGACTGGAGGTTTCAATTTCAAGAACTTACTGAAAAGTTCATGTTGATCATTTGTCATAATAGGCCCAGTCGTCAGTCGTGGAAATGTGCCTATTCCCAATGATGCATCCATGCGGGGAGCCATGGTAGCCGCATGTCGTATCTCTAAAACCGGAGGTGTTGGTGCAGAAACCACTGGGGGTTCCTGACCCTGATCGGATAACCCGCTAAGATAAGCAAGTACCTGGTTGATCATCTCTGGGTAGGTTGGGGTGGCATTTCCTCATTCTGCCCTTGTTCAGTTTCCCCTTCCTCACCCTCTCTAACTACCTCCTCAGTCGGTGGAGGAGTCATCGCCCTAGCATCAGATGGGCTAGGGGCTCGTCCTCTTCCTCTAGAGGACGTCCTCCCACGACCTCTCCCACGGCCTCTTACCGCTGCTCTTCCTCGAGCCACAGCCCCAGTGGCTGGCTCAGTCGTTTCTTGTCTTTCCGTTGTTGCTGCTGGTGCGGTCGTTGCTCTAGTTCTAACCATCTGCGAAATAGAGTGAAGATGGTCAGATACCAATTTGTATCACCTAGATACCAATTGGACTCAAGTAGTAGCACGAAAGAAAGAATGAAAGAATGGAATTTTCCTAAAGTCTTATAGACTCTCAAAGAAAAGTAAAGGCGTCCCCCTACCGTTCCTTAAGACTCTACTAGACTTGTTCTTGTGTGATGAGACCAATGAACCTAATTCTCTGATACCAAGTTTGTCACGACCCAAATCGGGGACGCGACTGGCACCCACATTTACCCTCCTATGTGAGCGAACCAACCAATCTAACCTTTAACATTTTAATACAATATCAACAAAAGAAATAATGCGGAAGACTTAAACTCATTAATAAAACAATTCAAAACTATTATTATTATCCCCAAAATCTGGAAGTCATCATCACAAGAACATCTATCTCAAATTACTAAACTAAAATTGTCTAAGAAACTAAAACAAAATACTAGGTAGTCCATGCCGGAAGTTCAAGGCATCGAGACTTGAAGAAGAAGATCTAGTCCAAGCTAGACGCATTAGCTCACCCTGAATTTCCGATGAAGTGAAGACTGGTTAGATCTACTGTTGAGTTGAAGTTGACGGAACGTTTGCTGCATTACACAAATAACAAATAAGAAACATAAAAGTAGGGGGGGTCAGTACAACCACAAGTACTGAGTAGATATCATCGGCCAACTCAAAATAGAAGATAATATATATCGAGAAATATTATAAATCAACTATAAAGTCAACATGTAGCAACAACAAGTATTATAATCATCAATAAATACCATCAAGTTCATCCATGAGGGCTCAAGCCTCAATACCATACTCATTTGGGAATTAAGTTCATTAGATTGAGTATATTTATCATCGTTCCAGATTCATTATCTTTCTTCCTCTTGTGTCGGTACGTGACACTCCGATCCCCTACCACTATGTGTCGGTACGTGACACTCCGATCCCCTATATGTGTCGGAACGTGACACTCCGATCCCCTATATGTGTCGGAACGTGACACTCCGATCCCCTATATGTGTCGGTACGTGATACTCCGATCCCCTAATTCTATGTGTCGGTTCGTGACACCCGTCCCACTAATACTATGTGTCGGAACGTGACACTCCGATCCACTAATACTCTGTGTTGGAACGTGACACTCCGATCCACTAATACTATGTGTCGGAACGTGACACTCCGATCCACTAATCTCATTATATCCGTTCATCAAGCCTTCTCTATACCAAGGCATCATCAATCCCGTTACTTTAATTCATCAAGCCTCCTTTTATACTAAGGCATTATCGTTAATAAGGAGATTAAAGTTTCTTTCAAGATTTGGGATTCAAAGGTTTTCATCATGCTTGTTTTATCAAAGTCACATAATCATATTCATGCAAGCATACAATTAAGCATATAGACAGGTTTACAATATCATCAATACATATCATTCCCTATCAAGAGTTCACTACGAATATCGTAAAATAACCATAACCTACCTCCACCAAAGACTAGTGATCAAGCAAGAAATTCACAAGCTTTGTTTTCTCCTCCGTCTCGATCGATTCCTCTCTTTCTCTCTTGTTCTTTCTGTTTTCTTATGTTCAAACCCTCTTTCCTTTACCCTAATTATCATATAATTAAGACTAAAAGAGGACAATAGAACCACCTAATTAACTTAAGGTTACCTCTTTTAACCCCCAAGTAATTAGACTTATTAATATTAACCCTCAATCCTTATAATTAAGGATAGAATAGTTCAAAACGACCCGTAAAACGTGTAGAGGAATCCTATTCTGCCTGGGATTTGCGCAACCTGTGACGGGCCGTCGTGCCTGCGACGGTCCGTCACGATGGTCGTCGCAGCCTCCCAAAGTCCAGGTGAACTACGACGGCCCGTCACACCAGTGACGGTCCGTCCTGCACCTCCGTCCTGACGGTCAGAAACTCGTTTCTTGTACCAAATTCTCAAAAGTTGAAGTGTTTTACAACGGGAACTCACGACGGTTCGTCGTGGATGTGACGGCACGTCCTGCAGGTCCGTCACAATTTACAAAGAGTCGATTTTCAGTATCCAATTTCAGAATTCTAAGTATGCTGAAACGATGCACCCTCGACGGGCCGTCGTGCCTGTGACGGTCCGTCGCAGTGCCCGTGGTCTTGGCCAGTTTTTCCAGAATTAAAATCTACTGCTCAAAACGACTAAACAGGTCGTTACAATATAGACCAAAAAGAAAGATATCCCAATGTACTTGTTACAATTGTGGAAAGATAGGACACATAGCTAAAGATTGTAAATTACCTAAAAATCCAAAAAGAAAACAAATAGCAGAATTAATTATAGATGATGAAAAATATATGCAAATAGAATACATAGATTATGAATTAACTGAAAATGATAGTATATATGAAGTATCAGATATAGAAATTTAAAATGAAGAAGAAAATATTAATCTAGATAATAATGAAACAGATGAAGAAATATAATGTCTGAAAATGAAATAAAAATAATATCTAAGGAAGAATACAAAGATGAAGAATCATCAGAACAGAAAATTATATTTGATAACACGATATTTGAACAAATAAAAGGAAAAGAATTAGATTTAAGTGTTGAAAAAGTACTTGAAATACCTATTTTAAGAATTAGTTTAAAAGACAAAAAGAAGAATACTATGTAGTTAGTCAAAAAGAACATATCATAGATTGTAAATATACAAAAGGAAAAGCATATATACCTATAATAAATTAAAGAATGATAAACAAAGAAATACAAGATATAAAAGCAAAAACACCAATAAAATATGTACACTTTCTTCTTTGATTAGTTACCCTAACAGCGCCTCAACTTTGTTTACTCCCCTAAACGGCCTTCTCTGCCTACCGGTTTCAACCTTAGGATGGCATAGTCTGGCATACTTATTTCAAGAATATTTCTGTAGCAAACTTTCTGTAGATGGTTATTAGAACATTATTCAAACATGATAAACAATTATAATTAACAAGAGATTTTCAGGAATAAACTAATTTAGCTACTCATGATCATAAAATGGTATACCTGTTCTTGTAGATTATCCGTCATAGTTGATTTGTTTTCCATAATTATTTATTTTATCTAGCTCTGATACCAATGTGGGGGGTGGAAGCGGAATAGAGAGTAGAGAGAAGATTATTGGGGGAAAGATGAAAGATGATTTTATTAATGAAGGCAAATGCCTCTTTATATAGGCGTACAAACTGACCTTTACTATTTACACAGTACCTTGACTCTTGCTATTTACACAGTTACTTGACCTTTACTATTCATGATTAGGACTTTTACTATTCATGAATAGTAACCGAATAGTAACCTTTACGACTTTTTTTACAAAAAACAAAATAGACACTATTTACTTTACGACTTTTTTACAAAAAACGAAATAAACTTTGGCCAAATGGCCGACATACTATTACAATACCTTTTTACATATGGCTGATATTCAGCCGACACAAAACGACAAACATACTAAAAGATACTAAAAATAAAAGACTTTACAAATATCTTTCTCTATCTCATATGAATCTTCTTTGTTTTATCTCTTTATCCCAAATCAACTGTTGGTATTACATTATCTTCTCCGTCACATTTGGAGCATCTATGATCTGGGTATTTGTTGCTGATGAGTTTACAATATCTTACTTATAACTCTTCTGAAATAAATCCTTTTTTCAAGGCTCTTGTAGTTGGTTGATCTTCTGGCTTTAGCAATGACAAAATCCATCGCTGGACTTCATCCATATCTGATTTCCTTAGCTCTTTGGAATTAGAATAAATCATTACTTGATCTCATGCATAATAACTCCAAATAGCATTGCCATTTAAATAATTGTTAGCTAATTCTTGTATAATTGTTGCTATTCCGATTATTCTTTTATTAGCATAAAAGCTCGGTATCTCTATCTTTGGTATCTCAGCTTGTTTTTCTATCTCTTCTTGTATGATCATATCTCTAGTCAGGCCTATCTTTATAACTTGTATTGGAGACTTTATCTCTTCATATAATATTTCTGCTGGTGCTGTATAGAATTTTATAAAAAATAGGTTTCCTTTTGTAATTCTTTTTTATGTCATAAATGCTTTATGTAATTCTGGTATTCCAATTATTTCTTCTCCGTCGTATGTATATACTGTATTTAGTAGTCCATAGTTGTAACATGTTTTAACTAAATTTGGACTAGTTTTGGGTTGTGCTATAAGTCGGTTATATCCTTGTAACTTTTGGGTTATATAGTCTTCTTCGGGATTTTTTGTTTGTGTAGATCTTGGGTTTAGGTTTAAATATGTCTGGATTTTGTATATGTTTTCGATGTAGGACTGCGTAATATAGTTGTATCTCTTTTTGTCATTTTGTAGACTAACTGCATATATAGATGTTTGTGGTTCTACGGGTAGCTGTATTTGTGGTTTTTGGATAAATGGTTTTATGAATAGTTGGTTTAAATTCATATTTTTTGGTTTCTCACTATCTCTTTTGCTTGTACCTGCAGCTGTATTTAAACAAACTTTGTTATGGGTTTTTTGGAATTTCCCATCGTCTCCTTCTATCTCTGGTTGTTTTTCGTCTGCCGAACGACGTAGCTCCGCATATTTATAGTCATGCTGCTGACTTGTAGATTCTACCTTTTCTTCTAGCTTTTGAATTCTCAAGTCCATACTATCCACTTCAATACAAAGTGTAGTTAGGGTCTTGAGTATATCTTCCATAAGGTTATCCTGTCCTGGCTTTGTAACTCTGTCTTGATAAATAGTCTGCAATCATATTTTTGTCAGTTTTTATTACCTCAATTGTAAATGTAAAATTTAATATGTTTAATACTAATCTCCTTATTTCTTTTGTTGTAACTGAATCATCTAATTTTTTTGTTATCCACCATTTTACTTGTGTATTATCTGTTCTGACAATAAATTTATTGTAAACAATATATGCTTCAAATGCTAATAAACATTTATATAATGCGAATAATTCTTTTCTATTTATTTCCCATTTTATTTGTGGTTCTGTATAAGATCCTGAATAATATCTACAATGGTGTTCTATTTTTTCTTATTCATATATGTATTTTAGAACTCCTCCATAACTATGATCACTAGAATCTGTTTCAACAATATAAGTAAATGTTTTATTTTCATCAGGAAAATATAGTTTTGGTAATTTTTTACATAAATTTTTAATATTTCTTATATGTTCTTTATCTTTATTGTCAAAATGATATTCTACATCTTTTTTAAGTTTTTTATGTAGTGGTTTTAGATGTTCTGCTAGTTTTGGTATATATTCTCTTACCTGATTTATTAATCAAAGAAAAGATTGTAATTTCTTTTTTGTATCTATATTTTCATCAATAGTAATTATTTTTTGTACTATATGAGTTTGCATTTTTATTCCATTTTTATCGATTTGTATTCCTAGAAATTCTATCTGTGATTTCATAATTTCTGCTTTTCTTTTGCTCAAGCTTATACCTGTATTTTTTACTATATGTATAAATTTTTCTAATAATCTTATATGTTCATCTTGTATTCTAGAATATAGTAATATATCATCTATGTATACAATACAATTTTCTAGCTGGTTAAAACAGTTATCCATACAATACCATTCTACTTTTACCTCTTTTTTGTTCACTATGTTTTATAACTATAAATGCTGGACCTGTGTGTTTACTATTACTTTTTTGTATGTAATTATTTACTAATAATTCATCTATATGTATTTTGAATTCTTTTAAATCATCGAAGTTATATTTTATTGGTTTCTGTGTTATTATGCTATTTTCATCTATTAATTCAATTTTTACCTTTGTTTTATGTTTTTCCCATCCTTGTAATGGATCTTCACTATATAATTGTTTTAGTTGTTCATTAATTTATTTGACTTTGTCTATAGTAAATATAACAATTTCTAATTGTGTTATTTGTTTATTATTTATATTTTCCATTTCTTGGTTTAACTTTTCACTTCCTTTTATCCATTCCATAGGTTTTCGTTGTTTATTATTTACTCTTTTTGCTCCTATCTTATTTCCGCATGGTGTGGTAAGCCACCAATGTGTTTTTGTTACTATGTGTGGATAAAATATATCTAGAAATGGCATTCCTAATAACATATCTTTTGTAGTAAATTCAAAATTATACGTTTCTTCTATTGTTAGTATCTTATCCCATATTTGTATTTTTATATTTTTTGCTTTGTATTTAATCATACTTCCTTCATTATTAAATCCTGTTACTACCATAGGTGTTTTTAATTTTTCCCATTTATCTTCTGGTAAACAATTATATTTACATATATTCGCTTCTGCTCCTGTATCTATCATAGGTGTATAATATCTGTTGTGATATCCTTCTACTATAATTTTTGCAAGTATAAATATTTTCATTAATCATTTTGTTCTTTTAATAATTATTTTCTTATTTTGATAAGTTATTGTTAATTGTTCATTTTCTATATTGTATGGTTTAACTCTTTCTAACCATTTTATTCCTAATGTAATATATGATCTCCTTGGTATATTTTAAATTTTATTACTAAAGGTATTCCTCCTATAATTATTTCTTTTTCTGTTGTTTCTTCATTTGTATTTATTATTTCACTAGGTAATCCAGGGCATGTGTGTCCTGTTCTTATAATTTCTTCTTCTAATACTAATTCTCTTGTTATATAATTTTCTTCTTGTCGTGTATTTATTAAGATTTTGTATTTTCTTTGGTCCATTATTCCTGTTATGAAATAATGATATGGTGTTATTTCTTCTTTATCTAACAAGTATTGTGGAATTTCATATTTTCTTTTAGATGTACTCATTCTTGATGAGGTAGCTCTTGTCAATGTATTTGGCACGCTTGAAGTGCTTAATCTTTCTTTTACTATCTCTAAATCTTCTTCTATATCAATTTCTTTATAGCTATAGTCATTATTGTCTATTACAGTAATTATTTTCTCAAAAGGATTTTCTATTTTTATTTTATTCATTTTATTTCTAGCTGTTATTTTATGCTTTGTTGTTAATATATATAAATTTTTACATCTTGCTGTAAATAATTTGCTTTCTGGTGCTAGTTCTATTCCAGATATTTTCCAATATAGAACTAATGATCTATCTATATTTTTATCTGTTAATGATACTGTATAATTAGCACTTATTGTAAACTTAAATTTTTGATATATTAAGTTTCCTTTTACTGCACTAATTACGCTTTTTACTATAGGGTGTACAATCCTATCATCTGCTAAATATATCTCAATAGGTGTATCTATTCCTTCTCTAAAACAGGCTTTTATTAATATTTTTGTTCCTCCTAAATGTACATATTTTATTGGTGTTTTAGCTTTTATATCTTGTATTTCTTTGTTTATCATTCTTTTATTTATTATAGGTATATATGCTTTTCCTTTTGTATATTTACAATCTATGATATGTTCTTTTTGACTAACTACATAGTATTCTTCTTTTTGTCTTTTAAACCAATTTCTTAAAATAGGTATTTCAAGTACTTTTTCAACACTTAAATCTAATTCTTTTCCTTTTATTTGTTCAAATATCGTGTTATCAAATATAATTTTCTGTCCTGATGATTCTTCATCTTGGTATTCTTCCTTAGATATTATTTTTATTTCATTTTCAGACATTATATTTCTTCATCTGTTTCATTATTATCTAGGTTAATATTTTCTTCTTCATTTTCAATTTCTATATCTGATACTTCATATATACTATCATTTTCACTTATTTCATAATCTATGTATTCTATTTGCATATATTTTTCATCATCTATAATTAATTCTGCTATTTGTTTTCTTTTTGGATTTTTAGGTAATTTACAATCTTAAGCTATGTGTCCTATCTTTCCACAATTGTAACAAGTACATTGGGATATCTTTCTTTTTGGTCTATATGGTCTTTTTATTTTATAGTTTTTTACATAATACCTTCGTCTTGGTTGTTTATATTTATATATAGTTTTATTTTTTCTATAATTTTTATATCTTTTGGATTTTTGTTTTTTTAGTTGTGCATCCAAATTGTGGTGCCATTTTATTTTTGCAACATGCTAAATTTTTATTTAGTACTTTTTCCATTTTTAATTTTTCTTTTTGGTTTTCACATAGTTGTATGAACCATTGATTTAAAAATTTTATTCTAGATCCTAAAGTATCTACCATTCCTTCATTATTCCAATCCTTTATTACATTTGTACTAAATGGTTCTGGTAATTTTGTATAATATTGTTTTCTTATTTCTTTTGCTTCGTCTAAATTGTATTTAGATTTGTAATAATATTCTTTAAATGCGCAAGTATATTCTTCTAAGTAACACATTTTACATATAGCTAATTTTGTCATAAGTTGTCTATTTATTATTCTTTCTCTATTTTGTTCTCTTATATCTGTAGTCATACCTCCAAATGCACTTCTTATTGCTGATTCATATTTATCTAGTATATCTATATTTGTTGCTGATGCGGATCCATCCTTACATCATAAATCTTAAAAAATAAAATTATGAAAGAAACGCTAGGAAAAAAATCCACTAGCTATGTCCAAAACTAACGCTAGAATAAAAATTGTAGCATCCTCGAAATAAAGAGGACCTACCAAATGGTCCTGAGAACACTGATGTCCAAACCGCTGCAACGAATCTTAAATCTACTCTCTGAACTTCATCTATAAAATAATAAATTGTATAGTGTTATTAAACCACATGTACTAAGTTTGGGTCTACTCACACATACATATAAGGCTATCCATGATCAAGGAAAGCTCTTCCTAAAAAAACATGCCATTTCTTGAAAGTGTAATCAGTAGACTTTCGTAATTCGTTAGTGGTGAATTGTATTATGAATATGATGTATTTTAATGAATTCAAAGCACAAAACTCATTTTCTATGTGATTAAAATATATTAGAATCATCAACATATTTTAAGAACAAGTCGAGCGAAAATTTTAAATTTTGCTATGCCAAACCCTAGAGCCCCTCTTTTTTACACTTAGATTTTTTTACCAGTCTTTTCGTTCTTCTTTTTGTTTAGTTCCATGATTTCATTTTATCCTATATTTTACTTACAAGTGAAATAATTCATAGCAGTACCATACACACAATAAATCAAGTAAGTAATTTGAGGACTAAGGAATGATTTCACTACCTTACAATAAGTAATTGGTTACTCTATGTATCCATTAACATTTCATAGGACAATGTCTATTAGCTATGCCATCTGTTTCATTACATTCATGTTAGGGTAGTTATGAGGTTTTTAGTTGTAATTATGTTTCTACTTCTCTTATTTGTCATCATATAGGAAGTCATTATAAGTCAATCTTATTTGGCCTTGCCCATTATTTGCTGAGACTTCATAAGTATTGATATTTACAATTGACATTCTTAAACTGTTCTTCATAGCTCACTTTGAACATACGTTCCACTATCATTCTTTTTTGCTTTAATATAGACATGTTTAGAAGTAAGATCATGCGAGCTAACATGAAATCCAGTGTCTTTCCCACACCGAAAAGAGGGGATTCACCGATTAAATTAATCTAGATCATGTGATATAGTCATGAATTCCAGTGTCTGCCCCACACTGAAAAGGGGTGATTCGCGGCTAACGAGAATCCATTTCAGGTGTTCACTCCACACAAAAAAGGAGTGGCTCACGGCTATAGTGAACCCAGAACACGCTTTCAACATTAATCGACATCGATCATGTGAGCTAAACATGAAATCCAGTGTCTACCCCACACCGAAAGAGGTGATCTCACAAGGCAAGGTGAGATCGCAACATACCTAGCTCTCTTAGGTGGAAACCACAGGGTAGTTCCTATGTTCCTGCACATGAAAGCACATTCTCATAACTAGTCTATTGTTGATTTTTCACTTTCATTATCTTCTTTATCTTTTAAAGTTGACTCAAACATTATGGAAGCTTTCTTATAGATTGAGATTTATTTACTCTATTGATGACTTGTAGTCCTTACTTTACATTGATGAAATGTGAATTGTCCTTACATATCATTCTTTGGTGTGAATGAGACTAGTTTCACACATTCTAACACCTTCATTCATGAGAATTTTTAACATAGTATCTTAGGTGTAAGTGAGGCTTGTCTCACTTCCTTTAACACCTCATTCTGGTCATCTATTTAACATAGACCTCATTAGTTATTTTATTACTCACGTTACTTACTCAGTTTAATGTTGTAGTTGTATATCATCGATTATGGACCCTCAGCACTTCATTAAATAAGTTTCATAAGTTCATATATCATTCTCGTAGAACATGTTTGGAGTTTTTCCAATGAATGTCATGCTCTTTGATATGGATTCATTGATTTAGTATAGAAGTGCTTATGTTGTCATTTCTTTACTATAACTACACAAGATTGTCATATGATTGGTCTTGGCCTAAACACTTGGATATTAAACTTCATAACCATTTATGTTGGCATAAGCCAATTATACGTGTGTTCATATTCAATTTTAATATGTATGAACTATTATCCAATACTTTTATCATTAAGCATAAATTTATAGCCATTTCCATGCATCCTTTTTGAAACAATGTATTGTTAGCCAATTTATTGGCATGAGATAAGTAATACACTCAAGATGTGAGTTCATGGAGTTCCTTTTAACCAATCTTAGTTCATGACTTTAGGGATAGTGTTTTCAAAAAACATGGACAGCGTCCTATTAATACTTGATTGAAATATCATCTTCATAACATCACAATAACAACAAGTCAACATTCGGACAAACACATCAACACATTAACATTTACGGACGTAACTAGAATATCCTCGATTCTTAATTCACATTGTAAACATTTAACTTCATACGATTACAATTCCATAGGTTCAATAGACAGTCATTATTAAAAAAACACTACACATTAAGATCATCCAACACCACATACCAACAACATGATCTTCAACCTATTCAACATTGAAATCGTACAGGGATACTAGGGAAAGGATGTTCGACGAGAACGATGAGAACAACCCTAGTTATTAAGATCTCATGAATCATCCGAAGGAAATTAATCTTGGAGAAATAATTCCAGGAGAGAAACCCATACCATATGCAGAACATAATCTTAGAAGACAACCATGTCTAGCTCGCATGGTCTATGTCGATTAAACTAATTGCCACAAAAGAATTGATTGAACTAAAAAAATGTACTACTTAGGGTTGATGGTGGTATGGGACGCTATCTACTCATTATACTAGGTCTGACCTTCCAAAAGGGGGATATTTGGTGCCAAACCTTCTAAAAGAATGTACTACTTAGTGAAGGTGGTGGTTTCGGATGCTGTCTACTCAATGTACTGAGTAGGCATTCCGGAAGGGAATACTTTGGTGGTTTGTTGGGTGACTTTTTGTAACGACCTGTTTAGTCGTTTTGAGCAACAGATTTTATTCTGGAAAAACTGGCCAAGACTACGGACACCACGACGGACCGTCATAGGCACGACGGCCCGTCGAGGGTGTATCGTTTCAATATACTTAGGAATTCTGAAATAGGGCACTGAAAATCGACTCTCTGTAAATTGTGACGGACCTGCAGGACGTGCCGTCACAGCCACGACGAACCGTCGTGAGCTCACGTTGCAAAACACTTCAACTTTTGAGAATTTGGTACAAGAAACGAGTCTCTGACCGTCATGACGGAAGTGCAGGACGGACCGTCACAGTCCACTTGAGTTTTAAGAGACTGCAATAACCTGCGTGACGGACCGTCGCAGGCACAACGGGCCGTCACAGGTTGCGCAAATCCAAGGCAGAATCGGATTTCTTTACACGTTTTAAGGGACGTTTTGGACTATTCATTCCTTAATTATAAAGATTGAGGGTTAATATTAATAAGTCCAATTCTTGAGGGATAAAAGAGGTAACTTTGGGTTAATTAGTGGGGTATTATTGTCCTCTTTTACACTTAATTATATGTTAATTAGGGTAAAAGAAAGAGGGTTTGAATAAGAAAAATAGAAAGAACAAGAGAGAGAGAGAGGAGAACGAAACAAGAGGGGGAAAACGCATCTTTGAGGATTAGCTTGTTTGATCAATTCTTCGGTGGAGGTAGGTTATGGTTTTTACGATATTCGTAGTGAACTCTTAATGGTGAATGATATGTATTGATAGTATTGTAAACCCTGCTATGTGCTTAATTGTATGCTTGCATGATTGTGATTATGAAATTGTGATGAATTAACAAGCATGATGAAACTATTGAATCTCAAATCTTGAAAGAAACCCTAATTCACTTGTTAATGATGATGCCTTAGTGTAAAAGAAGGCTTGATAAATTATATAATGAGAATGATGATGCCTTAGTGTAAAAGAAGGCTTGATAAATTATATAATGAGATTGATGATGCCTTAGTGTGAAAGAAGGCTTGATGAATTAGGGGATCGGGTGCCACGTTCCGGTACCAGGATAGAATGAGGATCGGAGTGTCACGTTCCGACACTAGGATAGAATATGGATCGGGTGCCACGTTCCGGTACCAGGATAGTATATGAGGATCGGAGTGTCACGTTCCGACACCAGGATAGAATATGGATCGGGTGCCACGTTCCGGTACCAGGATAGAAATAGAGGATCGGGTGCCACGTTCCGGTACCAGGATAGAATGAATATGAGGATCGGAGTGTCACGTTCCGATACCAGGATAGAATATGGATCGGGTGCCACGTTCCGGTACCAGGATAGTATATGAGGATCGGAGTGCCACGTTCCGGCACCAGGGTAGAATATGGATCGGAGTGTCACGTACCGACACAAGAGGAAGAAAGATAATGAATCTTGAAAGATAATGAATATACTCAATCTAATGAATTATTTCCCAAATGAGTATGGTATTGAGGCTTGAGTCCTCATGTGTGAACTTGACGGTAATTGTTAATGATATAGTACTTGTTGTTGCTACATGTTAAGTATCATAGTTGATTTTATGATATTACTTAATATATATTATCTTCTATTTTGAGTTGGCCGATGATATCTACTCAGTACTTGTGGTTGTACTGACCCCCTACTTTTATGTTTTCTTCTTGTTATTTGTGTAATGCAGCAAACGTTCCGTCAACTTCAACACAACAGTAATTCGAGCCAGTTTTCGTCATACCGGATCTCTGGGTGAGCTAACGCTTCTAGCTTGGATTGGATCTTCTTCTGCAAGTCTTGATGCCTTGACTTCCGGCATGGACTAGTTCTTATGTATTTTTAGCTTCTTAGACATTCTTAGATAGTAATTTGAGATAGATGTTCTTGTGATGATGACTTCAAGATTTTGGGGATAATAATAATAGTTTGAATTGTTTTTATTAATGAGATTAAGTCTTCCGCATTACTTTTGTTGATATTGTATTAAAATGTTAAGGTTTAGATTGGTTGGTTCGCTCACATAGGAGGGTGAATGTGGGTGCCAGTCGCGTCCCCGATTTGGGTCGTGACAAACTTGGTATCAGAGCATTAGGTTCATTGGTCTCATCACAAGAACGAGTCTAGTAGAGTCTTAAGGAACGGTAGGGGGATGCCTTTACTTTTCTTTGAGAGGCTATAAGACTTTAGGAAAATTCCATTCTTTCATTCTTTCTTTCGTGCTACTACTTGAGTCCAATTGGTATCTAGGTAATACAAATTGGTATCTGACCATCTTCACTCTATTTCGCAGATGGTTAGAACTAGAGAAACGACCGCACCAGTAGCAACAACGGAAAGACAAGAAACGACTGAGCCAGCCACTGGGGCTGTGGCTCGAGGAAGAACAGCGGCAAGAAGCCGTGGAAGAGGTTGTGGGAGGACGTCCTCTAGAGGAAGAGGACGAGCACCTAGCCCATATGATACTAGGGCAGTGACTCCTCCACCGACCGAGGAGGTGATAAGAGAGGGTGAGGAAGAGGAGAATGAACAAGTGCAAAATGAGGAATTGCCACCCCAACCTACCCCAGAGATGATCAATCAGGTTCTTGCTTATCTTAGCGGGTTATCTGATCAGGGTCAGGCACCTCCAGTGGTTTCTGCACCAACACCTCCAGTTTCAGAGATACGTAATGCGGCTACTATGGCTCCCCGCATGGATGCAACATTGGAGATAGGCACATTTCCACGTCTGACTACTGGGCCTATAATGACAAACGATCAGCATGAACTTTTCAGTAAGTTCTTGAAATTGAAACCTCCAGTCTTTAAGGGTGCAGAATCAGAGGATGCCTACGATTTTCTGGTTGACTGTCATGAGCTACTACACAAGATGGGTATAGTAGAACGGTTTGGCGTTGAGTTCGTGAGCTATCAGTTTCAAGGGAACGCCAAAATGTGGTGGCGGTCACATGTTGAGTGTCAACCAACAGAGGCACCACCTATGACTTGGGAATCATTCTCTAGCTTGTTTATGGAGAAGTATATCCCAAGGACTCTGAGAGATAGAAAAAGGGATGAGTTCTTGAGTCTAGAGCAAGGAAGGATGACAGTTAACGCATATGAGGCTAAATTTCGCGCACTATCCAGATATGCCACCCAACTTTGTTTCAGTCCACAAGAACGGATTCGCCGTTTTGTGAAGGGGTTGAGGTCAGAATTATGGATTTCGGCCTTACAGATAGCGGCTACGGCAAAATCCTTCAAAGAGGTGGTAGACTTTGTGATAGAGGTGGAAGGAGTGAAGCCAGACGACTTCACCACGACATCGACATCGAAGAGGTTTCGAAAGGGAGGTGAGTTCAACGGTTCATATACTAGAGGATAGAGTTCTGGAGGTTACTCAGTTCGACCCATTCAGTCTTCACTACAGACTGTGGTTGGGGGTCCACCTCAGAACGGTCAACACTTCTCTGAGAGGCCGATGCGTGAACCCAGAGAATTTTATGGATGTGGAGAGATTGGACACATTAAGAGGTATTGTCCAAACCAGAGTTACAGACCCCCGATAGCTAGAGGTAGAGGTGGTCATGGTAGAGGCCGTTATTCTGGAGGACGCGGTGGTCGAGGTAATGGTGGCCACCAAAACGGCCGAGGAGATGGGCAAACTGGAACCACTACTACGCAACATGGTAGGGGCAACGGACAGACAAATAATGGGGCCCATTGTTACGCTTTTCCTGGGAGATCTGAAGCGGAGGCATCAGATGCTGTCATCACATGTAACCTTTTGATTTGTGATCGCATGGCTTCCGTATTGTTTGATCCTGGATCCACATTTTCTTATGTATCTTCCTCATTTTCTAATGGTCTAAATTTACATTGTGAATTACTTGACATGCCTATTCGTGTTTCTACTCCGGTGGGTGAGTCTGTGATAGTTAGAAAGGTGTATAGGTCTTGTTTGGTGAATTTTCTAGGGAGCAACACTTATCTAGATTTGGTTATTTTAGAAATGGGTGACTTTGATTTAATTCTGGGTATGACTTGGTTTTCTCCGAATTTTGCGATTTTGGATTGTAATGCTAAAACTGTGACGTTAGCCAAGCCTGGGGCAGATCCGTTAGTATGGGAGGGCGACTACACTTCCAATCCGGTTCGTATCGTGTCCTTTCTTCGTGCTCAGAAGATGGTTAGTAAGGGTTGTTTAACTTTCTTGGCACATCTCAGGGATGACACTACCCAAGTACCCTCAATTGAGTCGGTTTCGGTGGTCCGTGAATTTTTGGATGTGTTCCCTGCAGATCTTCCGGGTATGCCACCGGCTAGGGATATTGACTTCTGTATCGATCTTGAACCGGGCACTCGCCCCATTTCTATACCCCCTTATAGAATGGCTCCCGCGGAGTTAAGAGAGTTAAAAGCACAACTTCAAGAGTTGTTGAGCAAAGGCTTCATTAGACCAAGTGCATCTCCTTGGGGTGCTCCGGTTTTGTTTGTAAAGAAGAAGGATGGGAGTTTCCGAATGTGCATAGATTACCGACAGTTGAACAAAATAACTATTAAGAACAAGTACCCCATTCCCCGCATTGATAACTTGTTCGATCAGTTATAAGGTGCTTTTGTCTTCTCTAAAATTGACTTGAGGTCCGGTTATCACCAATTGAAAATACGAGCAACGGATGTGCCAAAGACTGCTTTTCGAACTAGGTATGGGCATTATGAATTTGTGGTAATGTCTTTTGGTCTTACGAATGCCCTTGCTGCCTTCATGAGCTTGATGAACGGGATTTTCAAGCCATATCTGGATCTCTTTGTGATCGTGTTTATTGATGATATACTAATATACGCCAAGAGTATGAAGGAACATGAGGAGCATTTGAAAATGGTGTTAGAGTTGTTCAGAAAGAAAAAGCTTTATGCGAAATTCTCCAAGTGTGAGTTTTGGGTAGATTCAGTGTCCTTCTTGGGGCACGTGGTTTCTAAGGATGGAGTGATGGTGGATCCATCTAAGATTGAGACGGTAAAGAATTGGGGAAGACCTACTAATGTGTCAGAAATAAGGAGTTTTGTTGGGTTAGCTAGCTACTACCGCTGATTCATCAAGGGATTCTCTTCTATTGCTTCCTAATTGACGAACTTGACTAAGCAGAATGTTCCATTTGTATGGTCAGATGAATGTGAGGAAAGCTTTCAGAAGCTTAAGACTTTGTTGACTACCGCACCAATTCTTACCTTGCTAGTAGAGGGTAAAAACTTCATTGTTTATTGTGATGCATCCTATTCTGGGTTGGGTGCAGTGCTAATGCAAGACAAGAATGTGATTGCTTATGCTTCGAGGCAATTAAAGGTGCATGAAAATAACTATCCGACCCATGATTTGGAGTTGGCTGCAGTAGTATTTGCACTAAAGCAATGGAGACACTATTTGTATGGGGTTAAGTGTGAGGTCTATACGGACCATCGTAGCCTACAGTATGTATTCACTCAGAAAGACTTGAACTTGAGACAGAGGAGATGGATGGAACTATTGAAGGACTACGACATCACTATCTTGTATCATCCGGGAAAAGCGAATGTTGTGGCGGATGCTCTAAGTAGAAAGGCCGGAAGCATGGGAAGTCTAGCTCATTTGCAAGTATCTAGACGCCCATTGGCTAGAGAGGTGCAGATTCTGGCTAATGACCTTATGAGGTTAAAAATAAATGAGAAGGGAGGATTGTTAGCTTGTGTAGAGGCAAGATCTTCTTTTCTTGACCGGATTAAGGGGAAACAGTTTGATGATGAGAAACTAAGGCGAATTCGAGATAAAGTGTTACAAGGAGAGGCTAAAAAGGCAAAAATTGATGAGGAAGGCGTTTTGAGGATTAAGGGAAGGGTATGTGTACCCCGCGTCGATGATTTGATCACCAATATTCTGACAGAGGCTCATAGTTCCGGATATTCTATACATCCTGGTGCAACCAAGATGTATTGCGACCTAAAGCAACACTTCTGGTGGAGTAGAATGAAGCGAGATATTGTTGAGTTTGTTGCCAAATGTCCAAATTGTCAACAAGTAAAGTATGAACACCAGAGGCCCGGAGGAACACTTCAGAGAATGCCCATTCCTGAATGGAAGTGGGAGAGAATCGCAATGGACTTTGTGGTTGGTCTTCCAAAGACATTGAGTAAGTTTGATTCTATTTGGGTAATCGTGGATAGATTAACTAAGTCCGCTCACGTCATTCCGGTCAAGGTGACCTACAATGCAGAGAAGTTAGCAAAAATCTACATCTCAGAAATCGTTCGATTGCATGGAGTTCCAATCTCCATCATATCAGATAGAGGTACGCAGTTTACCGCTAAGTTCTGGAGGACATTACATGCTGAATTAGGTACTAGGTTGGACCTTAGTAGTGCATTTCACCCTCAGACTGATGGTCAGTCTGAGTGAACGATTCAAGTGTTGGAGGATATGCTTCGTGCATGTGTGATAGAGTTTGGTGGCCATTGGGATAGCTTCTTACCTTTGGCAGAGTTTTCATACAATAATAGCTATCACTCCAGTATTGATATGGCTCCATTTGAAGCATTGTATGGGAGGAGGTGTAGGTCTCCCATTGGTTGGTTTGATGCATTTGAGGTTAGACCGTGGGGTACTGACCTGTTGAGAGATTCTATGGAGAAGGTGAAATCTATCCAAGAAAAGCTTCTAGCGGCGCAAAGTAGACAAAAGGAGTATGCAGACCGAAAGGTTAGAGACTTGGAGTTCATGGAAGGTGAACAAGTCTTGTTGAAGGTTTCACCCATGAAAGGGGTGATGCGGTTTGGAAAAAGGGGTAAGTTAAGTCCAAGGTATATTGGACCATTTGAGGTACTAAAGCGAATAGGGGAGGTGGCTTATGAATTAGCTTTGCCCCCAGGGCTGTCCGGAGTGCATCCGGTATTTCATGTGTCCATGTTGAAAAGATACCACGGAGATGGAAACTACATTATCCGTTGGGATTCAGTTTTGCTTGATGAGAATTTGACTTATGAGGAGGAACCAGTGGCTATTTTCGATAGAGAGGTTCGCAAGTTGAGATCGAGAGAAATTGCATCCGTCAAGGTTCAATGGAAGAATCGACCGGTTGAAGAAGCCACTTGGGAGAAGGAGGCAGATATGCAAGAAAAATACCCACATCTGTTTACAGATTCAAGTACTCCTTTTCGCCATTGTTTTTCTTCTTTTGATCTTTGGGGACGAACGATGGGTAAATTGGTATCTATTGTAACGACCTGTTTAGTCGTTTTGAGCAGCAGATTTTATTCTGGAAAAACTGGCCAAGACTACGGACACCACGACGGACCGTCATAGGCACGACGGCCCGTCGAGGGTGTATCGTTTCAATATACTTAAGAATTCTGAAATAGGGCACTGAAAATCGACTCTCTGTAAATTGTGACGGACCTGCAGGATGTGCCGTCACAGCCACGACGAACCGTCGTGAGCTCACGTTGCAAAACACTTCAACTTTTGAGAATTTGGTACAAGAAACGAGTCTCTGACCGTCATGACGGAAGTGCAGGACGGACCGTCACAGTCCACTTGAGTTTTAAGAGACTGCGACGACCTGCGTGACGGACCGTCGCAGGCACGACGGGCCGTCACAGGTTGCGCAAATCCCAGGCAGAATCGGATTTCTTTACACGTTTTAAGGGACGTTTTGGACTATTCTTTCCTTAATTATAAAGATTGAGGGTTAATATTAATAAGTCCAATTCTTGAGGAATAAAAGAGGTAACTTTGGGTTAATTAGTGGGGTATTATTGTCCTCTTTTACACTTAATTATATGTTAATTAGGGTAAAAGAAAGAGGGTTTGAATAAGAAAAATAGAAAGAACAAGATAGAGAGAGGAGAACGAAACAAGAGGAGGAAAAATGCAGCTTTGAGGATTAGCTTGTTTGATCAATTCTTCGGTGGAGGTAGGTTATGGTTTTTACGATATTCGTAGTGAACTCTTAATGGTGAATGATATGTATTGATAGTATTGTTAACCCTGCTATGTGCTTAATTGTATGCTTGCATGATTGTGATTATGAAATTGTGATGAATTAACAAGCATGATGAAACTATTGAATCCCAAATCTTGAAAGAAACCCTAATTCACTTGTTAATGATGATGCCTTAGTGTAAAAGAAGGCTTGATAAATTATATAATGAGAATGATGATGCCTTAGTGTAAAAGAAGGCTTGATAAATTATATAATGAGATTGATGATGCCTTAGTGTGAAAGAAGGCTTGATGAATTAGGGGATCGGGTGCCACGTTCCGGTACCAGGATAGAATGAGGATCGGAGTGTCACGTTCCGACACCAGGATAGAATATGGATCGGGTGCCACGTTTCAGTACCAGAATAGTATATGAGGATCGGAGTGTCACGTTCCGACACCAGGATAGAATATGGATCGGGTGCCACGTTCCGATACCAGGATAGAAATAGAGGATCGGGTGCCACGTTCCGGTACCAGGATAGAATGAATATGAGGATCGGAGTGTCACGTTCCGACACCAGGATAGAATATGGATCGGGTGCCACGTTCCGGTACCAGGATAGTATATGAGGATCGGAGTGCCACGTTCCGGCACCAGGGTAAAATATGGATCGGAGTGTCACGTACCGACACAAGAGGAAGAAAGATAATGAATCTTGAAAGATAATGAATATACTCAATCTAATGAATTAATTCCCAAATGAGTATGGTATTGAGGCTTGAGTCCTCATGTGTGAACTTGACGGTAATTGTTAATGATATAGTACTTGTTGTTGCTACATGTTAAGTATCATAGTTGATTTTATGATATTACTTGATATATATTATCTTCTATTTTGAGTTGGCCGATGATATCTACTCAGTACTTGTGGTTGTACTGACCCCCTACTTTTATTTTTTCTTCTTGTTATTTGTGTAATGCAGCAAACGTTCCGTCAACTTCAACACAACAGTAATTCGAGCCAGTATTCGTCATACCGGATCTCTGGGTGAGCTAACGCTTCTAGCTTGGACTGGATCTTCTTCTGCAAGTCTTGATGCCTTGACTTTCGGCATGGACTAGTTCTTATGTATTTTTAGCTTCTTAGACATTCTTAAATAGTAATTTGAGATAGATGTTCTTCTGATGATGACTTTTAGATTTTGGGGATAATAATAATAGTTTGAATTGTTTTTATTAATGAGATTAAGTCTTCTGCATTACTTTTGTTGATATTGTATTAAAATGTTAAGGTTTAGATTTGTTGGTTCGCTCACATAGGAGGGTGAATGTGGGTGCCAGTCGCGTCCCCGATTTGGGTCGTGACACTTTTAATGTCTTGACATTGATTGAGGGGCTTGTTTCTCCCATGTTGAGTAAGCCAAAAGGGATTGTCTTGAGGATTTCTTTGGTGTATTGAAGGAGGCATATGCGTACTTCCTTCATGTCTTACCTTAGTGAGTCTTAGGATAATCCCAAGGTAAGGAAACTCTTACGGAAATTGATTTGACTTTATATTCCACTTTGCCTTGGAATTTCAGTCATTTAGAATAGGATAGTTCATTTTAATTTCTAAAGTTTAATACATTATGAATGCTTTAAATGATTCATTGTAAATGTTCAAATTGATTTACTGTAAATGCTTAGGGAGTTCACTGTAATTTGCAATGTAAGAACCCAAAATAAGATACGGTGTCTAGAGACTAATATGTTTGTCTTAAGGTTATAAGGTAACAAAATGTCTTATAATATGGTTTATAGTCAGTGTGTAAATTTTGAACTCATTTGGAAGTTGAACGTCAAGGGACAACCAAAACGCTCAACGACTAGTCACCCATGTACCTCATGTGTCTATGCATGATCCTACTAGTGTTTCATGAGATTATGAAGTATTTAAATGATTTATAATGATTTTTAATGGTCCTAATTTAAATTTCTAGAATTTTGGAGGTCAAACGACCAAGAATGTCCAAGGCATTCAAAAGAATAGCCCTTAGGACGCTCAACGTGTTTCTTGATGGGGTTTTGCTTGTTTAGATGAGTTGCAGGTTTTTGTTTTGAGTTAAAATTATGTGGAAGGTAAAAAAATTATTAAGGTTTGTATTCAACATTGAAACATCTGGGTACAACCTCTAAAGAGCACCGCAAAAGGCCCCACAAGAAGGCCCCAAGGCAGGTCGAGACACTGCCCTGGTAGTGTCAATCGACGGACCAAAATACTGCTCGTTTGTCAACAATTGGACCGTTGGTAAGGTATCGTCGACTGTAAATTACCTTGGGAAGGTATCAAGTCAATAATTGGTTAAGTACCAATCAATTGAAGCCTAGGCACGGCCCGTTTACTGACTAAAGCCGCGTAGGTGCCTCCGTCGATAGTGGCCTACAACTTACTGTATACGTCTGTTTTTCTTAATGGGTGAATGGAAATTTAACCCAAGTCCTAAACTAACCCTAAAAGTTTTATTTATCTATTTTTGGGTGTATATAAGTCATCAAAAACGTGATCACCCTATTCTAGAATCCTCTCATACGATTGAAGCCTTTCCCTCCAAAAATATTTCCCTTCAAACCTCCATTGTTTGTGAGGCTCCATAACATCTTGGATCTGAGTTTTATATATATGAATCATCAAGTTTTATAGGATTTCAACTAGATAATGTTATGGTGATTCTTCATCTCTAGTTATCCTTCAATCTAGAGAGTTAATCTCGTATGTTTCAAAGAGAAAAATATTATCAAGTGCTTCTTCTTCATTCTAGCCATGGGTTCTTTCTTAAATTGATTTCAAAATCATAATATAAAAGTATTGATGATTATCTACAATTTTGACATGATTTTCAATCCTAATGCATGATGAACTCATGCTCTTTCACAAACTCGATTTTAGCCTATGTATGGCTCTATGATCTTATGTGTTATCGATTGAATTATGATTCTATTACGTTTAAGTGGCTATATATAATGTTATTTACATGACTTGATCATGATTTTCTGATGAAGAATCCATGTGGATCCATGTATGAACAGTTGAACATGCCTAGCTTAGAATTCTAGGAATTCTCTCTAACATGGCCCTTTTTATGATTAAATGTTGAACTCAATTATGTTGTGGTTCTTGTTGTTAATGTTTTAGGCCAATATTATGGTTGAGTTTTGGAAATAAATCTTGTATTATAAAAATAAACAAGGCTTGGTTCGAATTAATCAAAGTTATTCTAGTCTATGGAGTTGTTACTTGTGATTTTGACATTAGGTTAGTTGCTATATGAATTGGTCATGGTTAATGTCAATAGCTGCTGCCTATAACGATATATGAGGACGAATTATATTTAATGAACACAATATGGGACAATTCATTATAGTTTGAATAGTATTAATCTATGTAAACTTACCTACCATGAACTCCTTATATAAAACATGCTTGTGTCGACCTTAATGACAATTGTAGTAGTGTCTCATCGAAACAATGATTTCATTAGCTACTGACTAGCATATAATTTATTGGTAAAATATGATTCATGATCAATACTTTGGTAAAATTCTTAAGATGGCCTATTTTCACTACTTTACATTTAATTGAGAGTTAAATGCCTACATGGTATCTTGATCTTGAAGTGCTTAAGCATGTTTTCATTGTTGACTAAGTGTAGTATTATCAACTTCCTTAGAGTTATATGATTCAAGAAATGTGATATAAAATCCATATAAAAAGAAATTGGCTAATGGTCTATGTTCTTCTACTTCCTAGTACATGTGAGATGCCTTGTATTATGGTATAGTATGATCTAGTAGCGACTTGTATATGGTTTCTTTTATGATTCAAGTACATTTAGCTACTTCCCTATATATAAATTGTTGATCAAAGGGTGTATTGATCAATGTTGGTCAAAAGGGTTGATGAATTGGTAAGGTCTACTCTTTCTCTCTACTTCCTATATCATAGTAATGTTGATGAAGCCTTGTATGGCATTGTGTTGTATGGTCAATTTTATGGTGACGGTGTTTACTTTATTGTTAATATGTACATGTGTTGATCATGGACTTGAAGGCATATTGATGAATATATCAACATGTGCTTAGGATGATACTCTTAGAAAATTATGCCTACTTTCCTATTTTAGTTGTAATCTAGGGTGTATGGCTATTGTATAAGAATGTATATATCCATGTTAGGGTGAATTATAGGTGCTTCCATTAATGATTTAAATAGTTAATAATTCCTTACCTATGTACCCACATGTGAATGCATGAATAACACAAGTTAGGAGTCCTAGGTGTAATATGAAGTTGACTGGTCTTCTATGCTATTGTTTGTAATATGGTCTAAGAGGGTGTATGCCTAGATATGTTATTTGTAGCCATTCTGTGATCATGTTGACCAATGTACACACAGACTCATTTACATGCATGTTACAAGTAGTATAGGTCATGGTGTCTATATGAAAGGTTGTTCTCATATTCACTAATGTCTACTACTATGCATATAAAGTAGATGTATGTGAAGTATGTTATATATTCCTCAGTAGGATAACTTGATATGTGTACTAGTATGGGAAAGGGATGGTACTTTGCCTATGCATAGCACATGTGTATCTTGATAGGATAGTTCTAATTTTGGTTTCTATATGTATGAATATGAATGTATGAACTTATGTGACTTAATGTGTTATGTGAAGGGTTTGCTCACATATATGTATACACACACACATGTGTGTGAATATATATTCAAGAGAGGGGACTTGAAGGATGTATTCATATGTACCCTAAACTATATGATGGTTTACATGTGTTATGTTCATGTGAATGGATTCTTTACATGATTTAGGTTGATGAACATCCATCTATGACCTATGTGTTAAGCATATGAGGAGATGACTCTCCTAAACCTATGTTTTATAAAGAAAAAATATAATAAAGGATTTCAATAAAAGGAACTTAGGTTAGCACTGACTGAACTTGAATATGAGTGTGTGTCCCATCCTATGGTAGGATGGCAAGTCACCATAAATCTCATGAGGTGGATAAAAACAATGCCTCAATGTGCATAAATAGGATTTCCATAAGTGAATAACTACAATGCCTAAATGGTCATAAAAAAGAAGGTTTCCACATGCACCTCCAAGTTCCATAACTATATTGCCAAGGATACTAGATAGTTGATCTACCTTCAATGCTACGTCACATTTTGTTCTACTTTGGCCGATAGACTTTCGTTGTGAGGTTCTATCACACCGGATTTCATGTTTAGCATCACACGGTCTATATCAGTTAAGGCTATGGACTCCTTAAAGTAAAATGAACAATAGAAGTTAATGACTACGACCCTAACTAGAATGACTTAAGGGAGATTTTACTTAGGATAGGTTGAAGTAGTGAACCCATCTAGATATTGAACAATTAGATCCTTAGGAAGTTCTAGAAAGGTGTTGCAATGCATGTTACTATTTATGTGTTTCTTTTGCATGATGTTGTCGTATTCGTCTACTTCTTATGAAGATGTGCATTATATGAGTCTTTATAAATGATGTTGATCTTGTTGACTATATAATGAAGGTCTTGACTTAATTATGTCTATGTTATATGATACTTCTATGATGGTATATGTCGTCTTTTGTAGATGATATGTAGGGTTTTCCTTGTGATCCTCAGGTGATACATTGCACCAAGTATCCCGAAAGGATTACTTAGGAGACTATTGATTTAAAAGGAAGAGTTTACTTTTAATGGGATTGAGCTCACTATAAAGTGACCTCAAATTGGACTTAAATTCTATATGTGCTTTTCTATGATTTTTGGCCTTTGGTTCTGTTTCTATGAAGTATGAAAATGATGTACATGCTATTTTTTAAAGTTTTCATAAGTATTTACTAAAAAGGCATGAAATATGATTTTCAAGAAAAATGTCCCTTTTAAATGCATATTTTTGCATGGTTGCCTTACTTAGTGCATTCTTGTAGTAATATCATTCTTCTCTACTATTTACACAAAGTGTAGGTTATGGATTCTTAAAAGATATCTTGAATGGTTAAGAACTTGATAGGTTATTCCAAAGATCAAGGAAAAGAATCCTTAAGTCCAGGGATGTCCTAATGTGTAGTTATTGTAAAGTCTATTAAATATTGTTTAGCTTTTTATTAGATATTAAGGGTCGTGTCCCTAATGTATTCTAATGTTGTTGAGTCTATGATGGCCAAGAGACTTAGAGTCTTTATATGCATTATTACTTATATTTTTTTATGTATATGATGTAAAGTTTCTAGCATATGAGGTGCTATGATAAGTTTTATGTTTTCCGCTAAATTTACTATGTTGATGCGATGAATGATAACTATGGGCTTGTGTAAGACCTCTGAGAGGTCAAGTACGCCATGTTACTTCTAGGGGGGGTGCTCCCCGGGTGTGAATACGTAGTATCAGAGCACAAGATTTTTAAGGGTGGTTTAGGGTCCAAGAAGTCTCATATTGTCATGTCTTGTAGAGTCTTTAATCATTGGTGGTAAGTCTAAACAAATCAAATTGTACGAGAGTCTATAGGACTATAGAGATTCCCTTCTTCATAATTCTTATGTCGTGCAATAGAACTTAACTCTATAAGATCTCTCTCTTATGTTTTCTTCTCCGGTGGTCTTTTCGATATGATTTCTTAGATGATATTGTTCTTTATACTTGAGGGAGAAAAGGTGAGTTAAATGCTTCTCATGGTTTATGGTCTAAATGAGTATTTCTGAAAGTGAATTTTGGTATGTTTTGATGATGTAATGTCAATTGTGGCTATATATGAAAACTATGTGAAATATCATGTTATGTTCAAAAACACGTGTCATGATATATTTAATGTATGTTTGAAGTTATTAAGGATAAAATGAGTTCTTTAGAATGGTGTGTTCCCAAAAGGTTTTGCATGATAGTAGCCTTATGCTATGAATTGAACTTGAAATGCTTAGTGACTACCTATAGAAGGATGCTACCCTAAGAACATGTGCTTAAAAGTGTTCAATATTTCCCTTTGTATCTATGTAGTCTATGATAAGTAACCTAGAATGGATTGGAGTCCTTTACATAGACTTGATCTTATGTGTGATGATAGTATGCGTGGCTTTGTATGATGAGCTGATGATGTTTTGTATCTCATATTGTCATTCTATTCCATCAATTGCCTAAATGTTGCATTTTTTGAATTTGAAAGCATTCTCACTTTAATAATAAGAGAATTTACTGTAGATTTTTGAAAAATCAACTAAATTCTTCTATTATTGGAAGTTGTCGAAATGTATATGAACATGATAATGAATGTAAAAAGGATATTTTCTATTTGGAATGAAGAATGAGAGTCTTATGGGATGATGAGTCGTAGGTTTTTTTTCTAACTTCTTATTATGTTGTGAGTCCCTTTATGTTGTGGAATTGATGTTTCCCTAGACTTAAGGGTTGCACTCTTACCTTTGAAGGGTGATGATGTGAGTTTGATTGACCTAGAATTTAACTTATATTAATGTTGAAAGAAAAGAAAAGTCCTTGTGACTAATTCTACCTGTTGTCTTCCCCTAATGATGTATCACCTTGGTATCTATGTATTGTATGAAAACCCTAAGTGGTTGACTTACTGTAAATACCTTCTAAAGTTGTAATAACTTTTAAATGATGAAAATTAAGGTTGCTAAGTTAAGATCCTATTAAGTTTGGGTTAAGTTGATCTTAATTGAGTTTACCATAAGTGGGGGATGGTGATGTAGTAGTAAGGTTGTAGATATTTTCTACCGTTTACCTTCTACATTAGCTTGAACTTGAATTTGTTTAATTTAAGTAAGCTTTTGAAAGAATAAGAGTTTTGCATAAAGTATGAATTGCATGACCTTATATGTTTTTAATGTATTGATTGACATTACCTTAAAGATATTATGTAGGTTCCAAAGTGCATGAAAGAAATTTTTTGATAAAATCCATGTTTTCTAATGTTAAATTGCATCTTGATATGCTAGTTGTGCATTGTACATCATGAGTTAATATAACAAACATGATAGAAGTCACTTGTGAGGTGTAATGTTTAGCCTATTAATGTAAAGTTGGGTCTCTTTCAAATGAAATATGTTGTGTCTCTTGAAAACTATATGACTTTTATGATTTGGAATGCATAATTGTAGGCTCATTCTTAAAAATATAAAGCATGTTTAGCCAAGTGTTCATCTGTGTACCTATTATTTGTGTGATTATTCTCAAAATATGCTTGCTGTGAAGGTGAGTACTATGTTAGAAATTGACATTATGTGAAATTTCATCCTATTTGTTATGATGTGCTTGGTGTGACTTACCAGTTACATTTCACTAGGAAGAAAACTTGAGCATGTCTCGGTTCAAAAGTTGAGAATTTCTCAATTTTTAAAGGAAATTGACCTTGTACTTTGCTTATGTGTGAACTCATGATACATGTAAATGTGTTGAGGTGAAGGACATTCCTCAATGGACACCACTAAGCATGTTATGGTTGAGTATGACCTTCATGGCACTAGGTCTAACTAATGAAGATCTTTGTTGATTCAATTAACTCAACTCTATGTGCATTGATGTAAGAGTCCCTAAATTTGTTCTTGAGTGTTGTTTAAATTCTGCCTATGTGTGGCCTTGCAAGATGATCTCTAAATGAATTAAGGTGTAATGACCATATTGTAATTAGAAGTAAGATGTTCCTCCCAACACTATCAGAGCCTGTGTGTTTTATGCATTTAAAAGTGAGTGAGTAATGTGTAACAACCTTAAAATTGGCTACGCTAAATGATGCTTAGTGTGTCTAGAATGCATACGATCAGACTGAGTTCACACGGACTGATGCGCGTAGAACCAAACCTCCACACTCTTGCTACACCCAACCCAACTGACTTGGGGAGTTAGTAGAGCTATAAAAGATTGGGCGTAGCAAGCCACCAACGCCGTTGGACTAAACACACAGAATAATGATGTCAGGCGTGGCATGCCATCATCGTCCTATGTAAGCATATACGGTCGGGCGATGTCAGGCGTGGAATTCAATCATGGACCTTGGACAGGACACATGATAAGATGATGTCGGGCGTAGCATACCTTCGTTGCCATTGGACTGCACACAAGGACGGAGGATGTCGGGCGTGGCATGCCATCATCGCCCTAGTACAGCACACAAGGTCGGATGACATAAGGCGTGGCTTGTCATCATCGCCTTTGGACCGCACGCACAGATGGACGACGTAAGACATGGCATGACATTATCTCCCTTGGACTGCCCACAAGGACGAACGACGTTGAGCGTGGCAAGACATCATCTCCCTTGGACATCACATATAGTAGGATGATGTCAGGCGTGGCATGAGATAATATCCCTTGGACAATACAAATGATCGGACGTCGCATGCCTTTATCGCCCTTGGACAACACACATGGTCGAACGACGTTGGGCATGTCATGCCATCAATGACCTTGGACAGCATACAAAGTTGGATGACCTGGGATGTGGCATGTCATCACATCCCTTGGATAGCAAAAACGGTTGTACCATGTCAGTCGTGGTATGCCATCATCGCCCTTGGAAAATACACACGGTCCGACGATGTCGGGCGTGGCATACCATCATGGCCCTTGAAAAACAAACACGATTGAACGACGTTGGGAGTGGAATGCCTTCATTGCCCTTGTACTGCACACGAGGATGGACAACATCGAGCGGGGCATGCCATCATCGCCCTGCGACAACACATACAGTCGGACAATGTTAGGCGTGGCATGCAATCATCGCCTTTGAACAAGACACATGGTTGGACAACGTAGGGCCTGGTATTCTATCATAGCCCTTGGACTGTAAACACGCTCGAACGACGTATGGCATGGAATGTAATCATAGCCATTGGATAGAACACAAGGTCGAACGACGTCGGGTGTTGCATGCCATCATCGCCATTGCACTGCACACACAAATGAATGATGTCGCGCGTGGCATCACATAATGGTCGGTTGTGTTCTGCTTGCATCGGTCGTGGCTTGTGTGAAATTGGTTAAGCTCTAGTCGAAACATGTGGATGTTCATGTCATACATTAATCAAAGGAGTTTCAAACAACCTTCATTAATAAGAAAGATATTCATCTATTTTCCGTTATCATTTCTCAACTTTTCATCCCAAAGCGGCAGAACAGACCAAAGTACCCTAAAAGGGGGCGCGAGAGTGGGTGAAAGCCCTCTTGTGCTCCGACCCGGTCCCACCACGAGGCGCTATCTACAAGTAGGGTTGTTTGATAATGCAGCTGAAATCGGGCGGTGAATTCCATCCAAGGCTAAATAAAGGTGAGAGATCTAGAGTGAACATGTACCGCGAAGGAAAGATGAAAAGGACAATGAAAAGACAATCAAATAGTGTTTGAAATTGTTGGCAGGGAAGTCAATTAGGACTGGGGATGCACCGCGATCGAGTGCGGAATGATGACTAGCCGGTTTGCCGATCGACTCGGGGTGTGGACCAGCATGGATTTGGGGGATGACTATAGCGTGGAAAACGCATACCGTAATATCCCTTGGACAACACACACGTTCGGACAACGTCGGGCGTTTCCTGTCATCATCGCCCTTCGATAGAACAGGCGGTCTGATAATGTCGAGCGTTACATGGCCGCATGGCCCTTCGGCAGCACACACAGTCGAAAAACATCTGACGTGGCATATCATGATCGCCCTTGAACAACACACACAGTCGGATGATATCGGGCGTGATATGCCCGCGTAGCCCTTTGATAAAACAACGGTTGGACGATGTCAGAACTGGCATGAGATCATACCCCTTGGACAGCACACACGGTTGGACGATACCTGACGTGGCATGTCATAATATCCCTTGGACATCAAACGCGGTCAGACAACGTCTGGCGTGGTATGCCATCATAACCCTTCGACAACACACATGGTTGGACAACGTCGGGCATGACATGATATCATAGCCCTAGAAAAACACAAATGGTCAGACAACGTCAGGAGTGGCATGCCATCATTGCCCTTGGACTGCCCGCACGGATGGACGATGTCGGACATGGAATGCCATTATCGTCGTTGTACTGCACAAAAGGGCGTACGACGTCGGGCATCGCATGCCATCATCGCCCTTGGATAGCAAACATAGTAGGACGACGTCAGGAGTGGCATGCCATTATAGCCCTTGGACAATACAAATGGTCGGACGTTATCAGAAGTGGCATGCCATTATCATCGCTTGGACAGCACACACGGTTGGACGATGTCAGGCATGGCATGCCATCAAAGACCTTGGACAGCACGACGGTCAGACAACGTGGGACGTGGCATGTCATCATAGCACTTGGACAACACATTGTCAAACGACGTCGGGTGTGGTTTGACATCATCGCTCTTGAAAAAACACAAGGTCGAACAATATCAGTCGTGGCATACAATCATAGACCTTGGATAGCACACACATTCGGACAATGTCAGACATGGAATGCATTTATTACCATTGGACTGCACTCAAAGACAGACAACGTTGGGTGTAGCATGCCATCATCTCCCTTGGATACCGCACCCGGTAAGACAACGTCTGACGTGGCATGCAATAATCACCCTTGGACAACAGACACGGTCGAACGCCGTCGGGCATGGTGTTCCATCATAGAACTTTGACTGCACACACGGTTAGATGACGTTATGCATGGCATGTAACCATAGCCGTTTGATAGCACAATAGGTCAAACGACGTCGGGCATGGAATGCTATCATCGCCCTTGGATAGCACACACGGTATTACAACATCAGGCGTTGCATTCCATTATTTCCCTTGGACAAGAGACATGGTTGGATGATATTGGGCGTGTCATGTCATAATAACCCTTGGACAACAGAATTGGTCAGACGACGTCGGACATGGCATGCCATTATCTCCCTTGCACAACACACACTTGTCCGACAACATTGGGATCGGCATTCCATCAAAAACCTTGGGCACCACACACGGTCATACGATATCGAGCATGGTTGGACAACACAAACGGTCAAACGACGTTGGGCGTGGCATGCTGTCATTGCCATTTGAATACACTCATGGAGGAACGATGTTGGGTATGGCATGCTATTATCGTCATTTGAAAGAACATATGGTCAAACAATGTCGGGCGTATCATGCCATCATGGCCCTTGGACAACACACTTTGTCGAACGATGTCGGGTGTGGAATTACATTATCTCCCTTGGAACGCACTAACGTTCGGACGATGTCGGGCATGGCATATCATCATGATCCTTGGACAACACACATGGTATGATGATGTCAGGCGTCGCAAGCCTGCGTACCGCTTAGAATGCACACACGGTCGGACAACGTCGGGTGTGGCATGCCATCATAACCCTTGGACAGAGGAATTGTTCGAACGATGTCAGACGTGTCATACCATTATTTCCCTTGGACAAAACACATGGTCAAACGATGTCGGGAGTGGCATGCCATCAAACACCTTGGGCAGCACACACGGTTGGAAGATGTGGGGCGTGGTTTGTCATCATTGCCCTTAGACAGCACAAACAGTGGGAGGACGATGGGTGTGGTTTGCCATCGTCTTTGTTTGACTACAGACATGGAGGGACGAGTTAGGCTTGGCGTGCCGTCGTCATCCGATGAAACAACATATGGTCAGACGATGTTGGGCGTGACATGCAATGATGACCCTTGGACAACACAGTCGGTTGGACGATGTTGAACATGGCATGCCTTCATTGCCCTTGGACTGCACATAAAGAGGAACAATGTCGAGTGTGGCATGCCATCATCGCCCTTGGACAATACACACGGTCGGATGATGTCGGGCATAGAATGCCATCGACGCCGTTGGACTACACGGACGGACGGATGATGTCGGACATGGCATGGCATTATCGCCCTTTAACTGCACACAAGGACGGACAACGACAGGGGTGGCATGCCATCGTCGCCATTGGACAGCACACACAGCAGGAAAACGTCGAGCATGGCATGCCATCATAGCCATTTGATAATACAAATGGTTGGACAACGTAGGACGTGACATGCCATTAACGTCATTGGACAACACACGGGGTCGAACGACGTCGGGCATGGCATGACATCAATGACCTTGGACAACACACCTGGTCGGATGAGATAGAGTGTAGCATGTCATCATAGACCTTGGACAACACAAATATTCAAATGAGGTGGAGTGTAGCATGTCATCATAGACCATGGAAAACACAAATATTCGAACGATGTCGGGCATGGTATGCCATCAGCTCCTATGAAAAGCACAAATGTACGGATGATGTCGGGCGTGGAATGGCATCTTGGCCCTTCAACTAGAAACATGGTCAGATGACGTTGGGCGTGTCATGCCTTCATTGCCCTTGGACTGCACACAACGACGAAGGATGTCGGGCATCGTATTGCCATCATTTCCCTTGGACAGCACACACTGTTGGACAACGTCGGGCATGGCATCCATCATGGACCTTGGACAGCACACATGGTCAAACAATGTCGCGCATGGCTTGCCAGGGTAACCCTTGGACTGATCACATGGTCGGAGGAAGTCGGGCGTGCAATGCCATCATAGCCCTTTGATAGCAAAAACGGTCGGATGACGTCAGGAGTGGCATGTCATTATAGCCCTTAAGCAACACACACAATTGGACAACTTCAAACGTTTCATGCCATTATAGACCTTCGACAACACACACGTTTGGATGAAATTGGGCGTGGCATGATCATAAGGCTTGGACAACAGAATAGGTTGGAAGACATTAGACGTGGCATGTCATTATCAACCTTGGACAAAATACATAGTCGTACGACGTCAGGCGTTGTATTCCATTAAAGAACTTGGGCAGCACAAATGGTCGAACGACGTGGGGAGTGGCATGTTATCATAGCCCTTGGACAGGACAAACGGTCGGATGATGTCGGGCGTGATATGCCATCATCTACCTTGAAAAGATCACACGGTCGGACGATGTCTGGCGTGGCATGCCATCATGGACCTTGGACTACACACACGGTCGGATAACGTGGGGCGTGGCATGCCTTCATTCCCCTTGGACTGCAAACAAGTATGAACGACATCGGGTGTAGCATTCCAACATTTCCCTTAGATAGCACACACAATTTGACAATGTCGGGCGTGGCATACAATCATCGCCCTTGAACTGTATGCACGATCAGATGACGTGGGATGTGGCATTCTAACATAGATCTTAGACTACACACACGGTCGGATGATGTTAGACATGTCATGTTATCATAACCATTGGATAGAACATAAGGTTGAACGATGTTAGGCGTGGTATTCCATCATCGCATAAGACTGCACACACGAAAAGACGATGTTAGGCGTGGCACTACAGAACTATTGGTTGCCACATTCCCCCATCGGTCGTTTCTTGTGCGACATTAGTAGAGCTCTAGTTGAAACATGCTGATGTTTATGTTGTACATAAATTAAAGGAGTGTGAAACAACCTTCATAAATAACAAACATATTCACATATTTGCCATTATCTATTCTCAATGTTTCCGTCTCAAGTGGCGTACTATTAACAAGTACCGTGGAAGGGGGCGCCTGAGAGGGTGAAAGCACCATTGTGATCTGACCTTGTCACACCACAAGTCGCTATCTACAAGTCCGGTTACTAGGGAATGCATCCCATATTAGACGGTGAATTCCGTCCAAGTCTATCTAAGGGCTAGAGAACGAGAGTGAACATATACCGCAGGGAAAGATTAAAAGGACTTTTAAAAATCACTATAGTACTTGAAATTATCGGGAGGGAAGAGAATGGAGAACGGAGATGTGCCTTGGTCGAGTGTGGAACGATGATGAGTCGATCCTTCGATCTACTCAAGGCGTGGACCAACGTGGATTTAGGGGATGACCAAATCCCTGGTGTGGCATGAAATCATAGCCCTTGGACAACACACACGGTCAAACGACATCAGGCAATTCATTATCATCGCCCTGAGATAGCAGACGCGGTCATACGACGTCGGGCGTGGCATGCCTGCATGGACCTAAGGCAGCACACATGGTCGGACTATGTCGGGTGTGTCATGACATCATCACCCTTTGACTACACACACGGTTGCATGACGTCGGCCGTGATATGCAATCATAGACATTAGATAGCACACACTGAAAGATGAAGTTAGGTGTGGCATTCTAATAATTACCCTTCGACATCACACGCGGTCGGAAGACATCGGGCGTGACATGTCTTTATTACCTTTGGACAACACACATGGACGGACAATGTCGGGCATGGCATTCCATAATCGCCCTTGGACTAGATAAATTATCGAACGAATTTGGCTGTGTCATGTTATTATCTCCTATGGACAGAACACACTTATGGACGACGTTTGGCATGGTATGCTATAATCGCTCAGGGGTGGCATGCCATCATAGACCTTGGACTGCACACACGATCGGATGACGTCGGGTGTGGCATGACATCATCACCCTTGGATAGAAGACACGATATGCCATCATATCCCTTGGACGACGGATGTAGGGCATGGCATGCCATCATCTCCCTTGGACAGCACACACGGTCAGATGACGTTGCACGTGGCATACTATCATCGCCCTTGGACTTCACACACAGTGAGACGATGTCGGGCGTGGCATGCCATCATCACCCTTGGACTGCACACACAGACAGATGTTGTCGGGCGTGGCATACCATCATATCCCTTGGACAGCACACACGATGAGATGACGTCAGGCATTGTATCCAACATAGCCCTTGGGCACCACATATTATCGGACAACTTCGGATGGGTATGCCATCATAGCAATTGGACAAAACACATTATCGAACGACATCTGGCGTGGCATGCCATCATGGACCTTGGAAATGACAAATGATCAGACAATGTTAGTCGTGGCATTCCATCATTGCCCTTGGACAGACACGCGGTCAGATGACATTCGGAGTGGCATGAAGAAAACTCCTTTGGACTGCAAACACGGACGGAGTACGTAGGGCGTGATATTCCATCATCGCGCTTAGACAATACACACGGTAGGACGACGTGTGGCGTCGCGTTCCACCATGACTCTAGGACATCACTCATGGTCAGACATCATCGAGCGTGGCATGTCATCATAGCCCTTGGACAACACTCACAGTCAGACGACGTCGGACTAGGAATGCCATCATGGCCCTTTGACAACACACATGGTAGGAAGACGTCAGGCGTGGCATGCAATCATGGACCTTTGACATAACGCATGGTCAAACGAGGTCAGGCGTAGCATGCCCACGTAGCCCTTGGACAACACAGTCAAACGATATCAGGCGTAACATTCCATCATAGACCTTGGACATCACACACAGTTGGACGACGTCGGCTGTTTGATGTCTTCTTATGCCTTGGACAACACACACTGTCGGACAACGTTAGACGTGAAATTAGACAACGATGGGGCGTGTCCTTCCCTTATCGGTCTTCTCGTGCGCCACATTAGTCAAGATCTATTAGAAACATGCGGATGTTCATGCTGTACATAAATCAAAGGAGTTTTAAGCAATCTTCATCTTTAACAAGAATCTTCACCTAATTTCAATTATCTATTCTCAATGTTTCCGCCTAATGCGGCGGATTGGACCCAAGTCCCTTTGAAAGGGGCGTGAGAGAGGGTTAATGAACAGTTGTGCCCAGACCCTGTTCAACAATGAGGAGTTGTGTATGACTCATGTTTTTGGGGAATGTAGCCCAAATCGGGCAATGAATTCCGCACCAATGCTAAATGCAATTGAGAGACCAAGAGCGAACAAGTAACGCAAGGGAGAGATGAAAAATTCTTTGATAAATTAATCAAAGAGTGTTTGCAATTTTTGGGATTGAAGAAAAGAGAGGGGATGCAGCCCGGTAGAATATGGAACGATGATGAGCCGGTCCGCCAATTGACTTGATGCGTGGACCAGCAAGGATTTGGGGGACACTTAATGTGTGGACGTGGTATGCCATCATCGTCCTTGGAAAATACACACGGTCGCACAACTTCAGCTCTTGGCATGACATCATCGCCCTTGGGCGGCACACACGGTCGGACGACGTCGGGCATGGCATGCCTCCATGGCCCTTGGTCATCAAACATGGTATAATGACATCAGGCGTGGCATGTTATCATAGCTCTTTGGCAGCACACACGATCGAACGAGGTCGGGTGTGGCATGCCGTGATCGCCTTTATACTGCACACACGGACATACTATGTCGAGCGTGGAATGACATCATAGCCCTTGAACAACACACATGGTCGGACGACATTGGTCATGGCATTCAATTATTGCCCTTGGTATGCACACACTGTTGGACGACGTCGGTCATGACATGCAATTATGGTCCTTGGTAAGCACACATGATCGGATGAGGTCGGGCGTGGCATTCCATCATCGCCCTTGGACTACAGTTATGGTCATACGACGTTGAGCATTGCATTCCATCATCGCCGATGGACTATAAAGATGAAAAGACAACGTCGGGCGTGGCATGCCATCATCTTCTTTTAACTGCACACACGGTATGACGACGTTGGGCATGGCATGCCATCATGGCCATTTGACAGCACACACAGACTGATGAAGTAGGGCGTGGCATGCCATCATCGCATTTTGACTGCACACACTGTCGAAGACGTAAGGCGTGGCATGTTTTCATGGCCCTGAGACATTACACACGGTTAGATGACGTTGGGCATGGAATCCATGCTTAGTCCTTGCACAACACACATGGTCGAACAATGACGGTAATGGCATGTAATCATAGACCTTCGATAGCACACATGATTAGATGACGCCAGGCGTGGCATGCCATCATCGCCCTTAGACAACACACATGGTCAAACTACGTTGATCGTGGAATGCCATTATCGCTCTTAAATTGAACACATAGTCGCACAAAGTTGAGCGTGGCATGACATCATCACCCTTGGACTTCACACACGAATGAACGATGTTGGGCGTAGCATGTCATCATCTCCCTTGGATAGTACACACGGTCAGACAACGTAGGGCATGGCATGATGTCATTTCCCTCGGAGAACACACACGATCATACGATGTCTGGCGGTGCATTCCGCGTTGTCCTTGGACATCACACATGATTGGACGACGTCGGGCGTGCTATGTTTTCATAGCCCTTGGACAACATACACGGTTGTACGACGTCAGGTGTGGCATGTCATCATAGCCTTGTGTAGCACACACAATCGAAAGATATCGAGCATGGCATGCCATCATATCCCTCATACTGCTCACATAGACGGATGATGTCAGGCATTGCATGACAATATAGATATTGCAAAGCACACACTGTCGAATGATGTCGGGCCTTACAAGTCGTCATAGCCCTTGAGCAGCACACACGGTCGATGACATCGGGCATGACATGCCATCATCTCCTTAAGAATGCACATACGAATAGATGATTTTGGGCGTGGCATGCTTCATCTCGCTTGGACAACGCACATAGTTAGACGACGTCAGCCATGGCATGTCATCATAGCCTTTGTGAAGCACACACGGTTGAAAAATGTTAGATGTGGCATGCAATCTTCTCCCTCAAACTGCACACATGAACGAACGATATCGTGCGTGGCATGCAATCATTGCCCATGAAAAGCATACAAGGTCAGACATCGTTGGGCGTGGCATGCCATTATCACCCTTGGACTGCACTCACGTTTGAATGAAGGCAGGCGTGGTAACAATTTAATTCATAATAAACATTTAAAAACAATTATTGCAAGAAGTCGTTGTATAATCATGAAATTTGTCAATTTATCTTTGAAAACTTTATATAACATCTTTGAGACATGGAATACTTGATGAAACAATTTTTAAGGATAAAAACCATACCTCAATAAAGCTAATTTTTCAATTTAATGAAAAATCTCCACTCAATTCAATAATCCAAGCTCTTCCTTGACTTTGGACTCAAACGAAGTCTTTAGGAAATTCTAAGGGGTTTTGAGGTTTTGATTTAGAAGATTGAAATCTTGAATATGTTAAAGACTTATGTACACACTTAAAATACCTAAAAAAAACCTTAAAGAACCGCTAAACCTTCTATTTGGACGTGGGGTGAAATTACAATTTCACCCTTCAACTTAACAGTAGCCTGCGGAGGAAACAGGCCCCAAACGACGGTTGCCCATGACAAATGTATTTACTGTAAATGCTTAAGGAGTTCACTGTAAAGGTCATGCTGGTTTACTGTATGGTTTTTGAAGTTTACTGCAAATATTTCGTGTTGGCTTAAAAATATGGGAATTCTTATCTATGTTGTAAATGACGGTTAGTATCATGTTTTGGCTTTGTATTCATGAGTGTTTTATTTAAATTGCATGAAAAGCTATTTTATTAAAGTGTCCCTCTTTACATGTTTAGGCATATGTCATACTTAGTACATTGTTTTGTACTAAACCCATACTTTTCTATACTATATAAGTATAGGTTGGAAGCTTTTGAAGGTTTGAAGGCTAGAAGGAAGATTTTGGGAATGTTATTCTTAAGGAAAGGTATGTTCTCATATATTCGAGGGCATGGTCCTTTTCTTAGTTTTATTAAAAACTCATTATGTATTTGATTTTAATGTAAAGGGTCGTGTCCCTAAGATATTATATGTCGTGACTTATGTTTGTCTTGTGACGGTAATATTTCATAGGTATTTATGGAATATTTCCTTTATACAAAATTATTCGTGAAAAAGTTTTAATTCGGCACTAGTTTTCATGTCTTATGAAATAGATTCTAGTTGAAGGGATTTTAGAAGACCCCAAAGGATCATGTACGCCCGGCCACGACAAGAGGGTTCCTTCTATCTTCTACGGGGGGTATTTTTGAGTCGTGGCAGGTACGAAGCCAACTCCTTTAGAGAACTGATTTAATCGGCATGCTTTTGTTTTACATTGTTAATTTTCTCATTTTTCTTCAAATAACTTGTTGTCACTGATCTACCATAGCACCTAACTCGACCAGGCTGCTCCTTTCCAAACACTGCCCTAAATGCATCATCAGCGATCAAGCATTAAAACATTATGAAAACTTTTCGTAAAAAATAATTAAACAATGTCGACAAATAATTGATATCTCCTCGAACTTGCATATGAAGAAGAAGAAGAAGATGAAGAAGGCATACGTGATTAAAATTTAATTGGTGATCTTCGTAATTGATTATTAACCTCTTGCTCATGCTCTCTACAAAACATTTACTATATTTGTTAAAATAATAAATTAAATAAGATAAAAATTAATTATACAAAAGGAATTCTATATTAAAATTAAGGTACCTAATATATTCTTGAACATCGTCACAATTTCCCAATAAGTATGCATGTGCCTGACTTACTAACTTGTCATCTAAAATGATTGGATCAGTTTTCTATGCTCCTAAAGGAAATCCTTTGTTAGAAAACAAAATCACAGGTTCTGCGTCACATGGGTCACATTCATCATTGTTTTGCGCTCTCCTATTAAATCTTGTATGCACACCCCGATGCAGATAGTTTGAGAATAAATTCATGCAATCTATTCCCACTAGTGTCTCTGCTATGCAACCTTCTGGAAAACGCCTATTGCGAATGTATGATTTGAATGTACCCATTTCTCTTTCAGTGGAATGCATCCATCGATTTTGCACTGGGCCGCCTAATCTCACTTCATTCACCAAATGAATAGGCAAATGAATCATGATATCAAAAATTGAAGGAGAAAAAATTTGCTCCAACTGATTTACTGTTTCTATGATCTCTACTTCTAAGCAATCCAGTTCCTCCAATGTGATTACTTTTTTGCACAAACTATGGAAGAAGGAACTTAGATGAATCAAAGGAATTGCCACATGATTAGGAAGAATGCTTTAAATTAGTATTGGAAGCAAGTAATGTAACATGAAATGAGCATCATGGGTTTTATAATTAGACACCTTTCTTTCATCCAAGTGCATACACCTAGATATATTGGAGGCACTACCATCAGGTAGCTTGGCTGTCTTTAAAACTACACAAAAGATGGATTTCTCTCCATTTGTCATTGAGAAGCACGCATTTGTAAACATTGTTCTCTTACTATCTTCTGTATCTTGTGGATGAAGGTTCTTCCTGATTCCCATATCTTTCAAGTCATACCGTTCTTTTGCATGATTCTTTGTTTTTCCTGAAATATCCAAAAGAGTTCCAAGTATGCTATCAACTATGTTGTTCTCTATGTGCATTGCATCAAGGTTGTGACGTAACAAGTTGTGCTGCCAGTAAGGTAATTCAAAAAAATTGACTTTTTGTTCCATGGACCATCATTTGATCTCTTTTTCTTCTTCCCAAACACATTTTCAAAATCACGTAAGTTATTAAGAACATCAATTCCCTTTAATGGAGCTGGAGGAGGCCTAAATTCAGTTTTTCCATTGAATGATCTTTTGTTTGATCTCCATGGATGATCCATCGGTAGAAAAACACGATGATCCATATAGAATATATTCTGACTATGTTTAAGATAGCGAGAATTATTGCCATAGATAAAACAAGGGCAAGCAAACTTTCCTTTTGTACTCCAACCAGATAACATAGCATATGCAGGAAAATCACTGATTGTCCACATAAGAGCTGCCCGCATTTGAAAAGTTTTATTTCTGGAAGCATCATATGTTTCAACCCCAGAATCCCATAATAATTTCAACTCGTCTATCAATGGTTGTAAGTAATTATCAATGTCATTTCCTGGTGATCGCGGTCCAGGTATAAGTAAAGAAAGTATGGAATATTCAAATTTCATGCACATCCAAGGCGGCAGATTATAAATCATCAACATAATTGGCCATGTGCTATGTGATATACTCATGGTTCGAAATGGATTGTATCCATCACTAGACAAGCCAAGTCTCACATTGCGACAATCTTGTGCGAAATCTGGATGCACCCTATCAAAATCTTTCATTGCTAGACAATTAGCGGGATACCTTAACTTTCCATCTTTAGAACGTTCCTCTTCATGACACCTCAAAGAATCTGCCACCTTTGAGCACATAAATAGCCTTTTGAGTCTAGGAATTAATGGAAAGTGTCTCAAAGTCTTTGCAGAAACTCGATGTTGTTTTTTTGAAGAATCAAGCTCACTATAAACTTTAGGAGGTTGAATATATCGTGAAGCTCCACAAGTATGACAAAATTCGTCATCCTTGTGATCATTCTTGTGCAATCATTTGGACATGCATCAATTTTATCATAATCCAGACTAAGATTCTTAACCATAGACTTGGTTTTATTGTAAGACTGAGAAATGTTCAACTCGGGCATCGCCTCTTTTAATAACTCTAGAAGAGAAGTGAATGATACATTGCTCCATCAATCTATACACTTCAACAAATATAAGCGAAGTGTGAATGATAATTTAGAGAAACCTATACAACCAGAATATAATTCTTGGTTTGCCTCTTCAAGTAAGTTATAGAATTTCTCGGAATCTTCATTTGGACCATCCTAAACTCCTCCAGCCTGTGAAACATCTCTAAATAGATCATTCAACAACCCATCCAAATCATCACATGAGTAATCCATATCATCATCAACATACAACTTGATATCCCATTCCCCGTGATTGATCCATCTAGTATAGCCTTTAACGAATCCATGGCATATTAGATGATCATACACTACATTCCGTCGGTTCCAAAGAATATTACAACATTTCACACATGGACAATGAATTTTCTCTCCATGGGGATCTCCATAAGAGTAAGCAAAATCTAGAAATGATTCAATGCCATCAATATACTCTTTGCTATACCTTGCTAAATTCATCCAATCCTTGGATGGGATATGTGAATTCCTAGAAGAATATATCAATATTTAGTCTTTCAGCAATAATCATTAACCAGTTTACTAATAAGTTTTAAAAGTCACGAGTAATGAATCAGAATCATGTGTTATGAGATGATAAAAGTTTCTTACCTAGTCATGAGGCTTTCGCTATGTCAAATCAAACCTTTAATCCTCAACAAATGGTTTTCAATGTTGATGATACTATAAATGAAAAAATAAGTACAATTAATAGGATATACATAAATCTGTTCACAGATAAATGCGGAGATATTGAGCGAAGAAATGGAGAAGAGACCACCTACGGAGCTTGTGACGGTCTGTCATGCTTGTGACGGTCCGTAGATGGCAGCGTAGTGCAGCTGCTGAAGGAAGATGGGGAAGTCTGACTAAGTGTGGGGTTACGGAGCTTGTGACGGTTCTTCGTGCTTGTGACGGTACGTAGGTGGCAGCATAGTGCAGTTGCTGAAGGAAGATGGGGAAGTCTGACCAAGTGCGGGGTTACGGAGACTACGACGTTCCGTTGAGTCTATGACGGTCCGTCTTAAAGGTTCTTCATGAAGTGCAGAGAAGTAATCCCAGTACCCATATTCCAAGTGTTTAAGTTTTTTGGAACGGAGACACTCGACGGACCGTCGTGTCCGTGACAGTACGTAGGTGGCAGCGTAGTGCAGCTGCTGAAGGAAGATGGGAAAGTCTAAGTGTGGGGTTACGGAGTCCACGGCGGTCTGTCGAGTCTATGAAGGTCCGTCCTGCAGGTTCGTCATGAAGTTCAGAGAAGTAAACCCAGTACCCATATTCCAAGAGTTTAAGTGTTTTGGAACGAGGACCCTAGACGGACCGTCGTGTCTGTGACGATCCTTCATACTTGCCTTCAAGGGTAATGAAGAGAGCAGAAGTGTGGGACGATGAAGTCCATGACGGTCCGTCGTGGCCACGACGATCCATCGAAAAACCTCGTTATTGAGGTTAGACTCCGCATTGTTAGACGCTGGATTATTACTTAGACTCTGTAATATTATTATGTTATCTTGAGACTTTTATCATTGAGTGTTCGTGATTTTTGTTGATTAATCAAACGAATTTTCGGATTTTACTTTTTCTCATAGAAGTAAGTTTGAGCGTATCACTCCCTCTCTACCCCGTGTAGACTTGAAAAATTTATCCTATATTGTCTATCTCTAAGGCATATGATTCATTTTTTATAGAGTGCAACTCAAAATACAAAGAAAGTTAAGCAAATTCATACTACGAGGTGATAAAAAAACAACTAAGAAATATTCAACTAAAGTGTCTAATGTACACTTGAAAATGCAATAGAGAAACAACAAAATGACTTCTAACACTTCAAGGCATGTAGTCGAAAAAAGAAACATTTTACAAGCAAATAGCTACAAGACATAATCAATGTGGTTAACAAAGGAACAAACCAAACTTAAGGTGAGCACAACTATGAACTCAGGAAGACTAAAAAAATAGTGACATTAAAACAGACATTAAAAACTTTTCAAATTCATGTTGAGTAGCTACTTACATGTGACGAAATCTATTTTACGGACAAATTATCGTAGGTATCGCCAGCTTCAACAATTTAGTTCTTCAAAGAAAGACGACTTAGCTACAACTCAGTTCTTCATACAAAAACCTAAAAGCTATAATTAAGACTCTTAGAGATAAAATTTCATACCTTACAAACACTGTTGCAACAACCCAAGACGTGAGGCGCGTTCATGTGTGAAACATTTTGTTCATTTGTGAAATCCGACGGAACAGCTCGTTAACAAAGAATCTGTGATGAAAAGAGCAACTCATCAACAAAAAATATGTGACAAATATCACTTTCTTCAGCTCTACAATCTTCAACAAGGAATCTATAAACAATTTTGACGGAAAACAGTAAAGGAAATTGTATATTCTTACTTGGGGAAAAAACAATCTTACACTAACAAAGCTTGGAGCGTAGAATCAGTTGGTCAACATCTACTCAGCTCAGCTCCTCTGATTTTCAGCTCCTCCAATTTTGGAGAGTACAATCAGTTCAGCTGCTCCAATTTTCAACTCTGCTTCAGTCTTCAGCTTCCTCTCTTCAGCTCCTCCGATTTTCAGCTTCCTCTCTTCGATTTTCAGCTCATTCAGTCGATTTGAAGTTCTTGAGAAAAGAAGTCGTGTGGATTTTTCAGCTATACACTGGGGCGTATGTCCTTGAGCGTAAAAATCGTGTGGATTTTTCAGCTCAGCTTCCTCTCTAAGCCCCAATTTGTTATTCCTATTATTTTAACAATTATTTTTTTGGCCAATAAAAATGGGAGCGAGACTAAAAATTTTGGAGGGAATATAATATTTTCGTGAAATTTTTTTTAGGCCGCACTTCTAAAGTGTTGTATTTACAATTTATAAAAATAGGTCCCTTTAAAAGTGTGGCCATATATATATATTTATAATTTTTGCCATTAATTTCATACTATGACAACACTTAAAAAGTGTAACCTATACCATTAAAGGGTACACTTTACAAGTGTTGCCAATATTATTGTTGCCAGAACATAAAAATTAGGCTACATTTTAAAAGTGTTCCCAAAAATTTTTAAGGCAACACTTTTAAAGCGTTACTCAGATTTAGTGTGGCCATAGGCTTAAAATGGTGTAGTGGCCCTTCGACAACACACATAATCTGACGACGTTGGGCGTAGAATCCCAACATAGCCCTTGGACAACATATATGGTTGGACGACGTCGAGAGTTGCATGCCATCATGGTCGATGGACATGACACACGGTCGAACGACGTCAGGTGTGGCATGCCACCATGGCCCTTGAAAAGAACACACGGTCGAATAATGTGTAGCGTGGCATGACATCATGTCCCTTGGACAACACAAGCGATTGAATGATATCAGGCATGGAATGTAATCATAACCCTTGGACTACACACACGGTCGAAAAACGTCGGGCTTTGCATGCCATCATGTACCATGGATAGCACACACGATCGGATGACGTAAGGTGTGGTATGATATCATAGCCCTTGGACATCACACACGGTCGGACAACATCGGGTGTGGAATTCCATCATAGCCCTTGGACAACACAAATGATCAAACAACGTCGGGCGTGGAATGCCATCATGGCCCTTGCATAGCACACAAAATCAAACAACGTCGGGCGTGGTATGACATCATTGCCCTTGTATAACACACACGGTCAGACGACATCGGGCACGGCATGATATCGTAGACCTTCGACATAGCACAAGGAATGACGACATCAGTCATTGCATTTCCATTATGGAACTTGAACAACACAAACTATTAAACGACGTTGGGTGTGGCATGCCATAGTAGCCATTGGATAGCACACACGGTAGGACAATGTCAAGTATTCTATGTCAGCGTGGCCATTGGACATCACACATGGTTGGACGACGTCGGCCGTGGAATTCCCGCGTTGTCCCTGGACAACACACATGGTCGTATAACGTCAGGTGTGGCATGCCGTCATATCACTTTGATAGGACACACGGTCGGACAATGTCTAGTGTGGCATGCCATCATCGCTCTTGGACAGCACACACGGTCGAACGGCATCAGGCATGGAATGCGATCATGGCACTTGGATAGCACATACGATAAGACGACATCGGGCGTGGCATGCTATCATTGTCCTTGTACAACACACACTATCGGACGACGTCAGGTGTGGCATGTTATCATGGCCCTTTTATAGCACACACATTCCGACGACGTAGAGCGTGGTGTGATATCATAGACCTTGGAAATATTATGTGGTCGGACGACATCATGCGTGGCATGCCATCATGGCCCTTGGACAGAAGAAAGGATCAAACGATGTCGGGCGTGGCATGCCATCATAGGCATTGGACAGCACAAATGGTAGGACAACACGGTAGTGCCATGCCAGTGTGGCCCTTTGACATCACACACGATTAGACGATGTCAGGCGTGGAATTCCCGCGTAGCCCTTGAATAACATACATAGTAGAATAACGACAAGCATAGCATGCTATCATAGCACATTGACAGCACACACGGTCGGATGACATCGGGCGTGGCATGTCATCATAGCCCTTTGGAAGCACACACGGTCAGACGACATTATGTGTGGCATGCCATTATGGGTCTTGGACATCACACGTAGTCACGATTTCGGGTGTGTCATGCCATCATTGGCCTTAGATAACACATCATCGAACAACGTCGGGCGTGACATGCTATCATTGTCCTTGGACAGGACACACACTCTGACGACGTCATGCCTGTCATGCCATCATGGCCTTTGGATACTACACATGGTCGGATGGCATCGAGCGTGGCATTATATCATAGACCTTAGACATACCACACAGTTGGACAACATTAAGCGTGGAATGACATCATTTCCCTAGGACATCACAAACGATCGAATGACATCAGGCGTGGCATGCCATCATATCCACTGAATAGCACACATGATAAGACGATGTTTGGCGTGCCAATACATCACACACGGTCTAACAACGTCACAGATGGCATTCCTACATAGCCCTTGGACAACAGACATTGTCAAGTGACGTGAGGCGTGGCATGCCATCATTGCACTTTAAAAGCACAAATGGATGAACAAGATCAGGTGTGGCATGTCATCATAGCCATTTGGTAGCACATACAGTCGGACGACATAGGGCGTGGCATGCCATCATGGGCCTTGGACAGCTCACATAGTTAGACGACGTTTGGTGTGGCATGCCATCATGGGCCTCGGACATCACACACAATCAGACGACGTTGGGCGTGGCATGCCATTATTTCCGTTGGACAACACACACTTTCGGACGACGTCGGGCGTGGCATGCCATCACGGCCCATTGATAGCACACACGGTTGGACGACATTGGGCGTGGCATTATATCATAGACCTTAGACATAGCACACGGTCGAACGACATCGGGCGTCGCATGCCATCATGGCCTTTGGACAACACAAACAATCGAACAACGTCGGGCGTGGCCGTCCATCATAGCCATTGGACAACACATACGGTAGGACGATGTCGGGCGTGGCATGCCATCATGGCCCTTTTACTGCACATGCAGTCGGACAACGTCAGGCTTGGCATGCCATAATGACCCTTGGACATCACATATGGTCGGACGACATTGGGCGTGGCATACAACCATCGACCTTGGATAATACACACGGTCGAACGATGTTTGGTGTGGCATGTCATCATAGCCGTTGGACAACATAGATGGTTGAACAACGTCGAACGTGGCATGCCATTATCGCCCTTAAACTACACACATTGTCGGACATCGTTGGGTGTAGAATGTCATCATAGCCCATGGACAATTCATATGGTTGGACAAGGTCGAGTGTAGCATGCAATCATAGCCCATGGACAACACACACGATCGGACGACGTGAAGCGTCAGATGTTATCATTTCCATTAGACAACACACATGGTCGTACAACGTCAGCTGTGGCATGCCATCATTGCCTTTTGACAACACACACGGTTGGACGATGTCGACTGTGGCATGCCATTATGGGCCTTGGACAACACGCACGACTCGATGGAGTCGGGCGTGGAATGCCATCATTACCCTTAGAAAGTAGACATAATCGGACTACGTCCAGTGTGGCATGCCATCATCGCCCTTTGACAGCACACATGATAAGACGACATCAGTCACAACACACGGACGAATAACATCGAGCTTGGTATGCCATCATCTCCCTTCGACAACACACAAGATTGGACTACGTCGGGGGTGGAATCTCATCATACTCCTTGGATAGCACACAGGGTCAGACGATGTCGAGTGTGCAATGCAATCATAGCCCTTCGACAGCACACACGACCGAACGACATTGGGTATGGCATGCCATCATAGCCCTTGGACAACACACAAAGTCAGACGACATCGAGCGTGGTATGTCATCACGGCCCTTAGAAAGCACACATGTTTGGACGATATCAGGAGTGTTATGCCATCGTAGCTAATGAACAACACATACGGTCGTACAACGTCAAGCATGGCATGCAATCATAGCCCTTCGACAACGCACATGACCGAACGATGTTAAGCTTGACATGTTATTATTTCAATTAGACAACGCACACGATCGTACGACGTCAGCCGTGGCATGCCATCATAGCCCTTTGACAACACACATGGTTGGACGATGATGACCGTGGCATGCCATTATGGGCCTTGGACAACACACACGATTAGACAGAGTCGGGCGTGGAATGACATCATTACCCTTAGACAACACTCATAATCGGACTACGTCCAGTGTGGCATGCCATCATCGCCCTTCGACAGCACACACGGTAAGACGACATCGGGCTGAACACAGGACGAATAACATTGGGCTTGGCATGCCATCATCTCCCTTGGACAACACACAAGATCGGACTACGTTGGGGGTGGAATCTCATCATAGCCCTTGGATAGCACACACTGTTAGACAATGTCGAGTGTGGCATGCAATCATAGCCCTTCGATAGAAAACACGACGGAACGACATTGGGTATGGCATGCCATCATAGCCCTTGGACAACACACACGGTTAGACGACGTCGGGCGTGGTATATCATCACGGCCCTTAGACCGCACACACGTTTGGACGATATCAGGCGTTGTATGCCATCGTAACCAATGGACAACACATACGGTCGTACAATGTCAAGCATGGCATGTAATCATAGCCCTTCGACAACGCACATGACTGGACAATGTTAAGCTTCACATGTTATTATTTCAATTGGACAACACACACGGTCGAACGACGTCAATCGTGGCATGCCATCATAGCCCTTTGACAGCACACACGGTCGGATGACGTCGGGCATGGCATTACATCATAGGACTTGGACAACGCACACGATCAGACTACGTCGAGTGTGGCATGCCATCATTTCCCTTAGACAGCAAAAACTATCAGACAACATCAAATAAGGCATGCCATCATTGCCTTTGGGTAGCACACACGGTCGGACGACATCGGGCATGACATGACATCATCGTTCTTAGATAAAACACAGGGACGGTTAGCATCGGGCTTTGAATGCCATTATCGCCATTCGACAACACACATTGTCGGACTACGTCGGGCATGAAATGCCATCATAGCCCTTGGAAAACACACATGGTCGGACAACGTTGAGAGTGGCATGAAATATTATCTGTTGGACAGCACACACAGTCGAACAATGTTTAGCGTGGCATGTTATCATTGCCATTGGAAAACTCACATGGTCGGACGACGTTGGCCATGGCATGTCATCGTAGCCCTCGGACAGCACACAGGATTAGACAATGTCGGGATTTGCATGCCATTATCGCCCTTGGAAAACAAACACTTATGGACAAATGATTCTTACTTTATTTTTTAAACTTCTGAAATAGAAAGAGACCGCCCATACACCCTCTTCAAGCCTACCTAATAATACTCAAAGTTACTCTAGATAAGTACCTATTCCCTTAACATTCCTTTACTAATGTCATTATGTTCATTTAGTCATTAGGAAACATTCATTAATTATGGATATTCACATAATTGTCTTTAAGAAGACCTATGGAATCACATACTAACATATTCAAAGACTAATCATGCAAAATCTAGACAACGTCCCATTCCACTACCTAAACATAATAGTACTTGTCCAACACTAGCATGTGTCACACATGATGAGAACAGGCAATAACCGACATAGACCTCACTAGCTAGGCATGGAATCTATAGTTATAAACCTACTCCTATGGATGGTGTTCTACTTGCCAAGGGTAAACTAGGACACTTCCCATGTAGCACATGGTTAAGGAATATCAAGGTCTTTTATGCACTCTAGTCTCATTTTCAAGTAGAGATACATTGTACTCTAGTCTTCTTCTTAAGAAGAAATACAAACCATAAAAAATTCACTCGATGCTAGCCTTTGTTCTCATAGTAATTACCTATTGATAATGCACCTACCAAAGATGGTCCCGCTAGGGCTTCAACTAAATAGTCTAACAAGGATAGCTCATTCTTCACCTCCTTTCTATATAGAAGTTTCCACACAATAGTCATGATTAGAAGGGAACCATCTTAGGTCTACCAATTATAGAATTTCATTAAACATTTATCCATACACATACAAAACAATGGTGCCTAAGCATACTAAGTCAAGATGTTCATATTCATCATATACATGTATCAAATAAGGGACACAAGTCAACCAAAACAAGACACGACATACTTTACTTTATTAGATATAACAAATAATTCTTTTAAACACTTAGGATTTACCCTTATTATCTTTATGCCATCATATACGTTAAAATAACATCATCAATCTAACTATTACAGACTCATATAGTCAATTAGTAACATTAATGAATCAACTCTAACTCTCCACACATGAACACATAGTCATAGTCTAACATGATCACCTAACAATGTCAAACTTCTACATTACTAGTATGTATATAGATATGATCATACTTTACAAAATCAACTAAGTAAACCATTATAATACTTCAAGTAGTTGCCGACAAGGCCATTATCATCATAATATGTCAAGTAACATCGACAAGGCCACATCAATTGCATTTAAAGCACATAGCACCGCCACCATAAGTGGACCATACAAATCACAACATAATTGAAGTGTAATTACCATAAAATAAAAAGAATTAGGGAAGCGTACCACCCATCCATTTTTACCACTTCAATCCATATCTAAATCATCCATTTCAATACTTTAAGGCCCTTACCCATGACCATGAACATAAATTCAATACACAAATCACAATACTCAATGAATCTAAGTCAATTCAATATAGATTTATAAATTTAAGACAAATTAGAAATAAATTTAATATAATTCTTATATCATTCAGTATCCTATAGAAAACTCCACTATGATTCAAATGTATAGATACAAAATCACTTAACCCATTAAATAGTCAAAATAAGAATTTCATGGTTTGCATGGGTCCGGGGGAATTACAACTTCAAATCATTGCACTAACATCAATTAAATCCTTATAGATTGAAAAAGATTTTTTGCAAGAACCCTTGGCTATATTATGAAATTGGAGAATTTATGTTTTTGATCATTTTTTAAAATAATTGGAATTGACTCCTTGAAAAAAGATATTTCGAGGATGAATAAACATACCTTAATTTGCATAAAAAGAACACAAGATTGATGTAGAAAAACTTGAGAAACCTATCTTCTTCCTTGGAGCTTCCAACATTCAATAGTGGAGGTTTTGGATAGAGTCTATCCAGTTGTTTTAATTTTGAGTTGAGGGTTTTTGCTTTAATTGGTGAGATTAGGGATTTAACTAGGTCCTATAACCTGCCAAAATCAACCCCTAAATTATCAAAAAGACCCCAACATTTATTGGACAAATTAAGTAGCTGAAATTTGACTTAAAAATGACACAACGAAATCTAGGACTTCACTGCGTGTCGCGGAGGCACTTCCATATGTTATTTTTCAAAAATTATTGGATAGAATGGTTTGTGAAATCCCCGCATCGCAGTGGAAAGATTTTGCCTAATTCGTGACAGCAGTGGGACATGCCAAATCTTGGCAATCTGTAAACTTCGCTGGCCCATGTTTATGTCCTCCTCGGTGACACTTTTGATGGTCCCCGAACGTCTTTCTAGAAATTATAAACCCTTTGTATTTAAGGCTACCCGTAGGAACTCTTTGTACTGAATTTCACCTTCAAACAATCCCCCAAAACATCAATACAAAACACTATGACACACTAGTTCAACTTCGACTAGTTTCCGAACGTCTTAAATATTTTAACTCCAACCACATCCAAATTTGATATAATGTCTAAAAACACCATTATTAACCATTATATGATATTAAAACATGATTACACCCATGTTATGCTCTAGCTCAACCTGGCTCATTTTTAGGGACGTTACACCTCCCATGTAGGCACATGATTATGGAATATGAAGGGCATTCTTTGTATTCTAGTCTTATTCTTTGACTAAAACTACTTCACTTGCCATATTCACTTGGTTCTAGACTTCATTCTCATGGATTAATTCACATTAAAGTTCATATAAAGGGGTTCCATATGTAGTTCATAACCCAATTACATTTACCCTACCAAAGAGGTCCTTTAGGGTTACTTTACAATGGCGATAAGAAGCTCATGATGAAATTCCTCAAGTTTGATATGATGTCGTTCCAGACAATCAACCATAAGTCGATCATTCCTTTACTTTGAAGGATACCATTATGACTTTCTACTTCAACATTTACAACCTTACCACTAGTTTCAAGGTTTCTCATAAAAGACTCTTTTAACATCATTTAAGGTCTCATTTCATTCATACATACAATACTAAGAGCAATAAAATTCTAATTTAAGACATTACAACTTAATAGTCGTACAAGTATCAAGTAAGCGACACAAGTCAACAAATACAAGAAACCACATACTTCATCTTAACACACATTACATGCCATTCTAGAAGCACATAGAAGTATCTAATATCATCTTTAAGTCATCCTATACACCATAATAACATTATAAATATTACCATCATAGAGTCATATAGTCAAGTATTAATAAGCAACATTAAACCCAAGACTATGCACATAAGTCAAAGTCATAGTCTAATATGATCACCTGAATAGCATTAATTAAAGAGAAAATATATGAATTAACATGTAAATAGATATTTCCATGCTTCACATAATGATCTACACAAATATCCACATTACTTCAAGTGGTTGTCGACAAGGCCATGATCATCATTACACATAAAGTTACACCGACAATGCTACATCAACTGCAATTAAAGCACATAAGACCTCCACCATAAGTGGACCATACCAATCACAATAAAATTGAATACTAAAATACATTAAAATAAAGGAAATGGGGCATCGTACCACCACTCCATCCTCAAATCCTCAATTCGGTTCTAAGTTATCCAATTCTATACCAGAAGGAACTTACCAATTACCATGAACATCAATACAACATAAAAACTATAATACTGAATGAACTAGGTAAATTCAATGAAGATTCATCAATCTAATAAAACCTAGATATCAATTTAATACAATTATTACATCGTAAGACAGCACATAAAAATCTACATCATAATTCGTAGATATTAGATCAATATCAAGTAACCCATAATAGGGTTAATTGATTACATAATTTCATAGGTTATTTAGGTAAAAATCATCATTATAATAACAATTTAATCCAAAATAAATATTTCAAAACAATTATTGCAAGAATCCATGGTAGAATCATGAAATTGGTCAATTCATCTTTGAAAACCATATATAACATCTTTGAGACATGGGACCTTGATGAAACAAGTTTCAAGGATAAAAAACCATACCTCAATGAAGCTAATTCTTCAATTTCATGAAGAATCTCCACTCAATTCAATAATCCAAGCTCTATCTTGACTTTGGACTCAAACGGAGTATTTAGAAATTTCTAAGGGGTTTTTGTGTTTTGATTTAGAAGAATGAAATCTTCAATGTGTTAAAGACTTATATACATACTTAAAATACCTAAAAGAACCTTAAGGAACCGCCAAACCTTCTATTTGGACGTGGGGTGCAATTACAACTTCACCCCTCAACTTAATAGTAGCCTGCGCAGGAAACAGACCCCAAATGACGGTTGCCCATGACAAAAGTATTTACGGTAAATGCTTAACTAGTTCACTATAAAGTTCATGTTGGGTTACTGTAAGGTTTTAGAATTTTACATTAAATAATTCTTGTTGGCTTAAAAATATGGGAATTCTTATCTAAGTTATAAATGATGATTAGTATCATCTTTTGTCTTTGTATTCGAGTCGTGACAGGTACGAAGCCAACTCTGCTTTCTCCTTAGATGTAACCCTACAACGCTCAATACCTTGTACACACCATCAAGGAACACTTGGTGATCCTCTCCCACCTTAGAACCAAGAAAGATATGAGGATTCATCCTCACAAAATCTCTCAACCTAGAGGTCATAGTGCTCTCCACAACATTCACCCTAGGAATCATACTCAAATTTATTTAAGTAATCACGTCTAGGAATAAAGCAACCCAAGCCTCTGTAATCAACCTATTAGACAACTCTAGATGAACCTCTGAAACCTCATTACCTTCTTCTTCATTAGGGACATGATCACATTGGGGAAGAACTTGAGCACCTTGAGCACCTTGGATTCCTTTCCGATCTTGAGGAATTTGCTAAAGTTTCTTAATTTTCTCAAGGATATTTTCATGCAAATAATTCTCCTCAACTCTCCTAGCCGGTGTCCTCCTTGTATTCATCTTCCTAGAAACACAAGGAAAACCATAAGAAAAGATCACTTATAAATTCTTACTCTATGACACGACATAGTATTAGAATAGAATGGAAACTCTATCGTCCTATAGCCTCTTGCTTATAGATGTGTTGTGACTCACACCGATGGTCAAGACTCTACCGGACATGACTTGATGAGACTTTTTGATTCCTAATACTACTTTCACAACCTATGCTCTGATACCAAGCTTGTAACATCCCAAAACTACACCCTAGAAGTTAGGGTCAATCTCGGATTGCAATCGGCTTACTTGACCTCTCAAAGGTCTTGTACAATACCTTACATATCATTCATAGCAAAAACATAGCGAAAAGTAGTGCGGAATTAAAATTTATCACAAAAAATTATCATAATATTTAAATATCTCTTTCATATAAAGTCATTGGAAATACCAAGTCTCAATGTCATCATCTTAAGACATAAGAATAACTGGGACACGGCACATACAAAATACGAATATATAAATACTTTGTTTATTATAATACCTCAAAAAGAAACATAAAAGACATCTATCCCTTGAGCCAATTGAGGACATACTTCAACTTCTCTTGAACAATTTTACGGTCCAAGTATTCACTTCCCAAATTCTCCTCACCTACCAACAACTATAGATATAGATAAAAGCATGGATTAGTACAACCACATGTTCTAAGTATGATATAATGCATAAGAAATCATGAAAACGGTTATTTATTGGATATAGCATATTTTCATTTAAAATCTTATTAAAATAATAAGAACAAAATTTATCAACTTAGAAACATATAAGAAAACATTTAAACTAATTAACTAATTTTTAATGTCACTTTACAATGAACCCATTTTACTATTACACTGAAGTCACTGTACAATGAAGTGTCTTACCAATTAATTAGGCACTTTCTAGCGTGTAGTTCTCTCACTAAATAGTTATCCTAGGATTCACTTAAGTCACACAAAAAGAGAACGGTCCTATACCCTCTCTCTAGATGTGACTAAACAACCCTCAAGACTACTTATAATAAGTCATATACACAATTAGAAGGCATCATAAGCATTAATGTAAGATTATCCACCAAATGTTATTCTAAGTATCACTTGACTGAGTTGTGAAGCGACCTCCCATACAATCCCTTACACACACTTAAAAGATCCTATAGACTCCCTAGGATAGAATCATTCTCCATTAATAGACCAAGACATAGATGATATCACATTCTCCTTCCAAAGTCTATCAAAAGACATAATTAAGAAATCAACAAGATAATGTCCATGATTGACCTCTTCAAGATTACCTAAATAGTCCTTAGGACTACCTAAGGATTAAGTCATGTATGAATCACCAAGCATCTTTCCTAACTAGAGTTATTCTCATGACATCCCTAAGTAAGACATGAAGAGATCATACCATATGCCCTTTTAACACTTTAACTAAGGAATCCTTAAGTCATTTTAGATTATATACTCATTAATTTACATGCTTCATAACATAAGTCATTAGTTCATTAAGAGACTCATACATCACATAAAGGACATTCAAGTAATGGTCTTACGCAAGACCTAGGACTCCAACTAATACCTTCAAAGCCTATTGTGCAATGTATAAATAGTATGCCATACCACAACCTAAACTTCGTAGAATTTCTCAAACGATAGTAAGTATCCCACTAGATGAGAATAGACAATAACCGACATAGACCATGATAGCATGACATGGAATTCAGAATTCTATCCTACTCCATTGAGGTTTTTCTACATGCTAATTGGAGAACTTAGACACATCCCATGTAGGCACATGGTTAAGTAATATAAAGGGCATGCTTTGTATTCTAGTCTCATCCTTTGACTAAAACTACTTCCCTTACCATACTCACTCTGTTATAGCCTTCATTTTCATAGAGTAATTCACATTAATGTTCATATAAAGGGGTTCCATATCTAGTTCATAACCCAATTATATTTACCTTACCAAAGAGGTCCTTTAGGGTTACCTTACAATGGTGATAAGAAGATCATGATGACATTCCTATGGTTTGATATGATGTCTTTCTAGATAAGTAACCTTAAGTCCATTATTTGTTTACTTTAAAGGATATCATTACACCTTTCTACTTCAACATTCACAACCTTACCACTAGGTTCAAAGTTTCTCGTAAAAGACTCTCTTAACATCATTTAAGGTCTCATGTCATTCATACATACATGACAAAGAGATTTAACATCCTAAGTCAAAACAACACATGTTCATATTTGTACAAGTATAAAGTAAGGGACACTAGTCAACCAAGACAAGACACCACATACTTCACCTTATCACACATTACATGTCATTCTAGAAGCACATTGAAGTAAGTACTATAATTTTTAAGTCATCAGATACACCATCATAACATCATCAATATGACCATCATAGACTCATATAATCAAGTAGGAATAACCAACTTCAACCCTAAGAATATACGAACAAGTCAAAGTTATAATCTAACATGATCACCTAAATAGAATTAAAAGAAGAACACATATATATAAATTCACATGTAGATATATATTGTCATGCTTCGCATAATGAACTACATAAGTAGACACAATACTTCAAGTAATTTCCGACAAGGCCATGATTATCATAATACATAAAGTAAAGCCGACAAGGCCACATCAATTGCAAGTAAAGCACATAACACCGCCACCATACGTGGACAATGCAAATCACAATAAAATAGAATACTATAATGCATAAAAATAAAGGAAATAGGGCGGCGTACCACCACTCCATCCTCAAAACCTCAGTTCGATGTTATATCATCCAATTCAATACCATAAGGCCCTTACAAATGCATATGAGCATCAATACAACACAAAAACTACAATACTCAATGAACTAGGTAAATTCATTGAAGATTCATTAATCTAATACAACCTAGATATCAATTGAATATAATTATTACATCAGTAGACAACCCATAGAAATTCATAGATATTAGATCAATATCAAGTAACCCATAACTTAGTAAAAAAAACTAGGTTTCATCCATTACAAGGGTTCATAGGTTATTTCAGTTAAAATTATCAATCTAATAACAATTTAATCCATAATAAACGTTTAAAAATAATTAATGCAACAACCCATGGTAGAATCATGAAATTGGTCAATTCAACTTTGGAAAATTTAGAAAAAATCTTTGAGAGTTGGTATCCTTGATGAAATGAGTTTGAAGGATCAAAAGTCATACCTCAATTAAGGTAATTCTTGAATTTTATGATGAATCCCCACTCAATTCAACAATCCAAGCTATTCCTTGACTTTGGACTTCAATAGAGTATTTAGTAATTTCTAAGGGGTTTTGGAGTTTTGATTTAGAAGAATTAAATTTCCAATGTTTTTAAGACTTATACACACACATAAAGTACCCAAAAGACCCTTATGGAACCGCAAATCCTTCTATTTGGACATGGGGTGAAATTACAACTTCACCCCTCAACTAAATAGTAGCATGCATAGGAAACCGTCCCCAAACAACGGTTTCCCATCGACGGTGTCAGGACTGGTATCCTGGAATTCGAATTGGAACCGGCATCGTTGACCGCTCAGAGGTCGAAGACAAGCCTCTTCTTGCATTAGTAACATTCATATTGTTAATTTTAGCGGAATTTTTTTTTTTTTAAAATATATGATGTATACATAGACTTCATATAGTTTTTACATAGTTACATCATATACTAAGCTCAATGAAAAGAACAACACTCTACCATTAAAGTACCAATTCGAAACAAAAGACCAATACAGTGTAATGAGTTCCCAATACGTCCTTACATCATAAATCTTAAAAAATAAAATTATGAAAGAAACGCTAGGGAAAAAATCCACTAGCTATGTCCAAAACTAACGCTAGAATAAAAATTGTAGCATCCTCGAAATAAAGAGGACCTACAAAATGGTCCTGAGAACACTGATGTCCAAACCGCTGCAACGAATCTTAAATCTACTCTCTGAACTTCATCTATAAAATAATAAATTGTATAGTTTTATTACACCACATGTACTAAGTTTGGGTCTACTCACACATACACATAAGGCTATCCATGATCAAGGAAATCTCTTCCTAAAAAAACATGCCATTTCTTGAAAGTGTAATCAGTAGACTTTCGTATTTCGTTAGTGGTGAATTGTATTATGAATATGATGTATTTTAATGAATTCAAAGCACAAAAATCATTTTCTATGTGATTAAAATATATTAGAATCATCAACATATTTTAAGAACAAGTCGAGCGAAAATTTGAAATTTTGCTATGCCAAACCCTAGAGCCCCTCTTTTTTACACTTTGATTTTTTTACCAGTCTTTTCCTTCTTCTTTTTGTTTAGTTCCATGATTTCATTTTATCCTATATTTTACTTACAAGTGAAATAATTCATAGCAGTACCATACCCACAATAAATCAAGTAAGTAATCCGAGGACTAAGGAATGATTTCACTACCTTACAATAAGTCATTGGTTACTCTATTTATCCATTAACATTTCATACGACAATGTCTATTAGCTATGCCATCTGTTTCATTACATTCATGTTAGGGTAGTTATTAGGTTTTTAGTTGTAATTATGTTTCTACTTCTCTTATTTGTCATCAAATAAGAAGTCATTATAAGTCAATCTTATTTGGCCTTGCCCATTATTTGCTGAGACTTCATAAGTATTAATATTTACAATTGACATTCTTAAATTGTTCTTCATAGCTCACTTTGAACATACGTTCCACTATCATTCTTTTTTGCTTTAATATAGACATGTTTAGAAGTAAGATCATGCGAGCTAACATGAAATCCAGTGTCTTTCCCACACCGAAAAGAGGGAATGACCGATTAAATTAATCTAGATCATGTGATATAGTCATGAATTCCAGTGTCTGCCCCACACTGAAAAGGGGTGATTCCCGGCTAACGAGAATCCATTTTAGGTGTTCACTTCACACAAAAAAGGAGTGGCTCACGGCTATAGTGAACCAAGAACACTCTTTCAACATTAATCGATTTCGATCATGTGAGCTAAACATGAAATCCAGTGTCTACCCCACACCGAAAGAGGTGATCTCACAAGGCAAGGTGAGATCGCAACATACCTAGCTCTCTTAGGTGGAAACCACAGGGTAGTTCCTATGTTCCTGCACATGAAAGCACATTCTCATAACTAGTCTATTGTTGATTTTTCACTTTCATTATCTTCTTTATCTTTTAAAGTTGACTCAAACATTATGGAAGCTTTCTTATAGGTTGAGATTTATTTACTCTATTGATGACTTGTAGTCCTTACTTCACATTGATGAAATGTGAATTGTCCTTACATATCATTCTTTGGTGTGAATGAGACTAGTTTCACACATTCTAACACCTTCATTCATGAGAATTTTTAACATAGTATCTTAGGTGTAAGTGAGGCTTGTCTCACTTCCTTTAACACCTCATTCTGGTCATCTATTTAACATAGACCTCATTATTTATTTTATTGCTCACGTTACTTACTCAGTTTAGTGTTGTAGTTGTGTATCATCGATTATGGACCCTGAGCACTTCATTAAATAAGTTTCATAAGTTCATATATCATTCTCGTAGAACATGTTTGGAGTTTTTCCGATGAATGGCATGCTCTTTGATATGGATTCATTGATTTAGTATAGAAGTGCTTGTGTTGTCATTTCTTTACTGTAACTACACAAGATTGTCATATGATTGGTCTTGGCCTAAACACTTGGATATTAAACTTCATAACCATTTATGTTGGCATAAGCCAATTATACGTGTGTTCATATTCAATTTTAATATGTATGAACTATTATCCAATACTTTCATCATTAAACATAAATTTATAGCCATTTCCATGCATCCTTTTTGAAACAATGTATTGTTAGCCAATTTATTGGCATGATATAAGTAATACACTCAAGATGTGAGTTCATGGAGGTCCTTTTAACCAATCTTAGTTCATGACTTTAGGGATAATGTTTTTAAAAAACTTGGACAGCGTCCTATTAATACTTGATTGAAATATCATCTTCATAATATCACAATAACAACAAGTCAACAATCGGACAAACACATCAACACATTAACATTTACGGACGTAACTAGAACATCCTCGATTCTTAATTCACATTGTAAACATTTAACTTCATACGATTACAATTCCATAGATTCAATAGACAGTCATTATTAAAAAACACTACACATTAAGATAATCCAACACCACATACCAACAACATGATCTTTAACCTATTCAACATTGAAATCGTACAGGGATACTAGGGAAAGGAAGTTCGACGAGAACGATGAGAACAACCCTAGTTATTAAGATCTCATGAATCATCCGAAGGAAATTAATCTTGGAGAAATAATTCCAGGAGGGAAACCCATAACATATGCAGAACTTAATCTAAGAAGACCACCATGAACGAAAACATTGAGAAACCTTGAAATCGCCTAGAACGTCTATGAAATTTTTCCTCTTTCTTTCATTTGTGTTAGCGTTGTGTTCACTGAGTGTTTTGATCGTTATTTTTATGTTGAGCAACTGATATTGACTCAGTCAAATAACGCTTAATTAAATTAAATAATTACTAAAAAGCCCCTACTAGATTAACTACAACTAGTAAAACACAATACTTAGTCAAATCTGAAATTTTTCCCTAAGAAATTCCTTTAAACACCTCAAAAATAATTAAATAATTGTATAATTTAATAAATTAAGGGACATAGGGTAATTACTAAAGTAACCCTAAGTCAATGGAACCATAACTAACCCTTTTGGACCATCGTAGGTTAAATACTACGATGTTCTTGAGTTATACTAGGTTAGTGTAAAAATTTCTGTTTGAACCTTTTAATTTAATTAATTAAATGTCTAATTTATTTAATTAAGTGAACTAGGGTAATTACTAAAGTAACCTTAAGTCTTTATAACCATAACTAACTGTTTGAACCATCCTAGGTTAGGTAGGAGGTTGTCTTTTTCTTAACTTAACAAAAATCTGGAAATTGATTTTCGATTTCGGTTTTGTACTTTCAAATTAATTAATTAATCTTCTAAATTAATTAATTAAGTAACTTAGGGTAATAAATAAAGTATCCCTATGTTTTTAGGAACCTAATCAACTTATTGGACAATCCTAGGCTAGGTACTAGGTTGTCTTTTGCTTGCATTAACCGAAATATTGAAATTGCTTTGTGATTTTAGTTTTGTCAACTTAAGTTAATTAATTAGGTTTATAAATTAATTAATGAAGTAACCTAGGGTAATTAATAAAGTATCCCTAATTTTGTTACGACCATAACAAACATTTTGGACCATCCTAGTTTAGGTACTAGGTTTTCTCTATAACTAGTTACTAGGTTAGTGTCACCTGGTTAAGTCTTACGTTGTTGGGTGCACTAATTAGTTTATTTATGGTTGTTTATAGGTTATTTAGCTAGTTAGGGAAGTAGGTTAGAGTCTAAACTTATTTAGAGAGCTTGGCCCTACATGGGTGAACCCATGTGCTTGCCTGCCCCTTAACCACCCTAACCAAATTCGGTTAGGGTTGTCCTCCCTTGGCCGTTTCTGCCCATGTGCATGCACATTGGTTTGTTGTACTTTCCTAACTAACTTCAATATTTGGTAATGCTTACTTATTTTCTTAAGGATCCTTACTATGTCCTTGAGAACTTCTTAATCTACATGATGATTTTAAATGGTTATGCACTATGGTACCATGACACATGGACGCCTACTACTTGATGTTGGTATAGTTACAAAATATTTTTCTTACTTTAGGGTCTTCTTTTCAGGTACAATTCTAAACAAGCTTAGAATATATTTTGCTTATTTGGATATATATATACAAATTGGCTAACACCCCTTAGCCAATTTTCTATATTATGCCCAATATTTCTTAATATTGGGCATTGGGATGCCTATTACTTGATGTGGTTATAAATGAAGGATATAGTTATTTAAACTACTAGTGTATACATAGCAATTTTCTAACAACCCTTAGCCAATATGCCCCATATTTCTGAAGATTGTGCATTGGGATGACTATGTACCTCAATACGCATTCTAACGGACTTACTAGGCTCTTCACTAGACGGGTATATTTTATGGAATGTTACGTTATCCCTCCCTTAGGAACATTTGTCCTAAAATGGCACTTCACGTCATTTTAAATCAAAGATGGTAATTTTTTAAAACACCATAACATACTTGAGACTTTATTCATTGTGAATTTCATATTCACACTTACTCTTGATAATGCATATTACTGAAGCTTATCTTAATCTTCATATTTGAGATTGAGGAACTTTCATCTCAATCGGAGTTAACCTAATGCACATCACAACTCATGGAACATAAAAATCATGCCTACGTTATACAAAAATAGAGACATTAATGCAAGCATGAACTTATTTAAACTCATATAGTGCATGTATAAGATACATGATTATGGACTTAAAACATCAAAATCAACAAATGAAATAAAACTTAGAGTTTCTTAAATAAAAGAAGACTTTAGAAGAGTATATATAACCTCAACAACAGAACAAGTAAGGGTAATGGGATCCCATGTCGTCCTCGGCCTCCATGTTGCCCCCTCAAAAAGGTGGTTCCTCCATAACACCTTTACGGAGGCACCCTCCTTGTTCACAATCGTTTTACTTAGAGATCTAAAATTTCCACGGGAACCTCTTTGTAAGAAAGGTCCTTATCGACTCCTAACCCTTTATATAACATCTTTTGGCCTTAAGATTTGAAACTACTTCGCTTGTTGGATTTAAACCACACTCTTTCTCTTAGAGCTCTAACTCATTAGAAATTGAAACCTTACTACCCTGTTTTGATAGTCTATGGTAGCATAAAACAATGGAGCCAATACACACCCAAAATTATATTAAGGTAAAATATGGTTAGTTATATTAAGTCAGCATAGGTTACTTTATCAAGAACTGTTATTGGACAATCTCTATATACACTTTAAGCTCTAATGTTGTCTCCTTTTGCAAAGACCAAGACCTTGAGTCAGGCGCCTTAGATCAATCGGTCATGCTGACCTATATCTTGTACCATACCTTAGACACATCCTTGAGCTGGTATGCAACGATCTCCACCTTATCCTCTTCATTGAAACCCATAGAAGGCATTAGAACCTACCATGCACTTACCTCCATGCAAACGGCCACACTTACCGCACACTCCAGCAGATGGGGCTTGAGGAGGATCTTAGTTTCCCCCAACAGCTGCTTCTCCAACTCTCCTTCATATGTTTCTTCTTGCGTTCACGCACACAAAGAATGTCATTATCCTAGAATGACACAAAATGTCAAAACTCTAGAAAACACGATAAAGAGTAGAAGAAGAAAAGATTCGTAACATCACTTAGTCTCTAAGTCATGATTGAGGTGCTCTTCAAAACCATAAGTTAGAAGCTTTGTAATGTGGTTGTTTTGATCTTTAGTTCCTATGTAATTTAACCTCATGCTCTGATACAAAGTCTGTCACAACCCAGATTCTTGAATCCTAAACGCAACCGGCGTCGTTCACCTCTCAGAGGTCGCAGACAAGACTCTTCTTGCATTCATCACATTCATATGGTTAATTTTAGCTAAAAAAATTTTAAAAAATTGAAACATATGAAGTATACATAGAATTCATAGAGTTATTACCTATTTACATCAAATCCTAAGCTCAAAGAAAAGAACAACCATCTACCATTAAAGAACCAATTTGATAAAAAAGATGAATATAGTATAATAAGTTGCCAAAACGGACTAACATCCAAAAGCTTCAAAAACAAAAGTATGAAAGAAACGCTAGAGATAAAATCTACTAGCTATGGATAAAACTAATGCTATACTAAAAATTGTAGCATCCTCGAAATCAAGAAAACCTACCAAATGGTCTGGAGAACGTAGATGTCCGAACCGCTGCAATGAATCTTCAATCTGCTCTATGACCTACACCTATAAAAATTGTAAATTGTATATAAATAGTTCATCACTTGTACTAAGTATAGGTGTATGTACACATACACATAAGGCTATGCATGATCAAGGAAAACTCTTCCTAAAAAGCATGTCATTTTTGGAATGTGCAGTCACAAGTCTTCCCTAATTCGTCAGTTGTGAATTGTGGTATGAATATGATGCTTTTTAATGCAATCAAACGACACTACTCATTTTCTATGTGATTACAAGACATTAGAATCATCCACATATTTTTAAAAGAACTCGAGCAAAAATTTGAAATTTTTCTATGCAAAACCCGAGAGCCCCCTTTTTTACACTTGGAATTTTTTTTCAGTCTTTTACTTCTTCTTGTTGTCTAGTTCAATGATTCCTTTGATCCTGTGTTTTACTTACAAGAGCAATGATTCATTGTAGTTCCGTAAACACAATGAATTAAGTAAGTAATCCGAGGACTAAAGAATGATTTCACTACCCTACAATGAGTCATTCGTTATTCTATGTATCCATTAACATTTCATAGGCCAATCTATTGGCTATGCAATCTGTTTCATTACATTCATGTTAAGGAAGTTATGAAGTTTTTAGTTGTCATTATGTTTCTACTTCACTTTATTGGCATCATATAATAAGTCAATTTAAGCTAATCTTATTTGGCCTTACCCATTATTTGCTGAAACTTCATAAGTATTGATAATGACAATTAACATTCTTAATTTCTTCTTCATAGCTCACTTTGAACATACGTTCCATCATCTTTATTTCTTTCTTTCATAGAGGCATCTTTACAAGTAATATTATGCGAGCTAACATGAAATCCACTGTCTTCCCCACACCAAAAAGTGGTGATTCACCGATTAACATTTATCTAGATCATGTGAGCTACTCATGAAATCTAGTGTCTGTCCTACACCGAAAATGGGTGATTCGCGGCTAAGGCGAATCCATCTTAGGTGTTCACTCCACACTTAAAATGAGTGCATAACAGATATAGTGAACCAAGAACATGTTTTGATCAGTAACCGATGTAAATCATGTAAGCTAAACATGAAATCCAGAGTCTACCCTACACCGAAAAGAGGTGATCTCAATGGACAAGGTGAAATCACAATATACCTAGCTCTATTAGGTGGAAACCACAGACTAGTTCCTATGTTGGCTAGAAATATTTGGAAGACTAGCGAACTAAGGAGACTACTTATCCACCTTGGTGGTAGCCTCATCTCATGATACATACACGTGCAAGCACATGCTCATAAGTACTCTATCAATGCTTTGCTCACTTTCATTATCTTCTTTATCTTTTAGAGTTGACTAAAACATTATTTAAGCTTTCTTCAATATTGAGATTTACTTACTCTATTGATGACTTTTCATCGTTACTTTACATTGATGAAATGTGAATTGTCATTACATATCACCCTTTGGTGTTTATGAGACTATTTTCACACATTATAACACCTTCATGAATATTTTTAACATAGTAGCTTAGGTGTAAGTGATGCTTGTCTCACTTCCTTTAAAACCTAATTCTGGTCATTTCTTTAAATTAGACCTCATTATATATGTTATTTCTCACCTTAATTACGCACTTTACTTTAGTAGTTTCATATCATCGATTATGGACGATGAGTACTTCATTCGATGAGTTTCATAAGTTAATAAATCATTCTTGTAGAACATGTTGGGAGTTATCCCAATGAATGGGATGCTCTTTTACGTGGTTTCATTTAATTAGTTTAGACGTTCTTATGTTGTTATATCTTTACTCCAACTACACAACATTGGCATATGATTGGTCCTGGACAAAACACTTGAACATTAAACTACATAACCATTTTTGTTGTCATAAGCAAATTTTAAGTATGTTCATATTTAAATATAATATGTATGAAACATTATCCAATAGTATAATCATTTAACATATATTTATAGACATTTGTATGCATCCTTTTTTGAACAATGTACTGTTAGCCAATTTATTGGCATAAGATAAGCAATACACTCAAGATGTGAATTTACGGAGGTCCTTTTAACCAATCTTAGTCCATGAGTTTAGGGATAACATTTTTAAACATCTTGTACACCATCATATTAACATTTGATGAATAAAACATCTTCATAACGTCACAATAAAAGCAATTCAACATTCGGACAAACGCATCAACACTTAAACATTTACGGATGTAACTAGCATATCCTCAATTCGTAATTCACGTTGTAAACATTAAAATTAATGCGATTACAATTTCATAGGTTCATTCAAAATGTATAATTCAAGACCCTGAACATTAAGATAAGACAGTACCACATACCAATAGCATGATCTCTAGCCTATTCAACATTGAAATAGTACAGGGATATTCGGGAAAGGAAGTTCGACGAGAATAACCCTAGTTATCAAGATCTCATGAATTATCCGAAGTAAAGTACTCTTGAATAAATAATTCCAGGATATAAACCCATACCTTATGTAGATATTAATCTACAAAACCCACGTTGTACGAAAAATCGAAGAAACCTTGAAATCGCCTAGAACTTCTATGAACTTTCTGCCTCTTTCATTCGTTTGTTTTAGAGTTGTGTTCTCTAAGAGTTTTAATCGTGAATTTTAGGTTTATAAACTGATTTTGACTCATTCAACTATGTATTAATAAGTTAATTAATTAAATTAATAATTTAATTACTAAAAAGCCCCTACTAGATTGATTAGAACTAGGAAAACCCAACACTTAGTCAAATCTGAAATTTTTCTTAAGAATTTCATTTTGAACCCATTAAATTAATTAATTGATTAAATGGATAAATTAATTAATTAAGGTACCTAGGGTAATTAATAAACTAACTCTAAGTAATTGGAACCATAACTAACCCTGTTGGACCATCATAGATTAAGTACTAGGATATTTCTTGAGTTATACTATGTTAGTTTATGAATTTCGGTTTACCCCATTATTGAAATAAGTAATGTCTAATTTAACTAATTAAGTGGCTTAGGGTAATTACTAAAGTAACCTTAAGTCGTTAAAACCATAACTAACCCTTTCAGCCATTCTAATTTAAGTACTAGATTGTCTTTTTCTTGTCTTAATCGAAATCTGAAAAATTACTTTGTGATATCGGTTTTGTCCTTTAAGGTAATTAACTGAACTTCTAAAGTAATTAAATAATTAACATAGGGTAATTACTATAGTATCCCTAAGTTGTTAGGACCATAACTAACCCTTTGGACAATTCTAGGCTAGATACTAGGTTGTCTTTTGCTTGCCTTAACTGAAATCTAGAAATTTCTTTGTGATTTCGGTTTTGTCCATTTAAGTTAGTAAAATAAGTTGCTAAATTAATTAATTAAGTAACCTAGAGTAATTTATCAAGTATAACTAAGTTTATAGGACCATAACCATCCTTTTGGACCATCGTAGGTTAGGTACTATTTTGTCTCTTTATCTAGTTACTAGGTTAGTGTCACTCGGTTAAGTCATGGGTTGTCGGGTGCACAAATAAGTTGATTTCGGTTTGTCCTAGGATAGTTATATATTTATAAAAGTAGGTTAGAGTTTAATATTAGTTAGAGAGGTAGGCCCCAAATGATTGAACCCATGTGCACGCCTGCCCCCTAACTACCCTAACCAAATTCGATTAGGGTGGTCCCCTTTTGGCCGTTTCTCCCCATGTGATTTCACATGGGTTTGTACATGGGTTTCTTGAACTTTCCTAGATAACTATTATTTGTGGTTAATTTAGGAATTCTTACTTATTGTTCCATGGATCCTCAATACGTCTTTGGGAACTGCTTAATCTACATGATCATTTTACATGGTTTTGTACTATGGTATGAGGCTTGACACTTGTATGCCTAGTACTTCATGTTGGTATTATTAAAAAAAATAATCTTATATTAGGTTATTATTTTCAGTTCAATTCTAAACAATATGGGAATATATTTTTTTTATTTGGGTATACATAGAAATTGGGTAACACCCCTTAGCCAATTTTCTATAGTATGCCAATTATTTCTCAATATTGGGCATTGGGATGCCTATTACTTGATGTGGTTATATATGAATGATATAGTTATCTTAAGTACCTGTGTATACATAGAAATTGGCTAAAACACCTTAGCCAATATTATATAATATGCTCAATATTTCTCAATATTAGGCATTGGGATACCTATGTACCTCAATACGCATTCTAACGGACTTACTGGGCTCTTTACTAGATGGGTGTATTTTCTGGAATATTGCAGACGGGGCGTAGGCCAACACACGTACCATGCAGTCCTTTGTTGATGGGTTCATATACTAGAAGATAGAAGGATAGGTCCCCAGTCTATGTCCCAAACGACGAGACTCAACTAAGGGGGTGTCGATTGACCCACTGGGCATCGACTGCCTCTGTAGTTTGGGCTATCTTCGGCAGCCTTGACACCAATTTAAGGTCCTTCCTCTAAAACCCTTGGTTGGTACTTGGGTATGTTTCCCAAACATTTTCAACCCAAACATCACCGTTTACGAGTTTAGGACCTCCCACATGAATTTCGTCCAATACAAACACGTAAACCTCAACAAAACATGCTTAGACACACAAGGTGGTTTCAAGTAAAACCTTTTGAACGTGTTTGGAAATTTGACCTCAAACTTCACGAAACTTAACACACTTCCTATATACATCATTATAAATTATTTCATGAACTTATAACCTCATGAATTAAACATAAAAACATAGAACCGCATATGAGGCACATCGGTGACTTAGTCGTCGATTGTTTAGTTGTCCCTTAACGTTTTTCTTCCAATGCACCTAATACTTTAGACACTGCCTTAATACCATATTCAAGACCTATTTAGGATATTATACCATCAATACCAACATGTTAGGTTCTATTTCACCTAAGTCATTTACGGGGCCTTACATGCGTATAGTCTTAGGGTCGATGTTTGGTTATTCCTACTTGACTATATGAATCTATGTTTGTCATATTAAGGATGACATGATAGTGCATAGGATGACTTAAAGAAAATATCGTTATGTCTATGTACTTTCTATAATGACATGTAATATGTGATAAAGTGAAGTATGATTTTCCTTGTCTTGGTTGACTTATGTATCTTACTTGATGCATGTATAAAAGTGAATATGTGATGTCTTAAATTAGGATGCTTAAGTCTTTAGTATTGTATCTATGAATGACATGTGACCTTAAATAATGTTAAGAGAGTCTTTTATGTGAAACCTTGAACCTAGTCGTAAGGTTATGAATGTTAAAGTAGAAAGTTGTAATGGTGTACTTCAAAGTAAAGGAATGATGGACATAAGGTTGATTGGCTGGATTGACATCATATCAAACCTTATAAAAGTCACCATGAGCTTATTGTAACCATTATAACATGACCCTAGAGGACATCCTTGGAACATCGGGCCTTGCATGCCATCATGGCCCTAGGACAGCACACACGGTCATACGACATCGAGCGTACCATGCCATCATGTCCCTTGGATAGCACACATGATCAAACTACGTAGGTCGTGGCATGCCATCATAGCCCTTTGACAGCACACACGGTCGAAGGACGTTGGGCATGGCATGTCATCATAACCATTGGATAGCACAATCGGTCGGACAACGTTGCGTATGGCATGCCATTATCACCTTGGTGTGCACGCATGAACGGACCATATGGTGTGTGGCATGCCATCATCGCCATTGGATAGCACACACGGTCGAACAACGTTGGGTATGGCATTCCATCATTACCCTTGGACAAGACACACTGTAGGATGACGTCGGGAGTGGCATGCTTGGGTAGCTCTTGTACATCACACGGGATTGGACGACATCAAGCGTGGCATGTCATCATATCCCTTAGACAACACAAACGTTGGGACGATGTCAGGCATGGCATGTCATCATAGCCCTTGGGAAGCATAAACGGTCGAATGACATCGGGCGCGGCATGCCATCAATGCCCTCGTATTGCACACAAGGACGGATGATGTTTGGCGTAGCAGCATCGTCGCCCGGGGTCAGCACACACGCTCTCATGACGTTGGGTATGGAATAAAATCATTGCCCTTAGATAGCACAAATGGTCGGACAACATCAAGCATGGCAATCCCGCATAGCATTGGATAGCACACATGATCGGATTACGCCGGATGTGGCATTTTCTCATAGCACACGCGGTTGGACGACGTCGGGAATAGCATGTCATCATAACATTGGAAAACACTCCTCGTCAGATGACGTCGGGCGTGGCATGCCATCATCACCTTTAAACTACACACGGTCGGGGGCGTGGCATTCCATCATAGCCCTTGGACAACACACATGATCGGAAAATGACAGGTATGGATAATTGTAATAGCCATTCGATAACACACATGGTCAGATGACGTCGGGCGTGGTATTACATCATCATCCTTCGAATGCATACATGAACGGACGATGTTGGGAGTGGCATTACACAACTGCCGGTAGTGGCATGTGCGCGTTGGTCGTGGCTTGCGCGAAATTGGTTAAGCTCTAGTCTAAAAATGCGGATGTCATGTCGTACATAATTCAAAGGAGTTTGAAAAAACCTTCACGAATAACAAACATATTCATTTATTTTCCATTAACTATTATCAACGTTTCCACCTCATGAGCTAGACCGGGCCCATGTCCCCTTGAAAAGGGCGCCAAAGAAAGTAAAAACCCCAATGTTCTCGGACCCTGTTCCACAACGACGCTATATATACGAGTTGGGTTGTTTGAAAATGCAGCTCAAATTGGGTGGTGATTTATTCCCATGGATAAATACAAGTGAGAGACCGAGAGTGAATGTGTACTACGAGGGAAAGATTAAAATGTCTTTAAAAAAATAGTCAAATGTGGATCGGGATGCACCCCAGTCGAATGTTGAAAGATTACCAGTCGGCTCGCCGATTAACTCAGAGCACGCACTAGTGTGGATTTTGGGGATGGCCAAATCTCGGTCTTGGCATGGCATCATTGCCCTTTGAAAACACACATGGTTGGACAACGTGGGGCGTGTCAAGTCATCATCACCCTTAGACAGCACACTCGATCTGACGACGTAGGGTGTGACATGACCACATGGACCTTGGGCAGCACATATGTTAAGAAGACGTCAGGTGTGGAATGCCATCGTCGCCCTTGGAAAATACAAACAGTTAGATGAAATCGGGCATGATATCCAATCATAGCCCTTAGATAGCACACAAGGTCATACGATGTAAGGCGTGGCATTCCATCATAGGCCTTAAATAGCATACACGAACGGACGATGTTAGGCATGACATGTCATCATAGTCATTGGATAGCACACACGGTTGGATGACCTCGAGCTTTGCATGCGATCATCGCCCTTGGACTGCACACACGAATGGACCATGTGGGGTGTGGAATCACACAAATGTCGGTCATGGCATGCCCGCATTAGTCATGGCTTGCACGACATTAATAAGATCTTATCGAAACAAGCGGATGTTAATGTCATACATAAATCAATGGAGTTTTAAACAACCTTCATGAATGAGAAATATATTCATCTATTTTCCATTATTTACTATCAATGCTTCCAACTCATGCGGCAGACCGGGCCAAAGTTCCCTAGAATTGGGTGCCAAAGAGGGTGAATGCCCCGATGTTCTCGGACCCAATTGCACCACGAGTCGCTATCTACGAGTCAGGTTGTTTAAGAATGCAGGAGAAATAGGGCGGTGAATTTTGTCCAAGGTTAAATATGGGCGATAAACTGAGAGTGAACATGTATAGAAAGGAAAAGATGAAAAGGACGTTGAAAAGATATCAAAGACTGCTTGAAATTACAGGGAGGGAAGTGAATGGGTGTCAGAGATGCACCCTTTTCGGATGTGCAATGATGACGAGCCGGTCTACCGATCGACATGAGGCATGCACCACTGTGGATTTTGGGGATAGCCAAAGCCCGGGTGTTGCATGCCATCATTGAGCGTACCATGACATCATGGCCCTTGGACATCACACGCAGTCGAACAACGTGGGGCGTGGCATGTCATCATATTTTTGACAACACACATGGTCGAGATGACGTTGGGTGTGGCATGTCATCATAGCACTTTGACAACACAAACGGTCGGACGAGGTCAGGCTTGGCATGCCATTAACGCATGTGTACTACACACATGAACGAACAAGGTCAGGTGTGGCATGTCATCATCGCCCTTTGATAACATACAAGGTCGGACAACGTCGGGCGTGTCATGCCATAATAGCTCTTGGACAATACACAAATTCGGATGATGTTGGGAGTGAAATTCAATCATCCCGATTGTACAGGACACATGGTTGGAGGGGGGCATGTCATGTAATCATCGCCCTTGGACTGCACACACAATTAGACAATGTCAGGCGTGGCATGCCATCATTTCCCTTGAACTTCACACACCGATGGACGACGTTGGTCACGTCATGTCATCATAGACGTTGGACAACACACATGGCCGGACGACATCAGGCGTGGCATGCTATCATCACCCTTGGACTGCACACAAGGACAGACGATGTCAGGCGTTGTATGGCATTATAGCCTTTGGAAAGCAATAATGGTCAGAGGGCGTTGCTCTTTGCATGCCATTATGGACCTTTAAAAGCACACATGGTCATACAACGTCGAGCGTGGCATGCTCGCGTAGCCCTTGGGCAGAACACACGGTCGAACGACATCATGCGTGAGATTTCATCATCGCCCATGGACATAATTTCACATCCAGGGAGCGCCACCAAGAAGTAATATGGCGTACTTGACCTCTCAGAGGTCTTATTCAAGCCCATTGTTATCATTTATCACATTGACAAAGTAAATTTAGTGGAAATTTTAAACTTTTCATAGCACATCATATGCTAGAAACTTAACTTCATATATATATATATATAATATAGGTCATAATACATATTTAGATGCTAACTCTCTTTGCCATCTTAGACTCAATAATTGTAGAGTACATTAGGAACAGTACCCTTATAACACATTGCATAACTATACAATATTGAGACACTTTAAAGTAAAGACATAAGTAGGAGATCCTTGAACTTAAGTATTCCTTTCTTTAAGCTTGGGGATCATCTAACAAGTTATTCACTATTCAAGACATATTTTAATCATCAATAACCTACATTTTATGTAATAAGTATAGAATAATGGGATAAGTACAAGAATTCAATAAGTATAACAACCATGCAAAAAAATGCATTTAAAAGGGACATTTTCTTTAAATTATACTTCATGCCTTTGTGAGTAAATCTTCATAAAAAATTATACCATAGCATTTATATCATTCACATACTTCGTATAAACATATTCAAAGGCCAAACATCACATAAGATCACATATATAACTTATTGCATTTTTAAGACACATTAGAGTATGATCTTTTGCCCTTAATAATGAACCACCTTCTCTTTTGTTCATTAACTTCACAAGTAACCGTTTAGTGACACTTGGTGCAATGCATCACCTTAAGGCCACAAGGAAACATACATATGATCTACACAAGACAAGATATATCATCATAGAAGTATAGTACGACATAGACATAGCTAAGCCAAAACTATAAGGACATTACACTAAACTCCTAGTCATTATGCACATATACTTATTTTACTTCACATAGAACCTTATAAGACATAACTAATTCCCCTAATCTAAGTCTACTAGTGAAATGTACATGTAAGAACCTCACACATACTTTGTAAACCTATCATGAGACCACAAGCCTTTACATCCAAGTCATATATAAGCATAGTAAGAGGACACCACTTCATTATGTCAAGAAACACCTTATTCATATAGTCAACAAGATTAACATCATGCATAAATAATCAATCATGCATATCTTCATAACAAGTAGACAAAACTACAATGTCATGCATAAAGAACACATACATAGGGACATGCATTAGAACACTTTCCTAGAACTTCCTAAGGAGATACTTGTGCAATGTATATATGGGTTCATTACTTCCACCTATCATAAGTAACCTTTCATAAGTCATTCTTGTTAGAGTCCTAGTCATTTACTTCCAGTGTCCATTTTACTTCAGGGAAACTATAGCCTTAACTGACATAGATATTGTAATACTAAACATGGAATCCGGTGTCATAGAACTCCACACCGAAAAAGGTGGTTTACCGGCCAAAGTATAACCAAACATAGCTTTATAGGTGGATACATAGCTAGTATTCTTTGGTGGAAACATAGCTATGGAACTTCAGGGTACATGTGAAAACCCTCTTTATGCGAAAATAAGGAATCGTAGTTATTCACTTATCGAAACATCACTATAACACCCCTCTAGGTCATGAGTCTATCCACCCCATGAGGTGCATGGTGACCTATCTTATAACGATAGGAAGGGACACACACTCATATTCAAGTTCACTCGGTGCTAACCTAAGTTCCCTTTATTGAATAGCCATCATTAACATTATTTTATAAAATATAGGCTTAGGAGATTCATCCTCTCATATCCTTAGATCATAGGTCACATATGAAATTTCATCAACCTAAATCATGTGAGAAGATCCTTTCACATGGACATTACATATGTATTAGCACTATCTATTTTAGGATACACTTGAGCATACCTTTCAAGTCTCCTCTATTGACTAGATCATAAATCATTTGTGTGTGTATACACATATGTGAGAAAATCTTTCACATAACACATTAAGTCACACATGTTCATATATACATATTCATACATATAGAAACTAAAACTAATATCCTATACAGGTACACATGTGCAATGCATAGGCAAAGTCACATATCTTTCCCATACTAGTACACCTTTCATGTAATCCTAGCTAAAGGAACCCATATCATACTTTCATAAACATCATCTTAACATGCAATGATAGATACTAGTGAATATGAGAACTACCTTTATTTTAGACACCCTGACCTATACTACTTGTAACATGAATGTAAATGAGTGTGTGTGTTCATTTGTCAACCTGATCAACAACACACAGAGGAAGACATCCTCTTGCACCATAATACTCTTTAGAAAATAGACCACACAACATACAATAGTATAAAAGATAAGTCAACTTCATATTACCCTTAAGACTCCTAACTTGTCATGCATTCACATAGGGGTACATAGGTAAGGGATTATTAAGAATTTTTTATCTTATTAATGGGAGAACCTATAGTTTACCCTACCATGGATATACACATGCTTATAGAACATCCATAAAAACTAGATCACAACTAGAATATGAAAGTAGGCATAAACTTCACATAGTATAATAGTCATAACCAAACACTCATACATTCATCAAGTTTGCCTTCAAGGACATGGTCAACATATATATAGATTTAAAACAAAGTAAACAACACCACATTAAGTGGACCATACCAAACAATGACATACAAGGCTTCATTAACAATACCATAAAGAAATAGGGAAGAAGAAGAGTAGATGAACTCTTACCAATCCTTTAGCCCCTCGTCATCATTGAAAATTACTACCATTTTATCAATAAATCAAGTATAGTGAAGTAGATTAAGGTACCATAATAATACATGAAGTTAAGCATAAGCTACTACAAGGTCATGTTACAACTAGTACAATACATTAACAAACTATTGTGTAGAAGGACATAGACCATAAACCATTAGATCTTGCATGGATTATAGATCATATATAATCAATAATATCAATCTAAGTCAGTATCTAAATATACACTTAATCATATTGAAATCATGCTTACATCCCTACAAGATCAACATGCTATCGTAGGGGTTTAAAGTATCAATTCAATATAGATTAGAGAGAATAGGACATCTTACTAATTTTCCCAATGTATTAATCATCAATCATATTTTACAAATAAATTACATGCTAGTCAGTAGCTAATGAGATAGGAAATCAGGTGTTATTCATACTTTATTCATCTTAGAACATACATCACATCACCTATATAGCATTATCAATTCATAGACTGAAAAAATCTAGATCAATTCATATAATCCTTTCATTAATGTTATCATCAATTATTCACACCCACAATTCATCCATAATACCAGAAAAAGGCAGTAGCTACAGTGATGCTTTTCATAATTGAAATCATACACAATTGCTATAATTGAAACTCACTGTAACACTTCAAAACATATGCTATTCATACTTAAATCTTCATATATTGATCCTCATAGATCGTTCATCATCAATTCATAATCGATTAACATAAATTACAGTAGATGTAGAAAATTCAACGTAAGAAAATCTCAATTCAACCATTAACAAGCCATGATCACAAAGCTCATGCAACACTGAATCGATTTAAGGAAGGAGCATGGGTTCATCATGAAATTGGAATAAATATCACGTTCAAACAATTTAATTAACATCATTTCTTCATTAATTAAACAATAAAAACATTTTGACAAGGAACCCATGGCTAGATTGAAAGATTAAAAGATTGATCATAAAATCTTCAATGAAATTATTGAGAAGAACTTTCCAAGTGAAAGGTTACTTAGAGATGAAGGATAACAATACCTTTGTATATTTTAAAACCTCTAAAACTTTATGATTCATACATGGAAATCCAAGCTCCAATCTTTTCTCGAGTTTCACCAACAATGGCGGTTTCTAGAGAGAATATTTTTGGAAGGAAAAGTTCAATTCGTGGGAGAGGATTTGGAATGGGGTTATCAAGTTTTAACTTACTTATATAGACCCAAAATTATCTAAATAAACCTATTGTAGTCAGGTTAGGACGTGGGGTAAATTTCACATTCACCTTTTTAATGAAACAGACGCAAGATAACAGCTTACATGTCACAATCGACATACCCATCGACTGGCCAAAGGTAACTCTACTGGCTGTCCTTTAGCTTCCGTAGATTAGTCCTTGGCAAATTTTGAGGTACCAATAGACGATACCTCACCTATAGGCAATTGGTTGACCAACTAGCCATCGTTTGGTCCGCTGATTTGCAGGCACTTTTGAAGTCATACCCAAACCTTTCCAGTGTTAATACAACCCTTAAAAAGTTTTAGACCTCCCACATAAGTTTCACCCAAAAAAAAACACCTACAACTCATCCAAACAGGCTAGGCCCCATCAAGACACATGTTGAACGCCTTGGATGTTCTTGGTTGTTTGACCTCCAAACTTCTCAAAACTCCATAAACAATCTTTAAAAATCAATATAACTATTTTGAAGACTTAATAATATCATTACTTACAAATATAAGCATTCATAGATATATGAGGAACACAGATGACTAGTCGTCAAATGTTTTTGTCATCCCTTGACGTTTGACTTCCAAATAACGTCAAACTTTACAAATTGCCACTAAACCATATTATAGGACATTAAAACCTTAATACAAACATGTCAGGATCTATACACCCTATCTCGTTTTGGGGTCTTACAAGAACACACGGTGGGATGAAGTCGGGTGTGGCATATCATCACTGCCCTCGGAAAGCACACAGGGTCGGACGATGTTGGGCGTGGCATCCCTGATTGGCCCTTGAAAAGAAAACACGATCGAACAAAGTGCAGCATGGTATTCCATCATTGCCCTAGGAAAACAAACACGGTCAGACGACATCGGGGGTGGCATGCCATCATACCCTTTGATAGTACCCACGGTTGGACGACGTTGGGTGTGGCATTCAATCATACACCTTGGAAAACACACATGGTAGGATGACGTTAGGCGAGGCATGCCATCATGATCCTTGGACAACACACAGGGTCAGACGACGTTGAGTGTGGCATGCAATAATAGCCATTGGACAGCACACACGGTTGGACGACATCGGGTGTGGCATGCCATCATAGTCAATCGACATCACACATGGCCGGACGACCTCAGGCATTGTATTCCATCATGGACGATGGACATCACACAGTTGGATGACGTTGGATGTGGCATGCCAACATGTCCCTTGGTCAGCACACACGGTTGACGACGTCGGGTGTGGCGTGCCATAATGATCCTTGTAAAACAAACACGGTCAAATGACGTTGAGCGTGACATGCAATCATAGCCTTTGGACAGCGCACACGATCAGACGACATCGCGAGTTGCATGTCATCATAGTCGATGGACATCACACATGGTCGGACGACGTCGTACATCACATGCCATCATGGCCTATGGATATCACACGGTTGGGCAATGTTGGACGTCACATGCCACCATGGTCCTAGGACAACACACATGGTTGGACGACATACGACGTGGAATCCTATCATGTCCCTTTGACAGCACACACGGTCGACCGATCTCGGCGAGTGACATGCTAAAATATCCCTTGGACAGCATGCACGGTAGGATGATATCGAATGTGGCATGTCATCATAGCCCTTGAACAACACAGATAGTCAGATGACGTCAGGCTTGGCATATCATCATCGCACTTTGTCTGCACACAAAGTTGGACTTTGTTCAGTTTGGCACGCCATCATAGACGTTGGAAAGCACACACGGTCGGCAACGTTAGGCCTGGCATGTCATCATGGCCCTTGGACAACACACACAATCAGAGGACGTCAGGTATAACATTGTATCATAGGCTTTTTAGAGCACACACGATCTGACGACATGAGGTGTGTCATGTTATCACGGCCCTTTAAAAGCACACACAGTGAGATGACGTCCAACATGGCATGCCTGCGTAGCCCTTGGATAGCACACACGATTGAAAGTCTTCGGGCGTAGCATGCCATTATCACCCTTGGAAAGCCCACACAGTTGGACGATGTCAGGTGTGGCATGCCATCATGGCCCTTGAAAAGCATACACGGTCAGACAATATCTGGCTTGGTATTCCATCATCTACCTTTGACATCACACATGGTCAGAAAACGTCGAGAGTGGCATGCCATCATTGCCTTTGGACAACACACACGCCCGGACGACGTTGGGCATGGCATGCCCGCGTAGCTCTTATCCAACACACACGGTCAAACGATGTGAGGTGTGGTATTCCAATAAATCCCTTTGATACCACATACGTTCGGATGACGTCTGTGTTGGCAATTTATCAAAGCTATTAGATAACATACGAGATCGGACAATGCCGGGCATGGCATGCCATCATAGAATTGGAAATCACTTACGGTCGGATGACATCGAGCATGGCATGCCATTGTATCCCTTGGGCAGCACACACGGTCAGATGACATGGGGCGTACCATGTAATCAAAGCGATTGAACATCATACATGGTCGAAAGACATCAGGAGTGGTGTGCCATTATTGTCCTTCGATAGCACACATGGATGGACAATGTCAAGCATGGCATGTCATCATTTCACTTGGAAAGCGCACACGGTAGGACGATGTCGGGAGTGGCATGCCATTATGTCCCTTGGGTAACACACACGGTCGGACTATATTGTGCACGCAATGCTATCAAATCTCTTGGACAACAAACGCGCTAGGACAACGTCAGACGTGACATGTCATCATTTCCTTTGGAAAGCACACACGGTAAGATGACATCGGGCGTGGCATGCTATCAAAGACCTTGGACTGCACACACACGGAAGGACGATGTCGGGCATGATATGCCATCATCTCACTTTGACAGCACACACGGTCAGATGACATCGGGCATGACATGCAATCCTATCCCTTGGACAACGCTCACGGTTGAACGACGTCGGGCGTGGCATGCATTTATAGGTTGTGGACAACACACACGGTAGGACGACGTCAGACGTGGCATAGCATCATAGCCCTTGGAAAACACACACACTTAGACGACTTCGGGCATGGCATGCCATCATCGCCCTTGTATTTCACAAATAAACAGACTATGTCGGGTGTGGCATACACTCATAGCCCTTGGACATCACACTCGGTCAATAACGTCGGGATTGGCATACCATCATGGCCGTTAGACAGCACACACGGTCTGAGGAAATCAGTCGTGGCATACCTTCATAGCCCTTGGACAGCTTATACGAACACACGATGTTAGGTGTGTCATGCCATCAAGTCCCTTGGACATCAAATACATTCAGACGACGTGAGGCGTTGCATGCCCACATAGCCTTTGGACATCACACAGGGTAGGACGACGTCGGGTGCTCAATTTCATCATATCTCTTAGATTGAAAACATAGGCAAACGATGTAATTTGGGCATGCCATCATCGCCCTTCGACAGTTCACACGAATGAATGACATCGGGCATCGCATGTTATCATCGCAAATGAACTTCACACATGTTAGGTGAACTAGAGCCATACATGTTTTATTGATGATATAAGGTCCTAAATAGGTCTATAATATGGTATTGAGCCAGTTTCTAAGCATTTCGGTTCATTGGAAGTCAAACGTCAATAGATGACTAAGACGTTCGATGACTAAGTCACCTGTGTGCTTCATATGTGGTTTTATGTATTTATGTGTGATTCATTAGTATATAAGGTCCTTAAGTGAGTTATTACTACGTATATAGGAAGTGTGTCATTATTTGTGATCTTTGAAGGTCAAACGTCCATGAATGTCTATGACGTTTGAAAGATTTGCCTATTAACGACCTGGAGTGTCTAAGCATATTTCATTTAGTTTTACGTGTTTGTTTTGGATGAAATTTATATGAGAGATCCTTGTATCACCAAAAATCATGTTTGGGTTGGTAATGTCCGGGTAAACATCCCCAAGGACCATCCAAGGGTCCTTGAGGAAGGACACTTCTTGGTGCCCAAGAGTGTCCAAGACAGCCAAACAAACGGTTGGAAATTGATGCTCTATAGGTCAGTCAACGCCCCACTGGTGGTGTAGTGTATTTCAGGAAGTAGTATTAGGGGAGAGGAGTCCAACAGAAGCCTCAGTCCTAGACAACTGACCAACAAGATGGTCTATTGGTCAAGGGTCAGGCCATCGATGGGCTACCGTCATTTAGACTGTCCCTGCGTGCAGGCCACTTTTAAGTGAGGGGTGCAAGTGTAAATTTAAACAACGCGCAAATAAGAGTATTTGATTCTTCTTAATGGTCTTTTGGGTTTTTTAGATATGTATATAAATCTTTAACATTTAGAAGAATTCATTCTTCTAAATCAAAACCCCAAAATTCCTTATAAATTCCGAAAGACTCCATTGAAGCCATAACTCAAGGAAGGAATTGGATTGGAGAACTTAGTGAAGATTCTTCAAAAATATGAAGTATTAACATCATTGAGGTATTTTTTTGATCCTTCAAACTCTCTTCATCTAGTAGCCCAACGTTCAAAGATATTTTCTAATGTTTTCAAAGACGAACTTATCCAATTTTACGTTCGATCATGGGTTCTTGCATTAATGGTTTTTATGTATTAAATATTTATTAAATTGTTATTAAATTTATGATTTTAAATCAATTAATCTATGAATCCATGTAACTAATGAACCATAGTTTTTTTATTTATTTATTGGTTACTTAATATTTATGAATTCTAGTGTTGTTTTCTATGGGCTATCTAATTATGTAATAATTGTATTCAATTGATATCTAGATTGTCGTAGATTTATTAATTTACATTGAATTGACCTAATTTCATTGATTATTATTATTTATGCACTGAATTGATGTTCATGGCCATTAGTAATTGTCTTATGGTATTGAATGATATGATTTAGCATTGAATTGAGGTGTTGTGGATGGAGTGGTGGTACGCTGACCTATTTCCCTTATTATGATGTTAGTATTACTTCAATAATGTTATATTTGGTTTGTTCCACATGTGGTTGCTATGTTATGTGCTTTAGTTGCAATTGATGTGGCCTTATCAGTGTTACTTTATGAATTATGATGATCATTGTTTTGTCGGAAACTACTTGAAGTATTGTGGTTATTTATTTATTTTATCATGTGGAGTATGAAAATATCTATTTACATGTGAAGTAATGAGAAATTATATGTGCTTTCTTCTATTGATTTTTTTAGGTTATCATGTTAGACTATGACTATGGCTTGTTCGTATAGTCTTAGGGTCGATGCTTTGTTATTCCTACTTGACTATATGAATGTCTGTTGGTTATATTAAGGATTACACGATAGAGCATAGGATGACTTGAATAGAATATGGTTATGCATATATGTTTTCTAAAAAGACAGGTAATATGTGTTAAACTGAAGTATGATGTGCCTTGTCTTGGTTAACTTGTGTCCCTTACTTGATGCATGTATGAAAGTGATATGTGATGTGTTGAATTAGAATGCTAAATACACTTAGTGTTGTATTTATGAATTACATGAGTCCTTAAATGACGTTAATAAAGTCTTTTATGTGAAACCTTGAACCTAGTGGTAATGTTATAAATATTGAAGTAGAAAGTCGTACTGTTATCCTTCAAAGTAAAGGAATGATGGACTTATGGTTGATTGGCTAGAATGGCATCATATCAAACCTTAAGAAAGGCATCATGAGCTTCTTGTCGCCACTATAAGGTAATCCTAGAGGACCTCCTTGGACATTGAGTGTGCATGCAATCATGACACTTGGAAAGCACACACGGTCAGACAACGTCTGGCATGACATGTAATAATAGCCCTTGGAAAGCACAAATGATCGAACGACGCCCGATGTGGCATGCCATCATAGCCCTTGGACAACACACACAGTCAGACAAAGTCGGGCGTGGCATGCCATCATGGCCCTTTGACAGTGCACATGGTCGGACTACGTCAAATGTGGCATGTCTGTGTAGCCATTGGACATCACAAACGATCGGACGATGTCGGGCGTTACATGCCTTTGAGCCATTGGAAATTACACACGATTGGACAAAGTCGGGCGTGGCATGCCGTCATGTCCCTTGGACATCACACACGATCGGACGACTTCAGGTGTGGCATGCCTGTGTAGCCCTTGGGCAGCACACACGGTCAGATAACGTTGGCATGGCATGCCATCATAGCTCTTGGAAAGACACACGGTCGGATGACATCGAGTATAGCATGTAATCACAGCCCTTAGACAGCCCACAAAGTCGTACAAAGTCGATCGTGGAATGCCCGCGTAGCCCTTGGACAACACACACTATCTGATGACGTCAGAACTGGCATGCAATCATAGCCGTTGGATAACACACGATCGAATGATTCGGGCATGGAATGTCATCATAGAGCTTGGAAAACAAACACGATGAGACGAAGTTTTGTGTGCCATGCCAACATCACCCTTGGACTGCACACATGGACGGACGAAGTTTGGCATAGCTGTCAGAACCCAAAACCATACCGTAGAAAATAGTGCACAATCTCAGATTGTGGCACAACATCATTGAACTCTCTGAGTTCGTAGACAAGTCTCTTTCATATCATTCATTATATATACATAGTGAAAAGTAGAGAGAAATTAAAACTTTTCACAAAACATATAGTCTTAAAAATCTCTTTCATATATAAGTAATAGGAACTACCAATTCTCAATATCATCATCTTAAGACACAAGAATACTTGGGACACGTCCCATACTTCAAAATACGAATATAGAAATAGTTAGTCTATTACAATACTTTGAATAAAAACATAAAAGACATATATATGTCCTCGAGTAAAGCAAGGACATACTTCAACTTCTCCTGAACAATCTTCTATGTCCAAGTCTTCACTTCTCAAAGCTCCCCGCCTACCAAGAACTATATAGATAAAAGTATGGAGTTAGTACAACCACATGTATTAAGTATGGCTATATGCATAAAAATCATGAAAATGGACTTTATTGAAAATATGCATCTTTTCATTTAAAAATCATATTATAATCATAATAACATCATAAATCAATATTGAAACACATAAGATACTTCTAGCATATAATTTTCTCAATTAAAGTCATCCTAAGATTCACTTAAGTCGCACAAAGAGAGACCGCCCATGCACCCTGTCTAGATGTGCCTAAATGACCCTTAAGATTACCGATAATGAGTCACATATATACTAAAAAACAATCATAAACATCAAGGTAAGATTCTTCTACCAAAGGTGAACTTTAGGTCTCACTTGAGTGAGTTTTGAAGCGACCGGCCATACAATCCCTTACACACACACTTAAGGGATCCTATAGAAAACCTAATATAGAATCATTCTCACATAATACAACAACACATAGGTAATATGACATTCTCTTCCCAAAGGCTATCAAAAGACCTAATTAAGTACATCATGAAGATAAAGTCCATAGTGACCTCTTCAAGATTACCTAAATAATTTTTAAGACTACCTAAGGCTTAGATCATGTCCACAAAATCAACCAACTTCCCTAACTAGAGTCATCCTCATGACTTCCAAAGAGAAGACATGAACAGATCATCCCTTATGCCCTCTTCACACTTTAGATCACTTTAGATTAGGTAATTATTTATTTACATACTCCTTAACATAATTCATTAGTTCATTATTTCATTATGACTCATACATCATATAATGGACATTCAAATAATGGTATTTAACAAGACCTAGGAACTCCACATAACACCTTCAAAGTCTATTGTGCAATCTCTAGATAACATCCCATACCACTACCTAAATTCCATAAACTCCTCAAATGCAAATAGGTTTTCCATATGATGAGAATAGGAAATAACCGACATAGACCATGATAGCAAGACATGGAATCCAGAGTTCAATCCTACTCCGATGAGGTTGTTCTACTTGCCAATGGTAGAACTTGGACACATCCTATGTAGGCACCTGGTTTAGGAATATGAAGGGCTTCTTTGTATTCTATTATCATATTTAACTAGATATACTTTCCCTTACCATACTCACTCAGTGCTAGCCTTCATTCTCATAGAGTAATTCATACATTAGATTCATATAAAAGGGTTCGATTACATGTTCATATCCCAATCACATTTACCCTACCAAGGAAGGTCCACTAGATCTACTCATAATGGAGACAAGAAACTCATGATGACTTTCCTAAGGATAAATATGATGTCGTTCCAGTAAACTAACCTTAAGTACATTATTCCATTACTTTGAAGGATACTATTACGGCTTACACTTCAATCAATCTTAACCTTACCTTTAAGTAAAGGTTTGCACACAAGAGACTCTCGTAAAATCATTTAAAGTAACATGTCATTCATAGATTCAACACTAATATCTCTAACACACTTAATAAAGATATAGTATATCCCTAATCATATATACATCAAGCAAGAGATACAAGTAAACCAAGACAAGATATTATATACTTCGCTTTTAATTCATAATGCAAGTCATTCAAGAAACACCTCTAAAACAACATAACATCTTCAAGTCATCATATATGTCATCATAACATCATTAAAATACTCCACATAGACTCATAAAGTCAATTAGGAATGGCCAAGACTTAACCCTAATATTATACTCATAATGTCTAAGCCATAGTCTACCACGATCTCTTCAAGCAACATAACTAGAAAAAATACATATATTACTATATAAATTCACACGTAGATAGATAATATCATGGTTAACATAATAAAACTACACAAATAGACACATAACTTCAAGTAGTTGACAATAAATCCATGCTCATAATATTGCATAAACTAACTGCGACAAGGCCACGTCATTTGCAAGTAAATCACATAACACCGCCACCATAAGTGGACATACAAATCAAAATAAAATAGAAGAATAATTAACATCAAATTAAATAAATCCGGGAAGCATACCTTCATTCCCTTATTCATACTATCCTAAATAGTCCAATTCAACATCACAAGGCCCTTACCCAAGGCCATAACCAACAATTCAAGCAATAATCATAAAATCCAATGCAATATCTATCAATTAAATATATTTTTAACAATCTAGTTTCCACTAGATAAAAATTGAATACAATTATTATATCATTAAAAAGCACACAAGAAACTACATAACAATTCAACTATATTAGCTTAATATCAAGTAACCCACATTTTAGTAAAAAAACTAGGGTTCATCCGAATTACATGGGTTCATAGGTAATTAATATTGAAATTATCAATACATTATCAATTACATCAGAATTAAATTTTAAGAAACTATTTATGAAAGAATCCATGGTAGAATCATTAAATTGGACAATTCACTTTGGAAAACTTTGAAAAACATGTACAGAATTAGGCTCCTTGACGAAACAAGTTTCAAGGATTAAAATCCATACCTAAAATATTATAATTATTCAATTTTATGAATAATTTCTACACAAATACCCCTCACCAATCTGCCTCTTCAAGCTGGACTTCAATGGAGGTTTTGGAATAGTTTCTAAGAGTTTTGGGTATATTATTTTTGAAGAATGAGGTCTTCCATGTGATTACCCTTTATATACTTAATTAAAATACCTAAATAACCCTTAAAAAACCTTCCATGATTTAATTTTTAAGTGGGGTGAATTTAGCAATTCATCTATTGACTTGGTAGGAGCCTGCGCAGGAAGACAGTGGTGTGCGACGCCTGCCTTTGATGGGCCGTCACAGCCACGACGGGGCGTCACAGCCCTCCGTTATTGGATACAGTAGCTGGAAAAGCTTATTATACCTCCAATAGATAAGTTACCTTTGACGACACCCTTTGACGGGGCGTCAACTGGCTTACCAGTCGTCGACTGCTCCGTTGTTTGGGGTTTGCCTAGGACTGCCATGCCAACAGTTTCGGGTCCTTCCTCAAGGACCCTTGCATGGTCCTTGGAGATAGTTTCCTGGATTTTTCCAATCCAAATATAATTATATATAAGTTAAACACCTCTCACATGAATTTCATCCAAAAAAAGCACGTAAAACTCGATGAAACTTTCCTAGATGTACAAGGTCGACTCAAGGCATATCTTACGAGTGCCTTCGACGTTCTTGGTCATTTGACCTCCAAACTTCATGAAATTTTAAACAATGCTTATACATGTTATATTAACACTATTAATAACCTTAAAACACATGAAACACACATAATCACATAGAACCACATTTTAGACATTTAGGTGACTTAGTTGTTAAACGTCTTGGTCGTCCCTTGACATTTGACTTCCAACACCCCTAATACTTTAGATACTTACTCTATACAATATATTATACATATTTAGGACCTTAAAAAATCATTACAAACATGTTAGTATCTATTTAATCAAGGTCATCTTTGGGGTCTTACAGCTGTCATGACCGGAATGTAGACTGTAGACGAGATCGGCGTCGTTGACCTCTAAGACGTGGCAGACAAGCCTACATACATCATCATTACTTCATCTAACTTAATTTTATAGAAAATTTGAAAATTTTAGTTACTTGAAGTATACATATACTTTATAGTAGGATACATTATACTCATATAAGATTTTTCTACATCAGTGAAAGAGTTTGTGGAATATTTTCCTCAAAGGATTTCATTCACTGACTTCCCAATATATACAATTGCTAGCCATAATACAAGGCACATATTTAGGAACTAATTACAATCATATCAATCTAAATATATGCTTAGCTAAATATAGAAACATAATATATATACATATATATCTTAACACACCCCCACAGTCGAAGCGGGAGGACTACGGACGCTAAGACTGTCACGAAAATCCTCAAACAAGATTCGCGGAAGACCCTTAGTAAAAATATCCGCAATCTGATGTCTAGAAGGTACATGTAGAACCCGAACATCCCCCCGAGCAACCTTCTCGCGTACAAAATGAATATCCAACTCGATGTGTTTTGTACGTTGATGTTGAACTGGATTTCCCGACAAATAAATAGCACTAACATTGTCACAATAAACCAAGGTAGCCTTTTTAATCGGACAATGTAACTCCAAGAGAAGATTCCTAATCCAGCATGATTCGGAAACAACATTTGCCACCCCTCGATACTCGGCCTCTGCACTAGATTTTGACAATGTGGGTTGGCGCTTAGATGACCAAGATATTAAATTATCCCCCAAAAATACACAATAACCAGACGTTGATCGTCTCGTATCCGGGCACCCCCCCCAATCTGCATCAGTATATGCAACCAGAGAAGAAATAACCGAGGGATACAAATGTAAGCCATAATCAAGAGTACCCTGAACATACCGAACAATTCGTTTGAAGACATATGATCAACCCTGGGGTCGTGCATATGTAGACACACCTGCTGAACAGAATAAGAAATATCTGGTCTGGTGAATGTAAGGTACTGAAGAGCTCCTGCAAGACTCCTATACAAAGATGGATCATCAAACGGAGCACTAGTAGTCGCGGCGAGCTTGGACTTCGTGTCAACCGGTGTTTGAGACGGTTTACACGATGACATCCCTGCACGATCAATTATTTCTTCGGCATATTTCCGCTGTGAAAGAAATAAACCATCCTTATGTCGAGTCACAGCAATACCCAAAAAATAATTCAAATGACCAAGATCCTTCATAGCAAACTCAGAGCTAAGAAGAGATATAATAGAACGGCGAAGAGCATCCGAAGAGGCCGTCAGAATAATGTCATCCACATATAACAAAAGATAAGCCATATCCGACCCTTTGCGGTAGATAAACAAAGAGTTATCCATCCTGCTGTTAGTAAATCCAATAGATAACATATAATCAGCAAACCGCTTATACCAAGCCCGAGGTGCCTGTTTAAGTCCATAAAGAGACTTATTTAAGAGACAAACATAATCCGGATGAGCCTTATCCCTGTAACCAACCGGTTGATGCATATAAACCGTTTCCTGCAACTCACCATGTAAGAAAGCATTCTTTACATCCAACTGATGGATATGCCATGCCTTTGATAAAGAAAGACTAAGAACAGTGCGGATTGTAGCCGGTTTGACAACTGGACTAAACGTCTCACCACAATCAATGCCAACCTGTTGAGATTTGCCATCACCTACAAGACGGGCTTTGTGCCTCTCAAAAATACCGTTAGACCGGACTTTATGAGTAAAAAGCCACATAGAACGAATAACATTCACATTAGGTGGACGAGGCACCAACTCCCACGTCTTATTTTCAATAAGAGCACTAAATTCATCATCCATGGCCATTTTCCAATTAGGATCACGTAAAGCCGCGACCGGATTACGAGGTAAAGGAGACCTCGTGACAGCGACATTGGAAAAATATTTTCTATTAGGCTTAACAATGCCATGTTGACTTCTGGTCACAATACTTGGCTTTTGGATTGGAATGTGGGCAGAAGGTGGTGCGGGTGGGCCATGCTGAATCTGGGCCGAGAGGGAGGGAGGAGAGGTTTGAGGTGGTGAGGAAGTTTGTGGGCTGGACAGCAAGGGTGGCCCAAGCGCCTCTTGGGAACCCACTGCAGGGGAGATGGGAGATGGGGTCTGGGCTGGATTTGAGGCAGGAGTAACGGGCTGGGCCGCAGGGGAGGGAGGAGGGGAAGCATGCTGGACGTTGGGTGTAGGTTCAGCAGCTTGGGTCAAGTGATGTACGACCAGAGGATGTAAACCATCCCCCAAAAAATCATACGAGGTAGAATGTGGAGTATGAAGATTAGCAAATGGGAACACACTCTCATCAAACACGACATGGCGAAAAATAATGATTTTATTAGTCGATAAATCAAAACACTTGTAACCGCGATGATTAGAAGGAAAACCCAAAAAACACATGGAGTAGACCTTGGTTGTAACTTATGAATGGTGGTAGAGGGAATAAGAGGGTAGCATAAACACCCAAACACCCGTAAGTGTGAGTAAGAAGGAATACGGTGATAAAGAATTTCTTAAGGAGACCTATTACCCAACAACTTACTTGGAAGAATATTGAGAAGATATGTAGCCATTTGCAAGGCATGATGCCAAAAAGAAGGAGGTAGAGAAGCATGAGCAAGAAGAGTTCTAGTGATATTGTTAATAGTTCTAAGTTTCCGTTCGGCTTTCCCATTTTGAGAAGAAGTATGGGGACAAGAGAGACGGAAAGATAGGCCATTGCGTTTGCAAAATTCCCAAAAAGGACCATTATCAAACTCCCTCCCATTATCACATTGAATATTTTTGATATGACGTTCAAATTGAGTGTGGATATGGGCTTGAAAAGCTAGAAAAGTGTCATACACATCCGATTTCTTGGCTATAGGAAAAGTCCATAGATATTTCGAAAAATCATCCAATAACACAATGTAATACCGATGGCCTATAGAACTTAAAATAGGTGAAGTCCACAAGTCACTATGAATTATATCAAAAGGCATAAGAGTATTAGAAGTAGATGGAGCAAAGGGCAATTTAACATGTTTGCCATAAACACAAGAATTGCAAATGGTAGAAGCAGAATGTTTATTACAAGCAATGTTTTTATTATGCCTAAGAACATCTAAGATATGAGCACCCGGATGACCCAACCGATCGTGCCAAAGCTTAGGTGAGATGGCGGCAAAGGTAGAATGAGTAGCCTGATTTGTGGTAAAAGGGTAAAGGTCCCCATGGCTATCACTCCTCATGATTGTCTGCCCCGTCCGAAAATCCTTCACAGAAAACCCAAAAGGATCAAATTCAACTTTCACAGAATTATCGGTGGTAAATTTTCTAACCGAAATGAGATTTTTGATGAGTTTAGGTGCATGAAGAACATTGTTTAGAGTAAGGGGAGCAGTAGGGGAAGACAATTGAGTATGACCATAACCAAGTATAGGAATAGTATGACCATTACCAACAACAATGCCACTATTAGGATGAGTGCTCAAATTAAAATAAGACGAGAAATTACCGGGAGAGGAAGTCATATGAGAAGTCGCTCCAGTGTCCATGTACCATGCCGGATCGGGTTGAGAAAGAGTCATAGTGTGCATTGCGGACTCAATGTCAGTTGGAGCATAGGACCCGGGCTGCCCAATAGAAGAAGCTGCATAGGTCTGCTGGCCTGGTTGAGGTCGTGGGCCCAAGATGCCAGGTTGCTGCCTGGGTTGGAAATTGGGCCTGGCCCAATTCTGAGTTGGGTAAGGACATGGTGGGACGGGCCACCCTTGAGGCATCCACCCCCATGGTGGACATGGTTGCTGCCAGAACGGGGAGTAGGAGTGCTGGCCGCCTGTCCCACGTGGCGCACCACCGGAACCACCACCGGAAACCTGACCCGTTTTGCTGCCACCGGAGCCACGGCCTGCACCACCAGAATAGTTGCGGTTGCCGGAATTTTTCCCTTTTTTCTGATTTTTCCGTTCTTTCGAGTGACCATGAGAACCGGAGTCAACCTGAGAATTATCAAATGAAGCAACCATTGCCGAGGCTGACCCTTGTGAAGCATCCTTGGCCAAGCCGACCTCCTCCAAAGTGAGCATGGATCGTGCTTGATAAAAAACGGGTAGGGGATTGCTCTGCCTAATAAGCGTACCAACACCACTGTATGCTTTCGTAAGGCCCCCAACCATCTGAAGAACCAGACGACTGTCCGAAACCGGTGCACCTACATTCTTGAGTTGATCAGCAAGAGACTTCAACCTTTGACAATAAGCCGAGACATTAGGAAAGTCCTCCAAAATCGTGGTTGAAAACTCCTGCTCAAGAGTCACAGCCCGAGAATGTTTATTGTCCTGAAATAGGTCACGCAACCTATGCCATATGTCCATTGCTGTTGCATCCGGTTCGATAACGGTGTTTATAAGGTCAGTCGAGATAGTACCATAAAGCCACGATAACACCGCAGCATCAAGGGTCTGCCATAGTTCTTGTTCTTCCTCGGTAGACGGAACTTTCTCCTTGCCATTAGCAGGGGGAATGATATGGTGAAGGACCCGATGAGATTTTGCGTGAAGCTTGAACAACTCCGCCCACGTAGAGTATTGCATATTCGCCATCTCAAGAGTAATGGGAATGTTTGCCTTGATGTTAGAAACAGCAAGAGCAGGGTGATATTGAGACTTGGAGTCACCCATGGAGAAGAATAGAGAAGTGAAGAGAGTAGATGGAAAAGAGGGAAAACAACCGTGAGCAATGAAACAAAAAAAATAGCCGAGGAAAGCAGCGGAAGATGAAGGAAAACCGTGCCCTAGGCAACTGATACCATGAAAGAGTTTGTGGAATATTTTCCTCAAAGGATTTCATTCACTGACTTCCCAATATATACAATTGCTAGCCATAATACAAGGCACATATTTAGGAACTAATTACAATCATATCAATCTAAATATATGCTTAGCTAAATATAGAAACATAATATATATACATATATATCTTAACAATCAGTTCATAATTGTTCACAACAACCATCTAATACCAAGATACTCAACTGAATGAAATAGTCATATCATAAAATATAAAGTTGCCAGAATTGCACCAATACAATGTCTAAAAATAATGGAGAAGGAAATGCTAGTGGAACATACTCCACTAGCTCAAGACTTCATCTAAGCTAGAATGTAACGGGCAAGCATTCTCGAAAGCATGAGGGCCTACCAAATCCAGAAGAAAGCTCCATATCCTGATAACTTCAGCGTTGACCTGTAAGCTCTAGATTAAAGTTGTACCTGCACCTATAAGTAGATAATGTATAGAATAAGTACACACTTGTACTAAGTATGTGTATATGCAAGCACACACCAGGGACATGCATGATTTAGAAAATCTCTCTGCTAACAATATGAGTTATGGTAAGTAAAGTTAGTAGACTTGCCAAATCATATTAGGAAAGTCATGACATGAGAGAAACATGAATCGTCATACTTATCATATTGCACACAACACATAACATATTGCATATAGAAGATATCATATTTCATTTGATTCGTTCATATGCCACGAGACCTTGGAATCATGAACTTGACATTAGGACTTCCCAAAATGAGGGCTCCACATATGGGACCTCAACAAGGAAGCCCTCTTTAGCAAACACAGAGTCTTCTTCATTAAATCATACGTAATTTATTTTTATTTATTCGTGAGCTAGAGTAAAGACCACTGATACCTAGGATGTAATTTAAGACTTTCATCGGGTTCACTGTGCAATGACCAAGAAAGACCTAGTGTCATAATTTAAGTTTAGTTCACCTATTGATTATCCTATCCTAAAACCTTAGGTATCGTTCATTTTATTATGTGCATTAATTGAGGCTGGCCTTATTCTTTCTTTGGGAACTTTAACATTAACGGACATAGATCATGTGAGCATCATGAAATCAAGTGCTTAACCCCACACCGAAAAAATAGGTTTAGTAACTGGCCAAAGTGAACCAAAACATGCTAGAGTATATAGAGAATCAAACCTTGCTAGAACCATATATTTGCAGTATAGGTTCAAAAATAAGGATATACAAGGGATCTATACCCATCTGGACGAATTGTCTCATCTCATGAGAAATACACGAACCTCTGCCTTCTCTAAAGAAGGAATCACAATTCATCGCTAACCTATCGGTTCTCAATATAAAGTTCCATTACATTCATCTCATACATCATAGAAGTTGGCTTCTAGCATGAGGGAATAATAGCTCATTAGATGATTTCGCATCTCATCATTAGTATTAAGTATGCATCAACTTCAATAATTTCATTAGAGTGTTCATAGAGACCGGTCTCTTCATTAACTTTGCACTCTCATAGGTGAGTACGTCTTGGTAACATTTACTTAGGCTCACTTCAGAATTGTCTCACCTTTTCCACTAGCCACTTATCATATTTTCCCCACATTCTTTAACTTTAGAACATTTACTATTCATAATTACTCACCACTTTAAGTGAATGTTCATTTCATCGTATGCCAATGCACTTGACCTTTTAGTGTTTTTCACACTCTAACTTAAACCTCTCTTGGGTTTCATTATCTATAACATTTAATCTTAGGTTCACTTACTTTTAAATGTATTTTGGATTTATGATTCCACACATACAAGCCATGAGTCATCATTCATAGTTTCTCTAAGTGATTTATATTATTCAAGATTTCATAAAAGACTTATGCATCTTGTAGATATGCCATGATATTGATTTCTATCATTGGAGGCAGCATTCATTAAACATTTTTTCACATATAACTTATGTATAATTATAGGATTGGGCAAGGGAACCCGATTTCAAATCCCTTGAGAAACACTTAATCTTATGTTAAACTTGATGATTGCATTTTTCATATTTGGGGGACCGTAGTTCGCTCCCCATCACTTCCATAATATTTCCTTTCTTTTCCTCTTCTCTTTTTCGTCTAAGTCAAGGAGGTTGTGGGATCAATCCCCCAAAAGCTCATTCTTTTTGTCTTAATTTATCTCTTAACTTTCTCACCAATTCAAGGTTATGTGTGTTCAATCCCCACTCTTCGCATTTATGTATCTGATTTACTTTTCTCCTAATTCTCGCATTCATTCAAGAAGTAGTGGGTTTAATCCCTACTCTCCACATTTATTTTTCTCCTAACTCTCTCAGCTATTCAAGAGGTTGTGCGTTCAATCCCCACTTACCACATTTATTTTTCATTACATTTTTCTCATGAAATTTTTATGTAATTAGCATTTGGTGATGTCTTGGGTTCAATCCCCAATGACCTCACATTTTAAATAAAATTTTAGAACATTGTTCATTTTTCATATCCTTGGCCGAGACCACCAATTTCCAGCAAGCTGGAAATTTGGTCTCTTCGAATCCATTTTTCTCTCATACTTTTATTGATTTTTATTGTATTTTGACTGACATTTAGTCAGCCATACAAACTTTTTTTGAACATCACGTTTTTAACATTAATATACAAGTGAATCACAACATTTTAACATAAAAATTTTAGGCAGCAAAAATAGTAAATTAACAGCACACACATGCTCAAAACAGCCAACTTAATACACTTTTTTGGAATATATTTTTCATCCCTTACATGATTTCCGGATACACCTTCAACACAAAATCATAACCAGACCTAAAATTATCTACCAGAAAACGTACCAACGCATGCTTTGAATCTTTCAAAGAATCTAATGACAGGGGCATGCAACGAAGACAACCTTAGTCTTTCAATCGCGATTAAACTTATCCTTAAGGGTCTTGGAAAAGGGACCAATAGAAAAGAATACCCATACCTTAATGTCGTTGCACTCTTGTTTGAATGCTGCCAATTCCCTCGACACCACTGCCTCCCACAAAAATCCCAAACACAATTCGTCAAGAAGAATGTTGTTGATTTTCTTTTTTAGTTAGATTTTCATTTGAGCTTTTTTGTGTAAGTTCTTCAAGAATGAAGAACTATTATTTCAGTTCTTTTACTAATAAAAATCGTGAACATCCTAATTTTTTATTAATTTTATTATTATTATTTTTTAATTAAAAATTTTGGTTTTCCCTTTCTTAAATAAGCTTTTTAAATATTTATTTATTCAACTAATTCACTTAATAAAATTAAATCAATTTAATCCTTGCTTCCACCAAGGCTCAAAGCTTGGTGGATCTAGATTTTGCTTAAAGGGTCAAATTCGCCAACCTCTACCTGAATCGCCCCTCCACCATATTAATTAATTAATTAAATAAATATTAAGGATAACTATAATACTACCATTAGACTGGAAAAGGCCATTTACCCCTACAACCTCCAAACTTAAGATTACCCTTTTTTAAGTCCGGTTAAGACTCATCCGGGTAAATCTTCATATTCGGCTACACTACATAGTCGGACCCAACCTTTCCTATCTGAAATAACTCATCTAAGACTCTTCCTGGTAAATCTTCATATTCGGATACATTATATAGCCGTACCCAACCTTTCCTAGCTGAACTAACTCACCATGTTAGTTGGCTTGGCTCTTGCAGAGAGGTTTGGTTCTACGCGTATCAATCCGTGTAAACCCGGCCTTATCTAGGCATTCTAGATATATTAGGCATTACGTAGCACAGTCATTTTAAGGGTTGTTACATTATTCTCCCTTAGGAACATTCTCCCCCAATGGCAATACACATCATTTTAAAATAAAGAGGGTTATTTTCAAAATATTTTAACATACTTGAGATTTTACTCTTTGAAAGTTTTTGTTTCACACTTACTCTGGATAATTCATATTACTCAAGCTTATCTAAAGCTTCGTACTTGAGATAGAGCAACTTCCTTATCAATCGAACTTAACATGATGCACCTTACAACTTATGCAACACAAAACAAAATCATGTCCGCTATACAAAAATAACAACATGACATGCAAACATGAATGCATTTTAACTCACATAGTGCAATTATTACGCATACGATTTTTGGACTTACATTGTTAAGTCATCTATTGCACTAATACTTAGAGTTTGTTTAACAAAACCAGCCTTAGGAGGAGTATATCTAATCTATTAGATAACATCTTGTTGGCGTTAAGATTTTAAATTATATGGCTTTGTTGATTTGATCCACGCCCTGCCCCTTTATACCCTATATCATTTGGCAACTGAAACCTCACTACCCTGGTTTGATAGTCTATGGTAGCATAACACGTATATACCTAAGCTATTCAATGTTTTTTGTTGATGAATATCTGATTCACATATTAGGACGTTGGTGCACATCCTTGAAACCTACTAGTAGCTTCGCATTAATAGACCAAGGAACTACTTATTAAACTAGTCGCATCAAAGCATACAACATAAATAACCACATAAGACACATAAGTTAGCAACCAACATGATGACTCCAACCTATTAACTTCATTCTACAGCATAAAACCATAAACATGAAAAAACTAATTTACGCTATGCACCTGAGGCATCACCTGAGGTGTCTTCACATACCCCCCTAGACTCGAGGGCAAAGAATTGTTGCCTCCTTGGAGACTCCTCACTTAAACCATTTGGTTGAACTTTCTCCTTCCCTTTTTCTTTACCTCTAATATACGCACAATCCTTCATCATGTGACCCAGTTTTCTACAACTGTAACAAGCGTTAGTGTCCCTCCTGCACTCTCCTCCATTATGTTCGCCACACTTCCTACAAGGTGGCCTCTCCTAAGGTGTATCTACTTCATAGTTTATTTTTTAACTTCTTGCTCGGAATACCTATCTTAGCGACCCTTGAATGAATTTGACTCGCCTTGGTGGGAGAGCCCATTCTTAAACCTTGCCTTATCCTTGATTTCAGTAATATTCTTCCTCGAAAAATTCTTCTCATCTTGCCTTGAGTTGTTCCTTTCCCTAGTATGCTTCCTCTTCCTGCTTTCCTCAAGTTGTTGGACATGGACCATAAGCCTTGAAACTCCCATGCTTGCATGCAGCATAGCTACCCTACACTCCTCCTCTAGATTCTCAACAATCTTAGATCCATTGTAAACGGAAGGATTCATCCTCGTGAAGTCCCTTAACCTATAAGCCATGGTGTTGGCAGGTGAGTTCTTCTTAGGAACACCTTGTTTTTCTGCTTGAGCTTTCATAGCGTGAGCTTTTAAGGTGATGTCTTGGGACATCTGTACTAGGGTTGTCGTTACTTCTCCATCTATTAACTTAGCTGGGTTTACATGCATCTCTATTTAAGCACCTGGAGCCTAGTGAGGAACTTGATTTACCATAGCAGCTGCTCCTCCAATCTCTCCACCTGTGTTTCTCCTCGTATTCATCTTTCTGAATCTCAAGAGTTGTTTTTAGATACAGTCTTAACACCAAGAAATAAGACATTAGAGAAGGCACGATAAGATCAGAAGAAGGTAATTTTTCCTATGCATCATGCAGTCTCTAATTAAGGATAGTGAAGCATTTCACTACCATGACTTAGAAACTACTCGATGTGGTTGATGTGAACTTATTAACCTCGGAATTTAACCTAACACTCTTATACAAACTTTTTTAGGACCAGAATCTAGACCTCAGAAGATACCGGCGTCGTGACCTCTCAGAGGTCACATACAAGCATACATATATCATCGTTACTTCATCTGGGTTAATTTTAGCAGAAAATTTGAAACTTTTTGTTACTTGAAGTACACATAGACTTCATAGTAGAATACATTATACTCATATAAGATTTTATTACATCAGTTCATAATCGTTCATAACAACCATCTAATACCAAGATACTCAACTAAATGAAATAGTCATATCATAAAATATAATGTTGCAAGAATGGCACCAATACAATGTCTGAAAATAATGGAGAAAGAAATGGTAGTGGAACATACTCTACTAGCTCAAGACTACATCTTAGCAAGAATATAACGGTCAAGCTTCTTCGAAAGCATGATGGCCTACAAAATTCGGATGAAAGCTCCACGTCCGGATAAGTTCAGCATCGACTTATAAGCTCTAGCGTCCAAATCTACCTGCACGTAAACGTAGATAAATGTATGGAATTAGTACACACTTGTACTAAGTATGTGTATATGAAAGAACATACCACGGACATGTATGATTTTGAAAAGCTCTCTTCTAACGATCTGAGTTATGGACAACTCTGTGGAATTGCCAAATCGGATTAGGAAAGTCATGCCATGAGAGTAACATGCATCATCATACGTATCATATTGCATACAACACATAAAATATTGCAAGTAGCACATATCATAGTTCATTTCATTCATTCATATGCCATGAGACCTTCAAATCATGGACTTGACATTAGGACTTCCCAAAATGAGGGCTCAACATATGGGACCTCAACTAGGGAGCCTTCATTAGCAAACACAGAGTCTTCTTCATTCATTCATACGTACTTCATTTTTATTCATTTGTAAGCTAGCGTAAATACCAGCCTTACCTAGGAAGTAATTTAAGACTTTCATCAGGTTCGCAGTGAATTGACCAAGAAGGACCTAGTGTCAGTACTTAAGTCTAGCTCACCTACTGATTATCCTATTCTAACACCTTTGGTATCGTTCATTTTCTTATGTGCATTACTTGAGGCTGGCCTCATTCTTTCTTTGGGAACTTTACCTTAATCGACGTAGATCATATGAGCATCATGAAATCCAGTGTTTAACCCAACACCAAAAAAAGAGGTGGAATAATCGGCCAAAGTGAAACAAAAACATGCTAGTGTATATACGAATCAAACCTTGCTCGAACACTATATTTACAGTGTAGGTTCAAAGACTAGGATATATAACGAGACCCATACTCCTCTGGACGAACTTTCTCAACTTATGAAAAATACACGAACCTCTGTCTTTCTGAAAGAAGGAATTTCAACCAATCGATAACCTATCGATGCTAAGTATAAAGTTCCATTACATTCATCTCATACATCATAGAAGTTGGCTTCTAGAATGAGGGAATCATAGCTCATTAGATGATTTCTTGTCTCATCATTAGTATTAAGTATGCATTAACTTCAATACTTTCATTAGAGTTTTCATAGAGACTAATCGCTTCATAATTTTACACTCTCATAGGGTAGTACGTCTGGCTACCATTTATTAGGCTCCTTTGAGATTTATCTCACCTCTCGCATTAGCCTCTTATCATGTTGTCACCATATTCTTTAATTTTAGCACATTTACTCTTCATAATTACTCACAATTTTATGTGAATGTTCATTTGATCGTATGCCAATGCACTTGGCCCTTTGGTATTTGTCACACTCTTACATAACCCCTCAGGGTTTCATTATCTCATTACATAAAATCTTAGGTTTACTTACTTTTAATGTATGATAAACCTATGAGTCCACACATACAAGCCATGAGGCAACATTCATAGTTTGTCTAAGTAATTTATATTTACCCAAGATTACGTGCTATAAGACTGATGAATTTTGTAGATATGCAAAGATATTGTTTTTGATCATTGCAGACAACATTCATTAACTATTTGTTCACGTATGACATATGTATAAATACGAGATATGAAAAGGGATCCCGATTTTGAATCCCTTGACCAACACTTAATCTTATATTAAACTTGATAATTGAATTTTTCAGATTTTGGGAGACCCTAGTATCACTACCATAATATTTTCTTTCTTTTGCTCTTCTTTTTTTCGTTTAAGGTAAGGAGTTTGTGGGATCAATTCCCCACAAGCTCATTCTTTTTCTCTTAATTTATCTCTTAACCTTCTCACCTATTCAAGGGGTTGTGGGATCAATCCCCACTCTTAACATTTATTTTTCTCCTAACTGTCTCATCCATTCAGAGAGGTCGTGGGTTTAATCCCCACTCTTCACATTTATTTTTCTCCTAACTGTCTCATCTATTTAAGAGATTGTGGGTTCAATCCCCACTCACCACATTTATTTTTCCCTTCGTTTTTCTAATGAAATTTTATGTAATTTGCATTTGGTGAGGTCTTGGGTTCAATCCCCAATGACCTCACATTTTAAATAAAGTTTGAAAACATAGTTCATTTTTCATATCCTTGGCCGAGACCACCAATTTCCAGTAAGCTTGAAATTTGGTCTCTTCTGATCCATTTTTCTCTCATCCTTATATTTATTTTTATAGTATTTTGAGTGATATCTAGTCAGCCACATTAACCTTATTTGAACATCACATTTTTAACATTTTTATACACGAGAAACAAAACATTTTACAATACAAATTTCAGGCAGCAAACATAGTATATTGGCTGTATGCTCAATATAGCCAACTTAATACACTTTTCCGGAATATATTTTTAATCACTTACTTAATTTCTGGATACACGCCCAACACAAAATCACAACCAGACCTAAAATTATCTACCAAAAAACATACCAATGCATGCTTTAAATCTTTCAAAGGATCTAATGATAAGGGTATGCAACGGGGACAACCTATGTTTTTCAATCGCGTATGAACTAAACCTTAAGGGTCTCTTGGGAAAGGGGGACAAAGAGAGAAGAAAACACATACCTTAATGTCATTTCTTTTTTATTTAATGCTACTAATTCCTACAACACCACTGCCTCAACACCAATATCCCAAACACCATCAGTTGAGAATAATGTTGTTGATTTTCGGTTTAGCATAGCTTTTCGTTTGAGCATTTGAGTGCAAGTTCTTCAAGAGTGAAGATCTATTATTTTCAGTTCTTTTAACGATAAAAACATGAGAATGAGAGGATTAGGATTAGGACGTAAGGTGGAGATTTAGTCAAACTAGGACTCTTAATTATTTATTAATTATATTATTATTAATATTTAATAAACAATCTGATTTTCCCTTACTTAAATAATCTTTTTAAATATTTATTAATTCAGTTAGTTCACTAAATAAAATTAAATCAATTTAATCCTTGCCTCCACCAAGGCTCGAAGCCGTGTGAAGCTAGATTTTGCTTAAAGGGACAAATTTGGTAACCTCTACCCAAAATGCCCCTCTACCATATAAATTAATTTTTAAATTAAATATTTATTGTTATTTTAGTACTATCATTAGCCTGGAAAAGACCATTGTACCCCTAGACCCTCCAAACTTATGATTACCCTTTTCTATGTTTGGTTAAGAGTAATCCGGGTAAATCTTCATATTCGGGTGCCTTTATGGCTGGACCCAACTTTTCCTAGATAAACTAACTCACCAAGTTAGTTTACTTGGCTATTCTAGAGGTTCTGAGGTTTGGTTCTATGCGCATCAATCCGTGTGAACCCGTATAATCTAGGAATTATTGATACAACATGCCTTACTTATCATAGTCATTATAGGGTTGTTACAACAACATATCATCATCTCCCTTGGACATCCCACATGATCGGACGACGTCGGTCATGGCATGCCATTATGGCCCTTGGAAAGAACACACTTTCAGAAGATGTCAGGTGTCGCATTCTATCATCGCCCTCTGACTGCAAGCACCGTCAGACAACTTCGGGCGTAGCATGTATTGCCCTTTGACTGCACACACGAACGAATGATATCAGGCATGGAATATCATCATACACCTTGGATAGCACACATGGTGGGAAGACATCAGCTGTTTCAAGCCATTTTGGTACTTGGAAAACAAACGCGATATGACGACTTCGGGCGTGGCATGCCCGCAAAATCGTTGAACAACACATATGGTCGGACGATGTCGGGCGTGTCATGCCCGCATAGCACTGGGACAACACATAGGGTCGACCGACATCGAGCGTGGCATGTCATTATAGCCCTTGGAAAGCACACACGGTCGGAAGACGTCAAGCGTGGCATGCGAAGATCGCTATTGGAAAGCACACACAGTCTGACGATATTAGGCATAGCATGCCTTAATCGCCTTTGGACTGCTAACTCGACGTGACGATGTCTTGCATGTCATTCTATAACCGCCCTTGGATAGCACACATGGTAGGATGATGTCAGGTGTGGCTTTCCATCATACCACTTGAATAGCACACACGGACGGACGACATCTGGCGTTGCATGCCATCTTGGCCCTTGGACATCACACACTATCGGACGACCTCTAGCGTGGTATGTGATCATGGCACTTGGACAACACATACTGTCGGATGATCTCGAGCGTGGCATGACATCATCGCCATTGGACAACACACACGATCGAATGACATAGGGCATGGCATGTCATTAAAGCTCTTAGATAACATACACTATTGGAAGACGTCAGGCGTGGAATGCCATCACTTCTTTGGACTCCACACATGAATGGATGATGTCAGGCATGGCCTGCCATCATTGACCTTGAAAATCACACACGGTTGGACTATGTAGGGCATGGAATGCCAGTACGTCCCTTGGAAAACACTCACGTTCGGACGACGTCGGGCGTGGCATGCCATCAAATCACCTGGACAGCACACACGGTTGTACAAGGTTTAGCGAGGCATGACATCATGGAACGTGGACATCACACATGGTTGAACGACATCGGGTGTGGCATGCCATCATAGACCTTGGACATCACACACGATCAGGACGATGTAGGGTGTTACATGTCATCATATCCCTTGGACAACACAAACGTTCGGACGACATTGGGCGTGTCATGGAGTTATCTCCCGTGGACTTTATGCACAAACAAACGATGTCGGGCGTGGCATGTCATCATCGCCCTTCGATAGTACACACGGTCAGACGACATTGTTAAGACTCGTAAGTACACTCTGGAAGTTAGGTCATCCTTATGTCGTCACACGGCAAATGAGACTTCAAGAAGTCTCATCTAAGCCTCTCGTATCATTCATTGAACAATAAACATACTAAAATAGGTAAGAATTTAAAACATTCTTCACACATGAAGAATTCTTTCATAGACATTAAGAAGTGGTAGACTTTCATTTAAAACATTACACCTTTACAATATTTACTTGAACCGTCTAAACTTTAGAGTATACAATACTTGGGACTAATCCCATAAAAGACAATTAAATAAAGACTATGACATAAGTTACATGTGGATATTGTTCTCAAATCGATATGGACTCACCAATATTTCATCTTCACGCCTTAAGAACCTATCTATTATCCATGCTACGTAAAGACTTCCAATTCCATAAACATTAGTCAAAAAAGGGAAAAGAAGGGGTTAGCACGTTAAATGTACTAAGTATGTAAGCCATGCAAAAACCATGAAAAAAGGGACATTTAGTAAATTACATGCTTTTCATGAATTTCCATTTAAACATCATACTATAAGAATAAGAACAACATTGGAAAACTTAGAAACACATACGTCATTATAGCCCTTGGAAAGCACACACGGTCGGAAGACGTCAAGCGTGGCATGCCAAGATCGCTATTGGAAAGCACACACAGTCTGACGATATTAGGCATAGGATGCCTTAATCGCCTTTGGACTGCTAACTCGACGTGACGATGTCTTGCATGTCATGCTATAACCGCCCTTGGATAGCACACATGGTAGGATGATGTCAGGTGTGGCTTTCCATCATACCCCTTGAATAGCACACACGGTCGGACGACATCTGGCGTTGCATGCCATCCTGGCCCTTGGACATCACACACTATCGGACGACCTCTAGCGTGGTATGTGATCGTGGCACTTGGACAACACATACTGTCGGATGATGTCGAGCGTGTCATGACATCATCGCCATTGGACAACACACACGATCGAAATACATAGGACATGGCATGTCATTAAAGCCCTTAGATAACATACACTATTGGAAGACGTCAGGCGTGGAATGCCATCACTTCTTTGGACTCCACACATGAATGGACCATGTCAGGCATGGCCTGCCATCATTGACCTTGAAAATCACACACGGTTGGACTATGTAGGGCATGGAATGCCAGTACGTCCCTTGGACAACACTCACGTTCGGACTACGTCGGGCGTGGCATGCCATCAAATCACCTGGACAGCACACACGGTTGTACAAGGTTTGGCGTGGCATGACATCATGGAACGTGGACATCACACATGGTTGAACGACATCGGGTGTGGCATGCCATCATAGACCTTGGACATCACACACGATCAGGATGATGTAGGGTGTTACATGTCATCATATCCCTTGGACAATGCAAATGTTCGGACGACGTTGGACGTGTCATGGAGTTATCTCCGGTGGACTGTATGCACAGACAAACGATGTCGGGCGTGGCATGTCATCATCGCCCTTCGATAGCACACACGGTCAGACGACATTGTTAAGACTCGTAAGTACACCCTGGAAGTTAGGTCATCCTTATGTTGTCACACGGCAAATGAGACTTCAAGAAGTCTCATCTAAGCCTCTCGTATCATTCATTGAACAATAAACATACTAAAATAGGTAAGAATTTAAAACTTTCTTCACACATGAAGAATTCATTCATAGACATTAACAAGTGGTAGACTTTCATTTAAAACATTACACCTTTACAATATTTACTTGAACCGTCTAAACTTTAGAGTATACAATACTTGGGACTAATCCCATAAAAGACAATTAAATAAAGACTATGACATAAGTTACATGTGGATATTGTTCTCAAATCGATAAGGACTCACCAATATTTCATCTTCACGCCTTAAAAACCTATCTATTATCCATGCTACGTAAAGACTTCAAATTCCATAAACATTAGTCAAAAAAGGGAAAAGAAGGGGTTAGCACGTTAAATGTACTAAGTATGGAAGCCATGCAAAAACCATGAAAAAAGGGACATTTAGTAAATAACATGCTTTTCATGAATTTCCATTTAAACATCATACTATAAGAATAAGAACAACATTGAAAAACTTAGAAACATATACGTCATTATAGCCCTTGGAAAGCACACACGGTCGGAAGACGTCAAGCGTGGCATGCCAAGTTCGCTATTGGAAAGCACACACAGTCTGACGATATTAGGCATAACATGCCTTAATCGCCTTTGGACTACTAACTCGACGTGACGATGTCTTGCATGTCATGCTATAACCGCCCTTGTATAGCACACATGGTAGGATGATGTCAGGTGTGGCTTTCCATCATACCCCTTGAATAGCACACACGGTCGGACGACATCTGGCGTTGCATGCCATCCTGGCCCTTGGACATCACACACTATCGGACGACCTCTAGCGTGGTATGTGATCGTGGCACTTGGACAACACATACTGTCGGATGATGTCGAGCGTGGCATGACAACATCGCCATTGGACAACACACACGATCGAATGACATAGGGCATGGCATGTCATTAAATTCCTTAGATAACATACACTGTTGGAAGACGTCAGGCGTGGAATGCCATCACTTCTTTGGACTCCACACATGAATGGACGATGTCAGGCATGGCCTGCCATCATTGACCTTGAAAATCACACACGGTTGGACTATGTAGGGCATGGAATGCCTATACGTCCATTGGACAACACTCACGTTCGGACAACGTCGGGCGTGGCATGCAATCAAATCACCTGGACAGCACACACGGTTGTACAAGGTTTGGCGTGGCATGACATCATGGAACGTGGACATCACACATGGTTGAACGACATTGGGTGTGGCATGCCATCATAGACCTTGGACATCACACACGATCAGGATGATGTAGGGTGTTACATGTCATCATATCCCTTGGACAACACAAACGTTCGGACGATGTTGGACGTGTCATGGAGTTATCTCCCGTGGACTGTATGCACAGACAAACGATGTCGGGCGTGGCATGTCATCATCGCCCTTCGATAGCACACACGGTCAGACGACATTGTTAAGACTCGTAAGTACACCCTGGAAGTTAGGTCATCCTTATGTCGTCACACGGCAAATGAGACTTCAAGAAGTCTCATCTAAGCCTCTCATATCATTCATTAAACAATAAACATACTCAAATAGGTAAGAATTTAAAAGTTTCTTCACACATGAAGAATTCTTTCATAGACATTAACAAGTGGTAGACTTTCATTTAAAACATTACACCTTTACAATATTTACTTGAACCGTCCAAACTTTAGAGAATACAATACTTAGGACTAATCCCATAAAAGACAATTAAATAAAGAATATGACATAAGTTACATGTGGATATTGTTCTCAAACCGATAAGGACTCACCAATATTTCATCTTCACGCCTTAAAAACCTATCTATTATCCATGCTACGTAAAGACTTCCAATTCCATAAACATTAGTCAAAAAAGGGAAAAGAAGGGGTTAGCACGTTAAATGTACTAAGTATGGAAGCCATGCAAAAACCTTGAAAAAAGGGACATTTAGTAAATAACATGCTTTTCATGAATTTCTATTTAAACATCATACTATAAGAATAAGAACAACATTGAAAAACTTAGAAACACATACGTCATTATAGCCCTTGGAAAGCACACACGGTCGGAAGACGTCAAGCGTGGCATGCCAAGATCGCTATTGGTAAGCACACACAGTCTGACGATATTAGGCATAGCATGCCTTAATCGCCTTTGGACTGCTAACTCGACGTGACGATGTCTTGCATGTCATGCTATAACCTCCCTTGGATAGCACACATGGTAGGATGATGTCAGGTGTGGCTTTCCATCATACCCCTTGAATAGCACACACGGTCGGACGACATCTGGCGTTGCATGCCATCCTAGCCCTTGGACATCACACACTATCGGACGACCTCTAGCGTGGTATGTGATCGTGGAACTTGGACAACACATACTGTCGGATGATGTCGAGCGTGGCATGACATCATCTCCATTGGACAACACACACGATCGAAATACATAGGGCATGGCATGTCATTAAAGCCCTTAGATAACATACACTGTTGGAAGACGTCGGCGTGGAATGCCATCACTTCTTTGGACTCCACACATGAATGGACGATGTCAGGCATGGCCTACCATCATTGACCTTGAAAATCACACATGGTTGGACTATGTAGGGCATGGAATCCCAGTACGTCCCTTGGACAACACTCACGTTCGGACGACGTCGGGCGTGGCATGCCATCAAATCACTTGGACAGCACACATGGTTGTACAAGGTTTGGCGTGGCATGACATCATGTAACGTGGACATCACACATGGTTGAACGACATCGGGTGTTCCATGCCATCATAGACCTTGGACATCAAACACGATCAGGACGATGTAGGGTGTTACATGTCATCATATCCCTTGGACAACACAAACGTTCGGACGACGTTGGACGTGTCATGGAGTTATCTCCCGTGGACTGTATGCACAGACAAACGATGTCGGGCGTGGCATGTCATCATCGCCCTTCGATAGCACACACGGTCAGACGACATTGTTAAGACTCGTAAGTACACCCAGGAAGTTAGGTAATCCTTATGTCGTCACACGGCAAATGAGACTTCAAGAAGTCTCATCTAAGCCTCTCGTATCATTCATTGAACAATAAACATACTAAAATAGGTAAGAATTTAAAACTTTCTTCACACATGAAGAATTCTTTCATAGACATTAACAAGTGGTAGACTTTCATTTAAAACATTACACCTTTACAATATTTACTTGAACCGTCTAAACTTTAGAGTATACAATACTTGGGACTAATCCCATAAAAGACAATTAAATAAAGACTATGACATAAGTTACATGTGGATATTGTTCTCAAATCGATAAGGACTCACCAATATTTCATCTTCACGCCTTAAAAACCTATCTATTATCCATGCTATGTAAAGACTTCCAATTCCCTAAACATTAGTCAAAAAGGGGAAAAGAAGGGGTTAGCACGTTAAATGTACTAAGTATGGAAGCAATGCAAAAACCATGAAAAAAGGGACATTTAGTAAATAACATGCTTTTCATGAATTTCCATTTAAACATCATACTATAAGAATAAGAACAACATTGAAAAACTTAGAAACACATACGAAATCGTTTAAGCAAAAAGCCACATTTTTGGAAACATTAAAGTGAATTCACTTTATTGTACAGTGAAATCAATTCAATGTTATAGTGGAGTTCCTTCACTTCACTTTGCATACCTTTTAGAATATAAGTTTCTCACTAGAAGATATCCTAAGACTCTTTTAAGTAAAACAAAGAGAGACCCCATACAACCTCTCTATGCACACCTAAAAGGTTTTTAAGAAAACCCATAATAGGATAAATATACATTTATATGCCATCAAACATATGAATATGACATCCTTCTACCAAAGGTGATTCTAAGGCTCACTTAAGTGAGTTGTAAAGCGAGTGCACATACAATTCCTTTCACACACAATTAAGACATCTCATTGATTACCTAAGATAGAATCATTCTCACTTAATACATCAACACATAGATAATATGACATTCTCCTTCCAAAGGGTATCAAAATACTTAAGTAAATCAAGAAGATAGCGTCCATAGTGACCTCTTCAAGATTACCTAAGTAACTCATAAGACTACCTAAGGCCTAGATCATGTCACATAATCAACATACTTCCCTAACTAGAGTCTTTCTTAAGACTTATCAAGGTAAGATAATAAGTGACCATTCCTATGCCCCTTCACACCTTAACTAGAAAACCCTTAGTTACTCTAGATAAGTACTACTTCATTAAACATACTTTCTTATCTTAAGTCATTACATTCACTAGTTCATTAACAGACGTTCAATACATAAAGGACATTCAAGTAATGGTCTTGGACAAGAACTAGGAACTCTCACTAACACCTTCAAAGCCTATTGTGCAATGTCTAGCTAACGTCCCATACCACTACCTAAACATTAAAGAACTTCTCTAATGCTAGTAGGCATCCCATATGATTAGAATAGGAAATAACCGACATAGACCATGACAGCTAAACATGGAATCTGGAGTTCTAACCTACTCAGATGAGTGTGTTCTACTTGCCAAGGGTAGAAGTAAGACACAATCCATGTAAGCACATGGTTAAGGAATATGAAGGGCTTTTGTGCACTCTCGGCTAATTCTCAAGTAGAAGTACATTCTACTCTAGTCTAATTCTCAAGTTGAGCCACTTTGTTTAACATAATCACTTGCTGCTAGCATAGGTTCACATAGACTAATTGACATTAAAGGATCACATGAAGAGGGTTCATTATCTAGTTCATATCCCAATCACATTCACCTTACCAAAGAGGTCGGCTAGGGCTATCTTTCAATGGCGACTAAGATAGCTCATTATGAATTTTCTAAGGATGATATGATGTTGTTCCTGCAAATCAACCCTAATTCCACATTCCTCTATATGAAGGATGCCATTACGGCTCTCAAATTAACATTCATAACATAACCTTTACCACGTACATGACCTACTTAACATCCTCTAGGGTCTCACATATCTTTCATTCATACATGACAAGGGTGAATTAAGCCTACCTAGTCAAGATATTTCATAATCCCATATATTCATTCATATATCAAGTAAGGGAAACAAGTCTACAAAATAAGACACTACATTCCTTTTACCTTATCACATATAGCATGTCATTGTTTTAAACACTTAGGAATGAAGATTATCATCTTTATGTCATCCTATTTATTACTATATCATCATCAGTATAACTATTATAGACTCATATAGTAGTGTAGAAAAAACCAAGCATCAACCCTAAGACTACACATATAAGCACATAGTCATAGTTTACATGATTTCCTAACCTACATAGAAAGAACACATACTTTCACATTGCTTCACAAATATATAGATATACTCATACTTCACAATAAACAACTATAGAAAACATTATCGTACTTCAAGTAGTGTCGATAAGGCAATGATCATCATATTGCATAAGGAACGCCGACAAGTCCATATTAATTCACATAGCACCGCCAACATAAGTGGATCATACAAATCACAATATAATTGAAAGCTAATTAACATAAAATATAAATAATTAGGGAAGCAAACCCCACTCCATGTTACCACTTTGATTTTAAGGCTAAATCATCCAATTGAATATCAGAAGGCCCTTACCACGACCATAACAAACAATTAAAAATAATTATATTAATAATAAATAAAACAAGGTCAATTCATACCATACTCATCAATAAAATATAACCAAGATATCAATTGAATATAATTATTGCATCATTAGATAAACCGTAGAAAACTGCATTACAATATATAAGCCTTAAGTCAATACAAATTCAATAAGTCTAACATTCAATAGATCTAAAAATATTCCATACTCAATTGATCAAATAGAAACAACCTATAAACCAAATAAACATAATCTATACATGAATAAAAATCCCATAACAACCTACACATGAATTCATCAATATTAAAGCATGATTAGATAACCCATATTTCAGTAAAATTGAGATATTTGTGAAGGTTAAGGGTTCATAGAGACTATCATTAGAAAACATCAATTACACATCAATTTCGTCATATAAAACTTTTCGAAACCATTTTTGTTAGAACCCAAGATGTAGAGTAGAAATTGGACTTTTTCATCTTTGAAAATCATCTTTGAAATTTGCTCTAAGGTGATAGCAAACATTAGATAAAGAACTGCCATACCTTATTACAAGAACCCAATGATACTTGAAGAACAAACTCCATTGAAGAACTATCTTCAAGCTCCATCTTCACATTGAACACTCATGAAGGTTTTGGGAGGAACTTTTGGAGAAAATATATTTTGATTAAGGTGTTAGGGTTATAATGAGAGTTGAATGACATATAAACTCTTAACATACCCATAAAACCGTTGGAAGACTTATAGGGGCTTGAGGTTAATTTACTAGTTCACCCTCAACTTGATAGTTGTCACAACCCGAAACCCTACCCTAGAAGTTAGGGAACAATCTCGGATTGTGGCATGGCTTTGTTGAACTCGCGGAGTTCTTAGACAATCCTCTTACATATCATTCATTGCATATACATAGTGGAAAGTAGTGCGGAGTTAAAACTTTTCACAAACATAATATAGTCTTCAAAATATATTTCATATAAAAGTAATAGGAAATACTAAGACTCAATCTCTTAAAACACAAGAATACTTAAGACAAGACCCAGAATTCACAATACGAATATAGAAATACTTAGTCTATTACAATAGTTCAATAAGAAACATAAAATACATATATGCCCTCGAGTAAAGTTAGGATATACTTCAACTTCTCTTTTACTAAGTCCAAGTCTTCACTTCTCAAATCACCTCACCTACAAAGAACTATATAGATAGATAAAAGCATGGAGTTAGTACAACCACATGTACTAAGTATGGCTTATGCCTAAAAATCATGATAACAAACTTTATTGGAAATATGCATCGTTTCATTTCAAAATCATATTATAATCATAATAAAATCATAAATCAATTTAGAAACACATAAGATACTTCTAGCATGTAATTTCCTCATTTAAAGTCATCCTAAAGTTCACTTAAGTCACATAAAATGAAACCACCAATACACCATCTGTAGATGTGCCTAAACAACCCTAAGAATACCTATCATAAGTCACATACATAATTACAAAGCAATCAAAAGCATCAAGGTTAGATTCTTCTACCAAAGGTGAATTCTAAGTCTCACTTGAGTAATTTGTGAAGCGACCGTCCATACAATCCATTACACACACACTTAAGAGATCCAATAGACTCCCTAAGATAGAATCATGCTCACATAAATCACAAACACATAGATGATATGACATTTTCTTCCCAAAGGCTATCAAAAACATACTTAAATAAATAAAGAAGATAACGTCCATAGTGAACTCTTCAAAATTACCTAAGTAATGCTTAAGACTACCTAAGGCTTAGATCATGTCCACAAATTCAACCAACTTCTCTAACTAGAGTCATCCTCAAGACTTCCAAAGATAACAAATGAAGAGATCATCCTTTATGCCCTCTCCACACTTTAGATAAGGAATCATTAAGTCAATTTACATTATGTAGTCATGTATTTACATACTCCTTAACATATGTAATTAGTTCATTAGTTCATTAAGACTTATACATCACATAAAGGACATTCAAATAATGGTCTGGGACAACACCTAGGAACTCCATATAACACCTTCAAAGTTTATTATCCAATGTCTAGATAGTGTCCCATACAACTAACTAAAATCAATTAACTCCGCAAGTGCTAATAGGTATTCCATACGATGATAATAGGAAATAACCGACCTAGACCATGATAGAAAGATATGGAATCCGGTGTTCTACACTACTTTGATGAGGTTGTCTTACTTGTCAATCGTAGAACATAGAGACATCCAATGTAGGCACATGGTTAAGGAATATGAAGGGTTTCTTTGTACTATAGTCTCATACTTAACTAGAACTACTTCCCTTACCATACTCACTCGGTGCTAGATTTCATTCTTATAGAGGAATTCATACATTAGGTTCGCATAAGAGGGTTACATAACAAGTTCATAACCCAATCACATTTTCCCTACCAATAAAGGTACACTAGGGCTACCTCAAAATGGAGACAAGAAGCTCATGATGACTTTCCTAAGGATTAATATGATACTGTTCCAGCCAACTAACCTTAAGTCTATCATTCCTTTAATTTGAAGGATACCAATACGACTTACACTTCAATCAATCTTAACCTTACCCTTAAGTCAAGGTTTACACATGAGACTCTCATAACTTCTTTTAAAGTCACATGCCATTCATCAATTCAATTATAAGATTTAAAAATCCCGTAATCAAGACATCAAATATTCATAATCATATATACATCAAGCAACAGATACAAGTCAATAAAAAAAAGACATCACCTACTTCACTTATAAATCATAATGCAAGTCATTCTAGAAATACCTCTAAAACAACCTAACATCTTTAAGTAATCATATATATCATCATAGTATCATTAATATACTCCACATAGACTCATAAAGTCAATTCGGAATAACCAAGACTTAACCTAACACTATAATAATAATGTCAAAGTCATAGTCTAACATGATCACTTAAGGCAACATAGGTAGATATGACTATATAACTTCACATGCAGATAGATAATGTCATGCTTCACATAATTAAACTACACAAATAGCCACATAACTTCAAGTAGTTTCCAATAAGTCCACGCTCATAATATTGCAGAAAGTAACGCCGACAAGGCAACGTCAATAGCAAGTAAAACACATAACACCGCCACCATAAGTGGACCATAATAACCACAATAGAATCGAAATAAAATTAATATATGATTAAAGAAATCTTGGCAGTATACCTTCATTCCCTTATTCACACTTCAATTTAATGCTAAATCGTCAAATTCAACATCACAAGGCCCTTACCCATGACCACGAACAATAATTCAAAGCAATAACCATTAAACTCAATTAATATACATCAATTAAATATAGGTTTAATAATCTAAGATCAATTAGATATCATTTGAACACAATTGTTATATCATTAGAAAGCCCATAAGAAACTACATAACAATTCAACAATATTACTTTAATATGAAATAACCCAAATTATAGTCAAAATCTAGGGTTCATCAACTTACATGGGTTCGTAGGTAATTTAGATTGAAATAATCAATAAAATATCAATTTTATCATAATTCAATCTGTAGAAATCATTTATGCAAGAATCCATGGTAAAATCATAAAATTGGACAATTCACTTTACAAAATTTTGAAAAACATGTTGAGAATTGGGCTCCTTGATGAGCGATTTTCAAAGATTAAAATCCATACCTGAAGGATTATAATTCTTCAATTTGATGAAGAATTTTGACACAAAAAACCCTCACCAAGCTTCCTCTTCAAGGTGTACTTCAATGGACGTTTTGGGTATATTGTTTTTATGAATGAATTCTTCCATGTGATTACCCTTTATATACTTAATTAAAATATCCAAATATCCCTTAATGAACCGTCCATGACTTGATTTATAAGTGGGGTGAATTTATCAATTCACCCCTTGACTTGGCAGTAGCTTGCCTAGTAAGGCAGTGGCATGCTATGCCTGCCCTTGATGGGCCGTCACCACCACCACGGGGTGTCACACCCCTCCGTCGTTGGCTACAGTGGCTGGCCAAGCTTCTTTTTTATCCCATGGTTAATTCCCCATCGACTAAACCCTTTTATAGGGCGTCACAGCCACTACTGGCCATCGATTGCTACGTTGTTTGGGATCTGGCTGGGACTACCATGCCAACAGTGTTGGGTCCTTCCTCAAGGACCCTTACATGGTTCTTAGGGATAATTTCCCAGAAATTCCAATTCAAATATGATCGTCTATAATTTTAACATCTCTCACATGAATTTCATCCAAAACAAACACGTAAAACTAGACAAAACATGCCTAGAAGTACAAGGTCAACTCAAGGCATATCTTTAGAACGTCATGGATGTTCTTTGATGTTTGACCTAAAAACCTCATGAAACATTGACCACTTTCTATTAATGATATTTTAACTCAATTAATATCCCTAAAATACCATAAAACGCACATAAACACATAGAACCACATTTTAGACAATTAGGTAACTTAGTCGTCAAACACTTTAGTCTTCCCTTGACGTTTGACTTTCAACACACCTAAAACTTTAGGTACTTCCTCTAAACCATATACTATACATATTTAGAACCATCCCTTGGCATTTGACTTCCAAAGACCTAAACTCTTAGACACTGCCTCAAAACCACATCATAAACAATTTTATGACTTTAGACCATCATGAAAACCATGTTAGGCTCTAGATATACTTAAATCATTTTCGTGGTCTTACAGACATCGTTAGTGGTAGGCCATCATAAGAGTTGGACAGCACACACGATTGGATGACGTCGGTCGTGGCATTCCATCATCGCCATTGGACAGAACACATGGTTTGATTATGTGGAGAGTAGCATGTAATCATCATCCTTGGACTGAACACATGTTCACCGACGTCGGGCGTGGCATGCCATCATCGCCCTTGGACTGTACGCACAGACGGATCACGTCAGGATGGCATGTCATCATAACCATTGGACATCACACACGGTCCTATGACGTCGAGTATGGCATGCCATCATTGCCCTTGGACAGTACATACTGACGAATGATGTCGGGCATTGAAAGCCATCATTGCCCCTGGACATCTATCACGATCAGACTACGTCGGCAGCGGCATTCCATTATGGCCCTTTAATAGCTCACACGATCATACAATGTAGAGCGTGACATTGCCGCATAGCCCTTGGGCAGCACACGCGGTCTGACAATGCTAGGCGTGGGATTCCATCATCGCCCTTGGACAACACAAATGGTGAGACGAAGTCAGGCTTGGCATGCCATCACCGCCCGTGGAAAACACACACGGTCGGATGACGTCGAGCGTGGCATGCCATTATGGACCTTGGAAAGCACACACTATCGTACGACGTCAAGCGTGGCATGCCATCATCTCCTTTGGAGAGGAGACAGTTTGGGCAACCTCGGACGTGGAATGACATCATCTCCCTTATACAGAACGCATGAGCGGACGACGTCGGGCATGGCATGCCATCTTCGACCTTCGACAGCACACACAGTCAGATTACGTTAGGCATGGAATGCCATCATAGCCCTTTGATAGTACACACGGTCGGACGATGTCGAGCGTGGCATGTAATCATATCCCTTTGAAATCACACACAATCAGACGACGTTAGGCATGACATGCCTACATAGCCCTTGGACAACACACATGGTTGGACGACATCGGGCGTGGAATGCCATCATGGCTGATGGACATGAAACACGATCGGACGACGTCAGGTGTGGCAGGCAACCAAGGCCCTTGAAAAGAACACACGTTCGGACGATGTTTAGCGTGGCATGCTATCATGGATCTTGTACAACACAACCAATTAACGACATCGAGCGTGGCATGCCATCATAGCCCTTTGACAACACACACAGTCAGAGGGAAGTCAGGCGTGTCATGATATCATAGACCTTGGACATCATACACGATCGGTCGACATCGGGCGTGGCATGCCATCATACCCATTGGGTAGCATAAATGATCGAACGATGTCTGGCGTGGAATGCCATCATAGCCCTTGGACAACACACACGGTCAGACATCTTTGAGTTTGGCATGCAATCATAGCCCTTAGACAACACACACAATCAGACGACGTTGGGCGTGGCATGCCAACATAGCCCTTGGACAACACACAATCGGACGATGTTGGGAGTGGCATCCCAACATATCCCTTGGACAACGGACATGGTTGGACGACGTTGGTTGTGGCATGCCATCATGGTCGATGAACATGACACACGGTCGGACGATGGCTGGTGTGGAATGCCACCATGGACCTTGAAAAGAACACACGGTCGAACTACGTGTTGCATGGCATGCCATCATGTCCCTTGGACAGCACAAATGATCGAACGACATCGGGCGTGGAATGTAAGCATAACCCTTGGACAACACAGACGGTCAGAAAATGTCAGGCTTGGCATCCCATCATGTCCCTTAGATAACACTTATGGTCGGATGACGTCAGGCATGGCATGATATCCTAAACCTTTTACATCACACACGATGGGACAACATCGGGTGTGGTATTCCATTAGAGTCCTTGGATAGCACAAATGATCAAACGACGTCGGGCGTGGAATGCCATCATAGACCTTGCACAACACACATAATCATACAATGTCCTGCGTGGCATGCCATCATGGCCCTTTGATAGAACCACGGTCAGACGACGTCGGGCATGGCATGATATCATAGACCTTTGACATAGCACACGGTATGATGACATCAGTTGTGACAATGCCATCATGGCTTTTGAACAACACAAACTATTAAACGACATTGGGCGTGGCATGCCATAGTAACCATTGGATAGAACACACGGTAGGACGATGTCAAGCATTCTATGTCAGCGTGGCTATTGAACATCACAAATGGTTGTACGAGGTGGGGCGTGGCATTCCGGCGTAGCCCTTGGACAACAGACATGGTCGAATGACGTCAGGTGAAGCATGCCATCATAGCACTTTGATAGCACACATGATCAGACGATGTTTAGCGTGGCATGCCATCACCGCCCTTGGACACCACAAACAGTCGGACGATGTTAGGAGTGGCATCCCATCATTGCCCTTAGGAAGAACACACGATCAGGTGACATCGGGCGTGGCATGCCATCATTGTCCTTGTACATCACACACTGTCGAACGACGTCGGGAATGGCATGTTATCATGGCCCTTTGATAGCACACACGTTCGAACGGCGTTGAGTATGGTATTATATCATAGAACATGGACATATCACACGATTGGACGATATCATGTGTGGCATGCCATCATGGTTCTTGGACAACACAAAAGATCAAACGAAGTCGGGTGAGGCATGCCATCATTGCGATTAGACAGCACACACGGTAGGACAACACGGAGTGCCATGTCAGCGTGGCCCTTTAACATCACACACGATCGGACAATGTTGGGCGTGAAATTCCCGCATATCCCTTCAACAACAGACATGGTAAGATAACGTCAAGCGTGGTATGCCAACATATAATTTTGACAGCACACTCAGTCGGATGAAGTTGGGCGTGGTATGTCATCATAGCCCTTTGGAAGCATACACGGTCGGACGATGTCGGGCGTCGCATTCCATCATGGCCTTGAACGTCACACATGGTCGAACTACGTCGTGCGTGTCATGCCATCATCGGCCTTAGATAACACACATGATCAAACAATGTCGGCCATGATATGCCATTATTGTCCTTGGACAGCACACACTTTCTAACAACGTCGGGCATGGCATGCCATTATGGCTCTTGGATAGCACGCACGGTCGGATGACATCGAGCGTTGCATTATATCATAGACCTTGGACATACTACATAGTTGGACGACATCAAGCGTGGAATGCCATCATTTTTTTTGGACATCACAAACAATCGAATGACATCGGGCGCGACATGCAATCATAGCCATTGGACTCAACACATGGTAAGATGACATTGGGTGTGCCATCACATCACACACAGTCCAATGACATCGGACGTGGAATTCCTGCATAGCACTTGGACAACAAACATAGTCGAATGACGTCAAGCGTTTAATGCCATCAGAGCACTTTAAACGCACAATCAGACGGACGACATCAGGTGTGGCAGTCATCATAGCCATTTGATAGCACACGTGCTCGTACAATGTCTCGAATGACATGCCATCATGGGCCTTGGATAGTTCACACAGTCAAACGACGTTTGGTGTGGAATGACATCATGGGCTTGAGACAACACACACGATTAGACAACGTTGGGCGTGACATGCCATTATTGCCCTTGTACAACACACATTGTCGGACCACGTCGGGCGTGGCATGCCATCATGGCCCTTGGACAGCACAAATGATTGAAGGACATAGGGTGTAGCCTGCCATCAAAGATATTGGACAGCATATATGGTAGGATGATGTTACGCGTGGCATGCCATCATGGCCCTTGGACTACACACATAGTCGGATAACGTCGGGCGTGTCATTCCATCATGAACCTTGGACATCACATATGGTCGGAGGACGTTGGGCGTGGCATACAACTATTGACCTTACACAAGACACATGGTGGGATGATGTTTGGTATGGCATACCATAATGGCCCTTGGACAACATTTATTGTTGAATGACGTCGAACGTGGCATGCCATTATCGCCCTTGAACTGTACACACAATCGGACATCGTTGGGTGTAAAATTTCATCATAGCCCTTGGACAATGCATATAATAGGACAACGTCGAGTGTGGCGTGCAATCATAGCCATTGGACAACAGATACGATCGGACGACGTGAAGTGTCACATGTTATCATTGCCATTGGACAACACACACGGTCGTACGACATCATCCGTGGCATGACATCATAGTCCTTTGATCACATACACGGTTGGATGATGTCGAGCGTGGCATGCCATCATGGGCCTTGGACAGCACATACGATTCAATAGCATCAAGCGTGGCATGCCATCGTTTCCCTTAGACAACATACATAATCGGACTACGTCCAGCGTGGCATGCCATCATCGCCCTTTGAAAGCACACACGTTTAGATGACATCAGGAATGGCATGACATTAACGCCCTTACACACAATACATGGACGAATAAAGTTGGGCTTTACATGCCATCATCGCCCTTCGACAGCACACACGGTCGGACTACGTCGGGGGTGGAATGCCATCATACCCCTGGATAGCACACACAGTCGGACGACATCGAGCGTGGCATGCCATAATACCCCTTGGAGAGCACACATGGTAAGACGACGTCGGCCGTGGCATGCCTTCTTAGCCCTTGGACAACACACACGGTCGAAGTACGTTGGTCATTGCATGTCATCATAGCCATTGGACAGCACACACAGTAGGACGATGTTGGGTATGGCATGCCATCATAGCCCTTGTAAGTACGCATAGTCGAACGACATCGGGCATTGCATGCAATCATTGCGCTTGGACAACATAGACATTCGGATGATATTGGGCGTGGTATGCCATCATAGCCAATGGACAACACACATGGTCAAACAACGTCAAGTATGGCATGCAATCATAGCCCGTAGACAACACATATAATCGGACGATGTTAAGCTTCACATGTAATTATTTCCATTGGATAACACACACGATCGGATAACGTCAATCGTGGCATGCCATCATAGCGCTTTGACAGCACACACAATTGGACGATGTCGGGCATGGCATACCATCATAGGCCTTGGACAACACACAGGATCAAACGCAGTCGGGCTTGGCATGCTATCATTTCCCTTAGAAAAACAAACTACCGGACGATATCAAATATAGAATGCCATCATTGCCCTTGGGCAGCACACACGACCGTACGACATTGGGCTTTACATGAAATTGTCACCCTTAGATAGAACACATAGATGGATAACATCGGGCTTGGCATGCCATGATCGACCTTTGACAACACACAAAGTCAGACTACGTCATGTGTGGAATGCCATCATAGCCATTGGAATTCACACATTGTCCAACGACGTTGAGTGTGGCATTAAATAATAGCCCTTGGACAGCAGACATAGTCGGATGATGTTCAGCGTGGCATGTTATCATTGCCATTTGAAAACTCACATAGTCGGACAACGTTAGCCGTGGCATGTTATCATAGCCCTTGGACAACACACATGATCGGGTAATGTCGTGCTTTGCATGGCATTATCTCCCTTGTAAAACACAAGGTTGGACGACGTCGAGCGTGGCATGTCATCATTGCCCTTGGACAGCCCACGTTGTCGGACGACGTCGGGCGTGGCATGCCATCATGGACCTTTGATAGCACACACGATGGGACGATGTCGGGCGTGGTATGATATCATAGACCTTGGACATAGCACACGGTCGGATGACATTAGGTGTAGCATGCCATTATGGCCCTTGGACAACACAAACGATTAAACGACATCGGGCGTGGCATGCCATCATAGCCATTGGACAACACATATGGTAGGTCAACTTCAGGCGTGGCATGCCATCATTGACTTTGGACTGCACACACAGTCGGACAACGTCGGGCGTGGCATGACATCATGACCCTTTGAAATCACATATGCTCGGATACTGTCGGGTGGGGCATGCCATCAGCCACCTTGGATAACACACACGGTTGGACGAAGTTAGGCATGGCACACCATCATGTCCCTTAGACAACACAGATTGATGGACGACGTAGGGTGGGGCATGCCATCATCGCCCTTGAAATGCACAGATGGTCAGACTACTTCGGGTGTAGAATTCCATCATAGCCCATGGATAGCACAGACTGTCGGAAAACATCGAGCATGGAATGCAATCATATCCCTTCAACAACACACACAATCGGACGACGTTATGTGTCACATGTTATTATTGCCAATAGACAACACCCATGGTTGGACGATATCAGCAGTGGCTGCAATCATAGCCCTTTGACATCACGCACAGTCGAACGACTTTGGGCATGGCATGCCATCATGGGCCTTGGAAAACACACACGATCAGACTACGTCGGGCATGACATTCCCTTATTTGCCTTAGAATGCACACACATTTTCGGATGACGTCAAGTGTGGCATGCCATTATCGCACTTGGAAAGCACACACAGTGGGACAACATCGGGCATGGCATGATAACATTGCCGTTAGACAGAACATACATATTGATAACGTCAGGCATGACATGCCATCATCTCCCTTCAATAGTAAACACGGTTAGATTACGTCAAGCGTGGAATGCTATCATAGTCCTTGGATAGCGCACACGGTTGAACTACGTCGAGCATGGCATGCCATCATAGCCCTTGGACAGCATACACAATCGGATAATGTTGGGTGTTGCATCCCATCATTGACCTTGGACAACACACATAGTCAGATGACGTCGAGCGTGGCATGCCATCATGGCTGATGGACATCACCCACCATCAGACAAACTCGGGCATGGCATGCCATCATGACCCTTGGACAACACATATGGTTAAACAACATCACTTGTGGCATTCCATCATGGCCCTTGGATAGCATACACGGTGGGATGACGTCGGCCTTGCCATGCCATCATGGCCCTTGGAGATCACACACGGTCGGACAATGTCGGTTGTGGCATTCAATCATTGACCTTGAACAATACTTATGGTTGAACGACGTTAGGCGTGGCATACCCGCATAGCACTTGGGTAGCACACATGGTGAACGATGTCGGGCGTGGCATGTCATCATACACACTGGAAATCATATATGATCGGATGATGTCAGGGATGGCATGTCATTATATTCCTTGGGGAACGCACACGGTCGGACGACGTCTGACGTCGCATGCCATAATGTCCCTTGGACAATACACGCGGTTGGATGACATCTGGTGTAGCATTCTATCATGGACCTTGGAAAGCACACATGTTAGGATAAGGACAGGCATACCATACCAGCATAGCCCTTAGAGAGGAAATACAGTCGGATGACGTTTAGCGTGACATATAATCATAGACCTTGGACAACACATACGGTTGGATGACGTCGGTCATGACAAGCAATCATCGGCCTTGGACTTTACACACGATCGAATGATGTTTGGTGTAGCATGTCAGCGTGGTCCTTGGATAGCACACACGGCAAGACGATGTCAAGCGTGAATTTCCATCATAGCCTTTTGATAGGACACACGATCAGACGACGTCAGGCATGGCATGCCATCATATCCTAATACTGCAAAAATTTTTGGATGATATCGGGCGGGGCATGCATCATCGCCCTTGGACATCAGACAAGGATGGAGAATAGTGTTCGTGTCATGCCATCATGGACCTTGTAAAGTATGCATGGTTAAATGACATCGAGCATTGCATATAATCATTGCCCTTATATAGAACACACGTTCGGATGATATCGGGCATGGTATGCCATCATGGACCTTGGATAGCACACACGATCAAAAAACGCCCATCATGGCATGCTATCATCGCCCTTGTAAAACACACACGGCCGGACAACATCTAACGTGGCATGCCATAATGGCCCTTGGATAACACACATGGTCGGAAGGACGTCGGGCATGGCATGTCATCATTTCCCTTGGACTACACGCACGGACAGATTATATTGGGCGTGGAATGCCATCATATTCCTTGGAGAACACACACGGTCGAACGATATAGAGGCTGGTATGTTATACTAACATGGTTGGACGACCTTGACCATGTCATGTCATCCTTGACCTCGGACATCACACATGGTTGGACGACGTCGACCGTGTCATTCCATTATCGCCCATGGACTACACACACGGTCGAACAACATCAGGCATGGCAAGCCATAATGGACCTTGAACAGTACATACAGTCGGACGACATTGGGTGTGGCTTGCAATCATGGACCTTGGACTACACACACGGTCGGAGGATGTTCGGCGTGGCATGCCATCATGGCTGTTGGACATCACATGCGGTCGGGCGATGTAGGCATGGCATGCAATTATCGATTATAGAAAACACACAAAATTGGACGACATCAGATTTAGAATTCTATAATAGCCCTTGGACATCACATACTGTCAGACGAAGTCGGGTGTGGCTCGCCCGCGTAGCCCTTTGAGAGCACACACGGTCCGACGACATCAGGCATCGCATGCCATCATATCCCTTGGAGAGTACACATGGTCAAATGACGTCAGGGTGGTTTGTCATCATACACATTGAACATAACATAAGATTGGACGACGTAAGGGGTGGCATGCAATCATAGCCCTTGGAAAACACATAATATCGGATGACATCAGGCGTAGCATTCCATTATGGTCCTTGAATAAAACATACGGTATGATGATGTCTAGCGTGCCATTCAAGCATAGTGCTTTGATAGGACACACGTTCAGACGACCTTGATCCTGGAAAATCATCATAGACCTTAGTAGCACATTCAGTCGCACGATGTCGGGCATCGCATTCCATCATCGACCTTGGAATGCACAGACAATCGAGCAATGTTGAGTATGGCATACTATAGTTTCCTTGGACTTAACACATGGTCGGACAATATTGAGCATGGCATGCCATCATATGCCTTGGACTGCACAAACGATCGGAGACGTCAGGTGTGGCATTCCATCATGCCCTTGTACTTAGCACAAGTTGGACAATGTCGGGCGTGGCATGCAATCATGTACCTTGGACATCACACACTTTTGGACGACGTCAGTCGTGGCATGCCATCATTGACCTTGGAGAACACACACGGTCATATGACGTCGGGCGTGGCATGCCTGCGTAGCCCTTGGATAGTTCACATGGATGAACAATGTCCTGCATGGAATGGCATCATATTCCTTGGAGAGCACACATTGTTGGACGACGTCAGGCGTGGCATGTAATCATTTTCATTGGACAACACATACAATAGGACGACTTCAGGGGTGCCATGTCATAATATCCCTTGACCAACACATACGGTTGGATAACGTCGGGTGTCGCATGTCAACATGGCCCTTGGACTGCACACACAATCGGATGACATTGTCACGACCCGCAAGTACACCCTAGAAGTTAGGGTATCCTTATGCCGTCACACGGCAAAGGAGTCTTCAAGAAATCTCATCTAAGCCTCTCATATCATTCATTGCATAATAAACATACTAAAATATGTAAGAATTTCAAAATTTTCTTCACACATGAAGAACTCTTTCATCAATATTGCGCAAGGCGTAGACTCCTGTTTAAAAAATTAAACATTTACAATATTTTCTTGAACCATCTAAACTTTACAATATACAATACTTGGGAAAAATCCATATAATAAAATTAAATAAAACTATGTCATGAGGGACATGTGGATATTGTCCTCTAATCAATGAGGACTCACCAATACTTTATCTTTAAGCCTTACAAACCTATCCATCCACCATGATATGTCATGACTTCAAATTCTTTACACATTAGTCAAAAAGGGAAAAGAAGGGGTTAGCACATTAGATGTACTAAGTATGGAACCCATGCAAAAACTATGAACAAAGGGACATTTAGTAAATAACATTCTTTTTATGAATTTCGATTAAAACATCATACTATAAGCATAAGAACAATATTTAACAACTTAGAACCACATAAGAAATCCTTTAATTAAAAATCCACATTTTTGGAAACATTACAGTGAATTCAATTCACTGTACAGTGAACTCAATTCACTATTACAGTGAAGTTCCTTCACTTCACCTTGCACACCTTTTAGCATATAAGTCCCTCATTAGAACCTATCCTAAGACTCTCTTAAGTAATACAAATAGAGACCGCCCATACACCCTCTCTAATCACACCAAAAAGATTCTTAAGACAACCCATAATGGGATGAATATACATTTATATGACATCAAACATATGAATATGACATCATCCTACCAAAGGGGATTCTAAGGTTCACTTGAGTGAGTTGTGAAGCCACTGTACATACAACCCTTTTATACAAAATTAAGAGATCCCATAGATTACCTAAGATTGAATAATTCTCACTTAGTACATTAACACATAGATAATATGACATTCTCATTCCCAAGGATATGAAAATACTTACTTAAGTAAATCAAGAAGATAACATCCGTAGTGACCTCTTCCAGATTACATATGTAATCCTTAAGACTGCCTAAGGCCTAGATCATGTCCACATAATAAACATACTTTCATAACTAGAGTCATTCTTAAGATTTATCTAGGTAAGATAATCAGTGACCATTCCTATGCCCCTTCACACCTTAACTAGACAACCCTTAACTACTCTAGGTAAGTAATACATAATTTAACATACTTTATTAGCTTAAGTCATTACTATCGGTAGTTCATTAAGAGAGATTCAATACATAAAGGACATTCAAGTAATGGTCTTGGATAAGACCTAGGAACTCTCACTAACAGCTTCAAAGCCGATTGAACGATTTCTATATAGCATCTCATACCACCACAGAAATTTCAAAGAATTTCTCTAATGGTAGTACGTATCTCATATGATGAGAAAAGGCATAAATGACATAGACCATGATATATTTATACATGGAATTCGGAGTTCTAACCTACTTTGATGAGGGTGTTCTGCATGCCAAGGGTAGAACTAGGACACATCCCATGTAAGCACATGGTTAAGGAATATGAAGGGCTTTTATGCACTCTCGTCTCATTCTCAAGTAAAGGTACATTTTACTCTACTCTAATTCTCAAGTAGAGCCACTTCCCTTCGCATAATCACTCGGTGATAGCCTTGGTTTTCATAGAGTAATTAATATTAAAGTATAACTTGTAGAGGGTTCAATATCTAGTTCATAACCCAATCACATTCACCCTACCAAAGAGGTCCACTGGGCTACCTTTCAATGGTGACTAAGATTGGTCATTTTGACTGTCCTAAGGATGATATGATGTCATTCCAGCAAATCAGCCCTAATTCCACCATTCATTTACATGAAGGATACCATTACGACTCTCAACTTTGAAATTCATAACATAACATTTACCATGTACACTACCTTCTTAACATCCTCTAGGGTCTCATATATGTATCATTTATAGATGAAAAGGGTGCACTAAGCCTACCTAGTTAATACATGTCATAATATCATAACATTCATTCATATATCAAGTAAGGGACACAAGTATACCAAAAAACACACTACATTCCTTTCCCTTATAACATATAACATATCATTCTTTTAAGCACTTAGGAATGACCCTTGTCATCTTTATGTCATCCTATACATTACTTTATAGACTCATATAGTCAAGTAGGAAAAACCATGCATCAACCCTAAGACTACACATAAAAGCACATAGTCATAGCTTACATGATTTCCTAACATACAATGAAAGAACACATACATTACCATTGCTTCAAATCTAGATAGATATACTCATACTTCACATAAACCAACTATACAAAACATCATAGTACTTCAAATAGTGGCGATAAGGCCATGATCATCATATTTAATAAAGTAACGCATTTAAAGCCATATCAATTCACATAGCACCGCCACCATAAGTTGATCATACCAACCACAACATAATTGAAGTGTAATTAACATAAAATAAAATAAATTAGGTCAGCATACCCCCGTCCATCTTACAACTTCAATTTCAAGGATAAATCATCCAATTTGATATCACAAGGAACTTACCATGGCCATGTCCAACAATTAAACATAATTATATCAAAAGTCAATAAAAGTAGGTCAATTCATTACATACACACCAATCAAATACAACGTAGATATCAATTGAATATAATTATTGCATCATTAGAAAGACCATAGAAAACTACATTATAATTCATAAGCCTTAAGTCAGTATCAACTGAATAAGTCCAACATTAAATAGATCTAAGAATATTCATTACTCAATTGATCAAACTTAAACAGCCTATAAACCTATTAAGATTAATCTATTCATGAATAAAAAGCCCATAACAACCTACACATGAATTCATCAATATCAAAGTATGATAACATAACCCATATTTTAGTCAAATTTAGAGATTTTGAATATCAAGGGTTCATGAAGACTTCCATTGAAAAAAAACAATTATACATCTATTTCATCATATATAAACATTTGAAAACCATTTATGCAAGAACCCAAGACTTAGAGTAGAAATTGGAATTTTTCATCTTTTTACATCTTTGAAAATCATCTTTGAAATTGGCTCTAAGGTGATAGCAAACCTTAGATGAAGAACTCTCATACCTTATTAGAAGATCCCAATGATACTTGAAGAAGAAAATCCATTGAAGAACAATCCTCAAGATCCATATTCACCTTGAACTCTCATGGAGTTTTTTTGGATTTGGATGGAATATTATTTGATTTAGGTTTTAGGGTTATAATGAGAGTTTAAATACTTATATACTCTTAAAACATCCATAGGCACTCAAAACAACCGTCCAAAGACTTATAGGGGCTTGGGGTTAATTTACAAGTTCACCCTCAAATTAATAGTAAAGCTTACTGGAGGTTGCACCATCGACGCCCATGTCGACGGTCCATGGTCTCTCCCATGCCCCGTCGATAGGGTCCCCTAGGTTTTACCTTCAACTCCTCAACCTGAAATTAATATGGCTCCATCGACCGGCCGTTTCCTTGTGGACTAGCTGTCGTTTGGGTCGTCGAATGCCACTGTCTGGCAGTGTTGAGCTCCTATGTTGGGGTCCTCTATAAGGTCCCTTTGTGGGTTCTGTAAGGAGTCGTACCTTTAAGTTTCAACCCCAAATATGTTCCTATACGAGTTTAGGAAATACAACATAAATTTCGTCCAAAACAAACACATAAAACTCAATAAAACATACATAAGAAACACAAGGTCATTTCAAGGCAAACCTTCGAACGTCATGGACGTTGTTGAATGTTTGACCTGCAAACATCGCAAAACTTCACAAACTGCCTATTTACACTGTAATAACTCATTTAGGAACCTTATAACCTCATTAGTCACAGATAAACAAATAAACAACATAGGTGACTTCGTTGTGAAACGTCTTGGTTGTCCCTTTATGTTTGACCTCCAATTCACCTAAACACTTAGACACTTCCTCAAGCCCACATTATACACAATTTTAGGACTTTAGACGATCATGAAAACCATGTTAGGTTTTATCTTTACACAAGTCATTTTCAGGTCTTACAGACGTCGTCTATGGAATGCCATCCATAGAAAACACACACGGTCATATGACGTCGAGCTTCGCATGCCATTATCTACATTGGACAGGACACATGGTTGGACGACGTGGGGCATGGCATGTCATCATCGTTTTTGGATTGCACACACTGTCAGATGATGTAGGGCGTGATATTCCGTTATCGCCCTTGGACTGCACATACCGATAGACGACTTCGGGCATTGTATGTCATCATAACCATTGAATAGCACACATGGTCCAAAAATATCGGGCACGACATGCCATAATATTCCTTGGACTGCACATACGGACCGACGATGTTGGGCAGTTCATGCCATAATTTCCCTAGGACGCCAATATCGATCAGATGACGTCGGCTATGGCCTTCTATTAGGGCCCTTTAATAGCATACACGATCATACGACGCCGAGCATGGCATTCGCGCGTAGCCCTTAGGCAGCACACATGGTGGGACAACGTCAGACGTGGGATTCCATAATCGCCCTTGGATAGCACACATGGTGGGACGAAGTCAGGCGTGGCATGCCATCACCATCCTTGGAAAGCACATCCAGTAGGACGACATCGGGCGTGGCATGACATAATGGCCTTTAGACAACACACATTGTCGGACGACATCAAGTGTGGCATCAAACTATCACACTTGGACAGTACACACGGTCGGACGACCTCGGGCGTGGCATGGCATCATTGCCCTAAGATAGAACACACGAACAACCGACGTCGGGCATGGCATGCCATCATTTCCCATCGATAGCACACACAGTCAGATTGTGTTAGGCGTGAAATGCCATCATAGCCCTTGGATAGCACAAACAATCGGACGACGTCGAGCATGGCATACAATTTTAGCCATTTGAGAACACACACGATCGGGCGACATTGGGTGTGGCATGCTATGATAGACCTTGGATAGCACACATAGTTGTATGACATCGGGCATAGCATGCCATCAAGGCCGATGGACATCACACACGAACGGACGACGTCAGTCATAGCATGCCAGCATGATCCTTAGAAAGAACACACGGTCATACGAGGTTTGACATGGCATAAAATCATGGCCCAAGGATAGCATTAACGATGTCGGGCGTGGCATGCCATCATTACCCTTGGACATCACTCATGGTCAGACAATGTCGGGCCTGGAATGCCATCATAGACCTTGGACAACACACACGATCAGACGACATCGAGCGTGGCATGATATCATAGACCTTAGACATCACACACGGTCTGACGAAATCAGGCATGGCATGCCATCATAGCCCTTAGATAGAAAATACTATCGAATGACTTTGGGCGTGATATGCAATCATAGCCCTTTGACAGGACACACGGTCGGAGAACATTGGGCGTGGCATGGCATTATAGCCCTTGGAAAGCACACACAGTCGGACGACGTCAAGCGTGGCATGATATCATAGACCATGGACATCACACACGGTCGGACAATATTGGGAGTTGCATGACATCATGGCTCTTGGATAAGACAAACGATCGAACGACGTCGGGCGTGGCATGCCATCATAGACCTTGGACAACACAAACAGTAGGATGACGTGGGGCGTGCCATGCCAGCGTTGCCAACGGACATCACACACGATCGAACGATGTTGGGTATGGCATGCCTGGGTTGCCCTTGGACAAGAGACACAGTCGAATTACGTCAAGCATGGCAGTCCATCATAGCACTTTGATAGCACACACTTTTAAACATTGTCGGGTATGGCATTTCATCGTAGCCCTTTGACAAAACACGCGGTCTAACGATGTCAGGCGTGGCACACAATCACAAGCTTTGGACAGCACACACGATCGTATAATGTCGGTCGTGGCATGCCGTCATTGCTCTATGATAGCACACACTATAGTTCATTAAGAGACATTCAACACATAAAGGACATTCAAGTAATTGTCTTGGACGAGACCTAGGGACTCACTAACACCTTCAAAGCCAATTGTGCAATATCTAGATAGCGTCCCATACCACCACCTAAACTTCATACAAATTCTCTAATTCTAGTAGGTATCCCATATGATGAGAATAGGCAATAATCGACACAGACATGCAATCCGGAGTTCTAACCTTCTCCGATGAGGGTGTTCTACTTGCCAAGGGTAGAACTAAGACACGTACCATGTAGGCACATGGTTAAGGAATATGAAGGGCTTTTATGCAATCTGTTCTCATTCTCTAGTAGAGGTACATTGTACTCTAGTCTTATTCTCATGTAGAGCCAATTCCCTTAACATAATCACTCGGTGCTAACCTTTGTTCAGATAGAGTAATGGACATTAAAGGATCACATGAATAAAGATGGTTCCTCATATAGTTCATAACGCAATCACATTCACCCTACTTAAAAGGTCCACTAGGGCTACCTTTCGATGGCGACTAAGACAACTCATTACGAATATTTTAAAGATGATATGATGTCGTTCCAGCCAATCAACCCTAAGTCCACCATTCCTTTACATAAAGGATACCATTACGACTCTCAACTTAACATTCATAACATAACCTTTACCAGGTACATGACTTTCCTAACATCCTCTAGGGTCTCACATATCTTTCATTCATACATGACAAGGGTGCACTAAGCCTACCTAGTCAAGACATGTCATAATCCCATAACATTCATTCATATATCAAGTAAGGGACACAAGTCTACCAAACAAGATACTACATTCCATTCCCTTATCACATATATCATTTCATTCGTTTAAGCACTTAGGAATGACCCTTATCATCTTTTTTTTATCCTATATATTACTAAACAATCATAAGTATAACTATTATAGACTTATATAGTCAAGTAGAAACAACCATGCGTCAACCCTAAGACTACACATATAAGCACATAGTCATAGTTTACATGATTTCCTGACATACATAGAAAGAACACATACTTTCACAATGATTCACAAATAGATATATATATTCATACTTTACAAAAAACAACTATACAAAAAATCATAGTAAATAAAGTAGTGCCGTTAAGTCCATGATCCTCATATTGCATAAAGTAACGCCGACCAGGCCAGATAAATTACATAGCACCACCACCATAAGTGGATCATGCTAATCACTAGATAATTGAAGTCTAATTAACATAATATAAAAGGAATTAGAGAAGAATACCCCACTCTATCTTACCACTTTGATTTCAAGTCTAAATCATCCAATTCAATATCACAAGGCCCTTACCATGGCCACAAGCAACAATTAAACATAATTATATTAATAAACAATAAATCTAGGTAAATTAATTTCATACTCATAAATACAATACAACCTATATATCAATTAAATATAATTATTTCATCATTAGATAGACCACAGAAAACTACAATAGAATTTATAAGGCTTAAGTTAATATCAATTAAATAAGTCTAACATTCAATAGATCTGAGAATATTCAGAAACTCGATTGATCAAATTGAAACATGCTAAAAACCAATTAACCATAATCTTTACATGTATCAAAAGCCCATAACAACCTACAAATGAATTTATCAATATTAAAGCATGATCACATAACCCTTATTTTAGTCCAATTGAGAGATTAGTGAAGGTCAAGAGTTATTGGAGAGTTTCATAGGAAAACATGAATTATACATCAATTTCATCATATAAAAGGTTTGGAAACCATTTATGCAAGAACCCAATACATAGAGTAGAAATTGGACTTTTTCATCTTTTTTCACGTTTGAAAATCATCTTTGAAATTGTCTCTAAGGTGATACTAAACCTTAGATGAAGAACTCTAATACCTTATTATAAGAAACCAATGATACTTGAACAAAAAATCCATTGAAGAACCATCTTCAAGATCTATATTAACCTTGAACTCTCATGGAGGTTTTTGGAGGAACTTTTAGAGGGAATATGTTTTGATTTAGGTGTTGCGGTTATAATGAGAGTTTAATGACATATATACTCTTAAAATACCCATAAACACTCTAAAAAACCGTCCAAAGACTTATAGGGTCTTGGGGTGAATTTACAAATTCACCCTCAACATAACAGTAAAGTAGGCAGGGATAATAGGCTGCAACATCGACATCCATGTCGACGGTCCATGCTCTAACCCACGCCCCGTCAATGTGGTATCATGAGTTGAACATGAAACTCCTCAACCTAAAGGTAATATGGCTCCATAGATGAGACCCATCTGCACGTTGCCTGGTCGACTGCCCGTCATTTGGGTCGTTAATTACTACTTCCTGGCTGTTTTGAGCTCCAATATTGGGGTCCTCCTTCAGGGCCCCTTGCAAGTCCTACATGGAGTTGTAACTTTAAATTTCCACCCCAAATATATTCCTATACGAGTTAAGGACCTACCATATAAGTTATATCCAAAATGAACACGTAAAACTCGACGAAACATACATAGACACAATAGGTCATTCGAAGGAAATCTTTTCGAACGTCATGGATGTTCTTGGACGTTTGACCTCCAAACATCGCGAAACTTGAAACACTGACTATATACACTATCATAACTAATTTAAGAACCTTATAACCTCATTAATCACATAATCACACAAAACCACATCTGATGCACTTAGGTGACTTATTCGTTGAACGTATTGGTCGTTCCTTGACGTGTGATTTCCAATGCACCTAAACTGTAAGACACTGACTCAAACAAACGTGATTAACCATTTTAAGACTTTAGACTATCATGAAAACCATTTAAGGCTCTATATTTACATAGGTCATTTTATTGTTCTTACAAACGTCATGAGTGGCAGGCCATCATAACCCTTGGACAACACACACGGTCGGATGACGTCAGGCGTGGCATGCCATCATCACCGTTGAACAGCACACATGGTCGGACGACGTGGGATGTGGCATGTAATCATCCTACTTGGACTACACACCGGTCAGACGACATTGGGTGTGGCATGCCGTCATCGCCCTTCGACTACACACACTGACGGACGACAACGGGCATGGCATGTCATCATATCCATTTGACAACACACACTGTCCGACGATGTCGGGCATGGCATGACATCATTGCCCTAGGACTGCACACACGGACAAACGACGTCGTTTGTTACATGTATTCATTTCCCTTGAACATCAATCATAATCGGACCATATTAGCTGTGGCATTGCATAATTTCCCTTTAATAGCTCACATGGTCATACAACGTAAAGCGTTGCATTCCCGCGTAGCCTTTGTGCAGCACACAAGGTCAAACAACGTCAGGCATTAGATTCTATCATCACCCTTGGATAGCACACATGGTGGGACAAAGTCGGGCGTCTCATGCCATCACCGCCCTTTGGAAGCAGAAATAGTCGGACGACGTTGAGCATTGCATGCCATCATGTCCCTTGGACAACACACACTCTCGGACGACTTCAAGCGTTGCATGCCATCATCGCCATTGAACAACACATAGGTTGGACGACCTCGAAAATGGCATGGCATCAACACGCATAGACTGAACACACAGACGAACAACGTTGGGCATGGAATGCCATAATCTCCCTTCGACAACAAACACATTCAGATTACATCATATATGGAATACCATCATAACCCTTGGATAGCACATACAATCGGACGATGTCGAGCGTGGCAAGAAAAATCATAGTCCTTGGACAAGACACACAATCGCACGACATTAGGCATCGCATGCTAACATAGCCCTTAAAAAGCACACACGGTGGGAAGACGTCGGGCATCGCATGCAATCATGGCCGATGGACATGATACACGATCGGACAACATCATGTGTGACATGCAACCATGTCCTTTGAAAAGAACACATGGTCGTACGACGACTAGCATGCCATGCCATTATAGCCCTTGGATAGAACAAACAATCAAACCACATCGCGCATGGCATGCCATCATAGACCTTTGACAACACACACGGTCGAACAACATAGGGCATGGCATGCCATCATGGCCCTTGGACAGCACACACGGTCAGATGATTTCGGGCGTGACATGATATTATAGACCTTGGACATCACACAAGGTCGGACGACATCGGGCATGATATGCCATTATAGCGCTTCGATAGCAGAAATGATTGAATGACATTGGGCTTGGCATTCCACCATAGCCCTTGGACAGCATACACGGTCGAACAACGTCGGGCGTATCATGCCATCATTGCCCTTGGATAGCACGCACGATCGAACGACATTGGGCGTGGTATGATATCTTAGTCCTTGGACATTGCACACGGTCGGATAACATCGGGTGTGGAATGCCATCATGTACCTTGGACAACACAAACGATTGAATGACGTCGGGTATGGGATGCAATCATATCCATTGGACAGCATACACAGTAGGATGCCATGCAAGTGTGGCCCGAGGACATCACACACGGTTAGACGACATCAGGCGTGGAATTCCATAATGTCCCTTCAACAACTCACAAAGTCATATAACGTCGAGCGTGGCATTCCCGCATAGACTTTGGGAAGAACACATGGTGGGACAACTTCAGGCATGGGATTCAATCATCGCCCTTGGACAACACACATAGTGGGATGAAGTCGGGCGTGGCATGCCATCACTTCCCTTGGAAAGCACACACGGTCTGATGACGTCGGGTGTGGCATGCCATCATGGCCCTTAGACATCACACACTATTGGACGACTTCAGGCGTGGCATGCCATCATCTCCCTTGGACATCAAACACAGTCGAACGACCTATGGCATGGCATGACATCATTGCCCTAAGACTAAACACACGGATGGACGACGTCAGTCATGGCATACCATCAACGCCCTTCGACAGCACACACAGTCAGATTACGTCGAGTGTGGAATGCCATATATCCCTTATATTGAACACACGGTAAGACGACATTGCGTTTGTCATGCAATCATAGACCTTGGACAGCATATACAATCGGACAACTTTGGGTGTGGCATGACAACATAGCCCTTAAATAGAAAACACGATTGGATAATGTCGGGCATGGCATGCCATCATGGCCGTTGGAAATAAAACACGATTGGATGATATCAGGTGTGGCATGCCATTATGGCCCTTGAAAAGAACACACTGTCAGACGAAGTCTAGTGTTGCATGTTATCATGTCCCTTGGATAGCACAAATGACCGAACCAGATCGGGTGTGGCATGACATCATAACCACTGGACAACATACAAGGTAGGATGACTTCGGGCGTGCCATGCAAGCGTGGACCTAGAACATCAAACAGGGTAGAACGAAATCGACCGTGGCATTCCATACTGTCCCTTTAATATCTCACATGGTCATTTGAAGTCGAGCTTCGCATTCCCGCATAGCTTTTGGGAAGAACACATGGTCAGATAAGGAAAGGATCGGGATTCCATCATCTCCCTTGGATAGCACACACGGTGGGACGAAGTCGGGCATGGAATGCCATCACAGCCCTTGTAAAGTACACTAGGTCGGACAACATTGGGCGTGGCATGCCATCATGGCCCTTCGACAACACAATCTATCGAACGACGTCAAGCAAAGCATGCCATCATCGCCCTTGGTAAGTACATAGGTCGGATGAACATGGGCGTGCCACGGCATCATCACCCTTAGACTAAACATAAAGATGGACGATGTTGGGCATAGCATGCCATCATTGGCCTTCGACAACACACATATTCACATTACGTCGGGCATGGAATGCCATCATAACCCTTGAACTACACACACTGTTGAGCATGCCATGCAATCATAGCCTTTGGACAACACACCCAATAAGACGACGTTTGGCGTGGCATGCCAACATAGACCTTGGACAACACACACGCTTGGACGACGTTGGGCGTGGCATGTCATCATGGCACTTAGACAGCACACACTGTTGGACGACGTCAAGCGTGGCATGCCATCGTCTTTCTTGGATGGCATACACGGTCAAACGACCTCATGCGTGGTATGGCGTCATCTTCCTTAGACAAAACATAAGGACGAACCAGTTAAGGCATTGCATGCCATCATCGTCCCTCGAAAGAACACAAAGTTTGATTATGTTGGGTGTGGAATTCCACATAGCCCTTAGACAATACGCACGATTGGACGACATTTAGCACGACATTAAATCATTGCCCTTTAACAGCATACACAATCGAATGACGTTGGGCATGGAATGACAACCTAGCCTTTGGATAGCAAACACGGTTTGATGACGTCGGGCATGGCATTCCATCATGGCCAATGGACTTAACATACGGTCGGACGACGTTAGGTCTGGCATGCCACCATGGGCTTTGAAAAGAACACACGGTACACTCATGATCGGATGATGTCTAGCGTGGTATGCTATTATAGCCCTTGGACAACACACATGATTGGACGATGTCTTGCATGGCATGCCATTATGGCCCTGGTACAATATACATTGTCGGATGATTTCGGGGATGGTAGGCTATCATAGCCCTTGGACTTCACACATGGTTGGACTACGTCAAACGTGGCATGATATCATTATCGTTGGGTAACACATATGGTCGGACGACATTGGCATGATATGTCATCATATCCCTCGGAAAGCACACACGATCGGACGACATCGGGCGTATCATGCCATTATCTCCCTTGGAAAACACACACGGTCAGATGACATCGGGCGTGGCATGTAATCATGGCCCTTAGACAGCACACACGATTCGACTAAGTCAGATGTGGCATGCCATAATGGCCCTTGTACTTCACGCATGGTTAGAGGATGTCAGGCATGGCATGCCAGAGTCAGGCGTGGCATGCAATCATCGACCTTGGGAAAACACACACGATCGGACGACATCGGGATTTACATGATATCATAGCACTTGGACAACACCAGACTGTCAGATGATGTCAAGTCTTGCATGCCTGCGTAGCCCTTGGAGAGCGCATACGATCGGATGACATCGGGCATTGCATGCCATCATATCCCTTAGAGAGCACATATGATCGAACGAAGTCAGGTATGGCATGTTATCATAGCCACTGGAAATAACAGACGATCGAACGACATTTGGGGTGGCATGCCATTATAGCCCTCGGATAACACACACGGTCGAATGACATTGGGTGTCACATGCTACGATGGCCTTAGAAAGTACACACGGTCTGACAACATCGGGCATAACATGTCATCATTGCCAATGGTCAGAACATACGGAAGGACGACGTCGGGCATGCCATTAAAGTGTAGCTCATGGATTGGACACACGATCGGACAACGTCAGGGGTGGAAAATCATCATAGACCTTGGACATCAGACCCAGTCGCACGACGCATGTCATGGCATGCCATCATCGACCTTGGACTACACACACGTTCAGACATGTCGAGTATGGCATGCCATAGTTTCGTTGGAATGCACACATGGTCAGACGACATTGGGCATGTCATGCCATCATGTCCCTTAAAAAGCACACATGGTCGGATGACATTGGGCATGGCATGCCATCATGGCACTTGGACTATGCACACAGCTAAACAATGTAGTGCATGGCATGCCATTGTCAGGCGTTGTATGCTATCATCGACATTGGACAACACACACGGTCGTTCGACTTCGAGCGTGGCATGCCAGCGTAGCCCTTTAATAGCACAAATCGTTGAACAATGTCGTTCAAGGCATGCAATCATATCCTTGGAGAGAACAGACGGTCGGACGATGTCACGCGTGGCATGACATCATAGCCATTGGACACCACACACGATCAGACGATATCAAGAGTGGCATGTCATCATAGCCCTTTGAGAAAACACACGGACGAACGACGTCAGGCATCGCATGCCACCATAGCCCTTGGACTGCTAACACAGTCATATGCCGTCTTGCATTTTATTTTACGATGTTGAATAGAATGTTTGGCTTAGATTATGCCTAAGTAAAGTATATAACTTTGTGAAGCATGTATAGTGTGTACATAAATGAATGTAGGTATAAAGCATGTATAGAAGCTAATGTGAATTAAACGATATTTTAGTGCAAGATTAGCTCATAAGTATACACAGAAACTTACATGAATGTATGAATCTAAATTGAGTAAATAGAGGAGTTTTGATGTTAACACTCTTCATGAGTTCAGATGAAGTGTTTAGTTGAAACCTCGCTACATCCTAAAAGCATAGGTCGGAGGATGAGTGCCCCTCGTGAGTTGAGATGTGGTGTTCACTAGCTATCCTTAACAAATAGTTCGAAGTGTTTAGAATCCGTGGGGATTATATCTAGCATCGAGAAAATATGAAGAAGAGGTGGTTACACTTCCTAAGTGAGATATTGTATCCCAATGTACCTATTAAGATGAGTACTCCTCGTTAGAACAAAATGAGTTACTTAGTAGAAATCTCCTTATCCTTTAACTATGCTCCCTCATAGTTGTAGATATTTAATAAGCCATGTAAAAGCTAAAGAGAATGACCTTACGATAGGTAACTGAGGATCCCTCATCCAGTAGGGCTTAGTGTCGGTATTCCATGTTTAGGTCTTATGGTCTATGTCGGTTAGGCTAACTCCCACAAAATAAATGAATGTACTAAGTCCTCTAAAAGAGTGTTCTACTTAAGGTAGGTAGTGGAATGGGACACTATTTATCCATTGCACTAAGTCGGCAATCTGAAAGGGGATTCTTGGTGAGTCTTATTTGACTTGATTTAATTAAGTCTCCTTAAAGAATGTATTACTTAGGATAGGTGGTGGTATGGGACGCTATCCATCCATGCCACTAGGTAGGACCTTGCTAAATCGGAGTCTTTGTGCCAAGTCTTATTAAAGAGTTTACTACTTAGGGTAGGTTGTGGTACGGGACGCCATATACTCATTGCACTAAGTAGGCATTACGAAAGGGAATTCTTGATGTGTTGTTGGATGTTCTTCTATTGTATTTCTAGTGATTGGGTTCTTGTTATCTCAAGGTGACTATGCCAAAAGGAAGGAAGTCTACAGGGTCCTTTTAGTGTGTATTGAAGAAGGTATATGTATAATTTCTTCATGTATTACCTTGGTGAGTCATTGAATGACCTTTGAAGTGAAAATCCTATGTAAATGAATCTTATTCCTCATTGGCAATGCTTTGGAAGTTTCACCATTTTTTAGTCTACGTAATTCATTGTAAATGTTCAATTTGAGCTTATTGTAATGTTTGGGATTTTTCTTAGTTAAGTGTTTTTTGAGGTTAAAATTATGGAAATTCTTCTCTATGTGTTAAGTGATGATTCTTATGGTGTTTTACTTTTATACTCTTGATTGTTTAACTTAATTGGCATGAAATGTTATTTTACTAAGATGTCCCTTTTTGCATGTTTTTACATATGTCATACTTAGTTCAAATAATGTACTAACCCCATACTTTTCTATACTATAAGTACAGGTTGGAAGCTTTTGAAGGATTGAAGGTGAACCTAGGGAAAGTTCCTCTCAAGACAAAGTATGTCCTCATATATTCGAGGGCATTGTCCTTTTCTTAATTTCTTAGTTAAAGACTTACTATGTGATTTATTTCAATGTAGAGGTTGATGTCCCTATGATATTATGTCGTGTCTTAAGTTGTCTTGTGACGATGAGATTTTTTAAGTATTTATGAAAGATTGTCTTTTATTATTTATTCGTGAAAAGGTTTAGTTTTTCACTACTTTTCATGTATTATGTAATGAACGATAGTTAAAGGGCTTGGGCAAGACCCCAAAGGGTCAAATACGCCCGGTCATGAAATGAGGGTTCTCCCTAACTTCTAGGGGGTACTTTCGGGTCGTGACAGACTTGGTATCAGAGCATAAGGTTATGGAAAATTGTTTAGGTTCTTAAAGTCTCACAAGACACATCTAGTACTATCTTGGTAATTTGTGTGAGTCGCGACACATCCATGTACAAGAGGCTATTGGGTGATAGAAGTTTCACATTCTTCTCTATTCTAATGGCGTGCCTTAGAGTTGAGTCATACAAGGTGTCTTTTCTTAACCTCTTCTTTTTGTGTTTATAGGGCATGAATACGAGGAGATAAACCTCTAGAAAGGAGGAGGGAGGTTTAGCTAATGAGAGGATCCCTCCCGGTGTTGACCAAGTTCCTATTGTTGGTCTAGAGCAAGAGAAGGAGGAGTTTCCTCTTCAAAAACCTCATGTGCTTCTTGAACCCAAGAGCCTCAAGTGCACCAAGTTCCTCCATGCCTCAAGCTCCTTTTGTTGAGTGGGACATGACTAATGTGGAGTTGAGCGCTTCCCCAATGAACTTGACACAACTCATGAGAACTCAATCTCATGTCGTCAACAATCACTTTGTTTTGCAAGCTAACCATGGAGATAGGCCCCAACCTAATGCTTGTACTTCCGCTTCTAGAATTCAGGTTTTCATGAGGATGAACCCTCCAAGTTTTCATGTCAATAATGTGGATCAAGATCCACAAGGTTTCATAGACTATGCTTTAAAAGTGGTAGATGCTATGAGTGTGAGCCCCAGGGAAAAAGCGGAGTTAGTCGCTTACAAACTCAAAGATACGGCTCAAGTGTTGTTTGAGCATTGGAGGGTTGAGAGAACCTTGGAGAGAAGTCTAGTTGATTAGGAGAAATTTCAAATAAGGTTTCCTAGATAAGTTCTTTCCCCTAGAGTTGAGGGAGAAGAAGATGGTTGAATTCATGAACCTTCGTCAAAGTGGAATAAGTGTGAAAGACACGGAGCTGGAGGAGCGACAGAAAGAGCTCACCTCCCAGGTTAATGGAGCTTCAGACTCAACACCCTAAGCCCGCCACTTGTGGTCCTAGAGCGTGAGGCGCGGTGCACTGAGCGTGCGACCCATGATCCAAAAGATTGAGGCGCAACTCCTTGAGCACCACCCAAGCTCGCATATACTGCATCATGATTCCTTGAGCACGCCATCTTTTCTGAGGGAGCTTGAGACACAACTCCTTTAACGCGCCACCCTATCTCCCTCAGAGCGTGAGGCGCAATGCATTGAGCACGCCAACCTGGCTACAGTAGATTGAGGCGCGACGCTCTGAGCACGCAAACCATGCTCCCGGCGCTTGAGGGACAATGCCCTATATGCGCCTCCTAGGCTATAAGAACATGAGGCGCGATGCCCTAAACCACTACCCAGTCTCTTAGAGCTCGAGGAACAATGCCCTGAGCACTTCACCAAGGCACTCAAATCTTTAGGCACGAACCTTTAAGTATACCACCCAGGCTCCTTGAGCTTGAGGCGTAGCGCCTTGAGCGCAACCTATGATCTTAGATCTTGGGGATAGACTCCCTGAGTGTTCAACTCGGATCCAGAGTCACAACTTCCTTAGCGCGCCACCCTATTTCCTTGAGCCAGAGACACAAAACCCTAATTTTGCCACTTGGATCCTGAGGCACGACTCCTTGAAAGAGCCACCTAGGCTATATTATCATGAGGTGCAGCGCCTTGTGCCCATCCCCAACCCCCAGAACTTGAGGAGCGACGCCTTGAGAGCTCCAACCTACCTCCTAGAGCTTGAGGCACGATGCCTTGAGCGTGCAAGCCAGACTCCGAGACATTGAGGGACGATGCCCTAAGCGCACCACCTACGCTACAAGATCTTGAGGAATGATGCCCTTAGCGCCCCTACGCTCCTTAGCTTGAGGCGCGACGCTCTGAGCGTGCAACCCAGGCACCCGAAACTTGACGCGCGACGCCTTGAGCAAACCAACCAGGCTATATAAGAATGAGGAGCGTTGACCTGAGTTCGTGAACTAGGCACCAGGAGCTTGAGGAATGACGCCCTTTGTGAGCCACCAAGGGCAATAAGGCTTGAGTCACGACCCCTTGAGCGCGCCACCCAGTCTCCCATAGCTTCAGGCAAAATGCTTGACAGCTCCACCCAGGCTCTCGGATCTTGAGGCACGATGCCCTAAGTGTGCCACCTTGGGTATTGGAGGTTGAAGCACGACGCCCTGAGTGTGGCACCCACGCTAGAGGAGTGACCCTTTGAGCTCTCCAACTATGCTCCCGAAGCTTAAGCTTCGATACCTCAATAGCATCGCCCTGTCAAAAAGATCTTGAGGTGCGATGCCTAGAGTGCAATACCCTCGCTGCACGAGCCTGAGGTGCAATTCCATGAGCGCGTAACGCTCACACCCGAAGCATGAGGCACGACGCTTTGAGCGTGTAACCCTGGATCCTTGAGCTTTTGGTACAGCGCCTTGAGCGCCACCTAGGTTCCTTGAGCTTGAGGTGCAATGCCTTGAGCGCGTCACCCAGGCTCCCAGAGCATGAGGCGCGACACGCTGAGCATGCCACCTAGGCTCCTTGAGCTTGACGCGCAGCGTGTTTAGCGCCTCCCAGGATCCCAGAGTCTGAGAATGATGCCTTAAGCATTCATATCGCGCTCAAACAGCTTGAGGTGTGACGCCATAAGTGCGCCACCTGAGCTCTTTGAGCTTGAGGAGTGATTTTTTGAGCGGGCTGACTAGGCTCACGGAGCTTGAGCAGCGACGCCCAAAAGGAACCACCCAGGTTCACGAAGCTTGAGACACAACGCCCTGAGCCCGCCACCTAGGGTCAACGAGCCTGAGGCGCGGCGGCCTGAGCGTACACCTATGATCCTAAATCTTAAGGCGAAGCGCCTTCAGCACCACCCAGGCTCGCGTATCCTACATTATGATGCCATGAGCACGCCATCTTGGCTCACAAAGCTTGAGGCATGAATCTTTGAATGCGCCACCTCATCCCCCTAGGAGCTTGAGGCGCGATGCCTTGAGCATGCAAACCTGGCTCCCGGAGCTTGAAGCGCGACACCTTGAATGTACAAACAAGGCTCCCAGAGCTTGAGGGAAGAATCCCTAAATGAGCTGCCAGGATGCAAGAACTTGAGGCACGACGCCCTAAGGCACTACCCAGTCTCCTAGAGCCTGAGGCGGAATTCTATGAGCACGCCACCAAAGCACTCAAATCTTGAGGCACGAAGCGCTAAGTGATCCACCCAGGCTCCTTCAGCTAGAGGCGCAGCGCCTTGAGCGCAACCCCTTATCCTGTAGCTTGAGGCTCGAAGGCCAGAGCGCCACCCAAGATTGCATATCCTGAGGTGCGACTCCCTTGGCACGCCACCCTTGCTTGCGGAAGCCTGAGTCACGACACCCTAAGGGTTCCACTCGAATCCTGAGGCACTACTCCTTGAAAGCGCAACCCAAGCTATTGGAGCGTGAGGCGCAGCGCCTTGCATGCCGCCCAAACACCCAGAACTTGAGGAGTGACGCCTTGAGCGCTCAAACCTACCTTCTAGAGTTTGAGGCGCTATGCCTTAAGCATGCAAGCCAGGCTCGCAGATCTTGAGGCACGACGCCATAAGAGCGCCACCCAGGCTACAAGATCTTAAGGAATTATTCCCTTAGCTCCCCAGCCCCCCTGATCCTCAGGCGGTACGCTCTCACCATTCTACCTAGGCACCCGGAGCTTGACGCGCGAAGCCTTGAGAAAACCAACTATGCTATAGGAGATTGAGAAGCGTTGCCCTGATTGCGCGAACAAAGCACAGTTATATTGAGGCATGACTCCCTATGAGAGCTACCAAGGGTAATGGGGCTTAAGTCACGACGCTATGAGCGCGCTACCCAGGCTCTCATCGCTAGAGGCCCGACGCCTGAGCGGTCCTGCTATGCCTCAAGATCATGAGGCACGATGCCTTAAGTGTGCCACGTAGTCTATTGGAGGTTGAGGCACGACGACCTGAGTGTGCCACCCAGGCTACCAGAGTGACCGTTTGAGCGCTTCAACTAGGTCTTTGGATCTTGAGGCACGATACGCTAAGACCTTTTCCAAGGCAATAAGATCATGAGGTGCAACTCTGTGAGCGCACTACGCTCTAAGCGCGCCACTTGGGTACTGGATCTGGAGGCACCATGCTCTGAACACGCCACCTAGGGTTCGGGAGCCTGAGACGGGAAACCCTGAGCGTGACACATAGGCTCCTTGAGCTTGAGGCGCAGTGCCTTTAGTGACACATAAGCTCCCAAAGCTTTAAATGTGACACCTTGAGTGGGCCAACTAGGCTGTCGGAGCTTGAGGGATGATGCCTTGAAATCATTACCTAGGACACTAGATCTTGAGGCATAATGCCGTCAGGTCTCCACAAAGGCTCTCAGAGCCTGAGGTGCGATGCCCTGAGCACGCAACATGGCTGAAGGAACTTGAGGCGAGAAACACTGAGCGCTCCACCCGGCCCCTCTAATCTTGAGGCGTGATGGCCTGAGAGCGTCACTTGGTTCAGTCGATTGACACTTCCAAGGCCGTGTCTCGACTAGACTTGGAACCTTCTTGTGGGCCCTTTTGCGGGGCCCTTTAGAATTTGTACTTGGACGTTTCCAATGTAAATACAATCCTTCACAAGTTTTAGACGTTACACATAAGTTTATCCAAAAACAAATACGCACAACTCATCCAAACATACAAGGTCTCATCAAGACACACACATGCATGTCTTTTGGCTATCTTTCGAATGTCTTAAACGTTTGACCTCACAACTTCACGAAACTTCCTATACTGACCACAAACATCATTTTAACTCATTTTAAGACTTCATAACCTCATGATATACACATATATTCACGTTTAGATACATGAAGTACATAGGAGACTAGTCGTCAAACATCTTGGTTGTCCCTTGACGTTTGACTTCCAAATAACCATAAACTTTATACACTGCCTCTAAAATATATTATAAGTAATTTTAGTACCTTAATAGAAATATTTTAGGATATAGACACCCTATATCATTTTGGGGGTCTTAAAGTGCACACACAAGTTACAAGAGCTTGAGGCACGACGTCTTTAGCGCGCCAACCAGGCTCCAAGTGCTTGAGGAACGACGCTTTGAGTGCGCCAAACTGGCTCAAGGAACAAAAGGAAAAACACCTTAAGCGCGCTAACCAGGCTCCCATAGCTTGAGGCACGACACCGTGAGCGCACCACTTAGGGTCCAAGAACCTAAGAAGCGATGAACTTAGCGCGCCACTTAGGTTCTCAGAGCTTGAGGCTTGATAGCTTAAGAATTCCACCAAGGCTCATATAAATTACAGCGAAATGCCTTAAGCTCCCAAGGATCACAAAGATTAAGGTGCGACGCCCTAAGCCTGCCACCCGCGATCCCATAGTTTGAAAGGACACGCCTTGAGCGCGCCAACAATGCTCCCGGCATGAGGAGCGCTACCCTATGTGCACCAAAAAGATTCCCCGAGCTTGAAGCATGATGCTGGAAGCGCACCACCCAGAATACTGGATCGTGAGACACGATGCCCTAAGAACGCCAACAAAGGTCCATAGCCGGATGCGCGACGCCTAGAGTGCGCAACTCAAGCTACCCAGGCTTGAGGCGCGACGCCATGATCGTGCCACCTAGGCTTCTTGATATTGAGGCGATGCATCTTGAGTGCCCCCCAGGAACCCGGAGCTTCAGGCGCGGCACTCTGAGCGCTCCACCAAGGATCCCGAGGTAGACGCCTTGAGTGTGCCACCTAGGCACCTTTAGATTGAGGCCCAGCGCCTTAAGAGCCACCAAGTCTTGCATAGCTTACGAAGCAACTCCTTGAGTGCGCCACCCAAGCTCTTAGAGCCTGAGGAACAATACATTGAGCGTGCCACCCTGGCTCCTGGAACTTGAGGCGCGATGCCTTTAGCGTGCAAGCCAGGCTCCTAGAGCTTGAGGAATGACGCCCCTAGTGTGCCACCCAGGGTTCATAAACCTGAGGTCTGATGCCCTGAGCGTGCCACGTACGTTACTTGAGTTTGAGGCACAACTTCTTGACCGCCACCTAGTCTCGCATAGCGTACAACATGATGCACTGAGATCCGCCCAAGCTCCCATAGCCTGTGGTGCGATGCCCCGTGCGCACCACCCTGGATCTGGGAGCCTGAGGCACGATGCCCTAAGCGTGCCACCGAGGCTCCTCGTACTTTAGGCGTGAATCCTTGAGTGACCCCAGCCCCCCTTACTTTACGCATGACACCCTGAGCGTGCCAATCTGGCTATTGGAACATTAGGAGCGATTCCTTTAGCGCGCCAACCAGGATCCTGGAGCTTGAGGCATGACACCCTAAGCGTATCGCCCAGGCTACAAGATTTTATGGCGCAACTCCCTGAACTCACTACACAAGCTCACACATCCTGAGGGGTGACGACTTGAGTGCGACAACAAGGCTCCTGGAGCTTGAAGCTCCGCAACTTGAGCGCCCCTGGACCATCAGAGCTTGAGGCAGGATGCCCTGAGTGCGCCACCTAGGCTACATGATCTTCAGGCACGACGCCCTGAGCGATCTACCTAGGGTCCATGAGCCTCAAGCATGATTCCATGAGCATACCACCTATGATATTTGAGCTTGAGGCGCAACACATTGATCGCCACCCAGTCTCACGTAGCCTGCGACATGATGCCCTAAGAAAGCAACCCAAGTTGTGTGAGCTTAAGGCATGACTCCTTAAGCGTGACACCTAGGATTCTAGAGCTTAAGGCGTAATGCCTTGAGCACCCACATCCCCCAGAGCTTGAGTCGCTAAGCCTTGACTGCGCAAACTAGGTTCCCGCAGCTTGTGGTACGGCGTCAACCTGTATCTCTGATCTTGAGGCACCATGCCCTAAGTGTGACACTTAGGCTATTGGATTTAGAGGCACGACGCCTTGAGTGCACTACCAAGTCTCGTGGTGCCTAAGGCACAAAACCTTATGCGTGCCACCTAGGCTGCTTGAGCTTGAGGAGCAGCGCCTTGAGCGCCACCCAGGCTCATGTAGACTGTGGCGCGGTGCCTCAACCGCACCACCCAGGCTCTTAGAGACTGAGGCACGATTCCCTGAGCATGCCACCCAGCCTCTATGAGCTTGAGGCACCAAGCGTTGAGCGCCCCCTAGACCCCCGTAACGTAAGATTTGACGCCCTAATCACGCTAACCAGGCTTGCATATCTTGAGGGACGGTGAACTAAGCACGCCACCCAGACAATAGGATCTTGTGGCACGACTCCATAAGTGCACCACCCAGGCTCATACAGCTTAAGACGCACCGCCTTGAGCACTCCCAGTCCCTAGAGCTTGAGGTGCGATGACTTGAGTGCGCCTACCAGGTTCTTAGATCTTGTGGCGTAAAGTCGTAAGCGCGCCAACCATATCTCTTATCTTTAGGAACGATTCCCTAAGAGTGCTGGTTAGGCTATAAGATTTTGTGGCTCGACGCCCTTAGCGCACTACGCAGGCTCCCGGTGCCTGAGGTGCCATGCCTTATTCGTGTCATTTAGGCTCCTTGAGCTTTTGGCGCACCGCCTTGAGTTCCACCTAGGCTCTCATAGCTTGCGGCGCGGCGCTCAAAGTGCACCAACCAATCTCTCGGAGCTTGAGGCTCAATGCCTTGAGAGTACCACCAAGGCTCCTGAATCTTGAGGCGCGAGCCCTTGAGAAACCCCAGATGCTCGTTACTTGATACGTGAAGGCTTGAGCACACCAACCAAGATCGTGGGGTTTGAGGAATGATGCCCTGAGCGCACCACCCAGGCTACATGATCTTGGTGCATGACTCCTTGAGTGAACCACTAAGGCTCTTGCAGCTTGAGGGGTAGTGGCTGAGCGTTCTTGAGCCTCTCGGATCTTGATGCGCAGCCCCTTGAGTTCTAACCACGCACTCTGAGATTGAGGTTAGACGCCTTAAGCGTGTATACAAGGCTACCAGAGATTGTGGCATAACGCCCTAAGCAAACCAACTAGGCATTCAAATCTTGGGGAACGATACCTTTAGCGCGCAACCCATGCTCTTGGAACTTGAGGCGCGCCATCCTTTCTCCCAGAGCTTAAGGCGCGATGCCCTAAGCGCACCAACTAGGATTTAAAGATCTTGAGTAACGATGTCGTGATCGCCCTACCTTGAATCTAAAATCCTGACGCGCGACACCCTTAGCGTGAAACCCAAGTGCGCTGAGCTTGAGGGATGACACAATGTGTGTGCCACCAAGGCTCTTTTAGCTAGAGGCGTAGCACCCCAGGCTTCCAGAGCTTGAGGCGGGTGGCCTTGAGCTCTCCACCCATGCTCCTGGATATTGAGGCACGATACCTCTAGGTATAACCTAGGATCCTAGATCTTGAGGCGCGACACCTTGAGCACGTTATCCAGGCTCCCGGATCTTAAGGAGCGACACCTTTAGCGTGCTAACCCGTGTCTCGGATTTTAAAGACACAATGCCCTTGGTGTGATACTTAGGCTACGGGCACTTTAGGAATTACACCCTGCGCGTACCACCCAAAGTCTGACAGCTTGAGGAATGATGCCCTTAGCGCGGTACCCAAGCTCCCATAGATGGAGGCGCGATGCCTGAGCGTGCCACCCAGGCTCTTGATCTTGAGACGCTATTCCCTAAGTGTGACACCCAAGCTATTGATCTTGAGGCACGACGCCGTGAGTGTGCCACCCAAGCTAATGGAGCAACCTTTTGAGCGCTCCAACAAGGCTCCTGGAGCTTGAGGCACGATACCCTAAGAATGCCGCCCAGGCTACAAGATCTTGAGGTGCGACGCCGTGAGCGCACTACTGTGGGTCCACGAGCCTTAAGTGCAACAACGTGAGCACTTTACCCTGGCACCCAAAGCCTGAAGCACAACGCTTTGAGTGTGCCACCTAGGCTCTTTAAGCTTTAGGCATGGCGCCACGAGCCCCACCTAGTCTCCAGGAGCTTGAGGCGTGACGCCTTGAAAGCGTCATCCAGGCTCTCGGAGAATGAGGTGCAACACGCTGAGCGTGCCACCTAGGCTTCTTGAGCTTGAGGCGCAGCGCCTTGAGTGCCACCCAGGATCCCGTAGCCTAAGGCATGATGCTCTGAGCGTGTCAATCGGGCTCAAAGAGCTTTAGGTGCGACGCCCTAAGTGCGCCACTGAAGTTATTGGATCTTGAGGAGTGATTTCTTGAGTAGTCCAACCGGTCTCACGGAGGTGGAGAAATGACGCCGAGAGAGCACCACCTAGGTTCACAGATCTTGACACACAACGCCCTGAGTACTCTACCCATTGTCCTAGAGACTGAGACGCGGCGCCCTGAGAGTGAGACCTATGATTCTAATGCTTGAGGCGTAGTGACTTGAGCACCACCCAGGGCTCGCCTATCCTGCATCATGACGCCGTAAGCAAGCCACCTAGGATGCAAGATCTTGAGGAATGATTCCCTTAGCGCCTGAGCCTCCCTGATCCTGAGGTGCGATTCTTTGAGCATGCCACCTAGGCATTTAGAGCTTGACGCGCGACACCTTGAGCGAACCAACCAGGCTACAGGCGATTGAGGAGCATTTCCCTGAGTGTGCAAACTAGACACAAGAATCTTGAGGCACAATGCCCTATGTGCGCCACAAAGGGTAATGGGGCTTGAGTCACGACGCCCTGAGCCTGCCACCCAGGCTTCCATAGCTTGAGGCGCGATGCTTGAGCGCTCCACCCAGGCTCCCAGATCTGGCAGCGCGATGCTGCATGATCACAACCTAGGTTATTGGATTTTGAGGCACGATGCCCTAATTGTTCCACCCAAGCTAGCAGAGTGACTATTTGAGAGCTCCAACTACGCTCTCGGAGCTTGAGGCACGATACCCTAAAAGCACTCCCCAGGCTACAAGATCTTGAGGCGTGACGCCAGAAGAGCACTACCCTTCTCCCCATGAGCCTGAGGTGAAACGCCTTGAGCGCGTCACCCTAGCACCCAAAAACTGAGGCACGACACTTTAAGCGTGCCACCTAGGTTTCTTGATCTTTAGGCACAACTCTTTGAGCACCACCTAGGCTCCTGGAACTTGAGGCGTGACGCCTTGAGCGCGTCACCCAGGCTCCTGGAGAATGAGGCGCGACACATTGAGCGTGCCACCTAGGCTTCTTGAGTTGGAGGCGCAGGCCTTGAGCGCCACCCAGTCTCTCGGAGCCTGAGGCACGACGCCCTATGCGTGCCAACCGGTCTCAAAAAGCTTGAGGTGTGACGCCCTAAGTACGCAACCCGAGCTCTTGGAGCTTGAAGCATTATTTCTTGAGCGGGCCAACAATGCTCACGGAGCTGGAGAAGCGAAACCAAAAGCGCACCACCCAGGTTTACTTAGATTGAGACACAACGCCTTAAGACAGCCACCCAGGTTCCTGGAGCCTTAGGCGCGGCACCTTGAGCGTATGACCTATGATCCTAAAGCTTGAGGCGCAGCGCCTTGAGCACCACCCAGTCTTGCGTATCCTGCATCATGACGACTTGAGCACACCACCTTTGATCATGGAGATTGAGGCATGACTCCTTGAAAAAGACACCTCAGCCCCCTCAGAGCTTGAGGAGAGATGCCTTAGACACGCCAACCTGGCTCCCGGAGCTTTAGGCGCGATGCCCTGAGCGCGTAAACTTAGCTCCCGGAGTTTCAGCAATGGTGCCCTAAATGTGCCGCACAGGCTACAAGAACTTGAGGCCCGATGCCCTGAACGACTACCAAGTAAACTAGAGATAGAGGGTTGACGCCCTAAGCACGCCACAAAGTCACACGGAGCTTGAGGCACGAAACTCTGAGTGTACAACCCAAAGTCCTTGAGCTTGTGGCATACCGCCTTAAACACAACTTATAATCCTAGAGCTTCAGAATCGACGCCCTGAGCGCCTCCCATGCTTGCACAGCCTAAGGCGTGACTCCCTTAGCGCGCCACCCTAGCTCCCAGAGCTTGAGGCACGACACCCTAAGGGTGACACTCAGAGCTTGAGGCACGACTCCCCGTAAGTACCACCAAGGCTATTAGAGCACGAGGTGCAGCGCCTTACGCGCTGCCCAAATGCCCAAGACTTGAGGAACGACTCCTTGATGGCTCTAACCTACCTCTTAATCTTGAGGCGCGATGCCTTGAGAGTGGCAGCCAGGCTCCTTGAGCTTGAGACAGGATTCCCTAAGCGCATCTCCCAGACTACAAGATCTTGAGAAATGATTCCCTTAGATACCTAGACCGCCTTAACCTAGACACTCGGAGCTTGACACCTGACGCCTTGGGCGAACACCACCCAGGCTCTCGTATCCTGCATCGTGATGCACTTAGCATGCAACCTTGTCTCTGAAGCTTGAGTCACGACTCCATGAATGTGCCACCCCAGCCTTCCCGGAGCATGAGGTGCGATACCTTGAGCACTCCAACCTAGACCTAGGAACTTGTGGCGCGATGCACTGAGCGCGCAAACCAGGCTCCCAGAGCTAAAGGGACAATACCGTTAATGTACCGCCAAGGCTACAAAAACTTGAGGCGCGACGCCCTGAGGCACTACCCAGTCTCCTAAAGACTGAGGCGCGATGCCTTGAGCACGCCACCAAGGCACCCAAATCTTGAGGATCAAAGCTCTGAGCACTCAGGCATGGAATGTATTCATGGTCCTTGGACAACACACAAGGTCAGATGACGTAGGGTGTGGCATGTCATCATATGCCTCAGACAGCGCACGTAATTAGATGATGTTGGGCGTGGCATGACATCATTTCTTTTAAATAACACACATTGTCCAACGACGTTGGGTGTGGCATGCCATCATGTCTCTTAGATAGCAAACATGGTCGGACAACGTTGAATGTGGCACGATATAATAGACCAGCGACATACCACACGGTCAAACGACATCAGGCATGGCATGCCATCATGTCTCTTGGACAACACAAACGATGGAATGACATCGAGTGTGGCATGCCATCATAGACGTTGGACAACACACACGGTAGGACGACGTTGGGCGTTCCATGACATCATACATGGTCGGACGATGTAGGGCATGTAATGTTGTCATATCCCATTGACAGCACACAAAGACAGACGACGTCGTACGTGGCATGCCATCATAGGCCTTGGACAGCACATACACGGTCCGACGACGTCTAGCGTGGCATGCCATCATGGGCCTCAAATAGTACACACGATCAGACAATGTCAGGCGTCGCATGCCATCATTGCCCATGGATAGCACACAATGTTGGACGACGTTGGGCATGGGATGCTATCATGGTCTTTGGATAGGACACACGGTCGAACGACGTTGGGTGTGGCATACCATCATGATTCTTGGACAACACAAATGATCAAACGATGTCGAGCGTGGCATGCTATCATAGCCATTGGGCACCACACACGATAGTATGATGTCGGGATTACATGTCATTATTGCGCGTGGACTGCACACACAGTTGGAAAACATCGGGCGTGGCATGCCATCATTGCCCTTCGACATCACACATGGTTGGACGACGTCTCATGGCTCTTGGATAACACAAATGGTAAGATGACGTTAGGCGTGGCATGGCATCATTGCCTTTGGACAATATAGATGGTCGTACAATGTCGGGTATGGCATGCCATCATCACCGTTGAACTTCACACACGATCGGACTACGTCGAGCATAGAATGCCATCAAAGCCCATGGATAACCTATACGGTCGGAAGACGTCTAGCGTGGCATGAAATCATAGCCCTTTGACAACACACACTGTCGGACGATGTTGTGCGTTGCATGTTATCATTGCCATTGGACAACAAATACGGTCGAACGATGTTTGTCGTGGCATGCCATCAAAGCCCTTTGATAGCACACACGGTCAGACAACATTAGGCGTGGCATGCCATCATGAACCTTTGAAAACACACACGATTAGACGACGTTGGGTGTGGCATGACATCATTTCCCTTGGACATCACACACTATCGAATGACGTCCAGTATTGCAAGCCATAATCGCCCCTGGAAAACACAAGGTCGGATAAGGTTAGCCATGGCATGACATCATCGCCCTTAGGCAGAACTCATGGATGGACAACGTCTTGCTTGGCATGCAATCGTCGCCCTTCAACAGCACACACAGTCAGACTACATTGGGCGTGGAATACCATCATAGACCTTGGACAGCACACACGGTCTAACGAAGTCGACCGTGACATGCAATATTAGCCTTTGGATAACACACACGATTGGACGGCGTTGGGCCTTGCATGCCATCATAGCCCTTGGACAATACACATGGCCGAACGACGTCAAGTGTAGCATGCTATCATGGTCGATGGACATCACACACGGTCGAACGACTTCAGGCATGGCATACCACCATGTCCCTTTGACAGCACACATGGTCGGACGACTTCAGGCGTGGCATGACATCATAGCCCTTGCACATCACACACGGTTGAACGACGTTGGACATGTTATGCCATCATGGCCTTTGGACATCACACACTGTCGGAGATTGTCGGGCGTGGCATTGCATCATGTCCCTTGGACATCACATATAGTCAGACTATATCCGGCGAGGTATGCCATCATATACCTTGGAGAGAACACACGGTCCGACGATGGTAGGCGTGGCATGTCATCATATCCAATGGACATCACATACGATCGGATGAAGTCAGTGGTGGCATGTCATCATAGCCCTTGGACAACACACACGGTCGAACGATGTCGGACGTTGCATGCCACAATGGCCCTTGGATAACACATGAGTTAGATGACATCCGGTGTAACATGCCATCAAGGCCCTTGGACTACACACATGATAGGATGATGACAAGCATTCCATGCAAGCAAAACCCATGGATAGGACACAGTCGGACGATGTAGGGCCTGGCATATCATCATACACCTTGGATAACACACACGGTCGGACGACGTCGGGCATGGAATGTCATCATCTCCCTTGGACTGCACACATGGTTGAATTACGTGTCGTGTAGTTTTCTATAATGGACCTCGGACAACCCACACGGTAGGACAACCTCGGGCGTGCCATGACATTATAACCCTTAGATAGGACACACAGTAGGATGACGTTAGGCATGGCATGCCATCATATCCTTGGACTGCACACACGGTCGGATGACGTCAGGTGGGGCATGCTCACATCGCCCTTTGACTTCACACATGCTCACATGCCAACATCGTGTTTGTTGTCTATGGGAGATGATAGCATGCAATGCTTGACGTCGTCCGACCGTGTGTGCCATTCAAGGAATCTAATGACATACCATGCCTTACGTCGTCCGACCGCAAATGATGTCTAAGGGCTAAATGTGCATGACACGCTAGACGTCGTCCGATCATGTGTGCTTTCCCAGGCCAAATGATGTCATGCCACGCTCGACGTCGTTCGCCCGTGTGCGCATACAAAGGGCTACGCGGGCATTCCTCTCTAGTTTTCGTCTGATCGTGTTTGTTGTCTATGGGGGATGATGGCATGCCATTCTTGACGTCATCCGACCATGTGTTCCGTTCAAGGAATCGGATGACATACCATGCCTGACGTCGTCTTACCACAAATGTTGCCTAAGGACTAAATGGGCATGCCATGCTAGACGTTGTTCGATCATGTGTGCTTTCCTAGGCCAATGATGTCATGCCACGACTGACATTGTACGACCATTTGTGTAGTCTGAAAGCGATAATGGCATGCCACGCCTTACTTCATCTATCCGTGTGTGCAGTCCGAGATCCATGATGGAATGCCACGCCCAACATTGTCCGAATGTGTGTTCTGTCCAAGGGCGATGATGACAAGCCACGATCGACGTCGTCCCACCAAGTGTATTGCCCAAGGTTTATGATGAGATGACATGCCTTACGTCGTATAACCGTGTGTGTTCAAAGGTCTATCATGGCATGCCAGGCCCGACGTTGTCATACTGTGATTGCTGTCCAAGGGCAATGATGGCATGCAACGCCCGAAGTGTCCGACCATGTGTGCTATCCAAGGGCGATGATGGCATGCCACACCTCACATTGTCCATTCGTGTGTGCAATCTCAGGCGATGATAGTATGTCATGCCTGATGTCATTCTTCATTGTGTGCAGTCCAGGGGCTTAATGGGCATGCCACACCGACGTTGTCCAATCGTATATGCTATCCAAGGGTCATGATTGCATGCCACTCCCGACGTTTTTCGACAGTCTGTGCTATCTATGGGTTAAGTGGCATGACGCACCCGACATCGTCCATCCATGTGTGCAGTCTCAAGGTTATGATGACATGTGATTCCCGATGTGTCCGACCGTGTGCTTTAACGAAGGGCGATGATGGAAAGCCATACAAGATATAATCCATCTGTTTGTGTTGTCTAATGGAGATGATGGCATGACACGCCTGATGACGTCCGATAGTGTGTGGTGTCCAAGGGCCATGATGGCATGCCACACCCAACATCGTCCGACCCTGTGTGCTTATCAAGGGATACAATGTCATTCCACGCCCAACGTTGTCTGACCGTGTGTATTATCCAAGGGCTATGATGACATGACATGCCTGACGCGTCTAACCGTGTGTCCTTCCAAGGGCTATGATGGCATGTCACGCCCGACGTCGTTCCATCATGTGTGATGTCCAAGGGCTATGATGGCATGCCACGCTTGACTTCCTCCAACCGTGTGTTTTGTTAAATGGAGATAATGGCATGCCATGCCAGATATCGTTCAAGTGTGTGTGCAATTCAAGGGCTAGGGTGGCATGCAACGCCCGACGTTATTCGAACGTGTGTTGTATCTATGGGCCATGATGGCATGCCATGTCTGACCTCAACCTACCGTGTGTGTTGTCCGGGTGCGATGCTGGAATGACACTACTGACTTCCTCCGTCCGTTTGTGCATTCTGAGGGAGATGATCCTTGTCACGCCCAACGTCGTCGTACTGAGTATATTGACCAAGTGCTATGATGGCATGACATGCCTGACATGTCTAACCGTGTGTGATACCAAGGGCTATGATGGAATGTCACACCCGACGTCGTGCGATCATGTGTGATGTCCAAGGCAATGCGGGCATGCAAGGATTGATGTTGTCCTACCCTGAGCGCGCAAACCAGGCTCCAAGAGCTAAAGGGACAATACCCTTAATGTACCGCCCAGGCTACAAGAACTTGAGGCGCGACGCCTTGAGGCACTACCCAGTCTCCTAGATACTGAGGCGCCATGCCCTGAGCACGCCACCAAGGCACCCAAATCTTGAGGATCAAACCTCTGAGTGTACCACCCAGGCTCCTTGAACTTGAGGTGCAGCGCCTTCAGCGCAACCCATGATCCTGGAGCTTGAAGATCGACGCCCTGAGCAATACCTAGCCTTGCATAGCTTGAGGCGTGACTCTCTGTCTCTCGAAACCTGAGGCACAAAACACTAAGTTTTCCACCCTACTCTGAGTCATGACTCCATGAAAGTGACACCCAGGCTATTGGATCTTGAGGCGCCGCCCCTTGAGCGCCGCCTTAACACCAAAACTTGATGAGCGATGCCTTGAACGCTCAAACCAACCTCCTGCAGCTTGAGGTACGATGCCTTGAGCGTGCAAGCAGGGCTCTAAGAGCTTGAGGCACGATGCCCTAATCTTGATAGCCAGGCTAAAAGATCTTGAGAAATGATGCCATTAGCGCCCAGACCCCCTGAGCCTGAGGCGCAATGCTCTGAGCGTGCCACTTAGGCACCCTAAGCTTAACGAGCGATGCCTGGAGCAAATGAACCAAGCTACATGAGATCGAGGAGTGTTGACTTGAGTGCTTAACATGAACTTGGAGCTTGCGGCACGAAGCCCTATGTGCGCCACCTAAGGTAATGAGGCTTGAGTCACGACTCCCTGACCGCGCCACAAGCCTTCTGGATATTGAGGCGCGATGCCCAAAGTGCTCCATCCAAGCTATTGGATCTTGAGGCACGACGCCCTGAGTGTGTCACCAAGGCTACCAGAGTGACACTCCTAAAGCTTCAAAGAGGCTCCTATAGCTTGAGGCACGATACACTAAGAGCGCCACCCTGGCTAAAAGATCTTGAGGGCATCACCCTGGAACCCGAATCCTGAGGCACGACGCAGTGAGCATGTCACCCAGGCTCATTGATCTTTAGGAACAGTGCCTTGAGCGCCACCTAGGCTCCTGGTGCTTGAGGCGTGATGCCTTGAGCGCGTCACCCAGAATCACGGAGCCGGAGGTGCGACACACTGAGCATGCCACCTAGGCTCCTTGATCTTATGGCACATTGCCTTGAGCACCACTCTGGCTCCCAGAGCCTGAGGCACAACGCCCTAAGAGTGCCAATCGGGCTCAAAGAACTTTAGGTGCGACGCCCTAAATACGCCACCCCAGTTCCTAGAGCTTAAGGCGGCATTTCTTGAGTGGACCAACCAGGTTCACGAAGATGGAGGAGTGACGCCCTAAGCGCACCACCCAGGTTCACGGATCTTGAGACACAATGCCCTGAGACCGCCACCCAGGGTCCTGAAGCCTAAGGTGCGGCACCCTGAGCGTGCGACCTATGATCCTAAAGCTTGAGGCACAACTCCTTGAGAACCACCCAGGCTCGCGTACCCAGCATCATGACGCCTAGAGCATGACACCTTGGATCACATATCTTGAGGCATGACTCAGTAAATGTGCTACCCCAACCTTCTTATAGCTTGAGGAACGATGCCTTTAGCACACCAACTTGGCTCCAGGAGCTTGAGGCGCGACGTTCTGAGAGCGCAAACTAGGCTCCATGAGCTTGAGGGACAATGTCTTATATGTACCGCCGATGCTAGAAGAACTTGAGGAGCGATGCTCTGAAGCACTACCCAATCTCCTAAAGACTGAGGCGCGATGCAACTGAGCACGCCACCAAGACACCTGGAGCTTGAGGCACAAAGCTCTGAGTGTACCACCCAGGCTTCTAGAGCTTGAGGCGCAACACTTTGAAAACAACCCATGATACTGGATCATGAGGATCGACGTCCTGAGTGCCACCCAGGCTTGCATAGCCTGAGGTGCGACTCACTGAGAACGCCACCCTAGCTCCCAGAGCATGAGGCACGAAACCCAAAGGGTTACACTCGTGTTCTTGGGGCTTGAGGTATAACAACTTGATCGCCACCAACCCCCCAGAAATTATGGTGCGAAGTCTTGAGCGTGCTACCCATGAAACTAGATTTGAGGCATGACTCCCTGAGCTTGGAAACCAATCTGTCTAAGCTTGAGGGGCGACGCTCTAAGTGCGCAAACAGGATCCAAGATCTAGTGGCACAACACCTAAAACGCGCCACTAGGGTACTGGATCTTGCGGCACCATGCACTGAACACTCCACCTAGGGTCCCGGAGCCTTAGGCGCGATGCCCTAAGAATACCACATAGTCTCCTTGAGCTTGAGGTGCAGCGCCTTGAGTTCCACCCAGGCTCTATAATCTTTAAATGCGACACCTTGAGAGGGCCAACCAGGCTCCTGCAGCTTGAGGGATGATGCCTTTAATGCATCACCAAGGCTACTAGATCTTGAGGCTTAATGCTCTGAGGTCTCCACAAAGGCTCTCAGAGCCTGAGGCGCGATTATTTGACCATGCCACCCGTCTTTAGGATTTTGTGGCGCGACGCATTGAGTGCGCTGTCCGCCCACCTTAATCTTGAGGCGTGATGGCCTGAGAGCACGAGCCATCTCCTTGGAGCTTGCGGTGCAATGCCCTGAGCACGCAACCTAGAATCTTTGAGATTGAAGAGTGACGCCCTAAAAGCACCACTCGGACCCTTAAAGCCTGAGGCGTGACTCCCTAAGCGAACCACCTTTCTCCTTCAGCTTGAGACATGACCACCTAGCCTCTTTGAGTATGAGGCACAGCGTCTTGAGCGTCACCCAGGCTCCCAGAGTATCAGGCACGATGACCAAATAATGCAAATCGGGCTCACAGAGATTTAGGAGCGACGCCCCAAGTGCGCCACCTGTGCTATTGGAGCTTGAGGTGTGATTTCTTGATCGGGGGCCAACCACACTCACGGAGATGGAGAAGCGACTCCCAAAGCACACCACCCAGGTTCACGGATCTTGAGACACAATTCCCTGAGCCCGCCACCAAATGTTTTGGAGCCTGAGGCGCGGTGCCCTGAGCGTGCGACCTATGATCCTAATGCTTGAGGCGGAGCTCCTTGAGCACCACCCAAGCTCGCATATCCTGCACCATGACGCCCTGAGCACGCCGCCTTGGATCACGGAGCTTGAGGCATGAATCCTTGAACGCGCCACTCGAGCCCCCCGGAGCTTGAGGCGCGATTCCATGAGCACGCCAACCTGGATCCCTAAGATTGAGGCGCTACTCCTTGAGTTCGCAAACTAGGATCCAAGAGCTTGAGGTACAATTCCTTAAATGCACCTCCCAGGCTACAAGAACTCGAGGCGCGACGCCTTGAGGCACAATGGAGTACCCTAGAGGTCGACGCTTGATGCCCTGAGCACGCCACCAAGGCACCTGGAGCTTGAGGCACGAAGCTTTGAGTGTACCACCCAAGCTCCTTTAGATTTAGGCGCAATGCCTTGAGCGCAACCTATGATCCTGGAGCTTGAGGATAGACGCCCTGAGTGTGCAACTCAGAACCAGAGTCACGACTCCCCTAGTGGGCCACCCTATCTCTTGGAGCCTGAGACACGACACCCTAATTTTTCCACTTGGAGCTTTAGACACGACTCCTTGAAAGCACAACCTAGGCTATAGGATCTAGAGGCGCAACGCCTTGCGCACAGACCCAACCCCTAGAACTTGATGAGCGATGCCTTGAGCGCTCCAACCTGCCTCCTGGAGCTTGAGGCGTGATCCTTTGAGCACATAAGCCAGACTCCAAGACCTTAAGGCACGATGTCCTAAGCGCTCCACCTAGGCTAAAAGATCTTGAGGAATGATGCCCTTAGCGCCCCTACCCCCTGAGCATGAAGCGCATCGCTCTGAGCATGCAAGCCAGGCACCCGAAGCTGGACACGCGACGCCTTGAGCAAACTAACCAGGCTATAGAAGAATGAGGAGCGTTGCCCTGAGTGGGTGAACTAGGAACCAGTATCTTGAGGCACGACGCCCTATGTGCGCCACCAAGGGTAATGGGGATTGAGTCACGACCCCTTGAGCGCACCACCCATGCTCCAATAGCTTGAGGCGCAATGCTTGAGCACTCCACCCAGGCTCCTGGATCTTGAGGCGCGATGCCCTATGTATGCAACCCAGGGTATTAGAGCTTGAGGCACGATGCCTGGAGTGTGCCACCCAGGCTACATGAGTGACCCTTTTAGCGCTCCAACTAGGATCTCAGAGCTTGAGGCACGATACCCCAAGAGTGTCGCCCCCGCTACAAGATCTTGAGGCGCGACACTCGGAGCGCACTACCCTCGCTCCACGAGACTGAGGAGAAATGTCGTGAGCGCGTAACCCTCAAACCCGAAGCATGAGGCACGATGCTTTGAGCGTCTCAGCCAGGCTCCTTGAGCTATTGGCACAGGGCCTTGAGAGACACCTAGGCTCCTTGAGCTTGAGGTGCGACGCGTTGAGCGCGTCACCCAGGCACCCTGAGCCTGAGGCGCCGCACGCTGAACGTGCCACCTAGGATCCTTGAGCTTGACGCACAGCGCGTTGAGGGCCTCCTAGGCTCCCAGAGTCTGAGCACGATGCCCTAAGCGTGCCAATCGGGCTCAAACAACTTGAGGTGTGACGCACTAAGAGCGCCACCCGAGCTCTTAGATCTTGAGGAGTAATTTCTTGAGCAGGCTTACTAGGTTCACGGATCTTGAGCAGCGATGCCCAGAGCGAACCCCCAGGTTCACAAAGCTTGAGACACAACACCTTGAGCCCGCCACCCAGGGTCAAGGAGCCTAAGGCGCGGCGGCCTTAACGTGCGACCTTTGATCCTAAATCTTAAAGCAAAGTGCCTTGATCACCACCCATGCTCGTGTATCCTACATCATGATTCCATCAGCACGCTACCTTGGCTCACAAAACTTGAGGCAAGACTTCTTGAACGCGCCACATCAGCCCCCTAAGTGCTTGAGGAGGGATGGCTTGAGCATGCCAACCTTGCTCCCGGATCTTGAGGCGTGAAGCCTTGAACGAGTAAACTAGGCTACCAGAGCTTGAGGGAAGATTCCCTAAATGCGCAGCCACGATACAAGAACTTGAGGCACGACGCCCGGAGGCACTACCTAGTCTCCTAGAGACTGAGGCGTGATGCCATGAGCACGCCACCAAAGCACCCAGAGCTTGAGGAACGAAGCGCTGAGTAAGTCACCCAAGCTACTTCAGCTTGAGGTGCAGCGCCTTGAGCGAAACCCATTATCCTGGAGCTTGAGGCTCGATGCCCTGAGCGCCACACAAGCTTGCATATCCTCAGCTGCGACACCCTTAGCGCGCCACCCTGGCTTGCAGAGCCTGAGGCACGACACCTTAAGGGTTCCACTCGAATCCTGAGGCACAACTCCATGAAAGCACAACCCAAGCTATTGGAGATTAAGGCGCAGCGCCTTGCGCTCCACCAAAACATCCTGAACTTTAGGAGTGATGCCTTGAGCGCTCAAACCTACCTCCTGGAGGTTGAGGCGCGATGCCTTAAGCGTGCAAGGCAGGCTCGCAGAGCTTGAGGCACGACGCCATAAGCGCGCCACCCAGGCTACAAGATCTTAAGGAATGATGCCCTTAGAGCCCCAGCCCCCTGATCATCACGCGGTACGCTTTGAGAGTGCTACCAAGACACCGGGAGCTTTACGAGTGAAGCCTTGAGCAAACCAACTAGGCTACAGGAGATTGAGCAGCGTTGCCGTGAGTGCGTAAACCAGGTAGAAGGAGCTTGATGCACGACACCCTATGAGCGCCACCAAGGGTAATTGGTCTTATGTCACGATGTCGTGAGCGCGCCACCCAGGCTCCCATTGCTTATGGCACGACGCCTTAGCGGTCCACCTATACTCCAATATCATGAGGCATGATGCCCTAAGTTCGCCACGTAGTCTATTGGAGGTGGAGGCACGACACCTTGAGTGTGCCACCTAGGCTACCGGAGTGACCGTTTAAGCTCTCCAACTAGGCTTTTGGAGCTTGAGGCACGATACCCTAAGAGCGCCGCCAAGTCTATAAGATCTTGAGGTGTAACACCGTGAGCACACTACCGTGTCTCCACGAAGCCTATGGCATGACGCTTTGAGCGTGCTACCCAGGATCCTAGAGCTTTAGGCACAGCGCCTTGAGCTCCACCTAGTCTCCTAGAGCTTGAGGTGTGATGCCTTGAGCGCATTACCTAGGCTCCCGGAGCCTAAGGCACGACACGCTTAGCGTTCCACCTAGGCTCCTTGAGCTTAAGCCGCAACGTCTTGAGCGCCACGTAGGCTCCTAGAGCTTGAGGCGAGATTCCTTGAGCGCATCACCTAGGCTCCCGGAGCCTGAGGTACAACACGCTTATTGTGCCACCTAGGCTCCTTGAGCTTCAGGCGCAGCGCCTTGTGCGCCACCCAGGCTCTCGTATCCTGAGGCACGACGCCCTATGTGTGCCAACCAGGCTCAAAGATCTTGAGGTCCAACGCCCTAGGTGCGCCACTCGAGCTCCTAGAACTTGAGGCGTCATTTCTTGAGTGGTCCAACCAGGATCACAGAGCTAGAGAAGTGACACCAAGAGCACATCACCCAGGTTAATGGAGCTTGAGACTCAACGCCCTGAGCCCACCACCCAAGGTTCTTGAGCCTAAGGCGCGGCGCCCTGAGCGTGCGACCTATGATCCTAAACCTTGAGGCGCAACTCCTTTTGCACCACCCAGGATCGCGTATCCTCCATCATGATGGCCTATCATGCCACCTTTGCTCCAGGAGATTGAGGCATGAATCATTGAATGCGCCACCCCTACACTATCAAAGCATGACGCGCGATTCCTTGAGCACGCCAACATACTCGTGTTGGCATTGAATTCAGCCCGGTAAACTGATTCCATTCTTCTACTAGGGTTCCAAACCTTCCGCTGATCTCTAGAATCTAGAAATACCTTTTCAACTCAAGAAAGTAGCTCCCCGGGGGAACAAAGTTGGTCCATCGAATCAGCCCCCACGAGTGGTCCCCTATCCGTATCAACTGGATGAAGTGATAGGGGGGATTCCGTTAAATCTAGCTTGTTGGGAATCGATAAGAAATCGAACGGGCATTCTAGCTTGGACTCAATTTGTCTGGGATAAAGCCATTCCTACAATAATTATCATTTTTGCGTGGAAGTTTGAGGGTTCAAGTCCCTCCTTCCGCTCCTGGCTTCGTCGTTTAGTGGTAACAAGAGGAGTGCATATGCCACTTTTGGGCGGATAGCGGGAATCGAACCCGCATCTTCTCCTTGGCAAAGAGAAATTTTACCATTCGACCATATCCGCATTTTTTTGTTCTAGATACACAATATGTACTCACATATATGATATATAACCGGATCTTATTTGTGCAGTGCCGGGACACATATTCTCTTCGGAACAATTCTAATAATTTTCTCCCAGAGCTTGAGGCACCATGCCCTAAGCACAACCAAGGATCCCAGTGCTTGAGCAATGATACACTGAATGCGCAGCCCAGGCTACAAGAACTTGAGGCACGACACCCTTTGGCACTACCCAGTTTCCTAGAGCCTAAGGCGTGATGCCCTGAGCACGAAACCAAGGCACCCGAAGCTTGAGGCACGAAGCTCTGAGTTTACCGTCAAGGCTCATTGAGCTTGAGGTGTAACACCTTGATCGCAACCACTTTAGCTCTCGGAGATTGAGGCACAAAACCCTAAAGGTGCCACTTGGGTTCTTGGGGCTTAAGGTGCAACGACTTGATCATCCCCCAACCTCCCGTTACATAAGGCGCGAAGTCTTGAGTGCACTACCCAGGAAACCAGAGCTTGAGGCATGATGCCTTGAGCTTGGAAAATAATCTGCCGAACCTTGAGGAGCGATGTTCTGAGTGCACTAACAAGGATCAAAGAGCTAGAGGCACGACACCTTAAGCGCGCCACTAGGATACTGGATCTTGAGGCACCATGTAATGAACACGCCACCTAGGGTACCAGATCCTGAGGCACGAAGCCCTGAGCGTGTCACATAGGCTCCTTGATCTTAAGGCGCAGCGCCTTGAGTGCTACCCAGCCTCCCGAAGCTTTTAACGCGACACCTTGAGTGGGTAAACCAGACTCTTGGAGCTTGAGGGATGATGCCTTGAAAGCATCAGCCAGGATACTAGATCTTGAGGAAAAATTGCCTCAGGTCTCCACCAAGGCTTTCGGATCTAGAGGCGCGAAACACTAAGCGCACCACCCGGCCCCTCTAATCTTGAGGCGTGATGGCCTAAGAGTGTCACCCAGCCCCTTAGAGCTTGCAGCGCAATGCTCTGAGCACGCAACCCAGGATAATTGAGCTTCACGCGTGATGCCCTAAACGCACCACCTGGCCCCTCGGATCCTAAGGCGCGACACCCTAAGAGCACCACCCACTCACTTGGAGCTTGAGGCGTTCTGCCCTGAACACACCACCCAGGATCCTTGAGCATGAGGCGCGACTCCCTGAGCATGCCACCCAGTCTCCTTGAGCTTGAGGCGCGATTCCATGAGCAAGCCACCCATTCTCCTGTAGCCGAAGAAGGAACACCCTGTGCGCACCAACCATGCCCGTGGAGCTTGCTGTGCGATGCCATGAGCGCACCTCCCAAGCAATAGGAGCTTGTGGCACAATGCCCTAAGTGTTCAGTATAGGCTCCTGTAGCGTGAGGAAAAATGCTTTGAGCACATCACCCTTGTTCCCGCATCTTAAGGTATGACTCAATGAAAGCGCCACACAACCACTTAGAGCTTGAAGCACAGCGGCTTGCGCACCGTCCAAACCTCGCCTTTAGCACTCCAACCTACCTCCCAGATCTTGAGGTGCGATGCCTTGAGCGCGCAAACTAGGCTCCTTGAGCTTGAGGCACGACACCCTAAGCGTGCCAAACGGGATCAAAGATCTTTAGGTGGTTCGCCTAAGTGCGCCACCCGATCTCCTATAGCTTGAGGCGTGATTTCTTCAGCGGGCCAACCTGGCTCACGGAGCTGGAGGAGCGACACCTAGAGCGCACCACCCAGGTTCACGAAGCTTGAACAACAATGACTTGAGCCTGCCACCCAAGGTCGTGGATCCTCAGGCGCGACGCCCTAAGCGTTCTACCTATGATCCTAAAGATTGAGGTGCAGTGCCTTAAGCACCACCTAGTCTCGCGTATCCTGCATCATGACTCCTTAAGCACGCCAACCTGTCTCCCGGATATTGAGGCGCGACTCCCTGAGCGCGCAAACAATGCTCCATGAACTTGAGGGACGATTCCCTAAATGCGCCGCCCAAGCTACTTGAACTTGAGCCATGACTCTCTGAGGCATACCCAGTCACACAGAGCCTGAGGTGCGATACCCTGAGGATGCCACAAAGTCACCTGGAGCTTGAGGCACGAATCTCTGAATGTACCACCCTGGCTCCTTGAGCTTGAGTTGCATCGCCTTGAGCGTAACCCATGATCCTGGAGCTTAAGGCTCGACGCCCTGAGCTCCACTCAGGCTTTCATAGCCTGAGGCACAACTCCCTTAGCGAGCCACCTTGGCTCTCAGAGCCTCAGGCACGACTCCCTGAAAGCGCCATCCAAGCTCATTGAGCTTGAGGTGTAACGCCTTGATCGCAACCCATCAACCTGGAGCTTTAGGATGGACGCCCTGAGCGCAACCCAGACTTGCATAACCTGAGGCGTGACTTCCTGAGCGCGCCACTCTAGCTCTCAAAGATTGAGGCACGACACCCTAAAGGTGCCACTTGGGTTCTTGGGGATTAAGGTGCAACGGCTTGATCATCCCCCAACGTCCCGTTACATAAGGCGCAAAGTCTTGAGCGCACTACCCAGGAAACCAGAGCTTGAGGCATGATGCCTTGATATTGGAAACCAATCTACCGAATCTTGAGGAGCGATGCTCTGAGTGCACTAACAAGGATCAAAGAGCTAGAGGCACGACACCTTAAGCGCGCCACTAGGATACTGGATCTTGAGGCACCATGCCATGAACACACCACCTAGGGTCCCAGATCCTGAGGCACGAAGCCTGAGCATGTCACAAAGGATCCTAGATCTTGAGGCGCAACGCCTTGAGTGCTACCCAGCCTCCCGAAGCTTTAAATGCAACACCTTGAGTGGGTCAACCAGACTCTTGGAGCTTGAGGGATGATGCCTTGAAAGCATCACCAAGGATACTAGATCTTGAGGAAGAATGCCCTCAGGTCTCCACCAAGGCTCTCGGTTCTTGAGGCGCGAAGCACTAAGCGCACCACCCGACCCCTCTAATCTTGAGGCGTGATTAACTTAGAGCGTCACCTAGCCCTTTTGAGCTTGCAGCGCAACTCACTGAGCACGCCACCCAGGATAATTGAGCTTGAGGCGTGATGCCCTAAACTCACAACCTGGCCCCTCGGATCCTAAGGCGCGACGACCTAAGAGCGCCACCCACTCCATTGGAGCTTGAGGCGTTATGCCCTAAACACACCACCCAGGCTCCTTGAGCATGAGGCGCGACTCCCTGAGCATGCCACCCTGCCTCCTTGAGATTGAGGCCCGATTCCATGAGCAAGACACCCAGTCCCCAGGAGCCGGAGGAGCAACACCTTGTGCGCACCAACCATGCCCGTGGATCTTGCAGTGCGATGCCATGAGCGCACCTCCCAAGTTATAGTATCTTGTGGCACAATACCCTAAGTGTTCAATATAGGCTCCCGTAGCGTGAAGAGCAATGCTTTGAGCACATCACCCTGTTTCCCGCATCATAAGGTACGACTCAATGAAAGCGCCACACAACCACTTGGAGCTTGAGGCGCAGCGGCTTGCGCACCGTCCAAACCTCGCCTTTAGCACTCCAACCTACCTCCCGGATCTTGAGGTGCGATACCTTGAGCGCGCAAACTAGGCTCCTAGAGCTTGAGGCACGACACCCTAAGCGTGCCAAACGGGCTCAAAGGGCTTTCGTTGGTTCGCCTAAGTGCGCCACCCCATCTCCTATAGCTTGAGGCATGATTTCTTCTGCGGGCCAACCTGGCTCACAGAGCTGGAGGAGCGACACCTAGAGCGCACCACCCAGGTTCACGAAGCTTGAACAAAAACGACTTTAGCCTTCCACCCAAGGTCCTCGATCCTCAGGCGCGACGCCCTAAGCGTGCTACCTATGATCCTAAAGCTTGAGGCGCAAATCCTTGAGCACCACCTAGTCTCGCGTATCCTCCATCATTACTCCTTAAGCACGCCAACCTTTCTCCTTGATATTGAGGCGCGACTCCCTGAGCGCGCAAACAATGCTCCAAGAACTTGAGGAACAATTCCCTAAATGCGCCGCCCAAGCTACTTGAACTTAAGGAATGATGCCCTGAGGCATACCCTGTCACACAAAGCCTGAGGTGCGATACCCTGAGGATTCCACAAAGGCACCCGGAGCTTGAGGCGCGAAGCTCTGAATGTACCACCTAGGCTCCTTGAGCTTGAGTCGCAGTGCCTTGAGCGTAACCCATGATCCTGGAGCTTGAGGCTCGACGCCCTGAGAGCCACCCAGGCTTTCATACCCTGAGGCGCAACTCCCTTAGCGAGCCACCTTGGCTCCCAAAGACTCAGGCACGACTCCCTGAAAGCGCCATCGAGGCTCATTGAGCTTGAGGTGTAACGGCTTGATCGCTACCCATGATCCTGGAGCTTGAGGATCGGCGCCCTGAGCGCAACCCAAACTTGCAAAGCCTGAGGAGTGACTTCCTGAGCGCGCCACTCTAGCTCCCAGAGATTGAGGCACGACATCCTAAAGGTGCCACTTGGGTTATTGGGGCTTAAGGTTCAACGACTTGATCATCCCCCAAAACCCCCTTTACATAAGGCGCGAAGTCTTAAGTGCACTACCCAGGAAACCAGAGCCTGAGGCCCGATGCCTTGAGCTTGGAAACCAATCTGCCGAAGCTTGAGGACGATGCTCTGTGCTCTAACAAGGATCAATTATCTAGACGCACAACACCTTAAGCGCGCCACTAGGCTACTGCATCTTGAGGCACCATGCCATGAACACGCCACCTAGGGTCCCAGATCCTGAGGCACGAAGCCCTGAGCGTGTCACATAGGCTCCTTGATCTTGAGGCGCAACGCCTTGAGTGCTACCTAGCCTCCCAAAACATTAAGCGCGACACCTTGAGTGGGTCAACCAGACACTTGGAGCTTGAGGGATGATGCCTTAAAAGCATCACCCAGGATACTAGATCTTGAGGCAGATTGCCCTTAGGTCTCCACCAAGGCTCTCGAATCTTGAGGCGCGAAGCACTAAGCGCGCCACCCGACCCCTCTAATCTTGAGGCGTGATGGCCTAAGAATGTCACCCAGCTCCTTAGAGCTTGCAGTGCAACGCTCTGAGCACGCCACCCAGGATAATTGATCTTGAGGTGTGATGCCCTAAATGCACAACCTGGCCCCTCATATCCTATGGAGCGACGCCCTAAGAGCGCCACACACTTCTTTTGGAGCTTGAGGCGTTATGCTCTGAACACACCACCTAGGCTCCTTGAGTATGAGGCGCGACTCCCTGAGCATGCCACCCAGTCTCCTTGACCTTAAGGCGCAATTCCATTAGCAAGCCACCCAGTCCCCTGGAGCCGGAGGAGCAACACCCTTTGCGCAACAATCATGCCCGTGGAGCTTGTAGTGCGATGCCATGAGCGCACCTCCCAAGCTATAGGAGTTTTTGGCACAATGCCCTAAGTGTTCAATATAGGCTCCCATAGCGTGAGGAGCAATGCTTTGAGCACATCACCCTCGTTCCCACATCTTAAGGTACGACTCAATGAAAGCGCCACACAACCACTTGGAGCTTGAGGCGCAGCGGCTTGCGCACCATCCAAACCTCGCCTTTAGCACTCCAACCTACCTCCCGGATCTTGATGTGCGATGCCTTGAGCGCGCAAACTAGGCTCCTAGAGCTTGAGGCACGACACCCTAAGCGTGCCAAACAGGCTCAAAGTGCTTTAGGTGGTTTTCCTAAGTACGCCACCCGTTCTCGTATAGCTTGAGGTGTGATTTCTTCAGCGTGCCAACCTAGCTCACGGAGCTGGAGGAGCGACACTTAGAGCGCACCACCCAGGTTCACGAAGCTTGAACAACAAAGACTTGAGCCTGCCACCCAAGGTCCTAGAGCCTCATGCGCGACGCCCTAAGCGTGCTACCTATGATCCTAAAGCTTGAGGCACAGTGCCTTGAGCACCACCTAGTCTCGCGTATCCTGCATCTGACTACTTAAGTACGCCAACCTGTCTCCCTGATATTGAGGCGCGACGCCCTGAGAGCGTAAAAAATTCTCCAAGAACTTGAGGGACGATTCCAAAAAATGCACCGCCCAAGCTACTTGAACTTGAGGCATGATGCCCTGAGGCATACCCAGTCAAAGTGAGCCTGAGGTGTGATACCCTGAGGATGCCACAAAGGTACCCGGAGCTTGAGTCACGAATCTCTGAATGTTCCACCCAGGCTCCTTGAGCTTGAGTCACACCGCCTTGAGCGTAATGCATGATCCAAGAGCTTGAGGCTCGACGCCCTGAGCGCCACCCAGGCTTTCATAGCCTGAGGCGCAACTCCCTTAGCGAGCCACCTTTGTTCCCAGAGCCTCAGGCACGACTACCTGAATGCACCACCCAGGCTATTAGAGCTTGAGGCGCAGCGCCTTGAGCGGTCCAACCACCTCTTGGATCTTGAGGCGCGATGCCTTGAGAAAGTAAGCTAGGCTCCATGATCTTGAGGCACGACACCCTAAGAGCGTCACCCAGGCTACAAGATCTTGAGGAATGATTAGTTTAGAGCCCCATCCCCCTGTGCCTGAGGAGAGACGCCCTATGTGTTCCACATAGGCACCCAGAGCTTGACGCCTGATGGCTTGAGCGAACCAACCAGGCTACAGGAGCTTGAGAAGCATTGCCCTGAATGTGCAAACCAGGCACCCGGATATTGAGGCACGACCCCTAAGTGCGCCACCAAGGGTAATGGGGATTGAGTCACGACACCCTGAGCGTGACACCCACGCTCCCATAGCTTAAGGTGTGATGCATGTGCGCTCGACCCAGGCTCACGGATCTTGAGGCGCAATACAAGAAGTGCACCATCAGGCTATTGGATCTTGAACTTGAGGCATGATGCCCTGAGGCATATCCAGTCAAAGTGATCCTGAGGTGCAATACCCTGAGGATGCCACAAAGGCACCCGGAGCTTGAGGCAAGAAGCTCTGAATGTACAACCCAGGCTCCTTGAGCTTGAGTCGCAAGGCCTTGAGCGTAACCCATGATCTTGAGCTTTAGGATCGACGCCCTGAGCGCCAACCAGGCTTTCATAGCCTGAGGCACAACTACCTTAGCGAGCCACCTTGGCTCCCAGAGCCTCAGGCACGACTCCCTAAAAGCGCCACCCAGGCTATTGGAGCTTGAGGCGCAGCGCCTTGAGCGGTCCAACCACCTCTTGGATCTTGAGGTGCGATGCCTTGAGCAAGTATGCTAGGCTCCATGATATTGAGGCACGACACCCTAAGAGCGTCACTGAGGCTACAAGATCTTGAGGAATTATTACTTTTGAGACCCATCCCCCCTGTGCATGAGGAGCGACGCCCTAAGTGTGCCACCTAGGCACCTAGAGCTTCACGCCTGACGGCTTGAGCGAACCAACCAAGCTACAGGAGCTTGAGAAGCATTGCCCTGAGTGTGCAAACCAGGCACCCGGATATTGAGGCACGACCCCTAAGTGCGCCACCAAGGGTAATGGGGCTTGAGTCACGACACCCAGAGCGCTCCACCCACGCTCCCGTAGCATAAGGTGTGATGCATGAGCGCTCCACCCTGGCTCGTGGATGTTGAGGAACGATACCCTAAGAACACCTCCCAAGCTACAAGATCTTGAGGCTCGAAGACCTGAGCGCACTACCCTGGATCCATGAACCTGAGGTGCAACGCCGTGAGCGCTTTATCCTTGCACCCAAAGAATGAGGCACGATGCTTTGAGCGTGCCACCCAGGCTCGTTGAGCTTGATATAGAGCGCCTTAAGCACCACCTAAGCTCTTGGAGCTTGAGGAGTGATGCCTTGAGCGCGTCACCTTGTCTCCCGGAGCCTGAGGCGCGACACACTGAGCATACCACCTAGGCTTCTTGAGCATTAGGCACATCGCCTTGAGCTCCACCCAGGATCTCAGAGCCTGAGGCACGACGCCCTAAGCGTACCAATCGAGCTCATAGAGCTTGAGGTGTGACACCCTAAATGAGCCAGCCGATCTCTTAGAGCTTGAGGCGTTATTTCTTAGGCGGTCCAACCTGGTTCGCGGAGATGGAGCAGCGATGCCCAGAGTGCACCACCAAGGTTCATTGAGCTTGAAACACAACTCCCTAAGCCTGTCACCCACGGTCCTTGAGCTTGAGGCGCGGTGCCCTGAATGTGGCACTAGAAGCTATTACGGGGCCCTTTACAATTTGTACTCAGACGTTTCCTATGTAAATAAAATACTTCACAAGTTGTAGACCTTCCACATATGTTTCACCCAAAACAAATACACGCAACTCATCCAAATATGCAAGGCCTCATCAAGACACACACATGCATGTCTCTTGGCTATTTTTGGAATGTCTTGGACGTTTGACCTCCAAACTTCATGAAACATCATAGTATGCCACGCTCGACATCATCCGACCGTTTATGAAGTACAAGAGCTATGATGAAATGCCACACAAAATGTCGTACGACTATGTGTGCAGTCGAAGGGAGATGATTCCATGTCACCCCCGACGTCGTTCGACCATTTTTCTAGTCCAAGGTCCATGGTGGCATGCGACGCTCGACATCGTTTGACCATGTGTGCATTCTAAGGGCGATGATTGCATGCCATGCCTGACATCATTCGTCCTTTTGTGCTGTCTAAGGTCAATGAAGCTAGTCCACGCCTGATGTCGTCCAACTGTGTGTGTTATCCAAGGGCCATGTTTGCATTCCATGCCCGACATTGCCCGACATCGTCTGTCCGTGTGTGTAGTCAACCAAAGATGATGGCATGCACGCCCGACGTTGTTCGTCCGTGTGTGTAGTCCAACAGCGATGATGGCACGCCACGCCCAATGCCCTTCAACCATTTGTGCTGCCCAAGGGCTATGATGACATGTCACGACCCACGTCGTCCGACCGGATGTGCTTTCCAAGCTCTTTGATGGTATGCCATGCCCGACGTCATCTGATCGTATGTGCTATTCAAGGGCAATAATGGCATGCCACGCCTGACGTTGTCCGACCATGTGTGCAATCAAAGTGTGATGATGCCATGCCATGCCCCACATCATCCCAACAAGTGGCCAGTCCAAGGGCGATAATAGTATTGCACGCCCGATGTCGTTATATTCCATATGCAGTCCAAACAAAATGATGTCATGCCACATTGACATCGTTCGACCGTTTAAGTTTCCAAGGGCTACGCGGGCATCCCATGCCAGAATTTGTTCGATCATGTGTGTTGTCTATGGGAGATGATGGCATGCCACGCTTCATATTTTCTGACCGTGTCTGCAATTGAAGGACTATGATGACATACATGCCTAACGTCATCCGACCGTATATGTTGTCTAATGGCTAAACGGGCATGCCACGCTAGACGTCGTCCGATTGTTTGTGCTATATAAGGACCATGATGTCATGCCACGCCGGACATCGTACGACTATTTGTGTAGTCTGAGACCGATGGTGGCATGCCACGCCTTACTTCATCTGTCCGTGTTTGCAGTCCAAGGGCCATGATGGAATGCCACGCCCAACATTGTCTGAATGTGTGTTCTATCCAAGGTTGATGATGACATGCCACGATCGACGTCATCATGTATTGCCCAAGCTCTATGATGAGATGACATGCCTGACATCGTCTAACCGTGTGTGCTCCCAAGGGCTATCATGGCATGCCACGCTCGACGTCGTCCGATAACGTGTGATGTCTAAGGGCTATGCGAGCATGCCAAACTTGACATTGTCCTATTGTGATTGATGTACAAGAGCAATGATGGCATGCAACGCCTAACGTTGTCCGACCACGTGTGCTATCCAAGGGCGATGATGGCATGCCATGCCTGATGTCGTCTGACCGTGTGTGTTATTGAAGGGAAATGATAGCATGTCACTCCCGACATCATCCAACCGTGTATGCTATCCAAGAAAGAAAATCACATACCACACTGACATCGTATGTTTGTGTGTACAATCAAAGTGCGATGATGGCATGCCACGCTCGATGTCGTTCAACTCTCTGTGCTATCCAAGTGAAATGATATCATGCCATGCTCGACGTCGTTCGACCGTGTGTGCATACCAAGGGATACGCGGGCATTCCTCATCACTTTTCGTTCGATCGTGTTTGTTGTCTATGGGAGATGATGGCTTGCCATGCTTGACGTCGTCCGACCGTGTGTGCCATTCAAGGAATCTGATGACATACCATGCCTAACGTCGTCCGACCGTAAATGATGTCTAAGGGCTAAATGTGCATGCCATGCTAGACGTCGTTCGATCATGTGTGCTTTCCCTGGCTAAATGATGTCATGCCACGCTCGACGTCGTTCGACCGTGTGTGCATACCAAGGGCTACGCGGGCATTCCTTACTAGATTTCGTCTGATCGTGTTTGTTGTCTATGGGGGATGATGGCATGACATGCTTCACGTCATCCGACCATGTGTTCCGTTCAAGGAATCTGATGACATACCATGCCTGACGTCGTCTGACCATAAATGTTGCCTAAGGACTAAATGGGCATTCCATGCTAGACGTTGTCCGATCATGAGTGCTTTCCTAGGCCATTGATGTCATGTCACGACTGACATTGTACGACCATTTGTGTAGTCTGAGGGCGATAATGGTATTCCACGCATTACTCTATCCGTGTGTGCAGTCGAATGTCCAGGATGGAATACCACGCCCAACATTGTCCGAATGTGTGTTCTGTCCAATGGCGATGATGAGAAGCCACGATCGACGTCGTCCCACCAAGTGTATTGCCCAAGGTTTATGATGACATGACATGCCTGACGTCGTATAACCGTGTGTGTTCAAAGGTCTATCATGGCATGCCACGCCCGACGTTGTCATACTGTGATTGCTATCCAAGGGCAATGATGGCATGCAACGCCCGACGTGTCCGACCACGTGTGCTATCCAGGGGAGATGATGGCATGCCACACCTCACATTGTCCATTCGTGTGTGCAATCCCAGGCGATGATAGTATGTCATGCCTGATGTCATTCGTCATTGTGTGCAGTCCAGGGGCTTAATGGCCATGCCACGCCCGACGTTGTCCAATCGTATGTGCTATCCAAGGGTCATGATTGCATGTCACTCCCAACATTTTTTGACAGTCTGTGCTATCTAAGGGTTAAGTGGCATGCCGCACCCGACATCGTCCATCCATGTGTGCAGTCTCAAGGTGATGATGACATGTGATTCCCGATGTGTCCGACCGTGTACTTTAACGAAGGGTGATGATAGAAAGCCATACACTATATAATCCATCTATTTGTATTGTCTAAAGGAGATGATGGCATGACACGCCTGATGACGTCCGACAGTGTGTGGTGTCCAAGGGCCATGATGGCATGCCACACCCAACATCGTCCGACCCTGTGTGCTTTCAAAGGGATACGATGTCATGCCACGCCCAACGTTGTCTGACCGTGTGTATTGCCCAAGGGCTATGATGACATGACATGCCTGACGCGTTAACCGTGTGTCCTTCCAAGGGCTATGATTGCGTGTCACGCCCGACGTCGTTCCATCATGTGTGATGTCCAAGGGCTATGATGGCATGCCACGCTTGACGTCCTCCAACCGTGTGTTTTGTCGAATGGAGATAATGGCATGCCATGCCAAATATCGTTCGAGCGTGTGTGCAATTCAAGGTCTAGGGTGGCATGCAACGCCCGACGTTATCCGAACGTGTGTTGTATCTATGGGCCATGATGGCATGCCATGCCTGACCTCAACCTATCGTGTGTGTTGTCCGGGTGCGATGCTGGAATGACACTCCTGACTTCCTCCGTCCGTTTGTGCATTCTGATGGAGATGATGCTTCTCACGCCCGACATCATCGTACTGAGTGTATTGACCAAGGGCTATGATGACATGACATGCCTGACGCGTCTAACCGTGTGTGCTACCAAAGGCTATGATGGCATGTCACACCCTACGTCATCTGATCATGTGTGATGTCCAAGGCAATGTGGGCATGCAAAGCCCGACGTTGTCCTACCCTAAGCGCGCAAACCAAGCTCCCAGAGCTAAAGGGACAATACCCTTAATGTACCGCCCAGGCTACAAGAACTTGAGGCGCGACGCCCTGAGGCACTACCCAGTCTCCTAGAGACTGAGGCGCGATGCCCTTAGCACGCCAACTAGGCTCGCAGAGCTTGAGGCACGATACCCCAAGAGTCTCGCCCCTGCTACAAGATCTTGAGGCGCGACACCCGGAGCGCACTACACTCGCTCCACGAGCCTGAGGAGCAATGTCGTGAGCGCGTAACCCTCACACCGGAAGCATGAGGCACGATGGTTTGAGCATGTCAGCCAGGCTCCTTGAGCTATTGTCACAAGGCCTTGAGAGCCACCTAGTCTCCTTGAGCTTGAGGTGCGACGCGTTTAGCGCGTCAACTAGGCACCCTGAGCCTGAGGCACCACACGCTGACCGTGCCACCTAGGTTGCTTGAGCTTGATGCACAGTGCGTTGAGTACCTCCTAGGCTTCCAGAATCTGAGCACGATGCCCTAAGCATGCCAATCGGATTCAAACAAGTTGAGGTGTGACGCCCTAAGAGCGCCACTCGAGCTGTTAGAGCTTGAGGAGTAATTTCTTAAGCAGGCTGACTAGGTTCACGAATCTTGAGCAGCGATGCCCAGAGCGAACCCCTAGGTTCACAAAGCTTGAGACACAACACCCTGAGCCCGCCACCAAGGGTCAAGGAGCCTGAGGCGCGGCGGCCTGAACGTGCGACCTTTTATCCTTAATCTTGGAGCAAAGTGCCTTAATCACCACATCATGATTCCATGAGCACGCCACCTTGGCTCACAAAACATGAGGCAAGACTTCTTGAACGCGCCACATAAGCCCCCTAAGAGATGGAGGAGGGATGCCTTGAGCATGCCAACCTGGCTCCCGGAGCTTGAGGCGTGATGCCTTGAACGCGCAAACTAGGCTCCCAGAGCTTGAGGGAAGATTCCCTAAATGCGCAGCCAGGATACAAGAACTTGAGGCACGACGCCCGGAGGCACTACCTAGTCTCCTAGAGCCTGAGGCACGATGTCATGAGCACGCCACCAAAGCACCCAGAGCTTGAGGCACGAAGCGCTAAGTAAGCCACCCAAGCTACTTCAGCTTGAGGCGCAGCGTCTTGAACGCAACCCATTATCCTGGAGCTTGAGGCTCGATGCCCTGAGCGCCACACAAGCTTGCATATCCTCAGGTGCGACTCCCTTAGCGCGCCACCTTCGCTTGCAGAGCCAGAGGAACAACACCTTAAGGGTTCCACTCGAATCCTGAGGCACAACTCCATTAAAGCGCAGCCCAAGGTATTGGAGCTTAAGGCACAGCACCTTGCGCTCCGCCCAAACACCGTGAACTTTAGGAGTGATGCCTTGAGCGCTCAGACCTACCTCCTGGAGCTTGAGGCGCGATGACTTAAGCGTGCAATCCAGGCTTGCAGAGCTTGAGGTACGACGCCATTAGCGCGCCACCCTGGCTACAAGATCTTAACGAATGATGCCCTTAGCGCCCCAGCCCCCCTGATCCTCAGGCGATACCTCTTTGAGAGTGCTACCAAGACACCCAGAGTTTTACGCGCGAAGCCTTCAGAAGACCAACTAGGCTACATGAGATTAAGGAGCGTTGCCTTGAGTGCGAAAACAGGTAGAAGGAGCTTGATGCACGACACCCTATGAGCGCCACCAAGGGTAATGGGTCTTAGGTCACGATGCCGTGAGTGCGCCACCCATGCTCCCATTGCTTGAGGCACGACGCCTGAGCGGTCCACCTATACTCAAAGATCATGAGGCATGATGCCCTAAGTTTGCCACGTAGTCTATTGGAGGTGGAGGCACGACGCCTTGAGTGTGCCACCCAGGCTACCAGAGTGACCGTTTAAGCGCACCAACTAGGCTTTTGGAGCTTGAGGCACGATACCATAATAGCGCCGCTAAGGCTATAAGATCTTGAGGTGCAATTTCGTGAGCGCACTACCCTGTCTCCACGAAGCCTAAGGCATGACGCTTTGAGCGTGCCACCCAGGATCCTAGAGCTTTAGGCACAGTGCCTTGAGCTCCACCTAGGCTCCTGGAGCTTTAGGTGTGATGCCTTAAGCGCATTACCTAGGCTCCCGGAGCCTAAGGCGCGACACGCTTAGCGTGCCACCTAGGGTACTTGAGCTTGAGCACAGAGTCTTGAGCCCCACGTAAGCTCCTAGAGCTTGAGGCGAGATGCCTTGAGCGCATCACCTAGACTCCCGGAGCCTGAGGCGCGACATGCTTAGCGTGCCACCTAGGCCACTTAAGCTTGAGGCGCAGCGCCTTGTACGCCACCCAGGCTCTCGTATCCTGAGGCACGACGCCCTAAGTGTGCCAACAAGACTCAAAGATCTTGACGTCCAACGCTCTAGGTGCGCCACTCGAGCTCGTAGCACTTGAGGCGTCATTTCTTGAGTGGTCCAACACGAATCATGGAGCTAGAGGAGTGACACCTAGAGCACACCACCCAGGTTAACGGAGCTTGAGACTCAACGCCCTGAGCCCGCCACCCAAGGTTCTTGAGCCTATGGCGCGGCGCCCTGAGCGTGCGACCTATGATCCCAAACCTTGAGGAGCAACTCCTTTAGCACCACCCAAGATCGCGTATCCTTCATCATGATCACGTATCATGCCACCTTTGCTCCAGGAGATTGAGGCATGAATCCTTGAATGCACCACCCCTACATCTTCAAAGCATGATGCGCGATTCCTTGAGCACGCCAACCTAGCTCCAGGAGCTTGAGGCACCATGCCCTAAGCACAAAAAAGTATCCCAGTTCTTGAGGAATTATACCCTGAATGCGCAGCCCAGGCTACAAGGACTTGAGGCGCGACGCCCTTAGGCACTACCCAGTCTCCCATAGCTTGAGGCGCAATGCTTGAGAGCTCCACCCAGGCTCCCGGATCATGAGGCGCGATGCCTAAGTATGCAACCCAGGGTATTGGCGCTTGATGCACGACGCCTTGAGTGTGCCACCTAGACTAAACGAGTGACCCTTTGAGCGCTCCAACTAGGCTCTCAGAGCTTGAGGCACGATACCTCAAGAGTCTCGCCCCAGCTACAAGATCTTGAGGCGCGACACCCGGAGCGCACTACACTCGCTCCACGAGCCTCAGGAGCAATGTCGTGTGTGTGTAACCCTCACACCCGAAGAAGGAGGCACGACACTTTGAGCATGTCGGCTAGGCTCCTTGATCTAGTGTCACAAGGCCTTGAGAGCCACCTAGTCTCCTTGAGCTTGAGGTGTGACGCGTTGAGCACGTCACCCAGGCACACTGAGCCTGAGGCACCAAACGCTGACCGTGCCACCTAGGTTTCTTGATCTTGATGCACAGCGCTTTGAGCACCTCCTAGGCTTCCAGAGTCTGAGCACGATGCCCTAAGCGTGCAATTCGGGCTCAAACAGCTTGAGGTGTGACGCCCTAAGAGTGACACCCGAGCTCTTAGAGCTTGAGGAGTAATTTCTTAAGCAGGCTGACTAGGTTCACGAATCTTGAGCAGCGATGCCCAGAGCGAACCCCCAGGTTCACAAATCTTGAGACACAACACCCTGAGCCCGCCACCCAGGGTTAAGGAGCCTGAGGCGCGGCGGCCTGAACGTGCGACCTTTGATCCTAAATCTTGGAGCAAAGTGACTTGATCACCACATCATGATTCCATGAGCACGCCACCTTGTCTCACAAAACTTGAGGCAAGACTTCTTAAACGCGCCACATCAGCCCCCTAAGATCTTGAGGAGGGATGACTTGAGCATGCCAACCTGGCTCCCGGAGCTTGAGGCGTGATGCCTTGAATGCGCAAACTAGGCTCCCAGAGCTTGAGGGAAGATTCCCTGAATGCACAGCCAGGATACAAGAACTTAAGGCACGACGCCCGGAGGCACTACCTAGTCTCCTAGAGCCTGAGGCGCGATGCCATGAGCACGCCACCAAAGCACCCAGAGCTTGAGGCACGAAGCGCTGAGTAAGCCACCCAAGCTACTTCAGCTTGAGGCGCAGCGCCTTGAGCGCAACCCATTATCCTAGAGCTTGAGGCTCGATGCCTTGAGCGCCACACAAGCTTGCATATCCTCATGTACGACTCCCTTAGCACGCCACCCTGGCTTGAAGAGCCAGCGGCACGACACCTTAAGGGTTCCACTCGATGAGGCACAACGCCATGAAAGCGCAACCCAAGCTATTGGAGCTTAAGGCGCAGCGCCTTGCGCTCCGCCCAAACACCCTGAACTTTAGGAGTGATGTCTTGAGCGCTCAAACCTACCTCCTTGAGCTTGAGGAGCGATGACTTAAGCGTGCAAGCTAGGCTCGCAGAGCTTGAGGCACGGTCTTAAGGAATGATGCCCTAAGCGCCCCAGCTCCCCTGATCCTCAGGCGTTACGCTTTGAGAGTGGTACCAAGACACCCGGAGCTTTACGCGCGAAGCCTTGAGCAAACCAACTAGGCTACAGGATATTGAGGAGTGTTGCTCTGAGTGCGCAAACCAGGTAGAAGGATCTTGATGCACGACACCCTATGAGCGCCACCAAGGGTAATGGGGCTTAAGTCACGCTGTTGTGAGCGCGCCACCCAGGCTCCCGTTGCTTGAGGTACGACGCCTGAGCGGTCCACCTATACTCCAAGATCATGAGGCATGATGCCCTAAGTTCGCCACGTAGTCTATTGGACGTGGAGGCACGACGCCTTGAGTGCGCCACCCAGGCTACCGGAGTGACCGTTTAAGCGCTCCTACTAGGCTTTTGGAGCTTAAGGCACGATACCCTAAGAGCGCTGCCAAGGCTATAAGATCTTGAGGTGCAACGCTCTGAGAGCACTACACTGTCTCCACGAAGCCTAAGGCATGACGCTTTGAGCGTGCCACCGAGGATCCTAGAGCTTTAGGCACAGCGCCTTGAGCTCCACCTAGGATCCTGGAGCTTTAGGTGTGATGCCTTGAGTGCATTAGGTAGGATCCCGGAGCCTGAGGCGCGACACGCTTAGCGTGCCACCTAGGCTCCTTGAGCTTGAGCCGCAGCGTCTTGAGCGCCACGTAAGCTCGTAGAGCTTGAGGTGAGATGCCTTGAGCGCATCACCTAGGCTCCTGGAGCCTGAGGCGCGACACGCTTAGAGTGCCACCTAGGCTCCTTAAGCTTGAGGCGCAGCACCTTGTGCGCCAGCCAGGCTCTCGTATCCTGAGGCACGACGCCCTAAGTGTGCCAACCTGGCTCAAAGATCTTGAGGTCCAACGCCCTAGGTGCCCCACTCGAGCTCCTAGCACTTGAGGCGTCATTTCTTGAGTGGTCCAACCAGGATCACGGAGCTAGAAGAGTGACACCTAGAGCACACCACCCAGGTTAACAGAGCTTGAGACTCAATGACCTGAGCCCGCTATCCAAGGTTTTTTGAGCCTAAGGCGCGGCGCCCTGAGCGTGCGACCTATGATCCTAAACCTTGAGGCACAACTCCTTTAGCACCACCCAGGATCGCGTATCCTGCATCTTGATGCCCTATCATGCCACCTTTGCTCCAGGAGATTGAGGCACGAATCCTTGAACGCGCCACCCCTACACCTTCAAAGCATGATGCACGATTCCTTGAGCATGCCAACCTGGCTCCCGGAGCTTGAGGCACCATGCCCTAAGCACAAAAAAGGATCCCTGTGCTTGAGGAATGATACCCTAATGCGCAGCCCAGGCTATAAGAACTTGAGGCGCGATGCCCTTAGGCACTACCCAGTCTCCTAGAGCCTAAGGCGTGATGCCCTGAGCACCAAACCAAGGCACCCAAAGCTTGAGGCACGAAGCTCTAAGTGTACCATCCAACCTCATTGTGCTTGAGGTGTAACGCCTTGATCGCAACCCCTGATACTGGAGCTTGAGGATCGACGCCCTAAGCGCAACCCAGACTTGCATAGCCTAAGGCGTGACTTCCTGAGTGCGCCACTCTAGCTCCCGGAGATTGAGGCACGACACCCTAAAGGTGCCACTTGGGTTCTTGGGGCTTAAGGTGAAACGACTTGATCATCCCCCAACCTACCGTTAAATAAGGCGCGAAGTCTTGAGTGCACTACCCAGGAAACTAGAGCTTGAGTAACGATGCCTTGAGCTTGGAAACCAATCTGCCGAAGCTTGAGGAGCGATGCTCTGAGTGCACTAACAAGGATCAAAGAGCTAGAGGCACAATACCTTAAGCGCACCACTAGGCTACTGGATCTTGAGGCACCATGCCATGAACATGCCACCTAGGGTCCCAGATCCTGAGGCACGAAGCCCTGAGCGTGTCACATAGGCTCCTTGATCTTGAGGCGCAGCGCCTTGAGTGCTACCCACCCTCCCGAAGCTTTAAACGCGATACCTTGAGAGGGTCAACCAGACTCTTTGAGCTTGAGGGATGATGCCTTGAAAGCATCACCAAGGATACTAGATCTTCAGGCAGAATACCCTCAAGTCTCCACCAAGGTTCTCGGATCTAGAGGCGCGAAGCACTAAGCGTGCCATCTGGCCCCTCTAATATTGAGGCGTGATGGCCTGAGAGCGTCACCCAGCCCCTTAGAGCTTACAGCGCAACGCTCTAAGCACGCCACCCAGGATAATTGAGCTTGATGCGTGATGCCCTAAACGCACCACCTGGCCCCTTGGATCCTAAGGCGCGACGCCCTAAGAGTGCCACCCACTCCCTTGGAGCTTGAGGCGTTATGCCCTGAACACACCACCCAGGATCCTTGAGCATGAGGCGCGACTCCCTGAGCATGCCACCCAGTCTCCTTGAGCTTGAGGCGCTATTCCATGAGCAAGCCACCCAGTCACCTAGAGCAGGAAGAGCAACACCCTGTGCTCACCAACCATGCCCGTGGAGCTTGCAGTGCTATTCCATGAGAGCACCTCCCAATCTATAGGAGCTCGTGGCACAATTCTCTAAGTATTCAATATAGGCTCCCGTAGCGTGAGGCGCAGTGCCTTGAGCACCACCTAGTCTCGCGTATCCTGCATCATGACTCCTTATGCACGCCAACATGTCTCCTGGATATTGAGGCACGACGCCCTGAGCGCGCAAACAATGCTCCAAGAATTTGAGGGAGGATTCCCTAAATGCGCCGCCCAACCTACTAGAACTTGAGGCATGACGCCTTGAGGCATACCCAGTCACACAGAGCCTAAGGTGCGATACCCTGAGAATGCCACAAAGGCACCCGGAGCTTGAGGCACGAAGCTCTGAATGTACCACCCAGGCTCCTTGAGCTTGAGTCGCAGCGCCTTGAGCGTAACCCATGATCCTGGGCTTGAGTCTCGACGCCCTGAGCGCCACCCATGCTTTCATAGCCTGAGGCGCAACTCCCTTAGCGAGCCACCTTGGCTCCCAGAGACTCAGGTACGACTCCCTGAAAGCGCTATCCAGTATGATTGAGTTTGAGGTGTAATGCCCTTATCGCAACCCATGATCCTGGAGCTTGAGGATCGACGCCCTGAGCGCAACCCAGGCTTGCATAGCCTGAGGCGTGACTTCCTAAGCGCGCCACTCTAGCTCCCAAAGATTGAGGCACGACATCCTAAAGGTGCCACTTGGGTTCTTGGGGCTTAAGGTGCAACGACTTGATCATCCCCCAACCCCCCGTTACATAAGGCGCGAAGTCTTCAGTGCACTACCTAGGAAACCAGAGCTTGAGGAACGATGCCTTGAGCTTGGAAACCAATCTGCCGAAGCTTGAGGAGCGATCTCTGAGTGCGCTAACAAGGATCAAAGAGCTAGAGGAACGACACCTTAAGCGCGCCACTAGGCTACTGGATCTTGAGGCACCATGCAATGAACACGCCACCTAGGATCCCAGATCTTGAGGCACAAAGCCCTTAGCGTGTCACATAGGCTCCTTGATCTTGAGGCGCAGCGCCTTGAGTGCTACCCAGCCTCCCGAAGCTTTAAACGCAACAACTTGAGTGGGTCAACTAGACTCTTGGAGCTTGAGGGATGATGCCTTGAAAGCATCACCCAGGATACTAGATCTTGAGGAAGAATGCCCTTATGTCTCAACCAATGCTCTCGGATATTGAGGCGCGAAGCACTAAGCGCGCCAACCGGCCCCTCTAATCTTGAGGTGTGATGGCCTTAGAATGTCACCCAGCCCCTTAGAGCTTGCAGTGCAATGCTTTGAGCATGCCACCCAGGATAATTGAGCTTGAGGCGTGATGCCCTAAATACACCACCTGACCCCTTGGATCCTAAAGCGCGACGCCCTAAGAGTGCCACCCACTCCCTTGGAGCTTGAGGCGTTATGCTCTGAACACACCACCCAATCTCCTTGAGCATGAGGCGCGACTCCCTGCGCATGCCACCCAGTCTCCTTGAGCTTGAGGCGCGATTCCATGAGCAAGCCACCCAGTCCCGTGGAGCCAGAGGAGCAACGCCATTTGCGCACCAACCATGCCCGTGGAGGTTGCAGTGCGATGCCATGAGCGCACCTCCCAAGCTATAGTTGCTTCTTGCACAATGCCCTAAGTATTCAATAAAGGCTCCCGTAGCGTGAGGTGCAATGCTTTGAGCACATCACCCTGGTTCCCGCATCTTAAGGTACCACTCAATGAAAGCGCCACACAACCACTTGGAGCTTGAGGCGCCGCGGCTTGCGCACCGTCCAAACCTCGCCTTTAGCACTCCAACCTACCTCCCGGATCTTGAGGTGCGATGCCTTGAGCGCGCAAACTAGGCTCCTAGATCTTGAGGCACGACATCCTAAGCATGCCAAACGGGCTCAAAGGGCTTTAGGTGGTTCCCCTAAGTGCGCCACCCGATCTCCTATAGCTTGAGGTGTGATTTCTTCAGCGGGCCAACCTGGCTCACGGAGCTGGAGGAGCGACACCTAGAGCGCACCACCCAGTTTAATGAAGCTTGAACAACAACAACTTGAGCCTGCCACCTAAGGTCCTAGAGCCTCAGGCGCGACGCCCTAAGCGTGCTACCTATGATCCTAAAGCTTGAAGCGCAATGCCTTGAGCACCACCTAGTCTCGCGTATCCTGCATCATGACTCCTTAAGAACGCCAACCTGTCTCCCGGATATTGAGGCGCGATGCCCTGAGCGTGCAAACAATGCTCCATGAACTTCAGGGACGATTCCCTAAATGCGCCGCCTTAACACCCAAAACTTGATGAGCGATGCCTTGAACGCTCCAACCTACCTCCTGCAGCTTGAGGTACGATGCCTTGAGCGTGCAAGCAAGGCTCCAAGAGCTTAAGGCATGATGCCCTAAGCTTGACACCCAGGCTAAAAGATCTTGAGCAATGATGCCATTAGCACCCAGACCCCTTGAGCCTGAGGCACAATTCTCTGAGCATGCCACTTAGGCACCCAAATCTTAACAAGCGATCCCTTGAGGAGTGTTGACTTGAGTGCTTAACATGAACCTTGAGCTTGCGGGACGAAACCCTATGTGCGCCACCAAGGGTAATGAGTTTTGAGTACGACCCCCTGACCGCGCCACCAAGCCTTCTGGATATTGAGGCGCGATGCCCAAAGTGCTCAATCCAAGCTATTGGATCTTGAGGCACGACACCAAGGCTACCAGAGTGACACTCCGAAAGCTCCAACGAGGCTCCTATAGCTTGAGGCATGATACACTAAGAGCGCCACCCTGGCTAAAAGATCTTGAGGACATCACCCTGGAAATAGAATCCAGAGGCACGAAGCTTTGAGCATGCCACCCAGGCTCATTGATCTTTAGGCACAGTGCCTTGAGCGCCACCTAGGCTCCTGGTTCTTGAGGCGCGATGCCTTGAGTGCGTCACCCAGGATCACGGAGCCGGAGGTGCGACACACTGAGCGTTCCACCTAGGCTCCTTGATCTTAAGGCACATTGCCTTGAGCACCACCCTGGCTCCCAGATTATGAGGCACGACGCCCTAAGTGTTCCAATCGGGCTCAAAGAACTTTAGGTGCGACGACCTGAATATGCCACCCCAGATCCTAGAGCTTAAGGCGGGATTTCTTGAGTGGACCAACCAGGTTCACAGAGCTGGAGGAGCGATGCCTTGAGCGCACCACCCACGTTCACGGAGCTTGAGACACAATGACCTGAGACCGCGACCCATGGTCCTAAAGCCTGAGGTGCGGCGCCCTAAGAGTGCGAGCTATGATCTTAAAGCTTGAGACGCAACGCCTTGAGAGCCACCCAGGCTCGCGTATCCAGCATCATGACGCCTAGAGCATGACACCTTGGATCACATATCTTGAGGCATGACTCAGTGAATGCGCCTCCCCAACCTCCTCAGAGCTTGAGGCACGATGCCTTTAGCACACCAACTTGGCTCCAGGAGCTTGAGGTGCGACGTCCTGAGAGCGCAAACTAGGCTCCCATAGCTTGAGGGACAATGTCTTATATGCACCGCCCATGCTAGAAGAACTGGAGGAGCGATACTCTGAAGCACTACCCAGTCTCTTGAAGACTAAGGCGCGATGCAACTGAGCACGCCACCAAGGCACCCGGAGCTTGAGGCACAAAGCTCTGAGTGTACCACCCAGGCTTCTTGAGCTTGAGGCGCAACACATTGAGCACAACACATGATAGTGGATCATGAGGATCGACGTCCTGAGCGCCACCCAGGCTTGCATAGTCTGAGGAGCGACTCGCTGAGCACGCCACCCTAGCTCCTAGAGCATGAGGCTGGAAACCCAAAGGGTTCAACTCGTGTTCTTGGGGCTTGAGGTATAACAACTTGATTACCACCAACCCCCCCATGAAATTAAGGTGCGAAGTCTTGAGTGGCTACCCATGAAACTAGATTTGAGGCATGACGCCCTTAGTTTGGAAACCAATTTGTCTAAGCTTGAGGGGCGACACTCTGAGTGCGCAAAACAGGATCCAAGATCTAGTGGCACAACACCTTAAACGCGCCACTAGGCTACTAGATATTGAGGCACCATGCACTGAACACTCCACCTAGGGTCCCGGAGCCTTAGGTGCGATGCCCTAAGCATGTTACATAGTCTCCTTGAGCTTGGGGTGCAGCGCCTTGAGTTCCACCCAGGCTCCATAATCTTTAAATGTGATACCTTGAGCGGGCCAACCAGGCTTCTGCAGCTTGAGGGATGATGCCTTTAATGCATCACTAAGGCTACTAGATCTTGAGGCTTAATGCTCTGAGGTCTCCACCAAGGCTCTCAAAGCCTAAGGAACGATTATTTGACCATGCCACCCGTCTTTAGGATTTTGTGGTGCGACGCATTGAGTGCGCCATCCGATTCCCTTAATCTTGAGGCGTGATGGCCTGAGAGCGCCTGCCATCCCCTTGAAGCTTGCGGCGCAATGCCCTGAGCACGCAACCTAGGATCTTTGAGCTTGAGGAGTGACGCCCTACAAGCACCACTCTTCCCCTTAAAGCCTAAGGTGTGACTCCCTAGGCACCACCTTTCTCCTTAAGATTGAGACATGACCACCTAGCCTCTTTGAGTTTGAGGCACAATGCCTTGAGCGCCACCAAGGCTCCCGGAGTCTGAGGCACGATGCCCAAAGCATGCAAATAGGGCTCACAGAGATTTAGGAGCAACGCCCAAGTGTGCCACCTGAGCTATTGGAGATTGAGGTATGATTTCTTGATCGGGGGCCAACCACTCTCACGGAGCTGGAGAACTGACTCCCAAAGTGCACCACCCAGGTTCACGGATGTTGAGACACAATGCCCTGAGCCCGCCACCCAATGTTTTGGAGCCTGAGGCGCGGTGCCCTTAGCGTGCGACCTATGATCCTAATGCTTGAGGTGCAACTCCTTGAGAACCACCCAAGCTCACGTATCCTGCATCATGACGCCCTGAGCACGCAACCTTGGATCACGGAGCTTGAGGCACGACTCCTTGAACGCGCCACTCCAGCCCCTCGGAGCTTGAGGCGCGATTCCTTGAGCACGCCAACCTGGATCACTAAGATTGAGGCGCGACTCCTTGAGCTCGCATACTAGGCACCAAGAGCTTGAGGTTCAATTCCTTAAATGCACCTCCCAGGCTACAAGAACTCGAGGCACGACGCCTTGAGGCACAATGGAGTATCCTAGAGCTCGAGGCGTGATGCCCTGAGCACGCCACCAAGGCACCCGTAGCTTGAGGCACGAAGCTTCGAGTGTACCACCCAGGCTCGTTGATCCTCACGCGGTACGCTTTGAGAGTGCTACCAAGACACCCGGAGCTTTACGAGTGAAGCCTTGAGCAAAACAACTAGGCTACAGGAGATTGAGGAGCGTTGCCGTGAGTGCGTAAACCAGGTAGAAGGAGCTTGATGCACGACACCCTATGAGCGCCACCAAGGGTAATTGGTCTTAAGTCACGATGTCGTGAGCTCGCCACCCATGCTCCCATTGCTTAAGGCACGACGCCTGAGCGGTCCACCTATACTCCAAGATCATGAGGCATGATGCCCTAAGTTCGCCATGTAGTCTATTGGAGGTGGAGGCACGACACCTTGAGTGTGCCACCTAGGCTACCGGAGTGACCGTTTAAGCTCTCCAACTAGGCTTTTGGAGCTTGAGGCACGATACCCTAAGAGCGCCGCCAAGTCTATAAGATCTTGAGGTGTAACACCGTGAGCACACTACCCTGTCTCCACGAAGCCTATGGCATGACGCTTTGAGTGTGCCACCCAGGATCCTAGAGCTTTAGGCACAGCGCCTTGAGCTCCACCTAGTCTCCTGGAGCTTAAGGTGTGATGCCTTGAGCGCATTACCTAGGCTCCCGGAGCCTAAGGCACGACACGCTTAGCGTTCCACCTAGGCTCCTTGAGCTTAAGCCGCAACGTCTTGAGCGCCACGTAGGCTCCTAGAGCTTGAGGCGAGATTCCTTGAGCGCATCACCTAGGCTCCCGGAGCATGAGGTACGACACACTTATTGTGCCACCTAGGCTCCTTGAGCTTCAGGCGCAGCGCCTTGTGTGCCACCCAGGCTCTCGTATCCAGAGGCACGACGCCCTAAGTGTGCCAACCAGGCTCAAAGATCTTGAGGTCCAACGCCCTAGGTGCGCCACTCGAGCTCCTAGAACTTGAGGCGTCATTTCTTGAGTGGTCCAACCAGGATCACAGAGCTAGAGGAGTGACACCAAGAGCAAACCACCCAGGTTAATGGAGCTTGAGACTTAACTCCTGAGCCCACCACCCAAGGTTCTTGAGACTAAGGCGCGGCGCCCTGAGCGTGCGACCTATGATCCAAAACCTTGAGGCGCAACTCCTTTTGCACCACCCAGGATCGCGTATCCTCCATCATGATGGCCTATCATGCCACCTTTGCTCCAGGAGATTGAGGCATGAATCATTGAACGCGCCACCCCTACACTATCAAAGCATGACGCGCGATTCCTTGAGCACGCCAACATACTCGTGTTGGCATGGAAGTCAGCCCGGTAAACTGATTCCATTCTTCTACTAGGGTTCCAAACCTTCCCCTGATCTCTAGAATCTAGAAATACCTTTTCAACTCAAGAAAGTAGCTCCCCGGGGGAACAAAGTTGGTCCATCGAATCAGCCCCCACGAGTGGTCCCCTATCCGTATCAACTGGATGAAGTTATAGGGGGGATTCCGTTCAATCTAGCTGGTTGGGAATCGATAAGAAATCGAACGGGCATTCTAGCTTGGACTCAATTTGTCTGGGATAAAGCCATTCCTACAATAATTATCATTTTTGCGTGGAAGGTTGAGGGTTCAAGTCCCTCCTTCCGCTCCTGGCTTCGTCGTTTAGTGGTAACAAGTGGAGTGCATATGCCACTTTTGGGCGGATAGCGGGAATCGAACCCGCATCTTCTCCTTGGCAAAGAGAAATTTTACCATTCGACCATATCCGCATTTTTTGTTCTAGATACACAATATGTACTCACATATATGATATATAACCGGATCTTATTTGTGCAGTGCCGGGACACATATTCTCTTTGGAACAATTCTAATAATTTTCTCCCAGAGCTTGAGGCACCATGCCCTAAGCACAACCAAGGATCCCAGTGCTTGAGGAATGATACACTGAATGCGCAGCCCAGGCTACAAGAACTTGAGGCACGACGCCCTTAGGCACTACCCAGTTTCCTAGAGCCTAAGGCGTGATGCCCTGAGCACGAAACCAAGGCACCCGAAGCTTGAGGCACGAAGCTCTGAGTTTACCGTCAAGGCTCATTGAGCTTGAGGTGTAACACCTTGATCGCAACCACTCTAGCTCTCGGAGATTGAGGCACGAAACCCTAAAGGTGCCACTTTGGTTCTTGGGGCTTAAGGTGCAACGACTTGATCATCCCCCAACCTCCCGTTACATAAGGCGCGAAGTCTTGAGTGCACTACCCAGGAAACCAGAGCTTGAGGCATGATGCCTTGAGCTTGGAAAACAATCTACCGAAGCTTGAGGAGCGATGTTCTGAGTGCGCTAACAAGGATCAAAGAGCTAGAGGCACGACACCTTAAGCGCGCCACTAGGATACTGGATCTTGAGGCACCATGTAATGAACACGCCACCTAGGGTACCAGATCCTGAGGCACGAAGCCCTGAGCGTGTCACATAGGCGCCTTGAGTGCTACCCAGCCTCCCAAAGCTTTTAACGCGACACCTTGAGTGGGTCAACAAGACTCTTGGAGCTTGAGGGATGATGCCTTGAAAGCATCACCCAGGATACTAGATCTTGAGGAAAAATTGCCTCAGGTCTCCACCAAGGCTTTCGGATCTAGAGGCGCGAAACACTAAGCGCACCACCCGGCCCCTCTAATCTTGAGGCGTGATGGCCTAAGAGTGTCACCCAGCCCCTTAGAGCTTGCAGCGCAACGCACTGAGCCCGCCACCCAGGATAATTGAGCTTGACGCGTGATGCCCTAAACGCACCACCTGGCCCCTCGGATCCTAAGGTGCGACACCCTAAGAGCGCCACCCACTCACTTGGAGCTTGAGGCGTTCTGCCCTGAACACACCACCCAGGATCCTTGAGCATCAGGCGCAACTCCCTGAGCATGCCACCCAGTCTCCTTGAGCTTTAGGCGCGATTCCATGAGCAAGCCACCCATTCCCCTGTAGCCGGAGGAGGAACACCCTGTGCGCACCAACCATGCCCGTGGAGCTTGCTGTGCGATGCCATGAGCGCACCTCCCAAGCAATAGGAGCTTGTGGAACAATGCCCTAAGTGTTCAGTATTGGCTCCTGTAGCGTGAGGAACAATACTTTGAGCACATCACCCTTGTTCCCGCATCTTAAGGTACGACTCAATTAAAGCGCCACACAACCACTTAGAGCTTGAAGCGCAGCGGCTTGCGCACCGTCCAAACCTCGCCTTTAGCACTCCAACCTACCTCCCGGATCTTGAGGTGCGATGCCTTGAGCGCGCAAACTAGGCTCCTTGAGCTTGAGGCACGACACCCTAAGCGTGCCAAACGGGATCAAAGAGCTTTAGGTGGTTCGCCTAAGTGCGCCACCCGATCACCTATAGCTTGAGGCGTGATTTCTTCAGCGGGCCAACCTGGCTCACGGAGCTGGAGGAGCGACACCTAGAGCGCACCACCCAGGTTCACGAAGCTTGAACAACAACGACTCGAGCCTCCCACCCAAGGTCGTGGATCCTCAGGCGCGACGCCCTAAGCGTTCTACCTATGATCCTAAAGATTGAGGTGCAGTGCCTTAAGCACCACCTAGTCTCGCGTATCCTGCATCATGACTCCTTAAGCACGCCAACCTGTCTCCCGAATATTGAGGCGCGACGCCCTGAGCGCGCAAATAATGCTCCATGAACTTGAGGGACGATTCCCTAAATGCGCCGCCCAAGCTACTTGAACTTGAGGCATGACTCCCTGAGGCATACCCAGTCACACAGAGCCTGAGGTGCGATACCCTGAGGATGCCACAAAGTCACCTGGAGCTTGAGGCACGAATCTCTGAATGTACCACCCTGGCTCTTTGAGCTTGAGTTGCATCGCCTTGAGCGTAACCCATGATCCTGGAGCTTAATGCTCCACGCCCTGAGATCCACCCAGGCTTTCATAGCCTGAGGCACAACTCCCTTAGCGAGCCACCTTGGCTTTCAGAGCCTCAGGCACGACTCCCTGAAAGCGCCATCCACGCTTATTGAGCTTGAGGTGTAACGCCTTGATCGCAACCCATCAACCTGGAGCTTTAGGATTGACGCCCTGAGCGCAACCTAGACTTGCATAACCTGAGGCGTGACTTCCTGAGCGCGCCACTCTAGCTCTCGAAGATTGAGGCACGACACCCTAAAGGTGCCACTAGGGTTCTTGGGGATTAAGGTGCAACGACTTGATCATCCCCCAACGTCCTGTTACATAAGGCGCGAAGTCTTGAGCGCACTACCTAGGAAACCAGAGCTTGAGGCATGATGCCTTGATATTGGAAACCAATCTACCGAAGCTTGAGGAGCGATGCTCTGAGTGCACTAACAAGGATCAAAGAGCTAGAGGTACGACACCTTAAGCGCGCCACTAGGATACTGGATCTTGAGGCACCATGCCATGAAAACACCACCTAGGGTCCCAGATCCTGAGGCACGAAGCCTGAGCATGTCACAAAGGATCCTAGATCTTGAGGCGCAGCGCCTTGAGTGCTACCCAGCCTCCTGAAGCTGTAAATGCGACACCTTGAGTGGGTCAACCAGACTCTTGGAGCTTGAGGGATGATGCCTTGAAAGCATCACCAAGGATACTAGATCTTGAGGAAGAATGCCCTCAGGTCTCCACCAAGGCTCTCGGATCTTGAGGCGCGAAGCACTAAGCGCACCACCCGACCCCTCTAATCTTGAGGCGTGCTTGACTTAGAGCGTCACCTAGCCCTTTAGAGCTTGCAGCGCAACTCACTGAGCACGCCACCCAGGATAATTGAGCTTGAGGCGTGATGCCCTAAACTCACAACCTGGCCCCTCAGATCCTAAGGCGCGACGACCTAAGAGCGCCACCCACTCCCTTGGAGCTTGAGGCATTATGCCCTGAACACACCACCCAGGCTCCTTGAGCATGCCACCCTGTCTCCTTGAGATTGAGGCCCGATTCCATGAGCAAGACACCCAGTCCCCTGGAGCCGGAGGAGCAACACCTTGTGCGCACCAACCATGCCCGTGGAGCTTGCAGTGCGATGCCATGAGCGCACCTCCCAAGCTATAGGATCTTGTGGCACAATACCCTAAATGTTCAATATAGGCTCCCGTAGCGTGAGGAGCAATGCTTTGAGCACATCACCCTATTTCTCGCATCATAAGGTACGACTCAATGAAAGCGCCACACAACCACAAAGGCACCCGGAGCTTGAGTCACGAAGCTTTGAATGTTCCACCCAGGCTCCTTGAGCTTGAGTCACACCGCCTTGAGTGTAACCCATGATCCAAGAGCTTGAGGCTCCACGCCCTGAGCGCCACCCAGGCTTTCATAGCCTGAGGCGCAACTCCCTTAGCGAGCCACCTTGGCTCCCAGAGCCTCAGGCACGACTACCTGAATGCACCACCCAGGCTATTAGAGCTTGAGGCGCAGCGCCTTGAGCGGTCCAACCACCTCTTGGATCTTGATGCGCGATGCCTTGAGAAAGTAAGCTAGGCTCCATGATCTTGTGGCACGACACCCTGAGGCACTACCCAGTCTCCTAGAGACTGAGGCGCGATGCCCTTAGCACGCCACCAAGGCACCCAAATCATGAGGATAAAAGCTCTGAGTGTACCACCTAGGCTCCTTGAACTTGAAGTGCAGCGCCTTTAGCACGACCCATGATCCTGGAGCTTGAAGATCGACGCCCTGAGCACCACCTAGGCTTGCATAGCCTGAGGTGCGACTCTTTGTCTCTCGAAACCTGAGGCATAACACCCTAAGAGTGCAACCCTAGCCTGAGTCATGACTCAATGAAAGTGACACCCAGGCTATTGGATCTTGAGGCGTCGCTCCTTGCGCGCCACCTAAACACCAAGAACTTGATGAGCGATGCCTTGAACGCTCCAACCTACCTCGTGCAGCTTGAGGTACGATGCCTTGAGCGCGCAAGCAAGGCTCCAAGAGCTTGAGGCACGATGCCCTAAGCTTGACCCTCAGGCTAAAAGATCTTGAGCAATGATGCCATTAGCACCCAGACCACTTGAGCCTGAGGCACAATGCTCTGAGCGTGCCACTTAGGCACCCAAAGCTTAACGAGCGATGCCTTGAGCAAACGAACCAGGCTACAGGAGATTGAGGAGTGTTGACTTGAGTGCTTAACATGAACCTAAAGCTTGCGTCACGAAGCCCTATGAGCGCCACCAAGGGTAATGAGGCTTGAGTGACGACGCCCTGACCGCGCCACCAAGCCTTGTGGATATTGAGGCGCGATGCCCAAAGTGCTCCATCCAAGCTATTGGATCTTGAGGCACGACGCCCTGAGTGTGACACCAAGGCTACCAGAGTGACACTCCGAAAGCTCCAACATGGCTCCTATAGCTTGAGGCATGATACACTAAGAGCGCCACCCTGGCTAAAAGATCTTGAGGGCATCACCCTGGAAACCGAATCCTGAGGCACGACGCTTTTAGCATGCCACACAGGCTCATTGATCTTTAGGCACAGTGCCTTGAGCGCCACCTAGGCTCCTGGTTCTTGAGGCGCGATGCCTTGATTGCGTCACCCAGGATCACGGAGCCAGAGGTGTGACACACTGAGCGTGCCACCTAGGCTCCTTGATCTTAAGGCACATTGCCTTGAGCACCACCCTTGCTCCCAGAGCCTGAGGCACGACGCCCTAAGTGTGCCAATCGGGCTCAAAGAACTTTAGGTGCGACGCCCTGAATATGCCACCCCAGATCCTAGAGCTTAAGGAGGGATTTCTTGAGTGGACCAACCAGGTTCACGGAGCTGGAGGAGCGATGCCCTGAGCGCACCACCCACGTTCACGGAGCTTGAGACACAATGCCCCTGAGACCGCGACCCATGGTCCTAAAGCCTGAGGTGCGGCGCCCTGAGCGTGCGACCTATGATCCTAAAGCTTGAGGCGCAACGCCTTGAGAACCACCCAGGCTCGCGTATCCAGCATCATGACGCCTAGAGCATTACACCGTGGATCACATATCTTGAGGCATGACTCAGTGAATGCGCCATCCCAACCTCCTAAGAGCTTTAGTCACGATGCCTTTAGCACACCAACTTGGCTCCAGGAGCTTGAGGCGCGACGTCCTGAGAGCGCAAACTAGGCTCCCATAGCTTGAGGGACAATGTCTTTTATGCACCGCCCATGCTAGAAGAACTTGAGGAGCGATACTCTGAAGCACTACCTAGTCTCTTGAAGACTAAGGTGCGATGCAACTGAGCACGCCTCCAAGGCACCCGGAGCTTGAGGCACAAAGCTCTGAGTGTACCACCCAGGCTTCTTGAGCTTGAGGTGCAACACATTGAGCACAACCCATGATAGTGGATCATGAGGATCGACGTCCTGAGCGCCACCCAGGCTTGCATAGCCTGAGGAGCGACTCGCTGAGCACGCCACCCTAGCTCCTAGAGCATGAGGCTCGAAACCCAAAGGGTTCAACTCGTGTTCTTGGGGCTTGAGGTATAACAACTTGATTACCACCAACCCCCCCAGAAATTAAGGTGCGAAGTCTTGAGTGGCTACCCATGAAACTAGATTTGAGGCATGACGCCCTGAGTTTGGAAACCAATTTGTCTATGCTTGAGGGGCGACACTCTGAGTGCACAAAACAGGATCCAAGATCTAGTGGAACAACACCTTAAATGCGCCACTAGGCTACTAGATATTGAGGCACCATGCACTGAACACTCCACCTAGGGTCCCGAAGCCTTAGACGCGATGCCCTAAGCATGTTACATAGTCTCCTTGAGCTTGAGGTGCAGCGCCTTGAGTTCCACCCAGGCTCCATAATCTTTAAATGCGATACCTTGAGCGGGCCAACCAGGCTCCTGCAGCTTTAGGGATGATGCCTTTAATGCATCACTAAGGCTACTAGATCTTGAGGCTTAATGCTCTGAGGTCTCCACCAAGGCTCTCAGAGCCTGAGGAACGATTATTTGACCATGCCACCCGTCTTTAGGATTTTATGGCGCGATGCATTGAGTGCGCCATCCGCCCCCCTTAATCTTGAGGCGTGATGGTCTGAGAGCGCCAGTCATCCCCTTGAAGCTTGCGGCGCAATGCCCTGAGCACGCAACCTAGGATCTTTGAGCTTGAGGAGTGACGCCCTAAAAGCAACACTCTTCCCCTTAAAGCCTAAGGTGTGACTCCCTAGGCACCACCTTTCTCCTTAAGATTGAGACATGACCACCTAGCCTCTTTGAGTTTGAGGCACAGTGCCTTGAGCGCCACCCAGGCTCCCGGAGTTTGAGGCACGATGCCCAAAGCATGCAAATCGGGCTCACAGAGATTTAGGAGCAACGCCCAAGTGCGCCACCTGAGCTATTGGAGCTTGAGGTGTGATTTCTTGATCGGGGGCCAACCACTCTCACGGGATGGAGAAGTGACTCCCAAAGCGCACCAACCAGGTTCACGGATGTTGAGACACAATGCCCTGAGCTCGCCACCCAATGTTTTGGAGCCTGAGGCGCGGTGCCCTTAGCGTGCAACCTATGATCCTAACGCTTGAGGTGCAACTCCTTGAGCACCACCCAAGCTCACGTATCCTGCATAATGACGCCCTGAGCACGCCACCTTGGATCACGGAGCTTGAGGCACGACTCCTTGAACGCGCCACTCCAGCCCCCCGGAGCTTGAGGCGCGATTCCTTGAGCACGCCAACCTGGATCCCTAAGATTGAGGCGCGACTCCTTGAGCTCGCATACTAGGCTCCAAGAGCTTGAGGTTCAATTCCTTAAATGCACCTCCCAGGCTACAAGAACTCGAGGCGCGACGCCTTGAGGCACAATGGAGTATCCTAGAGCTCGAGGCGTGATGCCCTGAGCACGCCACCAAGGCACCCGGAGCTTGAGGCACGAAGCTTCGAGTGTACCACCCAGGCTCCTTGAGATTTAGGCGCAATGCCTTGAGATCAACCTATGATCCTGGAGTTTGAGGATAGATGCCCAGAGTGTGAAACTCAGAACCAGAGTCACGACTCCCCTAGCGAGCCACCCTATCTCCTGGAGCCTAAGACACGACACCCTAATTTTTCCACTTGGAGCCTTAGAAACGACTACTTGAAAGCACCACCTAGGCTATAGGATCTTGAGGCGCAGCGCCTTGCGCACATACCCAACTCCTAAAATTTGAGGAGCGATGCCTTGAGCGCTCCAACCTGCCTCCTGGAGCTTGAGGCGTGATCCCTTGAGCGCTTAAGCCAGACTCCCAGCCCTTGAGGCACGATGCCCTAAGCGCTACACCTAGGCTAAAAGATCTTGAGGAATGATGCCCTTAGCGCCCCTACCCCCTGTGCCTGAGGCGCGACGCTCTGAGCATGCAAGCCAGGCACGCGAAGCTTGACACGTGATGCTTTGAGCAAACCAACAAGGCTATAGAAGAATGAGGAGCGTTGCCTTGAGTGGGTGAAATAGGCACCAGTAGCATGAGGCACGACGCCCTATGTGAGCCACCAAGGTTCCCATAGCTTGAGGCGCAATGCTTGAGAGCTCCACCCAGTCTCCCGGATCATGAGGCGCGATGCCTAAGTATGCAACCCAGGGTATTGGCGCTTGAGGCACGACGCCTTGAGTGTGCCACCCAGACTAAACGAGTGACCCTTTAAGCTCTCCAACTAGGCTCGCAGAGCTTGAGGCACGATACCTCAAGAGTCTCGCCCCAGCTACAAGATCTTGAGGCGCGACACCCGGAGCGCACTACACTCGCTCCACGAGCCTGAGGAGCAATGTCGTGTGTGTGTAACCGTCACACCCAAAGAAGGAGGCATGACTCTTTGAGCGTGTCAGCCAGGCTCCTTGAGCTAGTGTCACAAGGCCTTGAGAGCCACCTAGTCTCCTTGAGCTTGAGGTGCGACGCGTTGAGCACGTCACCCAGGCACACTGAGCCTGAGGCACCACACGCTGACCGTGCCACCTAGGTTGCTTGATCTTGATGCACAACACGTTGAGCACCTCCTAGGCTTCCAGAGTATGAGAACGATGCCCTAAGCGTGCCAATCAGGCTCAAACAACTTGAGGTGTGACGCCCTAAGAGAGACACCCGAGCTCTTAGAGCTTGAGGAGTAAATTCTTGAGCAGGCTGACTAGGTTCACGAATCTTGAGCAGCGATGCCCAGAGCGAACCCCCAGGTTCACAAAGCTTGAGACACAACACCCTGAGCCCGCCACCCAGGGTTAAGGAGCCTGAGGCGCGGCGGCCTGAACGTGCGACCTTTGATCCTAAATCTTGGAGCAAAGTGCCTTGATCACCACATCATGATTCCATGAGCACGCCACCTTGTCTCACAAAACTTGAGGCAAGACTTCTTGAACGCGCCAAATCAGCCCCCTAAGATCTTGAGGAGGGATGCCTTGAGCATGCCAACCTGGCTCCCGGAGCTTGAGGCGTGATGCCTTGAATGCGCAAACTAGGCTCCCAGAGCTTGAGGGAAGATTCCCTAAATGCGCAGCCAGGATACAAGAACTTAAGGCACGACGCCCGGAGGCACTACCTAGTCTCCTAGAGCCTGAGGCGCGATGCCATGAGCACGCCACCATAGCACCCAGAGCTTGAGGCACGAAGCGCTGAGTAAGCCACCCAAGCTACTTCAGCTTGAGGCGGAGCGCCTTGAGCGCAACCCATTATCCTAGAGCTTGAGGCTCGATTTCTTGAGCGCCACACTAGCTTGCATATCCTCATGTACGACTCCCTTAGCACGCCACCCTGGCTTGCAAAGCCAGCGGCACGACACCTTAAGGGTTCCACTCGAATCCTGAGGCACAACGCCATGAAAGCGCAACCCAAGCTATTGGAGCTTAAGGCGCAGCGCCTTGCGCTCTGCCCAAACACCCTGAACTTTAGGAATGATGTCTTGAGCGCTCAAACCTACCTCCTTGAGCTTGAGGCGCGATGACTTAAGCGTGCAAGCCAGGCTCGCACAGCTTGAGGCACGATCTTAAGGAATGATGCCCTAAGCGCCCCAGCTCCCCTGATCCTCAGGCGTTATGCTTTGAGAGTGGTACCAAGACACCCGGAGCTTTACGCGCGAAGCCTTGAGCAAACCAACTAGGCTACAGGATATTGAGGAGCGTTGCCAAGAGTGTGCAAACCAGGTAGAATGAGCTTGATGCATGACACCCTATGAGCGCCACCAAGGGTAATGGGGCTTAAGTCACGATGCCGTGAGCGCGCCACCCATGCTCCCGTTGCTTGAGGCATGACGCCTGAGCGGTCCACCTATACTCCAAGATCATGAGGAATGATGCCCTATGTTCGCCACGTAGTCTATTGGAGGTGGAGGCACGACGCCTTGAGTGCGCCACCCAGGCTACCGGAGTGACTGTTTAAGCGCTCCTACTAGGCTTTTGGAGCTTAAGGAACGATACCCTAAGAGCGCTGCCAAGGCTATAAGATCTTGAGGTGCAACGCCGTGAGAGCACTACCCTGTCTCCACGAAGCCAAAGGCATGACGCTTTGAGCGTGCCACCGAGGATCCTAGAGCTTTAGGCATAGCGCCTTGAGCTCCACCTAGGATCCTGGAGCTTTAGGTGTGATGCCTTGAGCGCATTACCTAGGATCCCGGAGCCTGAGGCGTGACACGCTTAGCGTGCCACCTAGGCTCCTTGAGCTTGAGCCGCAGCGTCTTGAGCGCCACGTAAGCTCGTAGAGCTTGAGGTGAGATGCCTTGAGCGCATAACCTAAGCTCCCGGAGCCTGAGGCGCGACACGCTTAGAGTGCCACCTAGGCTCCTTAAGCTTGAGGCGCAGCACCTTGTGCGCCACCCAGGCTCTCGTATCCTGAGGCACGACGCCCTAAGTGTGCCAACCTGGCTCAAAGATCTTGAGGTCCACCGCCCTAGGTGCGCCACTCGAGCTCCTAGCACTTAAGGCGTCATTTCTTGAGTGGTCCAACCAGGATCATGGAGCTAGAAGACTGAAACCTAGAGCACACCACCCAGGTTAATAGATCTTGAGACTCAATGACCTGAGCCCGCCACCCAAGGTTCTTGAGCCTAAGGCGCGGCGCCCTGAGCGTGCGACCTATGATCCTAAACCTTGAGGCACAAATCCTTTAGCACCACCCAGGATCGCGTATCCTGCATCATGATGCCCTATCATGCCACCTTTGCTCCAGGAGATTGAGGCACGAATCCTTGAACGCGCCACCCCTACACCTTCAAAGCATGACGCGCGATTCCTTGAGCATGCAAACCTGGCTCCCGGAGCTTGAGGCACCATGCCCTAAGCACAAAAAAGGATCCCTGTGCTTGAGGAATGATACCCTGAATGCGCAGCCCAGGCTATAAGAACTTGAGGCGCGATGCCCTTAGGCACTTCCCAGTCTCCTAGAGCCTAAGGCGTGATGCCCTGAGCATGAAACCAAGGCACCCGAAGCTTGAGGCACGAAGCTCTAAGTGTACCATCCAACCTCATTGAGCTTGAGGTGTAACGCCTTGATCGCAACCCCTGATACTGGAGCTTGAGGATCGACGCCCTAAGCGCAACCCAGACTTGCATAGCCTAAGGCGTGACTTCCTGAGCGCGCCACTATAGCTCCCGGAGATTGAGGCACGACACCCTAAAGGTGCCACTTGGGTTCTTGGGGCTTAAGGTGCAACGACTTGATCATCCCCCAACCTACCGTTAAATAAAGCGCGAAGTCTTGAGTGCACTACCTAGGAAACCAGAGCTTGAGTAACGATGCCTTGAGCTTGGAAACCAATCTGCCGAAGCTTGAGGAGCGATGCTCTGAGTGCACTAACAAGGATCAAAGAGCTAGAGGCACAATACCTTAAGCGCACCACTAGGCTACTGGATCTTGAGGGACCATGCCATGAACATGCCACCTAGGGTCCCAAATCCTGAGGCAGGAAGCCCTGAGCGTGTCACATAGGCTCCTTGATCTTGAGGCGCAGCGCCTTGAGTGCTACCCAGCCTCCCGAAGCTTTTAACGCGACACCTTGAGAGGGTCCACCAGACTCTTTGAGCTTGAGGGATGATGCCTTGAAAGCATCACCCAGGATACTAGATCTTCAGGCAAAATGCCCTCAAGTCTCCACCAAGGTTCTCGAATCTAGAGGCGCGAAGCACTAAGCGTGCCAGCTGGCCCCTCTAATATTGAGGCGTGATGGCCTGAGAGCGTCACCCAGCCCCTTAGAGCTTACAGCACAACGCTCTGAGCACGCCACCCAGGATAATTGAGCTTGATGTGTGATGCCCTAAACGCACCACCTGGCCCCTTGGATCCTAAGGCGCGACGCCCTAAGAGTGCCACCCACTCCCTTGGAGCTTGAGGCATTATGCCCTGAACACACCACCCAATCTCCTTGAGCATGAGGCGCGACTCCCTGAGCATGCCACCCAGTCTCCTTGAGCTTGAGGCGCGATTCCATGAGCAAGCCACCCAGTCCCGTGGAGCCAGAGGAGCAACGCCATTTGCGCACCAACCATGCCCGTGGAGGTTGCAGTGCGATGCCATGAGCGCACCTCCCAAGCTATAGTTGCTTCTGGCACAATGCCCTAAGTATTCAATAAAGGCTCCCGTAGCGTGAGGTGCAATGCTTTGAGCACATCACCCTGCTTCCCGCATCTTAAGGTACCACTCAATGAAAGCACCACACAACCACTTGGAGATTGAGGCGCAGCGGCTTGCGCACCGTCCAAACCTCGCCTTTAGCACTCCAACCTACCTCCCGGATCTTGAGGTGCGATGCCTTGAGCGCGCAAACTAGGCTCCTAGATCTTGAGGCACGACATCCTAAGCGTGCCAAACGGGCTCAAAGGGCTTTAGGTGGTTCCCCTAAGTGCGCCACCTGATCTCCTATAGCTTGAGGTGTGATTTCTTCAGCGGGCCAACCTGGCTCACAGAGCTGGAGGAGCGACACCTAGAGCGCACCACCCAGTTTCATGAAGCTTGAACAACAACAACTTGAGCCTGCCACCTAAGGTCCTAGAGCCTCAGGCGCGACGCCCTAAGCGTGCTACCTATGATCCTAAAGCTTGAAGCGCAATGCCTTGAGCACCACCTAGTCTCGCGTATCCTGCATCATGACTCCTTAAGAACGCCAACCTGTCTCCCGGATATTGAGGCGCGATGCCCTGAGCGTGCAAACAATGCTCCATGAACTTCAGGGACGATTCCCTAAATGCGCCGCCTTAACACCCAGAACTTGATGAGCGATGCCTTGAACGGTCCAACCTACCTCCTGCAGCTTGAGGTACGATGCCTTGAGCGTGCAAGCAAGGCTCCAAGAGCTTAAGGCATGATGCCCTAAGCTTGACACCCAGGCTAAAAGATCTTGAGCAATGATGCCATTAGCACCCAGACCCCTTGAGCCTGAGGCACAATTCTCTGAGCATGCCACTTAGGCACCCAAATCTTAACAAGCGATCCCTTGAGAAGTGTTGACTTGAGTGCTTAACATGAACCTTGAGCTTGCGGGACGAAGCCCTATGTGCGCCACCAAGGGTAATGAGGCTTGAGTACGACGCCCTGACCGCGCCACCAAGCCTTCTTTATATTGAGGCGCGATGCCCAAAGTGCTCAATCCAAGCTATTGGATCTTGAGGCACGACGCCCTGAGTGTGACACCAAGGCTACCAGAGTGACACTCCGAAAGCTCCAACGAGGCTCCTATAGCTTGAGGCATGATACACTAAGAGCGCCACCCTAGCTAAAAGATCTTGAGGACATCACCCTGGAAATCGAATCCTGAGGCACGAAGCTTTAAGCATGCCACCCAGGCTCATTGATCTTTAGGCACAGTGCCTTGAGCGCCACCTAGGCTCCTGGTTCTTGAGGCGCGATGCCTTGAGTGCGTCACCCAGGATCACGGAGCCGGAGGTGCGACACACTGAGCGTTCCACCTAGGCTCCTTCATCTTAAGGCACATTGCCTTGAGCACCACCCTGGCTCCCAGATTATGAGGCACGACGCCCTAAGTGTTCCAATCGGGCTCAAAGAACTTTAGGTGCGACGACCTGAATATGCCACCCCAGATCCTAGAGCTTAAGGCGGGATTTCTTGAGTGGACCAACCAGGTTCACAGAGCTGGAGGAGCGATGCCTTGAGCGCACCACCTACGTTCACGGAGCTTGAGACACAATGCCCTGAGACCGCGACCATGGTCCTAAAGCCTGAGGTGCGGCGCCCTGAGAGTGCGAGCTATGATCTTAAAGCTTGAGACGCAACGCCTTGAGAGCCACCCAGGCTCGCGTATCCAGCATCATGACGCCTACAGCATGACACCTTGGATCACATATCTTGAGGCATGACTCAGTGAATGCGCCACCCCAACCTCCTCAGAGCTTGAGGCACGATGCCTTTAGCACACCAACTTGGCTCCACGAGCTTGAGGTGCGACGTCCTGAGAGCGCAAACTAGGCTCCCATAGCTTGAGGGACAATGTCTTATATGCACCGCCCATGCTAGAATAACTGGAGGAGCGATACTCTGAAGCACTACACAGTCTCTTGAAGACTAAGGCGCGATGCAACTGAGCACGCCACCAAGGCACCCTGAGCTTGAGGCACAAAGCTCTGAGTGTACCACCCAGGCTTCTTGAGCTTGAGGCGCAACACATTGAGCACAACCCATGATAGTGGATCATGAGGATCGACGTCCTGAGCGCCACCCAGGCTTGCATAGCCTGAGGAGCGACTCGCTGAGCACGCCACCCTAGCTCCTAGAGCATGAGGCTCGAAACCCAAAGGGTTCAACTCGTGTTCTTTGGGCTTGAGGTATAACAACTTGATTACCACCAACCCCCCCATGAAATTAAGGTGCGAAGTCTTGAGTGGCTACCCATGAAACTAGATTTGAGGCATGATGCCCTGAGTTTGGAAACCAATTAGTCTAAGCTTGAGGGGCGACACTCTGAGTGCGCGAAACAGGATCCAAGATCTAGTGGCACAACACCTTAAACGCGCCACTAGGCTACTAGATATTGAGGCACCATGCACTGAACACTCCACCTAGGGTCCCGGAGCCTTAGGCGCGATGCCCTAAGCATGTTACATAGTCTCCTTGAGCTTGAGGTGCAGCGCCTTGAGTTCCACCAAGGCTCCATAATCTTTAAATGTGATACCTTGAGCGGGCCAACCAGGCTCCTGCAACTTGAGGGATGATGCCTTTAATGCATCACTAAGGCTACTAGATCTTGAGGCTTAATGCTCTGAGGTCTCCACCAAGTCTCTCAAAGCCTGAGGAACGATTATTTGACCATGCCACCCGTCTTTAGGATTTTGTGGCGCGACGCATTGAGTGCGCCATCCGCCCCCCTTAATCTTGAGGCGTGATGGCCTGAGAGCGCCAGCCATCCCCTTGAAGCTTGCGGCGCAATGCCCTGAGCACGCAACCTAGGATCTTTGAGCTTGAGGAGTGACGCCCTAAAAGCACCACTCTTCCCCTTAAAGCCTAAGGTGTGACTCCCTAGGCACCACCTTTCTCCTTAAGATTGAGACATGACCACCTAGCCTCTTTGAGTTTGAGGCACAATGCCTTGAGCGCCACCCAGGCTCCCGGAGTCTGAGGCACGATGCACAAAGCATGCAAATAGGGCTCACAGAGATTTAGGAGCAACGCCCAGGTGCGCCACCTGAGCTATTGGAGCTTGAGGTATGATTTCTTGATCGGGGGACAACCACTCTCACGGAGCTGGAGAACTGACTCCCAAAGCGCACCACCCAGGTTTACGGATGTTGAGACACAATGCCCTGAGCCCGCCACCCAATGTTTTGAAGCTTGAGGCGCGGTGCCCTTAGCGTGCGACCTATGATCCTAATGCTTGAGGTGCAACTCCTTGAGAACCACCCAAGCTCACGTATCCTGCATCATGACGCCCTGAGCATGCAACCTTGGATCACGGAGCTTGAGGCACGACTCCTTGAACGCGCCACTCCAGCCCCTCGGAGCTTGAGGCGCGATTCCTTGAGCACGCCAACCTGGATCACTAAGATTGAGGCGCGACTCCTTGAGCTCGCATACTAGGCTCCAAGAGCTTGAGGTTCAATTCCTTAAATGCACCTCCCAGGCTACAAGAACTCGAGGAACGACGCCTTGAGGCACAATGGAGTATCCTAGAGCTCGAGGCGTGATGCCTTGAGCACGCCACCAAGGCACCCGTAGCTTGAGGCACGAAACTTCGAGTGTACCACCCAGGCTCCTTGATCCTCACGCGGTACGCTTTGAGAGTGCTACCAAGACACCCGGAGCTTTACGAGTGAAGCCTTGAGCAAAACAACTAGGCTACAGGAGATTGAGGAGCGTTGCCGTGAGTGCGTAAACCAGGTAGAAGGAGCTTGATGCACGACACCATATGAGCGCAACCAAGGGTAATTGGTCTTAAGTCACGATTTCGTGAGCGCGCCACCCATGCTCCCATTGCTTAAGGCACGACGCCTGAGCGGTCCACCTATACTCCAAGATCATGAGGCATGATGCCCTAAGTTCGCCACGTAGTCTATTGGAGGTGGAGGCACGACACCTTGAGTGTGCCACCTAGGCTACCGGAGTGACCGTTTAAGCTCTCCAACTAGGCTTTTGGATCTTGAGGCACGATGCCCTAAGAGCGCCGCCAAGTCTATAAGATCTTGAGGTGTAACACCGTGAGCACACTACCCTGTCTCCACGAAGCCTATGACATGACGCTTTGAGTGTGCCACCCAGGATCCTAGAGCTTTAGGCACAGCGCCTTGAGCTCCACCTAGTCTCCTGGAGCTTGAGGTGTGATGCCTTGAGCGCATTACCTAGGCTCCCGGAGCCTAAGGCACGACACGCTTAGCGTTCCACCTAGGCTCCTTGAGCTTAAGCCGCAACGTCTTGAGCGCCACGTAGGCTCCTAGAGCTTGAGGCGAGATTCCTTGAGCGCATCAGCTAGGCTCCCGGAGCCTGAGGTACGACACACTTATTGTGCCACCTAGGCTCCTTGAGCTTCAGGCGCAGCGCCTTGTACGCCACCCAGGCTCTCGTATCCAGAGGCACGACGCCCTAAGTGTGCCAACCAGGCTCAAAGATCTTGAGGTCCAACTCCCTAGGTGCGCCACTCGAGCTCCTAGAACTTGAGGCGTCATTTCTTGAGTGGTCCAACCAGGATCACAGAGCTAGAGGAGTGACACCAAGAGCAAACCACCCAGGTTAATGGAGCTTGAGACTTAACTCCTGAGCCCACCACCCAAGGTTCTTGAGCCTAAGGCGCGGCGCCCTGAGCGTGCGACCTATGATCCTAAACCTTGAGGCGCAACTCCTTTTGTACCACCCAGGATCGCGTATCCTCCATCATGATGGCCTATCATGCCACCTTTGCTCCAGGAGATTGAGGCATGAATCATTGAACGCGCCACCCCTACACTATCAAAGCATGACGCGCGATTCCTTGAGCACGCCAACATACTCGTGTTGGCATGGAAGTCAGCCCGGTAAACTGATTCCATTCTTCTACTAGGGTTCCAAACCTTCCCTTGATCTCTAGAATCTAGAAATACCTTTTCAACTCAAGAAAGTAGCTCCCCGGGGGAACAAAGTTGGTCCATCGAATCAGCCCCCACGAGTGGTCCCCTATCCGTATCAACTGGATGAAGTTATAGGGGGGATTCCGTTCAATCTAGCTGGTTGGGAATCGATAAGAAATCGAACGGGCATTCTAGCTTGGACTCAATTTGTCTGGGATAAAGGCATTCCTACAATAATTATCAGTTTTGCGTGGAAGGTTGAGGGTTCAAGTCCCTCCTTCCGCTCCTGGCTTTGTCGTTTAGTGGTAACAAGTGGAGTGCATATGCCACTTTTGGGCGTATAGCGGGAATCGAACCCGCATCTTCTCCTTGGCAAAGAGAAATTTTACCATTCGACCATATCCGCATTTTTTGTTCTAGATACACAATATGTACTCACATATATGATATATAACCAGATCTTATTTGTGCAGTGCCGGGACACATATTCTCTTCGGAACAATTCTAATAATTTTCTCCCAGAGCTTGAGGCACCATGCCCTAAGCACAACCAAGGATCCGAGTGCTTGTGGAATGATACACTGAATGCGCAGCCCAGGCTACAAGAACTTGAGGCACGACGCCCTTAGGCACTACCCAGTTTCCTAGAGCCTAAGGCGTGATGCCCTGAGCAGGAAACCAAGGCACCCGAAGCTTGAGGCACGAAGCTCTGAGTTTACCGTCAAGGCTCATTGAGCTTGAGGTGTAACACCTTGATCGCAACCACTCTAGCTCTCGGAGATTGAGGCACGAAACCCTAAAGGTGCCACTTTGGTTCTTGGGGCTTAAGGTGCAACGACTTGATCATCCCCCAACCTCCCGTTACATAAGGCGCGAAGTCTTGAGTGCACTACCCAGGAAACCAGAGCTTGAGGCATGATGCCTTGAGCTTGGAAAACAATCTGCCGAAGCTTGAGGAGCGATGTTCTGAGTGCGCTAACAAGGATCAAAGAGCTAGAGGCACGACACCTTAAGCGCGCCACTAGGATACTGGATCTTGAGGCACCATGTAATGAACACGCCACCTAGGGTACCAGATCCTGAGGCACGAAGCCCTGAGCGTGTCACATAGGCTCCTTGATCTTGAGGCGCAGCGCCTTGAGTGCTACCCAGCCTCCCAAAGCTTTTAACGCGACACCTTGAGTGGGTCAACAAGACTCTTGGAGCTTGAGGGATGATGCCTTGAAAGCATCACCCAGGATACTAGATCTTGAGGAAAAATTTCCTCAGGTCTCCACCAAGGCTTTCGGATCTAGAGGCGCGAAACAATAAGCGCACCACCCGGCCCCTCTAATCTTGAGGCGTGATGGCCTAAGAGTGTCAGCCAGCCCCTTAAAGCTTGCAGCGCAACGCTCTGAGCACGCCACCCAGGATAATTGAGCTTGACGCGTGATGCCCTAAATGCACCACCTGGCCCCTCGGATCCTAAGGTGCGACACCCTAAGAGCGCCACCCACTCACTTGGAGCTTGAGGCATTCTGCCCTGAACACACCACCCAGGATCCTTGAGCATTAGGCGCAACTCCCTGAGCATGCCACCCAGTCTCCTTGAGCTTTAGGCGCGATTCCATGAGCAAGCCACCCATTCCCCTGTAGCCGGAGGAGGAACACCCTGTGCGCACCAACCATGCCCGTGGAGCTTGCTGTGCGATGCCATGAGCGCACCTCCCAAGCAATAGGAGCGTGTGGCACAATGCCCTAAGTGTTCAGTATTGGCTCCTGTAGCGTGAGGAACAATACTTTGAGCACATCACCCTTGTTCCCGCATCTTAAGGTACGACTCAATTAAAGCGCCACACAACCACTTAGAGCTTGAAGCGCAGCGGCTTGCGCACCGTCCAAACCTCGCCTTTAGCAGTCCAACCTACCTCCCGGATCTTGAGGTGCGATGCCTTGAGCGCGCAAACTAGGCTCCTTGAGCTTGAGGCACGACACCCTAAGCGTACCAAACGGGATCAAAGAGCTTTAGGTGGTTCGCCTAAGTGCGCCACCCGATCTCCTATAGCTTGAGGCGTGATTTCTTCAGCGGCCCAACCAGGCCTCACGGAGCTGGAGGAGCGACACCTAGAGCGCACCACCCAGGTTCACGAAGCTTGAACAACAACGACTCGAGCCTGCCACCCAAGGTCGTGGATCCTCAGGCGCGACGCCCTAAGCGTTCTACCTATGATCCTAAAGATTGAGGTGCAGTGCCTTAAGCACCACCTAGTCTCGCGTATCCTGCATCATGACTCCTTAAGCACGCCAACCTGTCTCCCGGATATTGAGGCGCGACGCCCTGAGCACGCAAATAATGCTCCATGAACTTGAGGGACGATTCCCTAAATGCGCCGCCCAAGCTACTTGAACTTGAGGAATGAGTCCCTGAGGCATACCCAGTCACACAGAGCCTGAGGTGCGATACCCTGAGGATGCCACAAAGTCACCTGGATCTTGAGGCACGAATCTCTGAATGTACCACCCTGGCTCTTTGAGCTTGAGTTGCATCGCCTTGAGCGTAACCCATGATCCTGGAGCTTGATGCTCCACGCCCTGAGCTCCACCCAGGCTTTCATAGCCTGAGGCACAACTCCCTTAGCGAGCCACCTTGGCTCTCAGAGCCTCAGGCACGACTCCCTGAAAGCGCCATCCAGGCTCATTGAGCTTGAGGTGTAACGCCTTGATCGCAACCCATCAACCTGGAGCTTTAGGATTGACGCCCTGAGCGCAACCCAGACTTGCATAACCTGAGGCGTGACTTCCTGAGCGCGCCACTCTAGCTCTCGAAGATTGAGGCACGACACCCTAAATGTGCCACTTGGGTTCTTGGGGATTAAGGTGCAACGACTTGATCATCCCCCAACGTCCCGTTACATAAGGCGCGAAGTCTTGAGCGCACTACCTAGGAAACCAGAGCTTGAGGCATGATTCCTTGATATTGGAAACCAATCTACCGAAGCTTGAGGAGCGATGCTCTGAGTGCACTAACAAGGATCAAAGAGCTAGAGGCACGACACCTTAAGCGCGCCACTAGGATACTGGATCTTGAGGCACCATGCCATGAACACACCACCTAGGGTCCCAGATCCTGAGGCACGAAGCCTGAGCATGTCACAAAGGATCCTAGATCTTGAGGCGCAGCGCCTTGAGTGCTACCCAGCCTCCTGAAGCATTAAATGTGACACCTTGAGTGGGTCAACTAGACTCTTGGAGCTTGAGGGATGATGCCTTGAAACCATCACCAAGGATACTAGATCTTGAGGAAGAATGCCCTCAGGTCTCCACCAAGGCTCTCGGATCTTAAGGCGCGAAGCACTAAGCGCACCACCCGACCCCTCTAATCTTGAGGCGTGATTGACTTAGAGCGTCACCTAGCCCTTTAGAGTTTGCAACGCAACTCACTGAGCACGCCACCCAGGATAATTGAGCTTGAGGCGTGATGCCCTAAACTCACAACCTGGCCCCTCAGATCCTAAGGCGCGACGACCTAAGAGCGCCACCCACTCCCTTGGAGCTTGAGGCATTATGCCCTGAACACACCACCCAGGCTCCTTGAGCATGCCACCCTGTCTCCTTGAGATTGAGGCCCGATTCCATGAGCAAGACACCCAGTCCCCTGGAGCCGGAGGAGCAACACCTTGTGCGCACCAACCATGCCCGTGGAGCTTGCAGTGCGATGCCATGAGCGCACCTCCCAAGCTATAGGATCTTGTGGCACAATACCCTAAATGTTCAATATAGGCTCCCGTAGCGTGAGGAGCAATGCTTTGAGCACATCACCCTATTTCTCGCATCATAAGGTACGACTCAATGAAAGCGCCACACAACCACTTGGAGCTTGAGGCGCAGCGGCTTGCGCACCGTCCAAACCTCGCCTTTAGCACTCCAACCTACCTCCCGGATCTTGAGGTGCGATACCTTGAGAGCGCAAACTAGGCTCCTAGAGCTTGAGGCACGACACCCTAAGCGTGCCAAACGGGCTCAAAGGGCTTTCGGTGGTTCGCCTAAGTGCGCCACCCGATCTTCTATAGCTTGAGGCATGATTTCTTCTGCGGGCCAACCTGGCTCACAGAGCTGGAGGAGCGACACCTAGAGCGCACCACCCAGGTTCACGAAGCTTGAACAACAACGACTTTAGCCTGCCACCCAAGGTCCTCGATCCTTAGGCGCGACGCCCTAAGCGTGCTACCTATGATCCTAAAGCTTGAGGCGCAGTGCCTTGAGCACCACCTAGTCTCGTGTATCCTCCATCATGACTCCTTAAGAACGCCAACCTTTCTCCTGGATATTGAGGCGCGACGCCCTGAGCGCGCAAACAATGCTCCAAGAACTTGAGGAACGATTCCCTAAATGCGCCGCCCAAGCTACTTGAACTTAAGGCATGATGCCCTGAGGCATACCCAGTCACACAAAGCCTGAGGTGCGATACCCTGAGGATTCCACAAAGGCACCCAGAGCTTGAGGCGCGACTCTGAATGTACCACCTAGGCTCCTTGAGCTTGAGTCGCAGCGCCTTGAGCGTAACCCATGATCCTGGAGCTTGAGGCTCGACGCCCTGAGAGCCACCCAGGCTTTCATACCCTAAGGCGCAACTCCCTTAGCGAGCCACCTTGGCTCCCAAAGACTCAGGCACGACTCCCTGAAAGTGCCATCCAGGCTCATTGAGCTTGAGGTGTAACGGCTTGATCGCAACCCATGATCCTGGAGCTTGAGGATCGACGCCCTGAGCGCAACCCAAACTTGCAAAGCCTGAGGCGTGACTTCCGGAGCGCGCCACTCCAGCTCCCAGAGATTGAGGCACGACATCCTAACGGTGCCACTTGGGTTATTGGGGCTTAAGGTTCAACGACTTGATCATCCCCCAAAACCCCCTTTACATAAGGCGCGAAGTCTTGAGTGCACTACCCAGGAAACCAGAGCCTGAGGCCCGATGCCTTGAGCTTGGAAACCAATCTGCCGAAGCTTGAGGACGATGCTCTGGGTGCGCTAACAAGGATCAAATAGCTAGACGCACGACACCTTAAGCGCGCCACTAGGCTACTGCATCTTGAGGCACCATGCCATGAACACGCCACCTAGGGTCCCAGATCCTGAGGCACGAAGCCCTGAGCGTGTCACATAGGCTCCTTGATCCTCAGGCGTTATGCTTTGAGAGTGGTACCAAGACACCCGGAGCTTTACGCGCAAAGCCTTGAGCAAACCAACTAGGCTACAGGATATTGAGGAGCGTTGCCATGAGTGTGCAAACCAGGTAGAAAGAGCTTGATGCATGACACCCTATGAGCGCCACCAAGGGTAATGGGGCTTAAGTCACGATGCCGTGAGTGCGCCACCCAGGCTCCCGTTGCTTGAGGCATGACGCCTGAGCGGTCCACCTATACTCCAAGATCATGAGGAATGATGCCCTAAGTTCGCCACGTAGTCTATTGGAGGTAGAGGCACGACGCCTTGAGTGCGCCACCCAGGCTACCGGAGTGACCGTTTAAGCGCTCCTACTAGGCTTTTGGAGCTTAAGGAACGATACACTAAGAGCGCTGCCAAGGCTATAAGATCTTGAGGTGCAACGCCGTGAGAGCACTACCCTGTCTCCACGAAGCCTAAGGCATGACGCTTTGAGCGTGCCACCGAGGATCCTAGAGCTTTAGGCATAGCGCCTTGAGCTCCACCTAGGATCCTGGAGCTTTAGGTGTGATGCCTTGAGCGCATTACCTAGGATCCCGGAGCCTGAGGCGTGACACGCTTAGCGTGCCACCTAGGCTCCTTGAGCTTGAGCCGCAGCGTCTTGAGCGCCACGTAAGCTCGTAGAGCTTGAGGTGAGATGCCTTGAGCGCATCACCTACGCTCCCGGAGCCTGAGGCGCGACACGCTTAGAGTGCCACCTAGGCTCCTTAAGCTTGAGGCGCAGCACCTTGTGCGCCACCCACACTCTCGTATCCTGAGGCACGACGCCCTAAGTGTGCCAACCTGGCTCAAAGATCTTGAGGTCCAACGCCCTAGGTGCGCCACTCGAGCTCCTAGCACTTGAGGCGTCATTTCTTGAGTGGTCCAACCAGGATCACGGAGCTAGAAGAGTGACACCTAGAGCACACCACCCAGGTTAATAGATCTTGAGACTCAATGACCTGAGCCCGCCACCCAAGGTTCTTGAGCCTAAGGCGCGGCGCCCTGAGCGTGCGACCTATGATCCTAAACCTTGAGGCACAACTCCTTTAGCACCACCCAGGATCGCGTATCCTGCATCATGATGCCCTATCATGCCACCTTTGCTCCAGGAGATTGAGGCACGAATCCTTGAACGCGCCACCCCTACACCTTCAAAGCATGACGCGCGATTCCTTGAGCATGCCAACCTGGCTCCCGGAGCTTGAGGAACCATGCCCTAAGCACAAAAAAGGATCCCTGTGCTTGAGGAATGATACCCTGAATGCGCAGCCCAGGCTATAAGAACTTGAGGCGCGATGCCCTTAGGCACTTCCCAGTCTCCTAGAGCCTAAGGCGTGATGCCCTAAGCATGAAACCAAGGCACCCGAAGCTTGAGGCACGAAGCTCTAAGTGTACCATCCAACCTCATTGAGTTTGAGGTGTAACGCCTTGATCGCAACCCCTGATACAGGAGCTTGAGGATCGACGCCCTAAGCGCAACCCAGACTTGCATAGCCTAAGGCGTGACTTCCTGAGCGCGCCACTCTAGCTCCCGGAGATTGAGGCACGACACCCTAAAGGTGCCACTTGGGTTCTTGGGGCTTAAGGTGCAACGACTTGATCATCCCCCAACCTACCGTTAAATAAGGCGCGAAGTCTTGAGTGCACTACCCAGGAAACCAGAGCTTGAGTAACGATGCCTTGAGCTTGGAAACCAATCTGCCGAAGCTTGAGGAGCGATGCTCTGAGTGCACTAACAAGGATCAAAGAGCTAGAGGCACAATACCTTAAGCGCACCACTAGGCTACTGGATCTTGAGGGACCATGCCATGAACATGCCACCTAGGGTCCCAGATCCTGAGGCAGGAAGCCCTGAGCGTGTCACATAGGCTCCTTGATCTTGAGGCGCAGCGCCTTGAGTGCTACCCAGCCTCCCGAAGCTTTAAACGCAACACCTTGAGAGGGTCAACCAGAATCTTTGAGCTTGAGGGATGATGCCTTGAAAGCATCACCCAGGATACTAGATCTTCAGGCAAAATGCCCTCAAGTCTCCACCAAGGTTCTCGGATCTAGAGGCGCGAAGCACTAAGCGTGCCAGCTGGCCCCTCTAATATTGAGGCGTGATGGCCTGAGAGCGTCACCCAGCCCCTTAGAGCTTACAGCGCAACGCTCTGAGCATGCCACCCAGGATAATTGAGCTTGATGCGTGATGCCCTAAACGCACCACCTGGCCCCTTGTATCCTAAGGCGCGACGCCCTAAGAGTGCCACCCACTCCCTTGGAGCTTGAGGCGTTATGCCCTGAACACACCACCCAGGATCCTTGAGCATGAGGCGCGACTCCCTGAGCATGCCACCCAGTCTCCTTGAGCTTGAGGCGCGATTCCATGAGCAAGCCACCCAGTCACCTGGAGCAGGAGGAGCAACACCCTATGCTCACCGACCATGCCCGTGGAGCTTGCAGTGTGATGCCATGAGAGCACCTCCCAAGCTATAGGAGCTTGTGGCACAATGCCCTAAGTATTCAATATAGGCTCCCGTAGCGTGAGGCGCAGTGCCTTGAGCACCACCCAGTCTTGCGTATCCTGCATCATGACTCCTTATGCACGCCAACCTCTCTCTCGGATATTGAGGCACGACGCCCTGAGCGCGCAAACAATGCTCCAAGAATTTGAGGGACGATTCCCTAAATGCGCCGCCCAACCTACTAGAACTTGAGGCATGACGCCCTGAGGCATACCCAGTCACACAGAGCCTAAGGTGCGATACCATGAGAATGCCACAAAGGCACCCGGAGCTTGAGGCACGAAGCTCTGAATGTACCACCCAGGCTCCTTGAGCTTGAGTCGCAGCGCCTTGAGCGTAACCCATGATCCTGGAGCTTAAGTCTCGACGCCCTGAGCGCCACCCATGCTTTCATAGCCTGAGGCGCAACTCCCTTAGCGAGCCACCTTGGCTCCCAGAGACTCAGGCACGACTCCCTGAAAGCGCTATCGAGGATCATTGAGTTTGAGGTGTAACGCCTTGATCGCAACCCATGATCCTGGAGCTTGAGGATCGACGACCTAAGCGCAACCCAGACTTGCATAGCCTGAGGCGTGACTTCCTAAGCACGCCACTCTAGCTCCCGAAGATTGAGGCACGACATCCTAAAGGTGCCACTTGGGTTCTTGGGGTTTAAGGTGCAACGACTTGATCATCCCCCAACCCCCCGTTAGATAAGGCGCGAAGTCTTCAGTGCACTACCTAGGAAACCAGAGCTTGAGGAACGATGCCTTGAACTTGGAAACCAATCTGCCGAAGCTTGTGGAGTGATCTCTGAGTGCGCTAACAAGGATCAAAGAGCTAGAGGCACGACACCTTAAGCGCGCAACTAGGCTACTGGATCTTGAGGCACCATGCAATGAACACGCCACCTAGGATCCCAGATCCTGAGGCACAAAGCCCTTAGCGTGTCACATAGGCTCCTTGATCTTGAGGCGGAGCGCCTTGAGTGCTACCCAGCCTCCCGAAGCTTTAAACGCGACACCTTGAGTGGGTCAAATAGACTCTTGGAGCTTGAGAGATGATGCCTTGAAAGCGTCACCCAGGATACTAGATCTTGAGGAAGAATGCCCTTATGTCTCAACCAACGCTCTCGGATATTGAGGCGCGAAGCACTAAGCGCGCCAACCGGCCCCTCTAATCTTGAGGTGTGATGGCCTGAGAATGTCACCCAGCCCCTTAGAGCTTGCAGTGCAACGCTTTGAGCATGCCACCCAGGATAATTGAGCTTGAGGCGTGATGCCCTAAATGCACCACCTGGCCCCTTGGATCCTAAGGCGCGACGCCCTAAGAGTGCCACCCACTCCCTTGGAGCTTGAGGCGTTATGCTCTGAACACACCACCCAAGCTCCTTGAGCATGAGGCGCGATTCCCTGCGCATGCCCCCCAGTCTCCTTGAGCTTGAGGCGCGATTCTATGAGCAAGCCACCCAGTCCCATTGAGCCAGAGGAGCAACGCCATTTGCGCACCAACCATGCCCGTGGAGGTTGCAGTGCGATGCCATGAGCGCACCTCCCAAGCTATAGTTGCTTCTGGCACAATGCCCTAGGTATTCAATAAAGGCTCCCGTAGCGTGAGGTGCAATGCCTTGAGCACATCACCCTGGTTCCCGCATCTTAAGGTACCACTCAATGAAAGCGCCACACAACCACTTGGAGCTTGAGGCGCAGCGGCTTGCGCACCGTCCAAACCTCGCCTTTAGCACTCCAACCAACCTCCCGGATCTTGAGGTGCGATGCCTTGAGCGCGCAAACTAGGCTCCTAGATCTTGAGTCACGACATCCTAAGCGTGCCAAGTGGGCTCAAAGGGCTTTAGGTGGTTCGCCTAAGTGCGCCACCCGATCTCCTATAGCTTGAGGAGTGGCACCTAGAGAGCACCACGCAGGTTCATGAAGCTTGAACAACAACGACTTGAGCCTGCCACCCAAGGTCCAGGAGCCTCAGGCGCGACGCCCTAAGCGTGCTACCTATGATCCTAAAGCTTGAGGCGCAGTGCCTTGAGCACCACCTAGTCTTGCGTATCCTGCATCATGACTCCTTAAGCACGCCAACCTGTCTCCCGGATATTGAGGCGCGACGCCCTGAGCGCGCAAACAATGCTCCAAGAACTTGAGGGACGATTCCCTAAATGTGCCGCCCAAGCTACTTGAACTTGAGGCATGACGCCCTGAGGCATACCCAGTCACATAGAGCCTGAGGTGCGATACCTTGAGGATGCCACAAAGGCACCCGGAGCTTGAGGCACGAAGCTCTAAATGTACCACCCAGGCTCCTCTAGCTTGAGTCGCAGCGCCTTGAGCGTAACCAATGATCCTGGAGATTGAGGCCCTATGCCCTGAGCGCCACCCAGGCATTCATAGCCTGAGGCGCAACTCCTTTGGTGAGCCACCTTGGCTCCAAGAGCCTCAGGCACGACTCCCTGAAAGCGCCACCCTGGCTTTTGGAGCTTGAGGCGCAGCGCCTTGAGCGGTCCAACCACTTCTTGGATTTTGAGGCGCGATGCCTTGAGAAAGTAAGCTAGGCTCCATGATCTTGAGGCATGACACGCTATGAGCGTCACCCAGGCTACAAGATCTTGAGGAATGATTACTTTAGAGCCCCATCCCCCTTGTGCCTGAGGAGCGACGCCCTAAGTGTGCCACCTAGGCACCAAGAGCTTGACGCCTGACGGCTTGAGCGAACCAACCAGGCTACAGCAGCTTGAGAAGCATTGCCCTGAGTGTGCAAACCAGGCACCCGGATATTGAGGCACGACCCCTAAGTGCCCCACCAAGGTTATGGGGCTTGAGTCATGACACCCTGAGCGCGCCACCCACGCTCGCATAGCTTAAGGTGTGATGCATGAGAGTTCCACCCAGGCTCGCAGATCTTGTGGAGCAATAAAATAAGTTCACCATCAGGCTATTCGATCATGAGACACGACGCCCTGAGTGTTCCACTCTGGCTACCAGAGTTATCCTTTGAGCGCTCCAACTAGGATCCCGGAGCTTCAAGCACGATACCCTAAGAACGCCTCCCAAGCTACAAGATCTTGAGGCTCAAAGCCCTGAGCGCACTACCCTGGATCCATGAACCTTAGGTGCAACGCCGTGAGCGCTTTATACTTACACCTAAAGCATGAGGCACGATGCTTTGAGCGTTCCACCCAGGCTCCTAGAGCTTGAGGCAGAGCGCCTTGAGCGCCACCTAAGCTCTTGGAGCTTGAGGCATGATGCCTTGAGCGCGTCACCTTGTCTACTGGAGCCTGAGGCGCGACACACTAAGCATACCACCTAGGATCCTCGAGCTTTAGGAGAAGCACCTTGATCTCCACCCAGGATCTCGGAGCCTGAGGCACGACGCCCTAAGCGTACCAATCGGGCTCATAGAGCTTGATGTGTGACACCCTAAATGAGCCACCCGAGCTCTTGAAGCTTGAGGCGTTATTTCTTAAGCGGTCCAACCATGTTCGCGGAGTTGGAGCAGCGATGCCCAGAGTGCACCACCCGGGTTCATAGAGCTTGAAACACAACTCCCTGAGCCTGTCACCCACGGTCCTTGAGTCTGAGGTGCGGTGCCCTGAATCTTGCACTAGAAGCTATTGCGGGGCCCTTTACAATTTGTACACAGACGTTTCCTATGTAAATAAAATACTTCACAAGTTGTAGACCGTCCACATATGTTTCACCCAAAACAAATACACGCAACTCATCCAAACATGCAAGGCCTATCAAGACACACACATGCATGTATCTTGGCTATTTTTGGAACGTCTTGGACGTTTGACCTCCAAACTTCATGAAACATCATAGTATGCCACGCTCAACATCATCCGACCGTGTATGAAGTACTAGAGCTATGATGACATGCCACACAAAATGTAGTACGACTATGTGTGCAGTCGAAGGGAGATGATGCCATGCCACCCCGACGTCGTTCGACCATTTTTCTAGTCCAAGGTCCATGCCATGCCCCACATCGTCCGAACAAGTGGCCAGTCCAACGGAGATAATGCTATGCCAGGCCCGATGTCGTTATATTCCTTATGCAGTCCAAGCAAAATGATGTCATGCCACGCTTGACGTCGTTCGACCGTGTAAGCTTTCCAAGGGCTACGCGGGCATCCCAGGCCAGACTTTGTTCGATCATGTGTGTTGTCTATGGGAGATGATGGCATGCCACGCTTCATATTTTTTGACCGTGTGTGCAATTCAAGGACTATGATGACATACATGCCTGACGTCATCCGACCGTAAATGTTGTTTAAGGGCTAAACGAGCATGCCACGCTAGACGTTGTCCGATTGTTTGTGCTATCGAAGGACCATGATGTCATGCCATGCCGTACATCGTAGGACCATTTGTGTAGTCTAAGATCGATGATGGCATGCCACGCCTTAATTCATGTGTCCGTGTTTGCAGTCCAAGGGCCATGATGGAATGCCAAGCCCAACATTGTCTGAATGTGTGTTCTGTCCAAGGGCGATGATGACATGCCACGATCAACATCGTCGTGTATTGCCCAAGCTCTATGATGACATAACATGCCTGACATCGTCTAACCGTGTGTGCTTCCAAGGGCTATCATGGCATGCCACGCTCGACGATAACGTGTGATGTCTAAGGGCTATGCAAGCATGCCAAACCCGACATTGTCCTATTGTGATTGATGTCCAAGAGCAATGATGGCATGCGACGCCTAACGTCGTCCGAACACGTGTACTATCCAAGGGCGATGATGGCATGCCAAACCTGATGTCGTCTGACCGTGTGTGTTATCGAAGGGAAATGATGGCATGTCACTCCCGACATCATCCAACCGTGTATGCTATCCAAGAAAGAAAATCACATACCGCACCGACATCATATGTTTGTGTGTGCAATCAAAGTGCGATGATGGCATGCCACGCTCGACGTCGTTCAACTTTCTGTGCTGTCCAAGTGAAATGATGTCATGCCATGCTCGACGTCGTTCGATCGTGTGTGTATACCAAGGGCTACGCGGGCATTCCTCGCCAGTTTTTGTCTGATTGTGTTTGTGTTCTATAGGCGATGATGGCATGCCATGCTTGACATCGTCTGACCGTGTGTGCCATTCAAGGAATCTAATGACATACCATGCCTGACGTCGTCTGATCGTAAATGATGTGTAAGGGATAAATGTGCATGCCACGCTAGACGTCGTCCGATCATGTGTGCTTTCCCAGGCCAAATGATGTTATGCCACGCTCGACGTCGTTCGACCGTGTGTGCATACCAAGGGCTACGCTGGCATTCCTCACTAGTTTTCGTCCGATCATGTTTGTTGTCTATGGGGGATGATGGCATGCCATGCTTGACGTCATCCGACCATGTGTTCCGTTCAAGGAATTTGATGACATACCATGCCTGACGTCGTCTTACCATAATTGTTGCCTAAGGACTAAATGGGCATGCCATGCTATACGTCCTTCGATCATGTGTGCTTTCCTAGGCCAATGATGTCATGCCACAACTGACATTGTACGACCATTTGTGTAGTCTGAGGGCGATAATGGCATGCCACGCCTTATTTCATCTATCCGTGTGTGCAGTCCAAGGTCCATGATTAAATGCCACGCCCAACATTGTCCGAATGTGTGTTCTGTCCAAGGGCGATGATGACAAGCCACGATCGACATCGTCCCACCAAGTGTATTGCCCAAGGTTTATGATGACATGACATGCATGACGTCGTATAATCGTGTGTGCTCAAAGGTCTATCATGGCATGCCACGTACGACGTTGTCATACTGTGAATGTTGTCCAAGGGCAATGATGGCATGCAACGCCCGACGTGTTCGACCGTATGTGCTATCCAAGGGCGATGATGGCATGCCACACCTCTCATTGTCCTTTCGTGTGTTCAATCTCAGGCGATGATAGTATGTCATGCTTGATGTCATTCGTCATTGTGTGCAGTCCAGGGGCATAAAGGGCATGCCACGCCCGACGATGTCCAATCGTATGTGATATCCAAGGGTCATGATTGCATGCCACTCCCAACGTTTTTCGACAGCCTGTGCTATCTACAGGTTAAGTGGAATGCCGTACCCGACATCGTCCATCCATGTGTGTAGTCTCAAGGTGATGATGACATGTGATTCCCGATGTGTCAAACCGTGTGCTTTAACGAAGGGCTATGATGGAAATCCATACACGATATAATCAATCTGTTTGTGTGGTCTAAAGGAGATGATGGCATGCCACGCCTGATGACGTCCGACAGTGTATGGTGTCCAAGGGACATGATGGCATGCCATACCCAACATCGTCCGACCCTGTGTGCTTTCCAAGGGATACGATGTCATGCCACGCCCAACGTTGTCCGACCGTGTGTATTGCCCAAGGGCTATGATGACATGACATGCCTGACGCATCTAACCGTGTGTCCTTCCAAGGGCTATGATGGCATGTCACGCCCGACGTCGTTCCATCATGTGTGATGTCCAAAGGCTATGATGGCATGCCACGCTTGACGTCCTCCAACCGTGTGTTTTGTCGAATGGCGATAATGGCATGCCATGCCAGATATTGTTCGAGCATGTGTGCAATTCAAGGGCTATGGTGGCATGCAACGCCCGACCTTATCCGAACGTGTATTGTATCTATGGGCCATGATGGCATGCCATGCCTGTCGTCAACCTACCGTGTGTGTTGTCCGGGTGCAATGCTGGAATGACACTCCTGACATCCTCCATCCGTTTGTGCATTCTGTGGGAGATGATACTTTTCACGCCCGACGTGGTCGTACTGAGTGTATTGACCAAGGGCTATGATGACATGACATGCCTAACGCGTCTAACCGTGTGTGCTATCAAGGGCTATGATGGCATGTCACACCCAACGTTGTCCGATCATGTGTGATATCCAAGGGCAATGCGGGCATGCCAAGCCCGACATTTTCCTACCGTGATTGATGTCCAAGGGAAATGATTTCATGCAATGCCCGATATATTCCTACCGTGTGTGATATCCAAGGGTGATGATGGCATGCCACACCTAACAATGTCCATTCATGATTGCAATCTAAGGCGATGATAGTATGCCATGCCCGACGTCATTCGTTATTGTGTGCTATCTAGGGGCTTCACAGCAATGCCACGCCAAATGTTTTCCAATCTGTGTGCTATCCAAGGGTAATGATTGCATGCCACTCACGACATCATCCGACTGTCTGTGCTATCTAAGGGTTAAGGGGTTTTCCACACCCGATATAATCTATTTGTCCATGTGTGCACTGTAACGGTGATGAGGACATGTGATGCCCGACGTGTCTTACCGGGTGCTTTATCGAAGGGAGATGATGGCAATCCAGACACGATATAATCCATCTTTGTGTGTTGTCTAAAGGCGATGATGCCATGCGACGCCCGACGGCGTCTGACAGTGTGTGGTGTCCAAGGGCCATGATTGGATGCCATGCCCAACATCGTTCGACCGTGTGAGATCTTTAAGGGATACGAAGTCATGCCACGCCTAACGCTGTCTGACCATGTGTGTTGTCCAAGGGAAATGATAGCATGTCATGCCCGACATCATCCAACCGTGTATGCTATCCATGAACGACCTGAGTGCCTCCCAAGCTCATAGAGCTTTAGGCATTACCCCCTAAGCGCGCCACCATGGTATCTAGAGGTTAAGGCACAGCTCCTTGAGATCACCCCAACCCCCAAGAACTTGAGGTGCAATAATCTAAGTGTGTTGTGTCACGATGCCTTGAGCTTTCCAACCAAGCTGCTAGAGCTTCTAGAATGACGCCCTGAGAATGCCAACCAGCTTCCAGGAGCTTGAGAAACGATGCCCTAAGTGCGCCATCAGGGTTACTGAATAGTGAGGCACGACGCCCTATGCTTGAGGCACAACGCCCTGAGCTAACCCCAACCCTCGTAACTTAAGTAGTGACGCCTTCTGAGCACCACCTAAGCTACTGGAGCTTGAGACATGACTCCCTGAGTGCACCACCCATGCTACTAGATCTTCAGGTGCAGTACCTGGGGCATCACACTGCCCCCCTGGAACTTGAGGTGTGATGCCCTGAGCGAGCCACCCAGGCTCCTTGAGCTTGAGCCGCAGTTCCTTGAGTGCCACCTTTGCTCTCGGAGCTTGAGTTACGATGCGTTGAGCGCACCAACCAGTTTCCCATAGCTTTAGGGACGATGGCCTAAGCGCACCACCCACACTCAAGGAACTTGAGGTGCGATTCCTTGAGAGAGCCACCTCAGCTCCTGGAGCGTGAGGAGAGACACCCTGAGTGCCTTACCTAGTCCCCCCCGAGCTTGAGGCTTGACGGCTTGAGCACGGCAACCATTTTTCAAGAGCTTGAGATGCGATACCTTGAGCGCTCCACCCAGGCTACTGGATCTTGAGGAGCGATAGCCTTAGCGCCCATAGCCCACCCATGTTGGAAGCGCGATTCAATAAACTTGTAACCTAGGAACCCAGAACTTGGCGCGTGATGCATTAGAATGTCAACCACGATGCCGGAGCTTGGAGAGATCCACACTAAGTGTCCAAACCAGGTTCTAGGATCTAGATGCACGACACCCTAAGTGCGCCTATTAGGCTAATGTTGCTTGAGTAATGATGCCTTATGCTTCAGGTGCAGCACACTGAGCACATCCCTGCCCTCGGCACTTGAGGATCGACCACCTGTGAGCCCCACCCAGGCTACTGGAGCTTGAGGAACGATGCCCCTTTATAGTGCAACCTAGGCTCCCACAGCTTGATGCATGACTCTCTGAGCGCGCCACCCAGGCTGCTAAAGCTTGAGGAGCAACAAGTTAAGTGCCCCCTTGCCCCTGGAACTTGAGGCGCGACGCGCTAAGCGCACCACACGGTCTCCCAAAGCTTGAGCCGTGATGCCTTTAGAATTCCAAATGGGCTCTAAGATCTTATGGGATGATTCTATGAAAGCGCCACCCAGGCTATAGAGCTTGAGGCACGACACCCTGAAAGCGCCACCCAGGCTCCCAGATCATGTGGCACGATGCCCTAAATGCCCCACCCAAGCTCCTCGATCTTGTGTCCGGACGCCCTGAGCTTGAGGCACAATTCCTTAAGTGCCACCTAGACCCCGAAAAAAGAGGCCTGATTCCCTGAGCGCACCACTAGGTATCCTGGATCTTGATGCACAATGCCTTGCGCCAACCATTAGGTTGCCGGAGCTTGAAGAATGACACCCTTAGTGATCCAACCAGGCTACCAAGGATTGAGGCGCGACGCCTTTAGCGTGCAAACTAGTCTCGTGGAGCTTGAAAATCGACGCCTTTATTGCACTGACCAGGCTCTCGGATATTGAGGCATGAGGACCTAGCTTACAACACATATTATCGGAGCTTGAGGTGCGATGACCTGATCGCGCTACCTAGGATCCCGTAGCTTGGGACACCCTTAGCGTACCACCCAGGCTCCTTCAGCTTTAGGTGCAGCATCTTAAGCATCGCCCAGGATCCTGGAGCTTGAGGTATGATGCCTTGAGCGCGCCAGCAAGGCTATCGGATCTTGAGAAACGATGCCCAAAGCATGCCACACATTCTCTTTGAGCATTAGGCACAACACCTTAAGCGCCACGAGCTCCTCGGATCTTGAGGCGTAGCACCGTGATTGACACAAAAGTATTCTGAGCTTGAGGTGTGACGCCTTCAGCACGCCAAAAACGCTCCCAGAGCTTGTGTCATGAAACCCTGAACGCCAACTAGACTCTTCGAGCATGAGGAACGCTGCCCTTAGCGTGCCTCTCACACTCTCAAAATTCGAGGCGCGCCACTCGGTCTCCCAGAGCTTGAGGCGCGACGCCTTGAGAGAGACATACAGGCTCTTGGAGCTTGAGGCATAACGCTTTGAGTGCCACTCATCCCCCCTGAACTTGAGGTGCAACGCCCTGAGCGTGCAACGCGCTGAGCGTGCAACCCAGGTTGTCAAAGCTTGAGGTGCGATGCCATTAGTGCGCGAACTAGGTTCATAGAACTTGAGTGACGATGCCCTGACCGCACCACCCACGCTCTTACAACTTGAGGCGCGGTGCCCTAAGAGTGACACCCTAGCTCCTTGAGCCTTAGGGGAGACACCCTGAGCGCACCACCCTGGCTCCTTGAGCTTGAGGCGCAGCACTTTGAGCGCCACTGAGCCCCCTTGGAACTTGAGATGCGATGCCTTGAGCTTTTCACCCACGCTTATTAAGATTGAGGCGTAGAGGATCATGAATATTGAGGCTTGATTCCCTTAGCGCACCATCTAGGCTCACAAAACTTGAGGGATGATGCCCTGACCACACCATCCACGCTGTTAGAATTTGAGGTGCGACGCCCTTAGATCGCCACCCCAGCTCTTCTATACTGAGGGGCGACACCGTGAGCGCGCCACCTAGGTTCCGACATCTTGAGGCGCGACAACTTAAGCATGAAAACCAAGCAGTCAAAGATTGAGGAGCGATTACCTATGTCCGCTAACAAGGTTGTCGGAGCTTGAGGCACGATACCCTGAGCGTACCACCCAGGCTCGTTTATGTTGACGCGCAGCGCCTTGAGGAATGCCGACTCTCCTGGAGCTTGAGGCATGATTCCTGAGCACACCAAAAAGGATCCTTGAGCTTGAGTGACTATTCCCTTAGCGCACAAACACTATTCCTTGAGCTTGAGGCGCAGCACCTTGAGCACCCCTCATCCACCCTGGAGCTTGAGACATAGTGCCTTGAGAGCCACCCAAGCTCCTAAAGCTTGAGTAACGATTCCTTGAAAGAAACAACAAGTCTCCCAAAGCTTGAAAAATGATGCCTTGAGCGCAGCGCCCACAATCCCAAAACTTGAGGCTCCACACCGTAAGAGCACCACTCAGGACGCTAGAGCTTAAGGAGCGATGCACTGAGACTGCCACCCTGACTCCTAGATTTTGAGGCATGAATCACTGAGCACGCCACCTAGTCTAATGAAGCTTGAGGCGCAGTGATTTGAGCGCCACCCACCCCCTAGAAATTGACGCAAGACACAAAGAGTGTTCCTCTTAGGCTCTTTGAGCTTGAGGCGCAACATCCTTACCGCCACCCAAGCAACCAAAGCTTGAGGCGCGATGCCTTCAGAGCGCCACCCCATCTCCTAGTGTTTGAGGCACAACACCTTGAGAGAACCACCAGCGCTCACGGATGTTGAGGTGCGACGCCTTGAGCGAGCCAACCAAGCTATCAGAGCTTGAAGAGCGATGTCCCGAGTGCGCCAACAAGGCTTCAGGATCCTGAGGTGTAATGCCCTGAGATTGAAACCCAGGATTCTTGAGCTTGAGGCGCGACGCCAAAAGGCTAACCAGGCTCGTGGAGCTTGAGGAGTGACGCCCTGAGTTCTCTAACGAGGCTCGAATATTAAGGGACGATGCCCTAAGTGCGCCTCTCAGTCTCCCACAGCTTAAGGGGCGACGCCTTGAGCGTGTAAACCAGGCTCCTTGAGCTTGAGGCAATACGCCCTGAGTGCGCCAACTAGGCTCACGGAGGTTGTTAGACGACGTAGTAAGCGCATAACCCAGGCTACAAGTTCTTGAGGCACGACACCCTTAGCACCCCTATCCCCAATAGCCTGAGTCAAAATGCCTAAGCATGCTACCTTGGCTCCAGGAGCTTGACGCACGATGCCTTGAGTTAGCTAACCAGGCATCCGGAGATTAAGAAACAAAGCCGTGAGTGTTCCAACTAGGGTCTAGGAGTTTGAGGCATGACACCCTGAGCTTTAGTCATTGCACCTTAAGCGCCCTCACACCCCTAAACATGATGTGCGACGCCTTGAGTGCACTGACGAGGCTCCCGATGATTGATTCACGAAGTTCTTAGCGTGCCATAGAGGTTACTGGAGGTTGAGGTTCGATGACCTGAGCGCTCTGCCTAGTCTCCCGGAGCATGAGGCAAGACACCCTGAGTTTGCCACCTAGGCTCCCTGAGCTTGAGGTACAAACCCTTAACCACCTCTAGCCATTGGAAAATAAGGCGCGATACACTGAGCATGAGACACGACGCTCTGACCGCCCTTTCATCCCCTTGGAACTTGAGGTGTGACCCCTATATATCGTCACCCGAGCTCCAAAAGTTTGTGGTAAGATGCCTTGAGCTCGCCAACCAGGCCCCCAAATAATGAGGCACGAGGCCTTGAGGGCACCGACAATGCTACCGAATCTTGAAAAACGACGCCCTAAGTGTGCCACCCAAGCTCGTTGATCTTAAGGTGCGACATCTATAGTATGCAAACCTTGCTCCCAAACCTTGAGGCGCGACACCATGAGCGCGCCAGCCAGGCTTATGGAGCTTGAGGAGGGACACCTTCAGAGCGCCACCCTTGTTCCTAAATCCTGAGGTGCAACATCGTGAGCGCGCCACCCTGGCTTATAAATCTTGAGCCGCAGCGCCTTTAGCGCTACCCGCCCCCCTTAGATTGAGTCGCGACGCCTTGAGCTTGCCACCCGGGCTCAAAAAACTTGAAGCGCAATTCTTTGATTTTGCAAACCAGGATGTCGGAGGTTAGGGAGAGATTCCTTGAGTGACCGAACCCGAATCCTAGATCTTGAGGCACGATGCCCTAAGCGTGACACCTAGTCTCCCGGATCCTTAGGCGCGACGCCCTAAGCGTGCCTACCAAGCTCCTTTATCTTGAGGAGCGACGCCCTGAGTGCGCTTACTAGGCTCAGAGCTTGAGGCACGATGCCTTTTGTGCGCCACCTACGCTCCAGAGCTTGAGGTACATCGCCACCCGGGATCCCAGAGTGACAACCTGTGCGCACCACCCTGGCTACTCGAGCTTGAAGCACGACGCCTTTAGAGTGCCACCTAAGATCCCAGTGCACAAGGAATGAATCCTTTAATGCGCCACCAAGGCTCCTCGATCATGAGGCCCAGTGCCTTGAGGGCTACCCTGCCCCTTGGAACTTGAGGTGCGACACACTGAGCGTGCCACATAGGCTCCATTAGCATGAGGCGCAGCGCCTTGAACACCACCCAGGTTTATGGAGCTTTAGATTTGATGCCATGAGCGCGCCAACCAATCTCTTGGAGATGGAGGGAAGATGACACGAGCAAGCCACCCACGTTTCTGGAACTTGAGGCACGACGCCATGAGCGAGTCACCCCGAAATTTAGAGTTTGAGGTGTAACATACTAAGCACTATCCAGGCACAAGATCTTGCGGCGTGATTCCATGAGTGCCACTCAGGCTCCCAAATCTTGAGGCACGACACCTTGAGTGCGCAAACCAGGCTCCTAGATTTTGAGGCTTTACTCCTTGGGAGTGCCAACAAGGCTACTGAGTCCTAAGGTGGTACGTTTTGAGTATGTCTCCCTTGCTCCTGGAGCCTAAGGTGTGACGCCCTGAAGGTTCCCCCTAAACTCCTTAAGCTTAAGGTGTAGCGCCTTGAGCGCCGCCCAAGATCCTGGAGCTTGAGGTACGACGCCTTGAGCGCATCAACCAGGATCATAGCTTGAGAAAAGATTCCAGAGCACGCAACACATGCATCTTGAGCTTCACGTGCAGCACCTTGAGCTCCCCCATCCCCCAGAGCTTGAGACGTAGCTCCTTGAGTGCCACAAATGTATGAAGAGGTTAAGGTGTAACGCCTTGAGTGCGCCAACAAGGCTCCCAGATCTTGTGACATGACCCCCGAATTGCCAACAACGCTCCTAGAGCTTGAGGAACGATGCCCTGAGCGTGCCACCCACACTTTTGAAACTTGAGGTGCGACTCCCTAAGCACGCCACTTGGACTCCTGGAGCTTGAGGCGCGATGCCTTGAGAGCGCCACCTAGGCTCATGGAGCTTGAGGCGCAACTCTTTGAGCACCACCCAGCCCCCCGGAACCTGAGGCATTAAACCTTGAGCGTGCCACCCCGAATCTTTGAGCTTGAGGTGTAGCACATTGAGTGCCACCTACGCTCCATGAGCTTGAGGCCCGACGCCCTGAACTCGCCAACCAGGCTCGTGGATATTGAGTTACGATTCCCTAAGCACACCACCCACACTCCAGGAACTTGAAGCGCGACGCCCTGAGAGCGCCACCCAAGCTCCTGGATCGTGAGGGGTGACACCTTGAGCGCGCCACCCAGGCACCTGGTGCTTGAAGTGTAGTGCCTTGATCATGACACCGGGGCTTCAAAATGTTGAGGCGCGAAACCTTTTGCATGCCAACCAAGCTGTCAGTGCTTGAGGAGCGATTCCCTAAGTGCGCCAAACAGGCTGTCCGAGAATGAGGTGTAGCTACTTGAGATACAACCAATCTCCTAAAGCTTAAAGCAAAATGCCTTGAGAGCGCAAACAAGGATCTAAGAGCTTGTGGCGCGACGCCCTAAGCGCCAACAATGCTCACAAATCTTGAGAGATGATTCCTTGAGTGCGCCATCCACACTCCCAGAACTTGAGGTGCGACGCCTTAAGCGTGCCTTTCGGTCTCATGGAGCTTGAGGCCTTATGCCCTGAGAGTGCCACCCCGACTCCTAAAACTTTAAGAGTGACTCCCTGAGCGTGTCACCTAGGCTCCAGGAGCTTGAGGCAAAAAGATTTGAGCACCACCCAGCCCCATGGAATTTGACGTGTTATGCCCTGAGCGTTCCTTCTAGGCCCATTCAGCTTGAGGCGCAGCTCCTTGAGCGCCACAAGGCTACCGAAGCTTGAGGCGCGACTTCCTGAGAGCGCCACCCTATCTCCAAGAGTTAGTGGCGCGATGCCTTGAAACCGCCACCAGGGCTAACGGAAAATGAGGCATGACGCCTTGAGCGAGGCCACCAGACTATTGTAGCTTAAAGAACGATGTCTTAAGTGCGCCAACCAGGCTCCGGGAGTTAGAAGCACGAAGACCTAAGCAGGCCAATAAAGCTTCCAGAGACTCAGGCACGAAGCTCTAATAGTATCACCCAGGATCCTTGAGCTTGAGGCCCGACGCCCTAAGCGTGCCAACCAGGTTCACCTAGCTTAAGGAGCGACACCATGAGAGCACTAACGAGGCTCAAATCTTCAGGGATGATGCCCTGAGCACGCTACCCAGGCTCCTACAGCATGAGGGGCGGAGCTTGAGGCATGACGCCCTAAGCGCACCAACTAAGATCATGGAGCTTGTTGCACGACTCCCTAAGCACACCATCGGGGCAAAAAGATCTTGAGTCACGACACCCTTAGAACCCCCGATCCCCCAGAGCATAAGGCGTGACGCCCTAACAACTTCACCGTGGCACCAGTTTTGAAGAACGATTCCTTGAGCAAGCTAACCAAGCTTCCAGAGCTTAAGAAGCGACGCCCTGAGTGTGTCAACCAGGCTCTAGGAGCTTTTGGATGGACGCCGTGAGCTTGAGGCAATGCTCCTTAAGCACCCCCTTCGAAACCTGACGCACAATGCCATACACGCGCCACAAGGTCTCCTAGAACTTGATTTGTGACTCCTTCAGCATGCCTACAAATTGCCAGAGCTTTAGGAGCGATGGCCTGAGAACGCTAACAAGGCTCCCGGGGATTGAGGCGCGATGCCCTGAGCGCGCCAACCGGTCTTTTGGAGCTTAAAGCGTGATGGTTTGAGCGCACTAACCAGGATCCAAGAGCTTGAGGAATGACACCTAGAGGGCGCAACATAGTTTACTGGAGCTTGAGTTGCGACACCTTGAGTGCGCTGCCCCGACTTGTGGAGCATGAGGTACAACACCCTGAGTGTTCAGCCTAGGCTCCCAAAGCTTGAGGATCAAATCCTTGAGCACCCCCATAATGTTTGATACTTGTAAAGAGACACCCTGAGATTGAGGCACGACACTCTGAGTTCCCCTAAAGCCTCCCAAAACTTGAGGCACGACGCCTAGAGCACACCACCCAGGATCCCACAGATTGAGGCGCGACTCCTTGAGCTTGCCAGCCTGGTTCCCCGAATCATGAGATTCGACGCCATGAGCGCTCCAACCAAGATTCTCGATCATGAGGCATGACGCCCTAAGCGCGCCATCTTGGCTACAATATCTTCAGGCGCGACGTCTTTAGAACGCCAATCATGCTCCTAAAGATTGAGGTGCGACATCTTGAGCGCCCCAACAAGGCTCATGGAGCTTGAGGCACAACCCATTTAGTGCATCACGCAGGCAACTGGAGCTTCAGGTGCAGCGTCTTGGGTGCTGCCCAAGCTCGTGGAGCTTCTGGCGCAACCCCTTAAGCTCGCTAACTAGGATCCTGGAACTTCAGGAATTATTCCCTGAGCATTCCATCTAGGCTCCCAAAGCTTGTGTCCCGACTCCGTAATCACCAGCCAGACTCTAGGAGCTTGAGGGACGATGCCTTGAGCACTCCACCTACACTTCCAAAACAGCTTGAGGAGAAACACTCTGAGGGCATCCATCCCCCTTGAACTTGACGTGTGACGCCCTAAGTGTGCTCCCTAGGCTCCTTAATCTTGAGAGGCATAGCATAGTGCTCCACCCAGGTCCCCGAAGCTTGAGGCGCAACACCCTAAGAGCGCCTCATTAGCTCCTGGATCATCAGGTGCGATATCTTTTGTGTGCCGACCAGGCTCCCCAGCCTTGAGGTGTGACACACTGAGCCCGCCAACCAGACTCATGGAGCTTGATAAGGGACACCCAGAGGGTCAACCGTGGTTCCTAGAGCCTGAGGCATGACATCCTGTGCGCGCTACCTTGTCTCATGGAGCTTGAGGCGCAGCGCATTGATCACTACATGGACCCTCGTATCTGGATCCATGACGCATTAAGCATGCTACCCGGTCTCACAAAACTTGAAATGTGATGCTTTGAGCGACCAAACCAGGATGTCGGAGTTTGAGGAGAGATTCCCTAAGTGCGCCAACCAGGATCCCAGATCTTGAAGCACAATCCCCAGCATGCCTCCCAGTCTCTAGTCCAGAGCTTGAGGCACATTGCCACCTGAGATCCCAGAGCTTCAGGAGCAATGTCCTATCCGTGCCATTCTAGCTTATTGAGATTGAGGCACGATGCATTGAGAGAGCCACCAAATCTTCCAGATCATGAGGCATGACTCCATGAATGTGCTATCAAGGATCCTCCTACTTGAGGTGCAGTGCATTGAGCTCTACCCAACCTCTTTGAACTTGAGGCGCGACGCCCTAAGGGTGCCACAGAGGCTTCTTAAGCATGAGGCGCAGCACCTTGAGCGTCAGCCAGCTTCATGGAGCTTGTGGTGTGACGCCCTTAGCGCGCCTACCAGGCTCCTTGAGCAGGAGGGATGATGCCTTGAGCATGCAACCCACGTTTTAGGAACTTGAGGCGTGACGCTAAGAGAGCACCACCCGGGTTCCTAGATACTGAGGCTCGACTCCCTATGAGCGCCACCACAACTTTTGGATCTTGATGAGCAACACATTGTTGGACATGTATGTTGATCCAACTAGGATGTAGGATCTTGAGGAGTTATGTCTAGAGTGCGCCAACCGGGCTCCCATAGTTTGAGGCACGATGCACTAAATGCTCCACCCAGGCTTCCAGAGCCTGAGGTGCAACGGCCTCAGAGTTCCACCTAGGATCCTTGAGCGCGTCAACCAGGCTCAAAAATCTTGAAGAGCGACACCCTTATAGCACAAACGAGCGAGCAAACTAGGATTTCGGAGCTTGAGGAGCGATTCCTTGAGTGCGCCAACAAGGATTTGAGATCTTGAAGCACAATCGCCTGAGCGTGCCTCCCAATCTCCCGGATCCTGAGATGCGACACCCTAAGAGTGCCTCCATGGCTCCTTTATCTTTAGGAGTGACGCCCTAAAAGCGCCAACCAGGCTCACGAAGATGGAGGAGTGAAGCCTTGAGTGCGCTTACCAATCTCATAGCTAGAGGGACGATGCCTTGAGCGTACCATCTACACTCCAAATCTTGAGGCACATTGCCACCAGAGATCCCAGAGCTTTAGGAGCAACGTCCCATGTGTTCCATCCTAGCTTATCGAGCTTGAGGCACGATGCATTTAGAGAACCACCAAATCTCCCATAGCATGAGGCATGACTCCCTGACTGTTCTACCAAGGATCCTCCTACTTGAGGTGCAGTGCCTTGAGCGCTACCCAGCCCCTTGGAACTTTAGGCGCGACGCCCTAAGAATGCAACAAAGGCGCTTAAGCAGCTTGAGGAGTGACGACCTGAGGGTGATTAATTGGATGATAGGGATTGAGGCGCGACGCCTTGAGTGCGCCAACAAGTCTCTTTGAGTTTGAAGAGTGATACCTTGAGCGCACTAACTAGGATCTAATAGCTTGAGGAACGACACCCTGAGTGCCCCACACAGTTTACTAGATCTTGAGGTAAGACGCCCTAAGTGCGCCACCCCGGCTTTTGAAGCATGGGGAACGACACCCTGAGTGTTCAGTCAAGGCTCCCAAAGCTTGAGGTGCAAATACTTAAGCGCCTCAAGACCTTCCGGGACTTCAGGAGCGACGCCCTGCCCCTTGAATACGCAACCAAGACTCTCGAGCTTGAGGCACAGTGCCTTGAGCGCTACCCTGCCCCTTTGATTTTGAGGCGCGACACACTAAGCATGACACATATGCTCGTTGAGCATGAGGTGCAGCACCTTGAGCACCACCCATCTTTATGGAGCTTGAGGTTTGATGCCCTGAGTGCGCCAATCAATCTCTTGGATATTGAGGAACGAAGCCATGAGCGAGCCACCCACGCTTTTGGAACTTGAGGCGCGACGCCCTCAGTGCGCCACACTATTTCCCGGAGATTGAGGATCGAGTTCTCAGCGCGCCACCCCGACTTTTGGAGCTTAAGTCACAACACACTAAGCACCATCCAGGATCAAGAGCTTGAGGGTCGATGCCATGAGTGACATCCGGGATTTCGGTGCTTGAGGCATGACACCTTGAGTGCGAAAACTAGGCTCCCGGAGCTTGAGATGTTACTCCTTGAGAGCTTCAACAAGGATACATGACACTGAGGTGGTATGCCTGAAGTATGCCCCCTGACTCCTGGAGCCTATGGTGTGATGCCCTGAGGGTGACACCTAAGCTCCTTAAGCTTGAGGTGCAGCGCCTTGAGCTCCATCTAATCTCCAAACTTGAGTCATGAAACCCTAAGCGTGCCAACCAGGATCCCGAAGTCTATGGAACGATGCCCTGACTGCACAACCCACACTCCAAGAACTTGAGGCGCGACGCCTTGAGAGCTCTACTGTGTCTCCTTGATCCTGAGGCATGACGCCTTGAGCTTGCCACCTAGGATTGTGGAGCTTGAGGTGTGATGCCCTTAAAGACCCCATCGACCTGGAGAATGAGGCACGACACCCTTGAGCAAGCCAACCAAGCTGGCGGAGCTAAGGGAGAGACGCACAGAGCACACCAAATAGGCTCAAAGTTATTAAGGCACGACGCCATAATTGCACCAATCAGTTAAAGGAGAGTGAGTCACAATTCCCTGTGCTCTAGGTGCAGCGCCCAAAGATAACCCTGATACGCTCAAACTTACTTCTCAAATAAGAAGAAAAGCGGTTGTGTCAAGTAAATAACCCAACTAGTAAGGTTGGGATCATTCCCACAAGGAAAATAGTCTAGACATAACTTCAACCTGTTATTACTATTGTTTGATCGATAAATTCCTTGGAAAGTAAAAACAATAAAAGGGGGGTTTCTATTTCTAAATGAATGAAAATAAATAACGAACTTGAAAGAGACACTTAACAGCTTTGAGTGTTGGAGTTTAATCAATTAATAAAAGTAACTAGGGTTTACGTGTTCCCCACATGTTCATAACTTGATTATTCTAACTATAACAATTCTTTCCTAGTATCTTGCATGCAAAGTGATAAGTTATGTATTTCTAAATCCTTGGTCCGGCATCTAGAAAATCTCACTCCGCACCTTGGTCCGGCTACGTCTGTTGCTATCCTAACCCTTATCTTTACCTCATATTAAGCATCGTATTCGATATTTGACTAAGTTATTGCCTCGTACCAATCAATACTAGCCTATTAGATAGTATACGCTAAATATATGTTGATAATTCTTTTTCCTATTATCTACCTCCATGGTCCGGCAAGTAGCATTAAGGCGAGTTCTAACGTTGGACATCCGTTAAAAAGATTTCTAAGCAAAAGAATTATCAATACATGCAAGACACTATTCTAGAATTGTTATTTTAGTTAGGTTTTATCTCATTATTTTGCTATGGTTCCCACAACCCTAGTTATGGAGTTTAGTTTCTCGTAGTCATAATCACAATATTCAAATATATTAAATAAGAATTCATGTACTAACTTCAATGAGAAAGATTAAAATCCAAAAGTTTGCTTGATTAATAACCAATAATCACTTGCAAGAATCTCAAAGTAATCAATAATCTCACAAAAAGTCTAATGATTATCAAGAATCTAACACTAATACACAGAGTCTAATAATATGGTTTGTAACAAAGTGCGATGATGGCATGGAACACCCAACATCGTCCGAACGCGTGGCCAGTCCAAGGGAGATAATGTTATGACATGCCTAACGCCATTCGACTGTTTGTGCATATCAAGGGAAATGATGTCATGCCACACTCAACGTCATCCAACCGTGTGTTATTTCCAAGGACTACACGCTCATGCCACGCCAAACTTTGTCCGATCGTATGTGTTTTGTAAGGGCGATGATGTCATGCATCGCCTGACGTCGTCCGACCGTGTATGCCATCCAAGGACAATGATGACATACCATGCCTGACGTCGTCCGACCGTCTGTATTGTCTAAAGGATAAACTTGCATGCCACTCTAGACGTCGTCCGACCGTGTGTTCTTTCCCAGGGCAATGATGTCATGTCACGCCGGACATTGTATGAACATTTGTGTAGTCTAAGGGCGATGATTGCATGCCACGCCTTACTTCATGTGTCCATGCGTGCAGTCCAAAGGCTATGATTGAATGCCACGCCAAACATTATCCACGTCGTCTGACCATATATGTTGTGGAAGGGCAATGACTGTATACCACGCCATACCTATTTCGACGTATGTGTATTAAAAGGGCGATGGAGGCAAGGGATGCCCGACATTGTCCGACCGTGTGTTCTATCCATGGGCCATGATGGCATGCCACACCTGACGTCATCTGATCGTGTATGCTATCAAAGGGCGATAATATCATGCCTCGCCTTATATTATCTGTATGGTGTATAGTCTTTTGGTGAGGATGCATGACACGTCTGATATCGTCCGATCAGGTGTGATGTCTTAGGGATACGTAGGCATGCGACACCCTACGTCGTTTCACCATGATTGATGTCCAAGGTAAATGATGGCATTCCACACCCTATCTCATCTTACGGTGTGTGCTAGCCAATGGCAATGATTGCATGCAAGACCCGACATTGTCTGTTAAGTGTGCGCAGTCGAAGGGCTATGTATGCATGCGACACCATATGTCATCCAACCGTGTGTGCTGTCAATGGAAATGATTGCATGCAACACCCGACATTCCACGCACGATGTCGTCCCATTCTATCTTCTATCTAAGGACGAGTATGGCATGTAACGCCCGACATCATCCGACCCTTTGTGCTTTCTAGGAGCTATGATGTCATGCCATGCATGATGTCTTCCAACCTTCTTGCTTTGCTAGTTCGGTGATGGCATGCCACGCTTGACATCATCCTACCGTGTGTGAAGTCCAAGAGCTATGATGACATGCAACGCAAAGTACCGTTCGACTATGTGTGCAGTCCAGGGGTAATGATGGCATTTCACACCCGATGTCGTTAGACCGTGTCTGTAGTCCAAGGGCCATGGTTGCATGCAACGCGCGACGTCGTTTGACTGTGTATGCAGTCAAATTGCGATGATGGCATGCCATGCCTGACATCATTCGTCCTTGTGTGCAGTCAAAGGGCAATGAAGTTATGCCACGCCTGATGTCATCCAACTATTTGTGCTGTCCAAGGGCCATGTTGGCATGCCACGCCCGACATCGTCTGTCCGTGTGTGTAGTCCAACAGCGATGATGGCATACCACGCCCAATGTCGTCCGACCATTTGTGCTGCCCAAGGGCTATAGTGACATACAACGACTCACGTCTTCCGACCAGATTTGCTTTCCAAGGTCTTTGAATGTATTCCACGCCAGACGTCGTCCAACTATATGTGCAGTCCAAGGGTGATAATGGCATGCCACGCCTGACGTCGTCCGATCATATGTGCAATTTAAGGGAGATGATGGCATGTCAGGCCACATATCTCTGTCCGTGTGTGGTATCTAAGGGCCAAGATGGCATGCCACGCCTGACGTCGTCTGACCATGTTTGCTGTCCAAGGGCTACGCGGGCATGCGACGCTAGACGTCGTCAAATCGTGTGTGCTTTCCAAGGGCCATGAAGTCATGCCACGCCTAACCTCATAGGACCATTTGTGTAGTTTAAGGGCGATGATGGCATTCCAAGCCTTACTTCATCTATCCGTGTGTGCAGTCCAAGAGCCATGATGGAATGCCACGGCCAAGACTGTCCGAATTTGTGTTAGATCCAAGGGCAATGACGACAAGCCACGTTCAACGTCGTCCGACCAACTGTATTGCCCAAGGCCAATGATTAAATGACATGGCTTACATCGTCTAGCCATCTGTGAATCCAAGGGTTATCATGCCATGCCACGCCCGACGTCGTCTGATCATATTTGATGTCCAAGGGCTATGCGGGCATGCCAAGCCTAACGTTGTCCTACTGAAATTGTTGTGCAAGGGAAATGATGGCATGCAATGCCTGATGTTGTCCGACCATGTGTGTTATCCAAGGGCGATGACGACATGCCACACCTAACATTGTCCATTCATGTGTGCAATCTAAGGCGATGATAGTATGCCATGTCCGACATCATTCGTCATTGTGTGCAGTCTAGGGGCTTCACAACCATGCCACGCCCAACGTTGTCCAATTTGTGTGCTATCCAAGGGTCATGATTGCATACCACTCCCGACGTCATCCGACCGTCTGTGCTATCTACGGGTTTAGTGGCATCCCGCACCTGACAGTGTCAGTCCATGTGTGCAGTGTCCGGGTGATGATGACATGTGATGCCCCACATCATCCGACCGTGTATTCTTTCAAGGGGATATGATTGCATGCCACTCCTTATGTCGTCTGACCGTGTGTGTTATCCAAGGGAAATGATAGCATGTCACGCCTGACATAATTCAACCGTGTAAGCTATCAAAGAACGAAAATCACATACCTCACCGACATCGTCTGTTCGTGTGCAATCAAAGTGCGATGATGGCATGTCACGCTCAACGTCATTCATCTCTCTGTGAAGACCAAGTAAAATGATGTCATGCCACGCTAGACGTCGTTCGACCCTGTGTGCATAGCAAGGGCTACGTGGGCATTCCATGCTAGTCTTCGTCCGAACGTGTGTGTTGTCTATGGGCGATGATGGCATGCCACGCTTGACGTCGTCCGATCGTGTATGTGCTATCAAAAACTATGATGACATACCATGCCTTACGTCGTTCAACTGAAAATATTGTCTAAGGGCTAAACGGGCATGCCAAGCTAGATGTCATCCGATCGTGTGTGCTTTCCCAGGTCCATGATGTCATGCCATATGGGACATCGTACGACCATTTGTGTAGTCTGAGGGCGATGATGGCATGCCACACCTTACTTTATTTTCCCGTGTGTGCAGTCCAAGGGCCTTGATGGAATGCCATACCCGACATTGTCCGAATGTGTGTTCTGTCCAAAGGCAATGATGACAAGCCACGATCGATATTGTCCGACCGAGTGTATTGCCTAAGGCCTATGATGACATAAAATACTTGACGTCGTCTAACCGTGTGTGCTTCGAAGGGCTATCATGGCATTCCATGCGCGACGTCGTCCGATCACGTGTGATATCCAAAAGCTATGCGGGCATGCCAAGCCCGACGTTGTCCTAATGTGATTGCTGTCCAAGGGAAATGGTGGCATGCAACAGTCGACGTCGTCCGACCGTGTGTGCTATCCAAGGGCGATGATGACATGCCACACCTCACATTGTCCATTCGTGAGTGCAATCTAAGGCAATCATAGTATGCCATGCCCGACATCATTCCTCATTGTGTGCAGTCCAGGGGCTTCATGGGTATGCCACGCCCGACGTTGTCCAATCGTATGTGCTATCCAAGGTTCATGACTGCATTCCACTCATGATGTCTTCCGACCGTCTGTGCTATCTAAGGGTTAAGTGTCATGCACACCCGACATCGTCCGTCCATGTGTGCAGTCTCAGGGTGATGATAACATGTGATTGCCGACGTGTCCGACCGTGTGATATATGGAATGGCAATTATGGTAAGCCATACACGATATAATCCATCTTTTTGTGTTGTCTAATGGTGATGATGGCATACCACGCCCGACGACGCCTACAATGTGTGGTGTAAAAGAGATATGATGGCATGCCAAACCCAACATCGTTTGACCGTGTGTTCTTTACAGGGAATATGATTGCATGCCATGCCTGGCGTCGTCTGACTGTGTGTATTATCCAAGGGAAGTTATAGCATGTCACGCCCAACATCATCCAACCGTGTATGCTATCTAAGAACGAAAATCACGTATCGCACTCGACATCGTCCATTCATGTGCATAATCAAAGTGCAATGATGCTATGCCATGCCTCACATCGTCTGAACGTGTGGCCAGTCCAAGGGCGATAATTGTATGCCACGCCCGACATCGTTAAACTCTCTTTGCAGTCCAAGCGAAATGATGTCATGCCACGCTTGATGTCGTCTGACCGTGTGTGCTTTCCAAGGGCTACGCGGGCATCCCACGCATGATATCGTTCAATCGTGTGAGTTGTCTATGGGAGATGATGGCATTCCACGCTTGACGTCGTTCGACTATGTGTGCAAATCAACGACTATGATGACATACGATGCCTAATGTCGTGCGATCGTAAATAGTGTCTAAGGTCAAAATGGGCATGCCACACTAGACGTCGTCTGATCGTGTGTGCTTTCGCAGTGCCATGATGTTATGCCACGCCGGACATCGTACGACCATTTGTGTAGTCTGAGGGCGACGATGGCATGTCACGCCTTACTTCATCTGTCCGTATGTGCAATCTAAGAGCCATGATGGAATACCACGCCCAACATTGTCCGAATGTGTGTTCTGTCCAAGGGCAATGATGAAAAGCCACGATCAACGTCGTCGCATCGAGTGTATTGACCAAGGGTTATGATGACATTACATGCCTGACTTCTTCTAACCGTGTGTGCTAACATGGACTATAACGACATGCTACACCTGACGTTGTCCGATCATATGTGATGTCCAAGGGCTATGAGGGCATGCCAAGCCCGACGTTTTCCTTCTGTGATTGCTGTCCAAGGGCAATTATTGCATGCAAATCCCAATGTCGTCCGACCGTGTTTTCTATCCAAGGGCGATGATGGCATGCCACACCTAACATTGTCCATTCGAGTGGGCAATCTAAGGCGATGATAGTATGCCATGCCCGACATCATTCGACATTGTGTGCAGTCTAGGGGCTTCACAGCCATGCCAAGCCCAACATTGTCCTATCTGTGTTCTATCCAAGGTTCATGATTTCATGCCACTCCCGACATTGTACGATCGTCTGTGCTATCCAAGGGTTAAATGGCATGCCGCACCCGACATCATCCTCCCATGTGTGCAGTGTCAGGGTGATGATCGCAGGTGATGCACAACGTGTTCTACCCTGTGCTTTATGGAAGGTCGATGATGGCAAGCCACACACGATATAATTCGTCTATTAGTACTATCTAAAGGGGATGATGGCATGCCACGCCCGATGACGTCCGACAGTGTGTGGTTTTAAAGGGCCATGATGGCATGCCACACCCAACATCGTCCAACCGTGTGTGCTTCCCAAGGGATATGATTTCATGCCACGCGTGACGTCGTTTAAGCGTGTGTGTTATCCATGGGAAATGATAGCATGTCAGTCCTGGCATCTTTCGTGCGTGTGTGCAATCAAAAGGCGATGATGGCATGCCATGCCCCAAATCGTCCGAATATATGGCCAGTCCAAGGGAGATAATGGTATGCCTTTCCCGTAGTCGTTCGACTCTCTGTGCAGTCCATGAGAAATGAAATCATGCCACGCTTGACATCGTCCGAACGTGTTTTCTTTCCAAGGGCTACGCGGACATCCCACGCTAGACTTTGTTCTATTGTGCGTTTTATATGGGTGGTGTTGGTATGCCATGCTTGAGGTCGTCCGACCATGTGTGCCGTTCAAGGACTATAATGACATACGATGTCGAATGTTGTACAATGGTATATATTGTCTAAAGGCTAAACGGGCATGCCACACTAGACGTCGTCTGATCGTGTGTGCTTTCACAGGGCCATGATGTCATGACACGCCGGACATCGTACGACCATTTGTGTAGTTTAAGGGCGATGATAGCATGCCACATCTTACTTCACCTACCTGTTTGTGCAGTCCAAGAGCCATGACGGAATGCCACGCCCAACATTATCTGAATGTGTGTTCTGTCCAAGGGCGATGATGACAAGCTACGAGATGTCATCCCATCGATTGTATTGCCAAGGGCTATGATGACATGACATGCCTTACATCGTCTATCCGTGTATGTCTCCAAGGGATATAATGGCATGCCATGCCCAACGTCGTCCAATCATGTGTGATGTCTATGGGCTATGCGGGCATGCCAAGCCCGACGTTTTCCTACTGGGATTGTATTCAAGGGAAATGATGGAATGCAATGGCGGACGTTGTCCGATCGTGTGTTCTATCCAAGGGCGATGATGGCATGCCACACTCACGTTGTTCATTCGTGTGTGAAAGCTAACGTGATGATAGCATGCCATGCCTGACGTTATTCGTTATTATGTGCATGTCGAGGGGCTTAATAGGAATGCCACGCCCGACGTTGTCCAATCGTGTATGCTATCCAAGGTTCATGATTTCATGCCACTCCCGACGTCATCAAACCGTCTTTTCTATCTAAGGGTTAAGTGGAATGCCGCACCCGACATTATCCATCCATGTATGTTATCTCAGGTTGATGATGACATGTGATGCCCGATGTGTCCGACCATGTACTTTATTGAAGGGCGATGATGGCATGCCACATACGATATAATACGTCTGTTTATGGTGTCTAATGGAGATGATGACATGCCATGCTCAATGACGTCTGATAGTGTGTGGTGTCCAATGACCATGATGGCATGCCACGACCTACATTGTCCTATCGTATGTGTTGTCCAAGGAATATGGTGGAATGCCATGCCCGGCGTCGTCTAACCGTGTGTTGTGTCCAAGGGAAATGATATCATGTCACGCCCGACATCACCCAACTATGTATGCAATCAAAAGAATGATAATCACATAAAACCCCCGACATCGTCCGTTTGTGTGTGCAATCAAAGTGCGATGATGGCATGCAACGCCACACATTATGTGAATGTGTGGCCAGTCCAAGGGGAATAATGTTATTCCACGCATGTTGTCATGCGACTTTGTATGCAGTCCAACGGAAATGATGTTATGACACACTCGACGTCGTTCAACAATGTGTTTTTTCCAAGAGCTACACGGGCATGCCACGCCAGACTTCATCTGATTGTTTGTGTTGTCTAAAAGCGATGATGGCATGCCACGCCTGACGTCGTCTGACCGTGTGTGACGTCCAAGAACAATGATTACATACCATTCCTAACGTCATCCGACCATATGTATAGTCTAAGGGCTAAACTTGCAGGCCACGCTTGACGTAGCCTGACCGTGTGTGCTATCCCACGGCTATGATGTCATGCCATGCCGGACATTGTAAGACCATTTGTGTAGTCTAGGCGCGATGATGGCGTGCCACGCGTTACTTCATCTGTCCGTGCGTGCAGTCAAAAGGCCATAATGGAATGCCACGCCCAACATAGTCCGAATGTGTGTTCTGTTCATGGGTGATGATGGAATGTCACACCTGACGTCGTAGGACCATATATGTTGTCGAAGGGAGATGATGGTATACCATGCCCTACCTAGTTCAATCGTATGTGTAGTATAAGGGTGATGGAGGCAAAGGATAACCGACATCATCCGACCGTGTGTTTTATCCAAAGGCCATGATGGCATGCCAAACCTGACATCATCCGATCGTGTATGTTGTCCAAGGGGGATGATGTCATGCCACACCATATATTATCCGTCTATGTGTATTGTCTTTGGGTGAGAAAGCATGACACGTCTGATGTCATCTGACCTTGTTTGCTATCAAAGTGCTATGATAACATGCCACACCCGATGTCGTCCGATCATGTGTGATGTCCTAGGGCTACGGAGGCATGAGACACCCAATGTTGTTCGACCATGAGTAATGTCCAAGGGGAATGATGGCATTCAACGCCCTATCTCATCCGACGGTGTGTGCTGGACAATGGCGATGATTGCATGCAACACCCGACATTGTTCGTTCGGTGTGCGCAGTCGAAGGACTACGCTTGCATGGACGCCTGACGTCGTCCAACCGTGTTTAGTGTCAAAAGGCCATGATGGCTTGCCACGCCCGACATCGTCCGACCATCTCTGTTGTCCAAGGGCTAAGATGACATGCCACACCCGACATTGTTCGTCCATGTGTGCAGTCTGAGGGAAATGATTGAATGGCATGCACGATGTGTCCAACCGTGTATGCTTTCGTAGGGCAATGATGGCATGCCACGCACGTTATCCCTTTGTGTGTGCTATCTAAGAATGAGTATGGCATGTAACGCCCGACATCATTCGACCGTGTGTGATTTCTAGGAGCTATGATGCCATGCCAAGCCTGCTGTCGTCCAACCTTCTTGATTTCCGAGTTTTGTGATGGCATGCCACGCTTGACATCATCCGACCTTGTGTGAAGTCTAATAGCTATCATGACATGCAATGCAAAATGTCATCTAACTATGTGTGCAGTCCAAGGGCGATGATGGCATTTCACCCCCAACGTCGTTAGACCGTGTCTGTAGTCCAAGGGCCATGGTAGCATGCGATGCGCATTGACGTTTGACAGTGTGTGTAGTCAAAGGGTGTTGATGGCATGCCATGCCTGACATCGTCCATCCTTTTGTGCAGTCCAAGGAAAATGAAGCTATGCCAAGCCTGATGTCATCAATTGTGTGTGCTGTCCAAGGGCCATGTTGGCATACCACACCTGACATCGCCTGACCGTGTGTGATTTCCTATGGCAATGATGGCATGCCACGCCCAACATCGTTCGTACGTGTGTGTAGTCCAAAAGAAATAATGCCATGCACGCCCGACATCGTCCGTCCATGTTTGTAGTCCAACAGCGATGATGGCATGCCACGCCCAATGTCATCCGACCATTTATGCTGCCCAAGGGCTATGATGACATGCCACGACTCACGTCATCCGACCTGATATGCTTTCCAAGGTCTTTGATGGTATGCCACGCCAGACGTCGTCCGACCGTATGTTCTGTCCAAGGGCGATGATGGCATGCTAGGCAAGACATCATTTGTCTGTGTGCACAATCAAAGTTCATTGATGGCATGCCATGTCCGACATCTTCCGACCGTGTGTGTTGTGCAAGGTGTAGGGTGTCATGCCACACCCAACGTTGTCCGAGTGTGTATGTTATCCAAGGGCCATGATGGTATGCCAAACCCGATGTCTTCCGACTGAGTGTGTTGTCCAAGGGGTATGATGGCAAGCAAGGACAAATGTCCTCCGATCTTGTGTGATGTCCAAGGGCCATGGTATCGTATGATGCACGACAACATCTGACCGTGTGTTCTTTACAAGGGTGATGATGACATGCCATGCCCAACATCTAACGACCATGTGTATTTTTAAAAGCTATGAATGTGTTTCACGCCTCAAGTCGGTCGACCGTGTGTGATTTCCAAGGGCCATGATTGCATGTCACCCCAATATCATCCAACACTGTGTGCACTCCAAGGGAAATGATGTCTTTCCACGCTTGATGTCGTCCATCCTTTTGTTCAGTCCAGGGGCTAGGCACGCATGCCACGTCCGACGTCTTCTAACTGTGTGTGCTATCCAAGTGAAACTATGGCATGCCACGCCCGACATCTTCCGTCTCTGTTAGCTATCCAAGAACGGTGATGGCATGCATGGGAGACATTGTCCATTTGTGTTTTCAATCGATGTACGATAATGGAATGCAACGCCCGATGTTGTATGATCGTGTGTGCGGTCCAAGGGCGATAATTTCTTGCCACGCCCAATGTCATTTGAGCGTGTGTGCATTCCAAACGACGATGATGTTATGCCTCGCTCTACGCCGTGCGACCGTGTGTGCTGTCCAAAGGCTATGCGTGCATGCCATGCAGGACTTCTTCCGATAAAGTGTTTTGTCTAAGGGTTATGATGTCATGCCACACCTTACATCTTCCGACCGTGTGTTTTGATTAAGGGCTATGTTGACATGCCACGCCTGACATTGTCTGATCGTGTACGTTTTCCTAGTGCTGCGCAAGCACTACACACCTAATTTCCTCTTACCGTGTGTGTTGTATTATGCCCATGACGGCATGCCACGCCGAACATCGTCCGACCATAAGTGTAGTCCAAGGACAATTTTTGCATTCCACGCCTGACTTCATCTATTCAAGTGTGTAGTCCTAGGGCCATGATCGCATGCCACGCCCGACGTTGTCCTACTGTGTGTGCAGTCCCAGGGCGATGATGGCATGCCACACCTGACGTCCTCCAACCGTGTGTTCTGTCGAAGGGCGATAATGGCGTACCACGCCAGATATCATTCGAGCGTGTGTGCAATCCAAGGGCTAGGGTGGCATGCAATGCCCCATGTTATCCGAACGTGTGTTTAGTCCATGGGCCATGATGTAATGCCATGCCCAGCTTCATCCTTCCTTGTGTAATGTCCAGGTGCGCTGCTAGAAACACACGCCCTTTTTCGTCTGTTCGTGTGTGCATTCTGAGGTAGATGATGCATGTCACGCCCGATGTCGTCCTACCGAGTGTATTGCCCAAAGGCTATGATGACATGACATGCCTGACGTCGTCTAACCGTGTGTCTTCAAAGGGATATTATGGCATGTGACGCCCGACGTCGTCCGATCATGTGTGATGTCCAAGGGCAATGCAGGTATTCCAAGCCCGACGTATTCCTACCGTGATTGTTGTTCAAGGGCAATGATTGCATGCAATGCCCGATGTCTTCCAACCGTGTGTGGTATCCAAGGGCGATGATGGCATGCCACACCTCACATTGTCCATTCATGTGTGCAATCTAAGGCGATGATAGCATGCCATGCCCGACGTCATTCGTCATTATGTGCAGTCCAGCGGCTTCACGGGCATGCCACGCCCGACGTTGTCCAATCGCGTGTACTATGCAAGGGTCATGATGGCATGCCACTCCTGACATCGTCCGACTGTCATTCCTATCCAAGGGTTAAGTGGCATGACACACCCGACATCGTCTGTCCATGTGTGAAGACGTGTTAGAACCTGTTGTTTATCGAAGGGCGATGATGGCATGCAACACACGATATGATCCGTCTTTTTTTGTTGTCTAACGGCGATGATGGCATGCCACACCCGACGATGTCCTACAGTGTGTGGTGTCAAAGGTCTATGATGTCATGCCACGCCTAACATTGTCCGACCGTGTGTTGTCCAAGAGATATGATGGCATGCCACGCCCGATGTTTTCTGACTGTGTGTGTTGTCCAAGGGAAATGATGGCACGTCACGCCCCATCGTCCGACCATGTATGCTATTCAAGAACGATAATCACATGGCACGCCCGACATCGTCCATTCGTGTAGGCAATCAAATGCCAATGATCACATGCCACGCTTGACGTCGTTAAACTCACTGTGTAGTCCAAGTGAAAAGATGTAATGCCACGCTTGACATAGTTCAACCGTGTGTGCATACAAAGGGCTAGGGGGCATTCCACGCAAGTCTTCGTCCGATCGTGTGTGCCGTTCAAGGACTATGATGACATACCATGTCTGACGTCGTCCGATCGTAAATGTTGCCCAAGGGCTTAATGGGCATGCCACGCTGGATGTCGTCTGATCGTGTGTGCTTTCCTAAGCCCATGATGTCATGCCACGCTGTACATCGTACGACTATTTCTGTAGTCTGAGGGCGATGATGGCATGCCACGCCTTACTTCATCTGTCCGTGTGTGCAAACCAAGGTCCATGATTGAATGCCACGCCCAACATTGTCCGAATGTGTTTTCTTTCAAAGGGCGATGATGACAAGCCACGATTGACGTAGTCCCATTGAGTGTATTGACCAAGGGCAATGATTACATGACTTTCCCGACGTCGTCTAACCGTCTAACCAGCGCATGAGGAATGACTCCTTGAATGCGCCACAAAGCTCTCGAGCTTGAGGTGCAGTGCCTTGAGCGCTACCCTGCCCCTTGGATTTTTAGGCGCGACACACTAAGTGTGACACATAGGCTCCATGGGCATGAGGCGCAGCACCTTGAGCACCACCAATATATATGGAGATTGAGGTCTGATGCCCTGAGCGTGCCAACCAATCTCTTAGAGATGGAGGGACGATGCCATGAGCGAGTCACCCACACTTCTGGAACTTGAGGCGCGACAACCCGAGTGCGCCACACTAGTTTCCAGAGATTAAGGCTCGATGCCCTGAGCGCGCCACCCCGACTTTTGGAGCATAAGTCACAACACACTAAGCACCATCCGGGCTCCATAGCTTGAGGCGCGATGTCATGAGTGACACCCGGGCTCCCTGAGCTTGAGGCACGACACCTTGAGTGCGCAAACTAGTCTCCTAGAGCTTGAGACGTTACTCCTTGACAGATCCAACAAGGTTACTGGACACTGAGGTGCTACGCCTTAAGTATGCCCCCAGACTCCTAGACCCAAAGGTGTGACGCCCTGAGGGTGACACCTAAGCTCCTTAAGCTTGAGGCGCAGCACCTTGAGCGCCATCTAATCTCCGAATTTGAGGCGTGAAACCCTAAGCATGCCAACCAGGCTCCCGAAGTTTATGGAACGATGACCTGACTGCACAACCCACACTCCAAGAACTTGAGGCGCGACGCCTTGAGATCTCCACTCCGTCTCCTTGAGCCTGAGGCATGACGCCTTGAGGGCGCCACATAGGATTCTGGAGCTTGAGGCGTGATTCCCTTATATCCCTATCGACCCAGAGTGTGAGGCACGACACCCTTGAGAAAGCCAACCAGACTGGCGGAGCTTAGGGAGAGACACACAGAGCATTCAAAATAGGCTCAAGGTTATAAAGGCACGACGACATAAGGGAGACTATCAATTAAAGGGGAGTGAGTCACAATGCCCTGTGCTCTAGGTGCAGCACCCAAAGATCACCCCAGCCCTCGAATCTTAAGGACCGACACCCTGTGCGTCCCACCTAAGCTAGTGGATCTTGAGGCATGACTCCCTGATCGCACTACCCATGCTACTAGAGCATGAGGCATAGTACCGCCCACACTCTAAGAAATTGAGGCATGACGCCCTATGCGCGCCACTTGGGTTCCCGAAGCTTGAGGCACGACATTGTGAGAGCGCTGTCCAGGCTCTAAAATATTTAGGCATAACTCCCAGAGCGCGCCACCCATGCTCCTAGAGCTTGAGGAGTTGCGCATTAAGCACCAAACAATACCATGGAACTTGAGGCGCGATGCCTTCAGTGTGCCACCCAAGATTCTTGAGCTTGAGGCACAGCGCCTTGAGCGCCACATAGAATCCAAGATCATGAGGCCCGACGCCCTTAGCGCATCAACCAGCCTCCCATACCCGAAGGAATGATTCCCTTAGCGCACCATCCATGCTCCATGAACCTGAGGTGTGGCGCATTTAGAGCGTCTCCCGGGCTCCTGGATCTTGAGGCATGACACCTTGAGCGTGCCACCCGCCCCCTCCCTCCCCCCCAGAGTTTGAGGTGTAGCGACCTGAGTGCCTCCCAAGCTCATAGAGCTTTAGGCATTACCCCCTAAGCACGCCACCATGGTATCTAGAGGTTAAGGCACAGCTCCTTGAGATCACCCCAACCCCCAAGAACTTGAGGTGCAATAATCTAAGTGTTTTGTGTCACGATGCCTTGAGCTTTCCAACCAAGCTGCTAGAGCTTCTAGAAGGACGCCCTGAGAATGCCAACCAGCTTCCAGGAGCTTGAGAAATGATGCCCTAAGTGCGCCATCAGGGTTACTGAATAGTGAGGCACGACGCCCTATGCTTGAGGCACAACGCCCTGAGCTAACCCCAACCCTCGTAACTTAAGTAGTGACGCCTTCTGAGCACCACCTAAGCTACTGGAGCTTGAGACATGACTCCCTGAGTGCACCACCCATGCTACTAGATCTTCAGGTGCAGTGCCTGGGGCATCACACTGCCCCCCTGGAACTTGAGGTGTGATGCCCTGAGCGAGCCACCCAGGCTCCTTGAGCTTGAGCCGCAGTTCCTTGAGTGCCACCTTTGCTCTCGGAGCTTGAGTTACGATGCGTTGAGCGCACCAACCAGTTTCCCATAGCTTTAGGGACGATGGCCTAAGCGCACCACCCACGCTCAAGGAACTTGAGGTGCGATTCCTTGAGAGAGCCACCTCAGCTCCTGGAGTGTGAGGAGCGACACCCTGAGTGCCTTACCTAGTCCCCCCCGAGCTTGAGTCTTGACGCCTTGAGCACGGCAACCAGTTTTCAAGAGCTTGAGATGCGATACCTTGAGCTCTCCACCCAGGCTACTGGATCTTGAGGAGCGATAGCCTTAGCGCCCATAGCCCACCCATGTTGGAAGCGCGATTCAATAAACTTGTAACCTAGGAACCCAGAACTTGGCGCGTGATGCATTAGAATGTCAACCACGATGCCGGAGCTTGGAAAGATTCACACTAAGTGTCCAAACCAGGTTCTAGGATCTAGATGCACGACACCCTAAGTGCGCCTATTAGGCTAATGTAGCTTGAGTAACGATGCCTTATGCTTCAGGTGCAGCACACTGAGCACATCCCAGCCCTCGGCACTTGAGGATCGATTACCTGTGAGCCCCACCCAGGCTACTGGATCTTGAGGAACGATGCCCCTTTATAGTGCAACCTAGGCTCCCACAGCTTGATGCATGACTCTCTGAGTGCGCCACCCAGGCTGCTAAAGCTTGAGGAGCAACAAGTTAAGTGCCCCCTTGCCCCTGGAACTTGAGGCACGACGCTTTAAGCGCACCACGCGATCTCCCAAAGCTTCAGCCGCGATGCCTTTAGAATGCCAAATGGCCTCTAAGATCTTATGGGCTGATTCTATGAAAGCGCCACCCAGGCTATAGAGCTTGAGGCACGACACCCTGAAAGCTCCAACCAAGCTCCCAGATCATGTGGCACGATGCCCTAAATGCCCCACCCAAGCTCCTCGATCTTGTGTCCCGACGCCCTGAGCTTGAGGCACAATTCCTTAAGTGCCACCTAGACCCCGAAATAAGAGGCCCGATTCCCTGAGCGCACCACTAGGTATCCTGGATCTTGATTCACAATGCCTTGCGCCAACCATCAGGTTGCCGGAGCTTGAAGAATGACACCCTTAGTGAGCCAACCAGGCTACCAAGGATTGAGGCGCGACGCCTTTAGCGTGCAAACTAGTCTCGTGGAGCTTGAAAATCGACGCCTTTATTGCACTGACCAGGCTCTCGGATATTGAGGCATGAGGACCTAGCTTACAACACATATTATCGGAGCTTGAGGTGCGATGACCTGATCGCGCTACCTAGGATCCCGCAGCTTGGGACACCCTTAGCGTACCACCCAGGCTCCTTCAGCTTTAGGTGCAGCATCTTAAGCATCGCCCAGGATCCTGGAGCTTGAGGTATGATGCCTTGAGCGCGCCACCAATGCTATCGGATCTTGAGAAACGATGCCCAAAGCATGCCACACATTCTCTTTGAGCATTAGGCACAACACCTTAAGCGCCACGAGCTCCTCGGATCTTGAGGCGTAGCACCGTGATTGACACAAAAGTATTCTGAGCTTGAGGTGTGACGCCTTCAGCACGCCAATAACGCTCCCAGATCTTGTGTCATGAAACCCTGAACGCCAACTAGACTCTTGGAGCATGAGGAACGCTGCCCTTAGCGTGCCTCTCACACTCTCAAAATTCGAGGCGCGCCACTTGGTCTCCCAGAGCTTGAGGCGCGACTCCTTGAGAGAGACATACAGGCTCTTGGAGCTTGAGGCATAACGCTTTGAGTGCCACTCATCCCCCCTGAACTTGAGGTGCAACGCCCTGAGCGTGCAACGCGCTGAGCATGCAACCCAGGTTGTCAAAGCTTGAGGTGCGATGCCATTAGCGCGCGAACTAGGTTCATAGAACTTGAGTGACGATGCCCTGACCGCACCACCCACGCTCTTACAACTTGAGGCGTGGTGCCCTGAGAGTGACACCCTAGCTCCTTGAGCCTTAGGGGAGACACCCTGAGCGCACCACCCTGGCTCCTTGAGCTTGAGGCGCAGCACTTTGAGCGCCACTGAGCCCCCTTGGAACTTGAGATGCGATGCCTTGAGCTTTTCACCCACGCTTATTAAGATTGAGGCGTAGATCCTTTAGTACCACCTAGGATCATGAATATTGAGGCTTGATTCCCTTAGCGCACCATCTAGGCTCACAAAACTTGAGGGATGATGCCCTGACCACACCATCCACGCTCTCTAAATTTGAGGTGCGACGCCCTTAGATCGCCACCCCAGCTCTTCTATACTGAGGGGCGACACCGTGAGCGCGCCACCTAGGTTCCGACATCTTGAGGCGCGACACCTTAAGCATGAAAACCAAGCAGTCAAAGATTGAGGAGCGATTACCTATGTCCGCTAACAAGGTTGTCGGAGCTTGAGGCACAATACCCTGAGCTTACCACCCAGGCTCGTTTATGTTGACGCGCAGCGCCTTGAGGAATGCCGACTCTCCTGGAGCTATAGGCACGATTCCTGAGCACACCAACAAGGATCCTTGAGCTTGAGTGACTATTCCCTTAGCGCATAAACACTATTCCTTGAGCATGAGGCGCAGCACCTTGAGCACCCCTCATCCACCCTGGAGCTTGAGACATAGTGCCTTGAGAGCCACCCAAGCTCCTAAAGCTTGAGTAACGATTCCTTGAAAGAAACAACAAGTCTCCCAAAGCTTGAAAAATGATGCCTTGAGCGCAGCGCCCACAATCCCAAAACTTGAGGCTCCACACCCTAAGAGCACCACTCAGGACGCTAGAGCTTAAGGAGCGATGCACTGAGACTGCCACCCTGGCTCCTAGATTTTGAGGCATGAATCACTGAGCACGCCACCTAGTCTCATGAAGCTTGAGGAGCAGTGATTTGAGCGCCACCCACCCCCTAGAAATTGACGCAAGACACCAAGAGTGTTCCTCTTAGGCTCTTTGAGCTTGAGGCGCAACATCCTTACCGCCACCCAAGCAACCAAAGCTTGAGGCGCGATGCCTTCAGAGCGCCACCCCATCTCCTAGTGTTTGAGGCACAACACCTTGAGAGAACCACCAGCGCTCACGGATGTTGAGGTGCGACGCCTTGAGAGAGCCAACCAAGCTATCAGATCTTGAAGAGCGATGTCCCGAGTGCGCCAACAAGGCTTCAGGATCCTGAGGTGTAATGCCCTGAGATTGAAACCCAGGATTCTTGAGCTTGAGGCGCGACGCAAAAAGGCTAACCAGGCTCGTGGAGCTTGAGGAGTGACGCCCTAAGTTCTCTAACGAGGCTCGAATATTGAGGGACGATGCCCTAAGTGCGCCTCTTAGTCCCCCACAGCTTAAGGGGCGACGCCTTGAGCGTGTAAACCAGGCTCCTTGAGCTTGAGGCAATACGCCCTGAGTGCGCCAACTAGGCTCACGGAGGTTGTTAGACGACGCAGTAAGCGCACAATCCAGGCTATAAGTTCTTGAGGCACGACGCCCTTAGCACCCCCATCCCCAATAGCCTGAGTCAAAATGCCTAAGCATGCTACCTTGGCTCCAGGAGCTTGACGCACGATGCCTTGAGTTAGCTAACCAGGCATCCGGAGATTAAGAAACAAAGCCCTGAGTGTTCCAACTAGGGTCTAGGAGTTTGAGGCATGACACCCTGAGCTTTAGTGATTGCACCTTAAGCGCCCTCACACCCCTAAACATGATGTGCGACGCCTTGAGTGCACTGACGAGGCTCCCGATAATTGATTCACAAAGTTCTTAGCGTGCCATAGAGGTTACTGGAGGTTGAGGTTCGATGACCTGAGCGCTCTGCCTAGTCTCCCGGAGCATGAGGCAAGACACCCTGAGTTTGCCACCTAGGCTCCCTGAGCTTGAGGTACAAACCCTTAACCGCCTCTAGCCATTGAAAAATAAGGCGCGACACACTGAGCATGAGGCACGACGCTCTGACCTCCCTTTCATCCCCTTGGAACTTGAGGTGTGACCCCTATATATCGTCACCCGAGCTCCAAAAGTTTGTGGTAAGATGCCTTGAGCTCGCCAACCAGGCCCCCAAATAATGAGGCACGAGGCCTTGAGGGCACCGACAATGCTACCGAATCTTGAAAAACGACGCCCTAAGTGTGCCATCCAAGCTCGTTGATCTTAAGGTGCGACATCTATAGTATGCAAACCTTGCTCCCAAACCTTGAGGCGCGACACCATGAGCGCGCCAGCCAGGCTTATGGAGCTTGAGGAGGGACACCTTCAGAGCGCCACCCTTGTTCCTAAATCCTGAGGTGCAACATCGTGAGCGCGCCACCCGTGATCTAAATCAGCCGCAGCGCAGCGCCTTTAGCCCGCCCCCCCTTAGATTGAGTCGCGACGCCTTGAGCTTGCCACCCGGGCTCAAAAACTTGAAGCGCAATTCTTTGATTTTGCAAACCAGGATGTCGGAGGTTAGGGAGAGATTCCTTGAGTGACCGAACCCGAATCCTAGATCTTGAGGCACGATGCCCTAAGCGTGACACCTAGTCTCCCGGATCCTTAGGCGCGACGCCCTAACCGTGCCTACCAAGCTCCTTTATCTTGAGGAGCGACGCCCTGAGTGCACTTACTAGGCTCAAAGCTTGAGCCACGATGCCTTTTGTGCGCCACCTACACTCCAGAGCTTGAGGTACATCGCCACCCGGGATCCCAGAGTGACAACCTGTGCGCACCACCCTGGCTACTCGAGCTTGAAGCACGACGCCTTTAGAGTGCCACCTAAGCTCCCAGTGCACAAGGAATGAATCCTTTAATGCGCCACCAAGGCTCCTCGATCATGAGTCCCAGTGCCTTGAGGGCTACCCTGCCCCTTGGAACTTGAGGTGCGACACACTGAGCGTGCCACATAGGCTCCATGAGCATGAGGCGCAGCGCCTTGAACACCACCCAGGTTTATGGAGCTTTAGATTTGATGCCATGAGCGCGCCAACCAATTTCTTGGAGATGGAGGGACGATGACATGAGCAAGCCACCCACATTTCTGGAACTTGAGGCACGACGCCATGAGCGAGTCACCCCGAAATTTAGAGTTTGAGGTGTAACATACTAAGCACTATCCAGGCACAAGATCTTGCGGCGTGATTCCATGAGTGCCACTCAGGCTCCCGAATCTTGAGGCACGACACCTTGAGTGCGCAAACCAGGCTCCCAGATTTTGAGGCTTTACTCCTTGGGAGTGCCAACAAGGCTACTGAGTCCTAAGGTGGTACGTTCTGAGTATGTCTCCCTTGATCCTGGAGCCTAAGGTGTGACGCCCTGAAAGTTCCCCCTAAACTCCTTAAGCTTAAGGTGTAGCGCCTTGAGCGCCGCCCAAGATCCTGGAGCTTGAGGTACGACGCCTTGAGCGCATCAACCACGATCATAGCTTGAGAAAAGATTCCAGAGCATGCAACACATGCATCTTGAAGCTTCACGTGCAGCACCTTGAGCTCCCCCATCTCCCAGAGCTTGAGACGTAGCTCCTTGAGTGCCACAAATGTATGAAGAGGTTGAGGTGCAACGCCTTGAGTGCGCCAACAAGGCTCCCAGATCTTGTGACATGACCCCCGAATTGCCAACAACGCTCCTAGAGCTTGAGGAACTATGCCCTGAGCGTGCCACCCACACTTTTGAAACTTGAGGTGCGACTCCCTAAGCACGCCACTTGGACTCGTGGAGCTTGAGGCGCGATGCCTTGAGAGCGCCACCTAGGCTCATGGAGCTTGAGGCGCAACTCTTTGAGCACCACCCAGCCCCCCGGAACCTGAGGCATTAAACCTTGAGCGTGCCACCCCGAATATTTGATCTTGAGGTGTAGCACATTGAGTGCCACCTACGCTCCATGAGATTGAGGCCCGACGCCCTGAACTCGCCAACCAGGCTCATGGATATTGAGTTACGATTCCCTAAGCGCACCACCCACACTCCAGGAACTTGAGGCGCGACGCCCTGAGAGCGCCACCCAAGCTCCTGGATCGTGAGGGGCGACACCTTGAGCGCGCCACCCAGGCACCTGGTGCTTGAAGTGTAGTGCCTTGATCATGACACCGGGGCTTCAAAATGTTGAGGCGCGAAACCTTATGCATGCCAACCAAGCTGTCAGTGCTTGAGGAGCGATTCCCTAAGTGCGCCAAACAGGCTGTCCGAGAATGAGGTGTAGCTACTTGAGATACAACCAATCTCCTAAAGCTTAAAGCAAAACGCCTTGAGAGCGCAAACAAGGATCTAAGAGCTTGTGGCGCGACGCCCTAAGCGCCAACAATGCTCACAAATCTTGAGAGATGATTCCTTGAGTGCGCCATCCACACTCCCAGAACTTGAGGTGCGACGCCTTAAGCGTGCCTTTCGGTCTCATGGAGCTTGAGGCCTTATGCCCTGAGAGTGCCACCCCGACTCGTAATACTTTAAGAGTGACTCCCTGAGCGTGTCACCTAGGCTCCAGGAGCTTGAGGCAAAAAGATTTGAGCACCACCCAGCCCCATGGAATTTGACGTGTTATGCCCTGAGCGTTCCTTCTAGGCTCATTCAGCTTGAGGCGCAGCTCCTTGAGCGCCACAAGGCTACCGAAGCTTGAGGCGCGACTTCCTGAGAGCGCCACCCTATCTCCAAGAGTTAGTGGCGCGATGCCTTGAAACCGCCACCAGGGCTAATGGAAAATGAGGCATGACGCCTTGAGCGAGGCCACCAGACTATTGTAGGTTAAAGAACGATGTCCTGAGTGCGCCAACCAGGCTCCGGGAGTTAGAAGCACGAAGACCTAAGCAGGCCAATAAAGCTTCCAGAGCCTCAGGCACGAAGCTCTAATAGTATCACCCAGGATCCTTGAGCTTGAGGCCCGACGCCCTTAGCGTGCCAACCAGGTTCACCTAGCTTAAGGAGTGACACCATGAGAGCACTAACGAGGCTCAAATCTTCAGGGATGATGCCCTGAGCACGCTACCCAGGCTCCTATAGCATGAGGGGCGGAGCTTGAGGCATGACGCCCTAAGCACACCAACTAAGATCATGGAGCTTGTTGCACGACTCCCTAAGCACACCATCGGGGCAAAAAGATCTTATGTCACGACGCCCTTAGCACCCCCGATCCCCCAGAGCATAAGGCGTGACGCCCTAACAACTTCACCGTGGCACCAGTTTTGAAGAACGATTCCTTGAGCAAGCTAACCAAGCTTCCAAAGCTTAAGAAGCGACGCCCTGAGTGTGCCAACCAGGCTCTAGGAGCTTTTGGATGGACGCCGTGAGCTTGAGGCAATGCTCCTTAAGCACCCCCTTCGAAACCTGACGCACAATGCCATACGCGCGCCACAAGGTCTCCTAGAACTTGATTTGTGACTCCTTCAGCATGCCTACAAATTGCCAGAGCTTTAGGAGCGATGGCCTGAGAACGCTAACAAGGCTCCCGGGGATTGAGGCGCGATGCCCTGAGCGCGCCAACCAGTCTTTTGGAGCTTAAAGCGTGATGGTTTGAGCGCACTAACCAGGATCCAGGAGCTTGAGGAATGACACCTAGAGGGCGCAACATAGTTTACTGGAGCTTGAGTTGCGACACCTTGAGTGCGCTGCCCCGACTTGTGGAGCATGAGGTACAACACCCTGAGTGTTCAGCCTAGGCTCCCAAAGCTTGAGGATCAAATCCTTGAGCACCCCCATAATGTCTGATACTTGTAAAGAGACACCCTGAGATTGAGGCACGACACTCTGAGTTCCCCTCAAGCCTCCCAAAACTTGAGGCACGACGCCTAGAGCACACCACCCAGGATCCCACAGATTGAGGCGCGACTCCTTGAGCTTGCCAGCCTGGTTCCCCGAATCATGAGATTCGACGCCATGAGCGCCCCAACCAAGATTCTCGATCATGAGGCATGACGCCCTAAGCGCGCCATCTTGGCTACAATATCTTCAGGCGCGACGTCTTTAGAACGCCAATCATGCTCCAAAAGATTGAGGTGCGACATCTTGAGCGCCCCAACAAGGCTCATAAAGCTTGAGGCACAACCCATTTAGTGCATCACGCAGGCAACTGGAGCTTCAGGTGAAGCGTCTTGAGTGCTGCCCAAGCTCATGGAGCTTCTGGCGCAACCCCTTAAGCTCGCTAACTAGGATCCTGGAACTTCAGGAATTATTCCCTGAGCATTCCATCTAGGCTCCCAAAGCTTGTGTCCCGACTCCGTAATCACCAGCCAGACTCCAGGAGCTTGAGGGACGATGCCTTGAGCACTCCACCTACACTTCCAAAACAGCTTGAGGAGAAACACTCTGAGGGCATCCATCCCCCTGGAACTTGACGTGTGACGCCCTAAGTGTGCTCCCTAGGCTACTTAAGCTTGAGAGGCATAGCCTAGTGCTCCACCCAGGTCCCCGAAGCTTGAGGCGCAACACCCTAAGAGCGCCTCCTTGGCTCCTGGATCATCAGGTGCGATATCTTTTGTGTGCCGACCAGGCTCCCCAGCCTTGAGGTGTGACACACTGAGCCCGCCAACAAGACTCATGGAGCTTGATAAGGGACACCCAGAGGGTCAACCGTGGTTCCTAGAGCCTGAGGCATGACATCCTGTGCGCGCTACCTTGTCTCATGGAGCTTGAGGCGCAGCGCATTGATCACTACATGGACCCTCGTATCTGTATCCATGACGCATTAAGCATGCTACCCGGTCTCACAAAACTTGAAATGTGATTCTTTGAGCGACCAAACTAGGATGTCGGAGTTTGAGGAGAGATTCCCTGAGTGCGCCAACCAGGATCCCAGATCTTGAAGCACAATCCGCAGCATGCCTCCCAGTCTCTAGTCCAGAGCTTGAGGCACATTGCCACCCGAGATCCCAGAGCTTCAGGAGCAATGTCCTATCCGTGCCATTCTAGCTTATTGAGATTGAGGCACGATGCATTGAGAGAGCCACCAAATCTTCCAGATCATGAGGCATGACTCCATGAATGTGCTACCAAGGATCCTCCTACTTGAGGTGCAGTGCATTGAGCTCTACCCAACCTCTTTGAACTTGAGGTGCGACGCCCTAAGGGTGCCACAGAGGCTTCTTGAGCATGAGGCGCAGCACCTTGAGCGTCAGCCAGCTTCATGGAGCTTGTGGTGTGACGCCCTTAGCGCGCCTACCAGGCTCCTTGAGCAGGAGGGATGATGCCTTGAGCATGCAACCCACGTTTTAGGAACTTGAGGCACGACGAAGAGAGCACCACCCGGGTTCCTAGATACTGAGGCTCGACTCCCTATGAGCGCCACCACAACTTTTGGATCTTGATGAGCAACACATTGTTGTACATGTATGTTGATCCAACTAGGATGTAGGATCTTGAGGAGTTATGTCTAAAGTGCGCCAACCAGGCTCCCATAGTTTGAGGCACGATGCCCTAAATGCTCCACCCAGGCTTCCAGAGCCTGAGGTGCAACGGCCTCAGAGTTCCACCTAGGATCCTTGAGCGCGTCAACCAGGCTCAAAAATCTTGAAGAGAGACACCCTTAGAGCACAAACGAGCGAGAAAACTAGGATTTCAGAGCTTGAGGAGCGATTCCTTGAGTGCGCCAACAAGGATTTGAGATCTTGAAGCACAATCGCCTGAGCGTGCCTCCCAATCTCCCGGATCCTGAGATGCGACACCCTAAGAGTGCCTCCTTGGCTCCTTTATCTTTAGGAGTGACGCCCTAAAAGCGCCAACCAGGCTCACGAAGATGGAGGAGTGAAGCCTTGAGTGCGCTTACCAATCTCATAGCTAGAGGGACGATGCCCTGAGCGTACCATCTACACTCCAAATCTTGAGGCACATTGCCACCAGAGATCCCAGAGCTTTAGGAGCAACGTCCCATGTGTTCCATCCTAGCTTATCGAGCTTGAGGCACGATGCATTTAGAGAACCACCAAATCTCCCATAGCATGAGGCATGACTCCCTGACTGTTCTACCAAGGATCCTCCTACTTGAGGTGCAGTGCCTTGAGCGCTACCCAGCCCCTTGGAACTTTAGGCGCGACGCCCTAAGAATGCAACAAAGGCGCTTAAGCATCTTGAGGAGTGACGACCTGAGGGTGATTAATTGGATGATAGGGATTGAGGCGCGACGCCTTGAGCGCGCCAACAAGTCTCTTTGAGTTTGAAGAGTGATACCTTGAGCGCACTAACTAGGATCTAAGAGCTTGAGGAACGACACCCTGAGTGCCCCACACAGTTTACTAGATCTTGAGGTAAGACGCCCTAAGTGCGCCACCCAGGCTTTTGAAGCATGAGGAACGACACCCTGAGTGTTCAGTCAAGGCTCCCAAAGCTTGAGGTGCAAATACTTAAGCGCCTCCAGACCTTCCGGGACTTCAGGAGCGACGCCCTGCCCCTTGAATACGCAACCAAGACTCTCAAGCTTGAGGCACAGTGCCTTGAGCGCTACCCTGCCCCTTTGATTTTGAGGCGCGACACACTAAGCATGACACATATGCTCGTTGAGCATGAGGTGCAGCACCTTGAGCACCACCCATCTTTATGGAGCTTGAGGTCTGATGCCCTGAGCGCGCCAACCAATCTCTTGGATATTGAGGAACGAAGCCATGAGCGAGCCACCCACGCTTTTGGAACTTGAGGCGCGACGCCCTCAGTGCGCCACACTAGTTCCCGGAGATTGAGGATCGAGTTCTCAGCGCGCCACCCCGACTTTTGGAGCTTAAGTCACAACACACTAAGCACCATCCAGGATCAAGAGCTTCAGGCTCGATGCCATGAGTGACATCCGGGATCCCGGTGCTTGAGGCATGACACCTTGAGTGCGAAAACTAGGCTCCCGGAGCTTGAGATGTTACTCCTTGAGATCTTCAACAAGGATACAGGACACTGAGGTGGTATGCCTGAAGTATGCCCCCTGACTCCTGGAGCCTATGGTGTGATGCCCTGAGGGTGACACCTAAGCTCCTTAAGCTTGAGGTGCAGCGCCTTGAGCTCCATCTAATCTCCAAACTTGAGTCATGAAACCCTAAGCGTGCCAACCAGGATCCCGAAGTCTATGGAACGATGCCCTGACTGCACAACCCACACTCCAAGAACTTGAGGCGCGACGCCTTGAGAGCTCTACTGTGTCTCCTTGATCCTGAGGCATGACGCCTTGATCTTGCCACCTAGGATTGTGGAGCTTGAGGTGTGATGCCCTTAAAGACCCCATCGACCTGGAGAATGAGGCACGACACCCTTGAGCAAGCCAACCAAGGTGGCGGAGCTAAGGGAGAGACGCACAGAGTACACCAAATAGGCTCTAAGTTATTAAGGCACGACGCCATAATTGCACCAATCAGTTAAAGGAGAGTGAGTCACAATTCCCTGTGCTCTAGGTGCAGCGCCCAAAGATCACCCTGATACGCTCAAACTTACTTCTCAAATAAGAAGAAAAGCGGTTGTGTCAAGTAAATAACCGAACTAGTAAGGTTGGGATCATTCCCACAAGGAAAATAGTCTAGACATAACTTCAACCTGTAATTACTATTGTTTGGTGGATGAATTCCTTGGAAAGTAAAAACAATAAAAGGGGGGTTTCTATTTCTAAATGAATGAAAATAAATAACAAACTTGAAAGAGACACTTAACAGCTTTGAGTGTTGGAGTTTAATCAATTAATAAAAGTAACTAGGGTTTACGTGTTCCCCACATGTTCATAACTTGATTATTCTAACTATAACAATTCTTTCCTAGTATCTTGCATGCAAAGTGATAAGTTATGTATTTCTAAATCCTTGGTCCGGCATCTAGAAAATCTCACTCCGCACCTTGGTCCGGCTACGTGTGTTGCTATCCTAACCCTTATCTTTACCTCATATTAAGCATCGTATTCGATATTTGACTAAGTTATTGCCTCGTACCAATCAATACTAGCCTATTAGATAGTATACGCTAAATATATGTTGATAATTCTTTTTCCTATTATCTACCTCCATGGTCCGGCAAGTAGCATTAAGGCGAGTTCTAACGTTGGACATCCGTTAAAAAGATTTCTAAGCGACAGAATTATCAATACATGCAAGACACTATTCTAGAATTGTTATTTTAGTTAGGTTTTATCTCATTATTTTGCTATGGTACCCACAACCCTAGTTATGGAGTTTAGTTTCTCGTAGTCATAATCACAATATTCAAATATATTAAATAAGAATTCATGTACTAACTTCAATGAGAAAGATTAAAATCCAAAAGTTTGCTTGATTAATCACCAATAATCACTTGCAAGAATCTCAAAGTAATCAATAATCTCACAAAAAGTCTAATGATTATCAAGAATCTAACACTAATACACAAAGTCTAATAATATGGTTTGTAACAATACAGAGTCTAACAATCTAAGAGTCTAACCTCAAAAACGAGGTTTTATGAACTATTTATAAAAAATAACAACCTAATTAAATAAGTACTCTATTTGCTTGAAATCTGCCAAAACGCGGCTGGGTCGACGGACCTCGCGACGGATCGTTATGGTCACGATGAACCGTCATGGACTCCGTCGTCCCATACTTATGCAATTTCTTCTGCTGCTCTCTTCATTACCCTCGACGGAAAGTATGACGGACCGTCATTGACACAACGTTCCTTCGAGGGTCTTCGTTCCAAAACACTTCAAAACTCTTGGAATATGTGTACTGGGATTACTTCTCTGAACTTCATGACGAACCTGTAGGATGGACCGTCATAGACACGACGGACCATCACAATCTTCGTAACCCCACACTTGGTCAGACTTCCCCATCTTCCTTCAGCAGCTGCACTACGCTGCCACCTACGGACCGTCACAAGCATGACGGACCGTCATAAGCTCCGTAAGTGGTCTCTTCTGCATTTCTTCGCTCAACATCTCCGCATTCATCTTTGGACAGATTTCCTGTAAAATAAAGAGAAACTTATATAAAAATTAGCACAAAAAGGATTTTTGACACACTAACCTTAAGGGAAAAGTATTATTAATACCGTGAAACCACGGTATATCAACACCCTCAACTTAAATTTGTTGTTTGTCCTCAAGCGATGCACTATGACTCAATACAAAATCTTTGTACAATAGTATCCATGTTTCATCCTTTGCAATCATTTGTATATCAATCCCGATTAATCTCATCAAATCTATGCATGCTATCACTATTAGGCTTGAATTATGTGGGATTAGAACATGACAAAGACTCACCATGCACTAACATCTATCCTCTTCAATTTCTCACCGAGGTGTTAACAATTCCGGTATTGCAACTAGTGTCCTCACTTGAAAACAAAATCCTCATTTTTCACACAATTATTTCAGTTTGAATATAATGATTTCTTTTCAACACTCGCTCTCAGAACAAAGTCACACTCATTCATACCAATTGCCATAAGATTTCAATTTTTTTCACTACCTTAAGTTTGTTATACAACCCTTAGGATCACGATTGGACTTTCTTAGCTTGTAACATAGGCTCAGGGTCAGGTAGGGTATATATAGGTATACATTAGTGACTTTTTACCCTCCTTGACATATCGTCTAAACCTACCACTTTCTATCATTTTATCTAGCCCAGTTTCTCATATTACTTCACCTTGTTATTTTCTCTTCTTTCTTCATTTGTGTAAGGGATTCTCTTCTTTTCTTGCTTGTATTTCTTGTATATTTTTATTTTTCTATACTTTTATTTCAACTAATTCTAGAGTCAGTTTACTTTTGTTCTTTCTTTCTCTTTGTTCTTTCAACCCCAGTTTCCAGAGCATTCCTCATAATAGCAACCCTCAACTCATGACTTTGCCATGAGTCAAGGTACGCAATACCCAAAGTTGGGTCAGGGCCATAATGAAGGTTGTTTACTATACAAAATTAGCCACCCTTAACTTATGCTTTTGTTATAAGCTGAGGTGCACATGTCCAAGGATGGACCAGGGCCAACACATTGTTCCCAGAAAAGATCAGTTGGGGTGAAAAAGAAAGGTCTAATTCAAGCTCACATCATTTGGATCAAAGAAGGATAAATTTCATTTTGTTTTCTTATATTTAAGCTAAAAGTAGGCTATATTGAATAAGGGCCTATGATCCTTTCCTAATTGTCTATTACGCCTGAATGCGCCAACCAGTATCTGTGAGCTTTAAGCGCGATACTTGAGCGCGCTAACTAGGATCAAGGAGCTTGAGGAACGACACCCTGAGTGCGCAACACAGTTTACTTGAGCTTGAGGTGCGACGCCCTGAGTATGCCGCCCAGGCTTCTGGAGCATGAGGAACGACACCCTGAGTGTGCAGTAAAGGTTCCCAGAGATTGAGGTGCAAAGATATAAGCGCCTCTAGACATTGCGAAACTTGAGGAGCGACGCCCTGATCTTGAGGCATAAATACCTAAGTGCGCCACATAGGCTTTTGGAGCTTGTGGCAAAATTGCTTGAGAAGTCTAACCAGGATCCTGAAGCTTGAAGGACTATTCCCTGAGTGCGCAATCTAGGCTCCTTGAGATTGACGCGCACTGCCTTAAGTGCCGCCCATCCTCTTAGATCTTGAGTCGTAGCGTCTTGAGCGCCACCAAGCTCATGGAGCTTGAAATGCGATGCCTTGAGCGCCCAAACAAGGCTCCCAGAGCTTGTGTTGTGATTCCCTAAGTGCCAACCAGGATCCCGTAGCTTGAGAGATGATGTCCTGAGTATGCCACCCACACTTCCAAAAATTAACGCAAGATGTTCTAAGAACACCACTCAGGCTCCACGATCTCAAGGCACGACGTCGTGAGAGCGCTATCCCAGCTCATTGACCTTGAGGCGCATTGCTTTGAGCGCCACCCATTCCCTTGGAAATTGACGTGTGATGCGGTAAGTGCGCTCTTAGGATTTTTGACCCTGAGGCGCATTGCCTTGTCCGCCACCCAGGCTCCAGAAGCTTGAGGCGCGATACCGTGAGTGCGCCAACCTGTCTATCAGAACTTGAGGGATGATTCCCTAATTGCACCACCCACGATCCTAGAACCAGAGGCGTGACGCCCTTAGAGCGCCATCTCGGCGAATGGGTCGTGAGGCACAACACATTGAGCGTGTCAACAAGGCTACCAAAGCTTGTGGCGCGACGAACTAAGCACTAACCAAGCTCACCGAGCTTTAGGGATGAGGCCAATAATGGGCCATCCACACTCCTAAAACATCAGGCGCGACTCTTTTAACGAGCCAACCAGGATACCCGAGCTTGAGGAACGATGAAGTGAGATCGCCACCGCTACTCCCAGAGCTTGTGGCACGACTTCTTGAGCGCGCCACCAATACTACTAGAGATTGAGTCACGATGCCCTAAAAATGAGGCGTTGCGCCGGGAGGGCCACCCATCCAGCACAACTTGAGGCGCGACGCCCTTAGCGCCACCCAGGGTACAGAATCTTGAGGTGCGACGCTCTGAGAGCGCCACCCCATCTCCTAGAGTTTGAGGCACGACGCCTTGCGAGTGCGCTCACGAAATTTGATGTGCGACACCTTAAGTAAGCAAACCAAGCTGTCAGATCTTGAAGAGTGATGTCCTAAGTGTGTAAACCAGGCTCCCAGAGTTTGAGGCACGATGTCCTAGGAGCACCACCCAGCATTTCAGAGCGTGAGGCGCAATGCCCTGAGAGTGCTACCTAGGACCCTTGAGTTTGAGGCGCGCCAACAAGGATCAAGTAGCTTAAGGAGCGATAGCTAGAGCACTCTAACGAGGCTTTAATATTGAGATGCGATGCCCTGAGCGCGCCACCAGGGATCCTGGAGCTTAATTTTACATGCCTTGATCAGGCCAACCAAGTTGTTGAACCTTGAAGAGCGACGAACCGAGTGAGCTAAACAGGCTTGAAGGGATTTAGGCGCGACGCCATGAATGCGCCAACCAGTCTCTTTGAGCTTGAAGCGCGATACCCTGAGCATGAAAACTAGAATCCAGGAGCTTGAGGAACGACACCCTGAGTGCGCCACACAATTTACTACGGCTTGAGGTGCGATGCCGTGAGTGCGCTGCCAAGGCTCTTGGAGCATGAGGCACGACACCCTGAGTGTACAACCAAGGCTCCTAGAGCTTGAGGTGCAAAGACTTTAGCGCCTCCATACCTTCCGTAACTTGAGGAGCAACGCCCTGATATTGTGGCATGAATCACTAAGTGAGCTACCTAGGCTTCTGGAGCTTGTGGCAAAATGCATTGAGCAGGTTAACAAGGATCCTTGAGCTTGAGGGACGATTCCCTGAGCGCTTCATCCAGGCTCCTTGAGCGCCACCGAAGCTCGTGGAACTTGAAATGCGACTCCTAGAGCACTCCAACAAGGCTCCCAGAGCATGTGTCATGATTCCCTAAGCGCCAACCAAGATCCCAAGGTTGAGCGACGATTCCCTGAGTGTGCCACCCACACTCCAAAAAATTGAGGCACGTTATCCTAAGTACGCCACTCGGGCTCCTGGATCTTAAGGGTCGACGCCATGAGAGCGCTACCCCGTCTCATTGAGCGTGAGGCACAACGCTTTGAGCACCAATTATTCCTTTGGAACTTGATGTGTTATGCCCTGAGCGTGCTCCCTAGGCTCCTTGAGCTTGAGGAGCATCGCCTTGTGCGCCACCCAGGCTCAAGAAGCTTGAGGCATGACACCCTGAGCGTGCAAACCAGTCTCTCCGAGCTTGTGGGATGATGCCCTAATCCCACCACCCACGATCCTAGAACATGAGGCATGACTCCCTCAGAGCTCAATCGCGGCTTATGGGTCCTGAGGCGAGACACCTTGAGCGTGACAACAAAGCACCCAGAGCTTGTGGTGCAACGTCCTAAGCGCATACCAAGCTCCCGAAGCTTGAGGGATGATGCCCTTAGTGCGCCACCAACACTCACGAAACTTGAGGTATGACTCTTCTAACGAGCCAACTAGACTACCGGAGCTTTGAGGCATGATGCTTTGAGAGTGCCACCCCTACTCCTAGAGCTAATGGCACAACTCCTTGAGCGCCCCACCAAGACTACTGGATATTGAGTGACGATGCCCTGAAATTGAGGCGCAGCACCGGGAGCACCACTTGACTAGCAAAACATGAGGCGTGACGCCCTTACAAACACCAGTGTTCTCGAAGATTGAGGCGCGATTCCCTTAGAGCGCCACCCCATCTCTTAGAGTTTGAGGAGTGACGTCTTAAGAGCGCCACCCGGGCTCATGGAATTTTAGGTGCGATGCCTTAAGCAAGACAACAAGGCTGTCAGATCTTTAAGAGTGATGTCCTTAGTGTGCAAACTAGGCTCCTAGAGTTTGAGGCACGACGTCCTAGAAGCACCACCCAGGATTTTGGAGCCTAATACATGACTCCCTCAGAGTGCTACCCGGGATCCTTGAGTTTGAGGCGCACCAACAACGCTCATGTAGCTTAGGAGGGATACCCTGAGCACTCTAACAAGGCTCGAATCTTGGGAGATGATGCCCTGTGTGCGCCACCAAGGCTCCTAAATCTTGAGGGGAGACACCCTGAGCATGTCAAACAAGGTCCTGGATCTAGAGGCACGACGCCTTGAGCGCACCAACAAGGCTCATGGAGCTTGTTGCACGATGCCCTAAGCGCTCCACCCAGTATCAAGATCTTGAGGCACGATGCCTTTAGCTCCCCCATCCCCCAGAGCCTGAGGCAGACACCCTAACCACGCAACCCTGGCACCCAAAGCTTGAGGCATGACGCCTTGAGAGAGCTAACCACACATCCGGAACTTGAAGAGCAACGCCCTTAGTGTGACAACCAAGCTCTAGGAGTGTGAGGCACAACGCCTTGAGCTTGAGGCATTGCACCTTAAGCGCCCCTACCCCCTGAACATGATGTGCGATGCCTTGAGCATGCCAACGAAGATTCTTGAACTTGATGTGCGATGCCTTGAACATGCAAACCAAGCTGCCAGATCTGAGGAGCGACGACTTGAGTACGCTAACAAGGCTCCCAAGGATTCAGGCGCGATGCCTTGAGCGCGTCAACTAGACTCCTGGAGCTTGAAGAACGACTACTGGAGCCAGAGGAATGACGCCCTAAACGCGCTACCTAAGGTCCCAAAGCTTGAGGCGTGATGTCCTCAGCATGCCACCCAGGCTCCTTGAGCATGAGGTACAGCGCGTTGAGCGCCACATAGGATACAAAAGCTTAAGGCGTGATTCTTTTAGCGCGCCAAACATTTCCTCAGAGCTTAAGGGATGATACTGTAAAAGCACCACCCAAGCTACTAGAACTTGAGGTAGCACACCTTGAGAGCACCACCCAGGCTCCCGAAGCCTTAGGCACAATGCCCTAAACGCCCCACCTAGGCTCCTGGATATTGTGGCCTAACGCCCTGAGCTTGGCCCCCGAAACATGAGGTGCTATGCCTTAAGTGCGCCACAAGGGCTCCTGAAGCTTGATGCGCAACGCCTTGAGCATAAAAAGCAGGATTCCGGAGCGTGAGGAGCGACGCTCTGAGAGCGCCAACCTTGCTCTCGAGGATTTAGGTTCGACGCCTTTAACGCGCCAAACAGTCTCGTGGAAAATGAAGCGTGAAGCCTTGAATTTGCTGACCAAGCTCCCAGAGCTTTAGGCACTACTCCTTAAGTCCCCCCCCCCTCGGAATATGAGGCACGACACCTTAATCGAGCCACCAGGTGTCCTTGAACTTGATCTGTGACACCTTGAGCATGCCAACCAAGCTGCTAAAGCTTGAGGAGCAATGACCTGAGTACGTTAACAAGGCTCCCGGTGATTGAGGCGCTACACCCTAAGCACGCGAACTGTCTCTTAGAGCATGAAGAGTGATGGCTTGAGCGCACTAACAAGGATCCAGGAGCTTGAGGAATGACGCCCTAAGGGTGCAAAATAGTTTACAAGAGCTTGAGGCGCGACACACTGAGCACGCTGCCCCTGCTCCTGGAGCATGAGGTATGACACCCTGAGTGTTTAGCCTAGGCTTCCATAACTTAAGGTACAAAGCCTTGAGCACCCCCATAACCCCGCGATAATTGAAGAGTGAAGACCTGAGCTTGAGGCATGACACTCTGAGGCACGACGCCTAGAGCACACCACCCAGGATCCCATAGACTGAGGCGTGACGACTTGAGCACTCTAGCCAGGCTCCCCGAATTATGAGGCGCGACACCCTGAGTGCGCCAACAAAGCTCCCGTATCTTGAGGCATGACGCCCTAATCGTGTCACCTAGGCTCTAATACATTGAGGCGCGACGTCTTTAGCATGCGAACTAGGCTCCTATAGATTGAGTCGCGGCGTCTGGAGAGCTCCAACAAGGCTCATGGATCTTGGGGCACAACTCCTTTAGTTCGCCACCCAGGCAACTGAAGCTTCAAGCGCAGAGTCTTGAGTGCCACCCAGGCTCCTTGATCTTCTAGGGCAACCCCTAAACCTCGCTAACTAGTATCCTGGAGCTTGAGGAACTATTACCTTAGAATGCCATCCAGGCTCCCATAGCTTGTGGGGCGACTACCTAAGCACTAACCTGACTACAGGAGATTGAGGGACGATGCCTGAGCGCTCCACCTACACTCCCAAAACTTGAGGTGCAACGCCTTGAGAGCGCCACCCCAGCTCATAGAGCTTGAGGAGAAACACTTTGAGCGCCATCCAGCCCCCTAGAACTTGACATGTACCGCCCTAAGCGTGCTCCCTAAGCTCCTAAAGCTTGAGAGGCATCGCCTTGTGCGTCACCCAGGTCCTCAAAGCTTGAGGCGTGACACCCTCTGAGCGCCTCCTAGGCTCCTGGATCTTGAGGTGCGAAGTCTTTTATATGCCAACCAGGCTCGTAGACCTAGGGGCGCGAGACACTGAGCCCGCCAACTGGGCTGATGGAGCTTGACAAGGGACACCCTGAGGGTCCACCCCAGTTCTTAGAGCTTGAGGCATGACATCCTGTGCGCGCCACCCTGTCTCATAGAGCTTGAGGCGCAGCACATTGAGCACTACATGGCCACTCGTATCTTGATTCGCGAAGCATTGAGCATCCTACCCAGTCTCACACAACTTGAAACGTGATGCTTTGAGAGAGAAAACAAGGATTTCAGAGCGATTCCCTGAGTGTGCCAACAAGGATCCCTGATCTTGAAGCACAATCACTTAAGCGTACCTCCCAGTCTCCCGGATCCTGAGGTGCGACACCCTTAGCGTGCCTCCGTGACTCCTTGATCTTTAGTACGACGCTCTAATAGCGCCAACCAGGCTCACGAAGAAAGAGGAGTGAAGCCTTGAGTTAGCTTACCAAGCTCATATCTTGAGGGACGATGCCTTGAGCATGACATCTATACTCCAAAGCTTGAGGCATTGCCACCTGAGAACCCAGAGCTTTAGGAGCAACGTTCTATGCGTGCCATCCTAGCTGATCGATCTTGAGGAACGATGCATTAAGAGAGCCACTAAATCTCACATAGCATGAGACATGACTCCCTGAATGTGCTACCAAGGATCCTCCTACTTGAGGTGCAGTGCCTTGAGCCTACCCATCCCCTTGGAACTTGAGGTGTTACGCTCTAAGTGTACCATAGAGGCTCCATGAGCATGAGGCGCAGCGCCTTGAGCACCACTCCGGTTCATGGAGCTTGAGATGTGACGCCCTTAGCACGCCTACCAGGCTCCTTGAGCTGGAGGGATGATGCCTTGAGCGTGCAACCCACGTTTCAGGAACTTGAGGCGCGACGCCAAGAGAGCACCACCCAGGTTCCCAGATACTGAGGCTCGACTCCCTAAGAGCGCCTCCACAACTTTTGGATCTTGAGGAGAAACACACTGAGCGCCACCTAGGCTCTCATAGCTTAAGGCGCGACTCCATATGCGCAACCAGGGCTCCCGCAACTTGAGGAACAACGCGTTGAGTGCACCAACTAGGCTCCCACAACTTGAGGCGTGACTCCTTGAGCTTGCCATCCAAGATATTGGAGCCTGATGTGGGAAGCCCTGATCGTGCTACCCTAGCTCCAACAGCCTGAGGCGCGACGCCCTGAGCGTGACACCCAGGCTTCTTCAGCTTGAGGCGCAGCGCTTTAAGCGCCGCCCAGGATCCTAATGCTTGAGGTACGACGCCAACTAGACTCTCAGAGATTTAGAAATGATTCCCTAAGCGCACCACCTAGGTTCATTAAGCTTGAGGCCCAACGCCTAGAGTTCCCCTCATCCCCCCCGGAACATGAGACGGAGCACCTTAAACGCTACCCAAGCTCCAAAAGCTTGAGGTGCAACACATTGACAGTGCCAAAAAGGCTCCCAAAGCTTGTGTTGTGACGCCTTAAGCGCCATAAGGCTTACGGATCTTGAGAAATGAAGCCTTGAGCATGCTGCCCACACTCCTGGAACTTGAGGCGCAATGCCCTTAGCGCACCGCTCGTGCTCCTAGAGCTTGAGGCGTGATGCCCAAAGACTGCCACCCCAGCTCCTATAGCTTGAGGCATGACTCCCTGAGCACGCCACCTAGGCTCCTGGACCTTGAGGTGCATCAATTTAAGAGAAACCCAGCCCGTAGGAACTTAACGCACGACGCCCTGAGCAATCATCCTAGGATCATTGAGCTTGAAGTGCAGCACCTTGAGCACCGCCCAGTCAATCGATGCTTGAGGCGTGACGCCCTGATAGCGCCACCCAGTCTCTATGAGTTTGAGGAGCGACACCTTGAGCGCGCCACCCGTGTTCACAGATCTAGAGGTACGACACCTCGAGCGAGAAAACTAGGATGTTGGAGCTTGAGGAGCGATGTCTAGAGTGCGCAAACCATGCTCCCATAGTTTGAGGCACGATACCCTAAGTACTCTACCCAGGCTTGCCAAGCCTGAGGTGCAATGTCCTAAGAGTGACACGTAGGATCTTGAGCTTGAGGCACGACACATTGAGAGCGTGAACTAGGATCACAGAGATTGAGGAGCAACGCCCTAAGAGTACTATCAAGGTTCGAATATTGAGGGACGATGCCCTGAGCGCGCCACCCAGGCTCCCAGAGCTTAAGAGGCGACACCCCAACCGTGCCAACTATTCTTGAAGAGCTTGTTGCGCGACTTCCTAAGCGCACCACCATGTCTAGAAGATCTAGAGGCACGACGCTCTTAGCGCCCTCCATACCCCAAAGCCTGAGGCGCAAAGCCCTTAGCATGCCACCCTGGCACTCAGAGCTTCAAGCACAACGCCTTGAGTGAGCTAACCACGCTGACGGAGCTTGAGGAGAAATGCCCTGAGTGTGCTAACTAGGATTTAGGAGCTTCAGGCATGACACCCTGAGCTTGAGACACTACTCCTTAAACGCCCCCACCCCCCGTAAAATGAGGCACAATGCCCTAAGTGTGCCACCACGGCTCCCGGATCTTGATGTGAGATGCCTTGAGCATGCTAACCAAGTTTTCGAATCTTGAGAAGCGGCGCCCTTAGCATGCCACCCTGCCTCTCAGAGCTTCAGGCACAACGCCTTGAGTAAGCTAACCACGCTGCCAGATTTTGAGGAGCAATGACCTGATTGTGCTAACCATGATTTAGGAGCTTCAGGCATGACGCCCTGAGCTTGAGACACTACTCCTTAAACGCCCCCACCCCCCGTAAAATGAGGCACAATGCCCTAAGCGCGCCACCAGGGCTCCTAGAGCTTGATGTGAGATGCCTTGAGCATGCTAACCAAGTTGTCGAAGCTTGAGGAGCGACGACCTGAGTGCGCTAAAAAGGATAAAAGGGATTGAGGCGCGACGCCTTGAGCGCGCCAAAAAGTCTCGTTGAGCTTGAAGCGCGATACTTGAGCGCGCTAACTAGGATCTAGGAGCTTGAGGAACGACACCCTGAGTGCGCCACACAGTTTACTAGAGCTTGAGGTGCGACGCCCTGAGTGTGCCGCCCAGGCTCCTGGAGCATGAGGAACGACACCCTGAGTGTGCAGTCAAGGTTCCCAGAGCTTGAGGTGCAAAGACATAAGCGCCTCTAGACCTTGCGAAACTTGAGGAGCGACGCCCTGATCTTGAGGCATGAATCCCTAAGTGCGCCACATAGGCTTTTGGAGCTTGTGGCAAAATTGCTTGAGAAGGCTAACCAGGATCATGAAGCTTGAAGGACGATTCCCTGAGCGCGCAATCTAGTCTCCTTGAGATTGAGCCGCAGTGCCTTAAGCGCCGCCCATCCTCATAGATCTTTAGTCGTAGCACCTTGAGCGCCACCCAAGCTCATGGAGCTTGAAATGAGACGCATTGAGCGCCCAAAAAAGGCTCCTAGAGCTTGTGCTGTGATTCCCTAAGCGCCAACCAGGATCCCGGAGCTTGAGAGATGATGTCTTGAGTATGCCACCGACACTCCCAAAAATTAACGCATGATGTTCTAAGCACACCACTCAGGCTCCACGATCTTAAGGCATGACGTCGTGAGAGCGCTATCCCAGCTCATTGAGCTTGAGGCGCAGCGCTTTGAGCGCCACCCATTCCCTTGGAAATTGACGTGCGATGCGATAAGTGCGCTCCTAGGCTTTTTGAGCCTGAGGCGCATTTCCTTGTCCACCACCCAGGCTCCAGAAGCTTGAGGCGCGATATTGTGAGTGCGCCAACCTGTCTATCAGAGCTTGAGGGATGATTCCCTAATCGCACCACCCACGATCCTAGAACCTGAGGCGTGACGCCTTTAGAGCTCCATCTCGGCAAATGGGTCGTGAGGCGCAACACATTGAGCGTGCCAACAAGGCTCCCAAAGCTTGTGGCGCGATGACCTAAGCTCCAACCAAGCTCGCAGAGCTTGAAGTATGATTCCCATAGTGGGCCATCCACACTCCCAAAACTTCAGGCGCGACTCTTTTAACGAGCCAACCAGGATACCCGAGCTTGAGGAACGATGACGTGAGATCACCACCGCTACTCTCAGAGCTTGTGTCACGACTTCTTGAGCGCGCCACCAAGACTACTAGAGATTGAGTCACGACGCCCTAAAAATGAGGCGTTGCGCCGGGAGGGCCACCCACCCAGCACAACTTGAGGCGCGACGCCCTTAGCTCCACCCAGTGTACAGAAGCTTGAGGTGCGACGCCCTGAGAGCGCCACCCCATCTCCTAGAGTTTGAGGCGCAACGCCTTGAGAGTGCGCTCACGGAATTTGAGGTGCGACACCTTAAGCAAGCAAACCAGGCTGTCAGATCTTGAAGAGTGATGTCCTAAGTGTGCAAACCAGGCTCCCAGAGTTTGAGGCACGATGTCCTAGGAGCACCACCCAGCATTTTAGAGCCTGTGGCGCGACGCCCTGAGAGTGCTACCTAGGATCCTTGAGTTTGAGGCGCGCCAACAAGGCTCATGCAGCTTGAGGAGCGATAGATAGAGCACTCTAACGAGGCTTGAATATTAAGAGACGAAGCCCTGAGCGCGCCACCAGCGATCCTGGAGCTTGATTTTACATGCCTTGATCATGCCAACCAAGTTGTTGAAGCTTGAAGAGCGACGACCCGAGTGAGCTAAAAAGGCTTGAAGAGATTTAGGCTTGATGCCATGAATGCGCCAACCAGTCTCTTTGAGCTTGAAGCGCGATACCTTGAGCGCAAAAACTAGAATCTAGGAGCTTGAGGAACGACACCTTGAGTGCGCCACACAGTTTACTAGGGCTTGAGTTTCGACGCCCTGAGTGCGCTGCCCACGCTCTTGGAGCATAAGGCATGAAACCCTGAGTGTGCAACAAAGGCTCCCAGAGCTTGAGGTGCAAAGACTTTAACGCCTCCAGACCTTCTGTAACTTGAGGAGCAACGCCTTGATATTGTGGCATGAATCACTAAGTGAGCTACCTAGGCTTTTGGAGCTTGTGGCAAAATGCATTGAGCACGTTAACCGAGATCCTTGAGCTTGAGGGACGATTCCCTAAGCGCTCAATCCAGGCTCCTTGAAATTAAGGCGCAGTGCCTTGAGAGCCCCCCATCCTATTAGATCATGAGGTGTAGCTCCTTGAGCGCCACCCAAGCTCGTGGAACTTGAAATGCGACTCCTTGAGCACTCTAACAAGGCTCCAAGAGCATGTGTCACGATTCCCTAAGCGCCAACCAAGATCCCAAGGTTGAGCGACGATTCCCTGATTGTGCCACCCAGACTCCAAAAAATTGAGGCACGTTGTCCTAAGTACGCCACTCGGGCTCCTGGATCCTAAGGCTCGACGCTGTGAGAGCGCTACCCCGGCTCATTGAGCGTGAGGCACAACGCTTTGAGCACTAATTATTCCTTTGGAACTTGATGTGTTATGCCCTGAGCGTGCTCCCTAGGCTCTTTGAGCTTGAGGAGCATCACCTTGTGCGCCACCCAGGCTCAAGAAGCTTGAGGCGTGACACCCTGAGCGTGCCAACAATCTCTCCGAGCTTGAGGGATGATGCCCTAATCGCACAACCCACGATACAAGAACATGAGGCATGTCTCCCTCAGAGCGCCATCCCGGCTTATGGTTCCTGAGGCGAGACACCTTGAGCGTGACAACAAAGCACCCAGAGCTTATGGTGCAACATCCTAAGCGCAAACCAAGCTCCCGAAGCTTGAGGGATGATGCCCTTAGTGCGCCACCCACACTCACGAAACTTGAGGTATGACTCTTCTAACGAGCCAACTAGGCTACCGGAGCTTAAGGCGCGATGCCTTGAGAGTGCCACCCCTGCTCCTAGAGCTAATTGCACAACTCGTTGAGCGCGCCACCAAGACTACTGGATATTGAGTGATGATGCCCTGAAATTGAGGCGCAGCACCGGGAGCACCACTTGACTAGCAAAACATTAGGCATGACGCCCTTAGAAACACCAGTGTTCCGGAGCTTGAGGCGTGATGCCCTGAAAGCGCCACCCCATCTCTTGGAGTTTGAGGACTGACGCCTTTAGAGCGCCACCTGGGCTCATGGAATTTTAGGTGCTATGCCTTAAGCAAGCCAACAAGGCTGTCAGATCTTGAGGAGTGATGTCCTTAGTGTGCAAACCAGGCTCCCAGAGTTTGAGGCACGACGTCCTAGAAGCACCACCCAGGATTTTGGAGCCTAATACACGACGCCCTGAGAGTGCTACCCAGGATCCTTGAGTTTGAGGCGCACCAACAAGGCTCACGTAGCTGTAGGAGCGATACCCTGAGCACTCTAACAAGGCTCGAATCTTGAGAGATGATGCCCTGTGTGCGCCACCCAGGCTCCTAAAGCTTGAGGGGAGACACCCTGAGCGTGTCAAACAGGGTCCTGGAGCTAGAGGCACGACGCCTTGAGCGCACCCACAAGGATCATGGAGCTTGTTGCACGATGCCCTAAGAGCTCCACCCAGTATAAAGATCTTGAGGCACGATGCCTTTAGCTCCCCCATCCCCCATAGCCTGAGGCGGACGCCCTAACCACGCAACCCTGGCACCCAAATATTGAGGCATGACGCCTTTAGAGAGCTAACCACACATCCGGAACTTGAAGTGCAACGCCCTTAGTGTGACAACCAAGCTGTAGGAGTGTGAGGCACAACGCCTTGAGCTTGATGCATTGCACCTTAAGCGCCCCTACCCCCCTGAACATGATGTGCGATGCCTTGAGCATGCCAACCAAGCTTCTTGAACTTGATGTGCAATGCCTTGAACATGCAAACCAAGCTGCCAGAGCTTGAGGAGCGACGACCTGAGTACGCTAACAAGGCTCCCAGGGATTGAGGCGCGATGCCTTGAGCGCGTCAACCAGACTCATGCAACTTGAAGAACGACTACTGGAGCCTGAGGAATGACGCCCTAAACGCGCCACCTAGGGTCCTAGAGCTTGAGTTGTGATGTCTTGAGCATGCCACCCAGGCTCCTTGAGCATGAGGTGCAGCGCGTTGAGCACCACATAGGATACCAAAGCATGAGGAGCGATGCTTTGAGCGCGCCAAAAACTTCCTCTGAGTTTAAGGGATGATACTCTAATCGCACCACCCAAGCTACTGGAGCTTGAGGCAGCACGCCTTGAAAGCACCACCCAGGCTCCCGAAGCCTTAGGTACAATGCCCTAAACGCCCCACCTAGGCTCCAGGATCTTGTGGCCTGACGCCCTGAGCTTCGCCCCCGAAACATGAGGTACAATGCCCTAAGTGCGCCACCAGGGCTCCTGAAGCTTGATGCGCAACAACTTGAGCATGCAAACCAGGATTCCAGAGTGTGAGGAGCGACGCTCTGAGAGCGCCAACCTTGCTCTCGAGGATTTAGGTTCGACGCCTTTAACGCGCCAAACAGTCTCGTGGAAAATGAAGCGTGATGCCTTGAATTTGCTGACAAAGCTCCCAGAGCTTTAGGCACTGCTCCTTAAGTTCCCTGCCCCCCTCGGAATATGAGGCACGACGCCTTAATCAAGCCACTAGGTGTACTTGAACTTGATTTGTGAAACCTTGAGCATGCCAAACAAGCTGCTAAAGCTTGAGGAGCAATGGCTGAGTACGCTAACAAGGCTCTCGGTGATTGAGGCGCTACACCCTAAGCGCGCGAACAGTCTCCTAGAGCTTGAAGAGCGATGGCTTGAGCGCACTAACAAGGATCCAGGAGCTTGAGGAATGACGCCCTGAGGGTGCAAAATAGTTTACAAGAGCTTGAGGTGCGACACACTGGCGTGCTGCCCTTGCTCCTAGAGCATGAGGTATGGCAACCTGAGTGTTTAGCCTAGGCTTCCATAACTTGAGGTACAAAGCCTTGAGCACCCCCATAACCCTGCGATAATTGAAGAGCGAAGCCCTGAGCTTGAGGCATGAAACTCTGAGGCAGGACGCCTAGAGCACACCACCCAGGATCCCATAGACTGAGGCGTGACGACTTGAGCACTCTAGCAAGGCTCCCCGAATTATGAGGCGCGACACCCTGAGTGCTCTAACAAAGCTCCCGTATCTTGAGGCGTGAAACCCTAAGCGTGTCACCTAGGATCTAATATATTGAGGCGCGACGTCTTTAGCATGCGAACTAGACTCCCATAGATTGAGCCGCGGCGTCTAGAGCGCCCCAACAAGGATCATGGATCTTGAGGCTCAACTCCTTTAGTTCGACACCCAAGCAACTGGAGCTTCAAGTGCAGGGTCTTGAGTGCAACCCAGGCTCCTTGATCTTCTGGGGCAACCCCTAAACCTCGCTAACTAGGATCCTGGAGCTTGAGGAACTATTACCTAAGAATGCCATCCAGGCTCTCAAAGCTTGTGGCGCGACTACCTAAGTACCAACCAGACTACAGGAGCTTGAGGGATGATGCCTGAGCGCTCCACCTACACTCCCAAAACTTGAGGTGCAACTCCTTCAGAGCACGACCCCAGCTCATAGAGCTTGAGGAGAAACACTTTGAGTGCCATCCTGCCCCCTGGAACTTGACGTGTATCGCCCTAAGCGTGCTCCCTAGGCTCCTAAAGCTTGAGAGGCATCGCCTTGTGCGCCACCCAGGTCCTCAAAGCTTGAGGCGCGACACCCTCAGAGCTCCTCTTAGGCTCCTGGATCTTGAGGTGTGAAGTCTTTTGTGTGCCAACTAGGCTCCTACACCTAGAGGCTCGACACACTGAGCCCGCCAACCAGGCTCATGGAGCTTGACAAGGGACACCCTGAGGGTCCACCCCGTTTCCTAGAGATTGAGGCATGACATCCTGTGCGCGCCACCCTGTCTCAACGAGCTTGAGGCGCAGCGCATTGAGCACTACATGGACACTCGTATCTTGAGTGTGCCAACCAAGATCCCTGATCAGAAGCACAATCACTTGAGGGTACCTCCAAGTCTCCCAGATCCTGAGGTACGACACCTTAGCGTGCCTCCATGACTCCTTGATCTTTAGGACGACGCCCTAATAGCGCCAACCAGGCTCACGAAGATGGAGGAGTGAAGCCTTGAGTTAGCTTACCAATCTCATAGCTTGAGGGACGATGCCTTGAGCGTGACATCTACACTCCAAAGCTTGAGGTGCATTGCCACCTGAGAACCCAGAGCTTCAGGAGCAACGTTCTATGCATGCCATCCTAGATTATCGAGCTTGAGGCACGATGCATTGAGAGAGAAACTCAATCTCACATATCATGAGGCATGAATCCCTGAATGTGCTACCAAGGATCCTCCTACTTGAGGTGCAGAGACTTGAGCGCTACCCATCCCCTTGGAACTTGAGGTGCGACGCCCAAAGCGTACCATAGAGGCCCCTTGAGCATGAGGCGCAATGCCTTGAGCTACACTCTGGTTCATGGAGCTTGAGATGTGACGCCCTTAGCACGCCTACCACACTTCTTGAGCTGGAGGGATGATGCCTTGAGCGTGCAACCCACGTTTCAGGAACTTGAGGCGTGACCCCAAATGAGCACCACCCAGGTTTCCAGATACTGAGGCTCGACTCCCTATGAGCGCCTCCACAACTTTTGGATCTTTAGGAGAAACACACTGAGCGCCACCTAGGGTCGCATAGCTTAAGGCGCGACTCCATATGCGCAACCAGGGCTCCAGCAACTCGAGGAACAACGCGTTGAGTACACCAACTAGGCTCTCACATCTTGAGGCTTGACTCCTTGAGCTTGCCATCCATGATATTAGAGCCTGATGTGGGAAGCCCTGATCGTGCTACCCTAGCTCCAACAGCCTGAGGCGCGACGCCTTATGCGTGACACCCATGCTTCTTTAGCTTGAGGCGCAGCGCTTTAAGCGCCGCCTAGGATCCTAATGCTTGAGGTGCGACGCCAACTAGACTCTCAGAGATTTGAAAATGATTCCCTAAGCGGACCACCTAGGTTCATTAAGCTTGAGGCCCCACGCCTAGAGTTCCCCTCATCACCGCTGGAGCTTGAGACGGAGCACCTTAAACGCTACCCAAGCTCCAAAAGATTGAGGCGCGAAGCATTGACAGCGCCAACAAGGCTCCTAGAGCTTGTGTTGTGACGCCTTAAGCGCCATAAGGCTTATGAATCTTGAGAGATGATGCCTTGAACGTGCTGACCACACTGCCGGAACTTGAGGCGCAACGCCCTAAGCGCACCACTCGTGCTCCTAGAGCTTGAGGCGTGATGCCCAAAGAGTGCCACCCCGGCTCCTAGAGCTTGAGGCATGACTCCCTGAGCACGCCACCTAGGCTCCTGGACCTTGAGGTACAGCGATTTAAGAGCCACCTAGCCAGCAGGAACTTAATGCACGACGCCCTGAGCAATCATCCTAGGCTCATTGAGCTTGAAGAGTAGCACCTTGAGCACCACCCACTCAATCGATGCTTGAGGTGTGACGCCCTGATTGCGCCACCCAATCACTATGAGTTTGAGGAGCGAAACCTTGAGCGCGCCACCCGGGTTCACGAATCTTGAGGTACGACACCTCGAGCGAGCAAACTAGGATGTTGGAGCTTGAGGAGCGATGTCTAGAGTGCGCCAACCATGCTCCCATAGTTTGAGGCACGATACCCTAAGTACTCCACCCAGGCTTGCCAAGCCTGAGGTGCAACGTCCTAAGAGTGACACCTAGGATCTTGAGCTTGAGGCACGACACCTTGAGCGCGTCAACCAGGATCAGAGAGCTTGAGGAGCGACGCCCTAAGAGCACTATCAAGGTTCGAATATTGAGGGACGATGCCCTGAGCGCACCACCCAGGCTCCTAGAGCTTGAGAGGCGACGCCCCAACCGTGCCAACTATTCTTACAGATCTTTTTGCACGACTCCCTAAGCGCACCACCATGTCTAGAAGATCTAGAGGCACGACGCACTTAGCGCCCTACATCGCCCAGAGCTTGAGGCGGGACGCCCTTAGCATGCCACCCTGGCACTCTGAGCTTCAGGCACAACGCCTTGAGTAAGCTAACCACGCTGCTGGAGCTTGAGGAGAAATGCCCTAAGTGTGCTAACCAGGATTTAGGAGCTTCAGTCATGGCGCCCTGAGCCTGAGACACTACTCCTTCAATGCCCCCACCCCCCCGTAAAATAAGGCACAATGCCCTATGCGCGCCACCAGGGCTCCTAGAGCTTGATGTGAGATGCCTTGAGCATGATTACCAAGTTTTCGAAGCTTGAGGAGCGACGCCCTTAGCATGCCATCCTGGCACTAAGAGCTTCAGGCACAACTCCTTGAGTAAGCTAACCGCGCTGCCGGAGCTTGAGTAGCAATGCCCTGATTGTGCTAACAAGGATTTAGGAGCTTCAGGCATGACGCCCTGAGCTTGAGACACAACTCCTTAAACGCCCCTACCCCCCGTAAAATGAGGCACAATGCCCTAAGCACGCCACCAGTGCTCGTAGAGCTTGATGTGAGATGCCTTGAGAATCCTAACCAAGTTGTCGAAGCTTGAGGAGCGACGACCTAAGTGCGCTAAAAAGGATAAAAGGAATTGAGGCGCGACGCCTTGAGCGCACCAAAAAGTCTCTTTGTGATTGAAGCGCGATACTTGAGCGCGCTAACTAGGATCTAGGGGCTTGAGGAATGACACCCTGAGTGCGCCACACAGTTTACTAAAGCTTGAGGTGCGACGCCCTGAGTGTGCCGCCTAGGCTCCTGGAGCATGAGGAACGACACTCTGAGTGTGCAGTCAAGGATCCCAGAGCTTGAGGTGCAAAGACATAAGCGCCTCTAGACCTTGCAAAACTTGAGGAGCGACGCCCTGATCTTGAGGCATGAATACCTAATCGCGCCACATAGGCTTTTGGAGCTTGTGGCAAAATTCCTTGAGCAGGCTAACCAGGATCCTGAAGCTTGAAGGACGATTCCCAGAGCGCCACCCATGCTTTCATATCCTGAGGCGCAACTCCCTTAGCGAGCCACCTTGGCTCCCAGAGACTCAGGCACGACTCCCTGAAAGCTCTATCCAGGATCATTGAGCTTGAGGTGTAACGCCTTGATCGCAACCCATGATCCTGGAGCTTGAGGATCGACGCCGTGAGCGCAACCCAGACTTTTATAGCCTGAGGCGTGACTTCCTAAGCGCGCCACTCTAGCTCCCGAAGATTGATGCACGACATCCTAAAGGTGCCACTTGGGTTCTTGGGGCTTAAGGTGCAACGACTTGATCATCCCCCAACCCCCCCGTTACATAAGGCTCGAAGTCTTGAGTGCACTACCTAGGAAACCAGAGCTTGAGGAACGATGCCTTGAGCTTTGAAACCAATCTGCCGAAGTTTGAGGAGCGATGATCTGAGTGCGCTAACAAGGATCAAAGAGCTAGGGGCACGACACCTTAAGCGCGCCACTAGGCTACTGGATCTTGAGGCACCATGCAATGAACACGCCACACCTAGGGTCCCAGATCCTGAGGCACGAAGCCCTTAGCGTGTCACATAGGCTCCTTGATCTTGAGGCGCAGTGCCTTGAGTGCTACCCAGCCTCCTGAAGCTTTAAACGCGACACCTTGAGTGGGTCAACCAGACTCTTGGAGCTTGAGGGATGATGCCTTGAAAGCATCACCCAGGATACTAGATCTTGAGAAAGAATTCCCTTTAGATCTCCACCAACGCTCTCAGATATTGAGGCGCGAAGCACTAAGTGCGCCACCCGGCCCCTCTAATCTTGAGGTGTGATGGCCTGAGAATGTCACCCAGCCCCATAGAGCTTGCAGTGCAACGCTTTGAGCACGCCACCCAGGATAATTGAGCTTGAGGCGTGATGCCCTAAATGCACCACCTGGCCCCTTGGATCCTCAGGCGCGACGCCCTAAGAGTGCCACCAACACCCTTGGAGCTTGAGGCGTTATGCTCTGAACACACCACCCAGGCTCCTTGAGCATGAGGCGCGACTCCCTGCGCATGCCACCCAGTCTCCTTGAGCTTGAGGCGCGATTCCATGAGCAAGCCACCCAGTCCCGTGGAGCCGGAGGAGCAACGCCCTTTGCGCACCAACCATGCCCGTGGAGCTTGCAGTGTGATGCCATGAGCGCACCTCCCAAGCTATAGTTGCTTCTGGCACAATGCCCTATGCATTCAATAAAGGCTCCCGTAGCGTGAGGTGCAATGCTTTGAGCACATCACCCTGGTTCCCGAATCTTAAGGTACCACTCAATGAAAGCGCCACACAACCACTTGGAGCTTGAGGCGCAACGGCTTGCGCACCATCCAAACCTCGCCTTTAGCACTCCAACCTACCTCCCGAATCTTGAGGTGCGATGCCTTGAGCGCGCAAACTGGGCTCCTAGAGCTTGAGGCACGACATCCTAAGCGTGCCAAACGGGCTCAAAGGGCTTTAGGTGGTTCCCCTAAGTGCGCCACCCGATCTCCTATAGCTTGAGGCGTGATTTCTTCAGCGGGCCAACCTGGCTCACGGAGCTGGAGGAGCGACACCTAGAGCGCACCACCCAGGTTCATGAAGCTTGAACAACAACGACTTGAGCCTGCCACCCAAGGTCCTAGAGCCTCAGGCGCGACGCCCTAAGCGTGCTACCTATGATCCTAAAGCTTGAGGCGCAGTGCCTTGGTCACCACCTAGTCTCGCGTATCCTGCATCATGACTCCTTAAGCACGCCAACCTGTCTCCCGGATATTGAGGCGTAACACCCTGAGCGCGCAAACAATGCTCCAAGAACTTGAGGGCCGATTCCCTAAATGCGCCACCCAAGCTACTTGAACTTGAGGCATGACGCCCTGAGGCATACCCAGTCACACAGAGCCTGAGGTGCGATACCCTGAGGATGCCAGAAAGGCACCCGGATCTTGAGGCACGAAGCTCTGAATGTACCACCCAGGCTCCTTGAGCTTGAGTCGCAGCGCCTTGAGCGTAACCAATGATCCTAGAACTTGAGGCCCGACGCCCTGACCGCCACCCAGGCTTTCATAGCCTGAGGCGCAACTCCCTTAGCGACCCACCTTGGCTCGCAGAGCCTTAGGCACGACTCCCTGAAAGCGCCACCCAGGCTATTGGAGCTTGAGGCGCAGTGCCTTGAGCGTTCCAACCACCTCTTGGATCTTGAGGCGCGATGCCTTGAGCAAGTAAGCTAGGCTCCATGATCTTGAGGAACGACACCCTATGAGCATCACCCAGGCTACAAGATCTTGAGGAATGATTACTTTAGAGCGCCATCCCCCTTGTGCCTGAGGAGCGACGCCCTAAGTGTGCCACCTAGGCGCCTAGAGCTTGACGCCTGACGGCTTGAGCGAACAAACCAGGCTACAGGAGCTTGAGAAGCATTGCCCTGAGTGTGCAAACCAGGCACCCGGATATTGAGGCACGACCCCTAAGTGCACCACCAAGGGTAATGAGGCTTGAGTCACGACACCCTAAGCGCGCCACCCACGCTCCCATAGGTTAAGGTGTGATGCATGAGCGTTCCACCCAGGCTCGCAAATCTTGAGGAGCAATAAAATAAGTGCACTATCAGGCTATTGGATCTTGAGACACGACGCCCTGATTGTTCCACCCTGGCTATCAGAGTTATCCTTTGAGCGCTACAACTACGATCCCGGAGCTTGAGGCACGATACCCTAAGAACGCCTCCCAATCTAGAAGATCTTGAGGCTCGAAGCCCAGAGCGCACTACCCTGGATCCATGAACCTGAGGTGCAACGCCGTGAGCGCTTTATCCATACACCCAAAGCATGAGGCACGATGCTTTGAGCGTGCCACCTAGGCTCCTTGCGCTTGAGGCAGTGCGCCTTGAGCGCCACCTAAGCTCTTGGAGCTTGAGGCGTGATGCCTTGAACGCATCACCTTGTCTCCCGGAACTTGAGGCACGATGCCCTAAGCATACCAATCGGGCTCATAGAGCTTAAGGTTTGACACCCTCAATGAGCCACCCGAGCTCTTGGAGCTTGAGGCGTTATTTCTTAAGCGGTCCAACCAGGTTCGCGGAGCTGGAGCAGCGATGCCCAGAGTGCACCACCCATGTTCATGGAGCTTGAAACACAACTCCCTGAGCCCGTCACCCACGGTCCTTGAGCTTGAGGTGCGGTGCCCTGAATGTGGCACTAGAAGCTATTGCGGGGCCCTTTACAATTTGTACTCAGATGTTTCCTATGTAAATAAAATACTTCACAAGTTGTAGACCTTCCACATATGTTTCACCCAAAACAAATACACACAACTTATCCAAACATGCAAGGCCTATCAAGACACACACATGCATGTCTCTTGGCTATTTTTGGAACGTCTTGGACGTTTGACCTCCAAACATCATGAAACATCATAGTATACCACGCTCGACATCATCCGACTGTGTATGAAGTACAAGAGCTATGATGACATGCCACACAAAATGTTGTACGACTATGTGTGCAGTCGAAGGGAGATGATGCCATGCAACCCCGACATCGTTCGACCATTTTTCTAGTCCAAGGTCCATGGTGGAATGCGATCCTCGACATCGTTTGACTGTGTGTGCATTCTAAGGGCGATGATTGCATGCCATGCCTGACATAATTCGTCCTTCTGTGCTGTCTAAGGTCAATGAAGCTAGTCCACGCCTGATGTCATCCAACTGTGTGTGTTACATGTTTTCATGCCACGCCATACATTGCCCGACCGTGTGTGGTTTCCTATGGAAAAGATAGAATGCCATGCTCGACATCGTCCGTCCGTGTGTTAACAGAGATGATGGCATACACGCCCGACGTTGTTCGTCCGTGTGTGTAGTCCAACAGCGATGATGGCACGCCACGCCCAATGTCCTTCGACCATTTGTGCTGCCCAAGGGCTATGATGATATGTCACGACCCACGTCATCCAACCGGATGTGATTTCAAAGGTCTTTGATGGTATGCCAGGCCCGACATCATCCGATCATATGTGTTGTTCAAGGGCGATAATGGCATGCGACGCCTGACGTTGTCCGACCATGCGTGCAATCAAAGTGCGATGATGCCATACCATGCCCCACAACGTCCGAACAAAATGATGTCATGCCACGCTTGACGTCGTTCGACCGTGTAAGATTTCCAAGGGCTACGCGGGCATCCCATGCTAGACTTTGTTCGATCATGTGTGTTGTCTATGGGAGATGATGGCATGCCACGCTTCACATTTTTTGACCGTGTGTGCAATTCAAGGACTATGATGACATACATGCCTGACGTCATCCGACCGTAAATGTTGTCTAAGGGCTAAACGAGCATGCTACGCTAGACGTCGTTCGATTGTTTGTGCTATCGAAGGACCATGATGTCATGCCACGCCGGACATCGTACGACCATTTGTGTAGCCTGAGATCGATGATGGCATGCCACGCCTTACTTCATGTGTCCGTGTTTGCAGTCCAAGGGCCATGATGGAATGCCACGCCCAACATTGTCTGAATGTGTGTTCTGTCCAAGGGCGATGATGACATGGCACGATCAACATAGTCGTGTATTTCCCAAGCTCTATGATAACATGACATGCCTGACATCGTCTAACCGTGTGTTCTTCCAAGGGCTATCATGGCATGCCACGCTCGACGTCGTCCGATAACGCGTGATGTCTAAGGGCTATGAGAGAATGCAAAACCCGACAGTGTCCTATTGTGATTGATGTCCAAGAGCAATGATGGCATGCAACGCCTTACGTCGTCTGACCACGTGTGATCCAAGGGCGATGATGGCATGCCAAGCCTAATGTCGTCTGACCGTGTGTGTTATCGAAGGGAAATGATGGTATGTCACTCCCGACATCATCCAACCGTGTATGCTATCCAAGAAAGAAAATCACATACCACACCGACATCGTATGTTTGTGTGTGCAATCAAAGTGCGATGATGGCATGCCACGCTCGACGTCGTTCAACTCTCTGTGTTGTCCAAGTGAATGATGTCATGCCATGCTCGACGTCGTTCGATCGTGTGTGCATACCAAGGGCTACGCAGGCATTCCGTGCCAGTTTTTGTCCGATTGTGTTTGTTGTTTATGGGCGATGATGGCATGCCATGCTTGACGTCGTCCGATCGTGTGTGCCATTCAAGGAATCTAATGACATACCATGCCTGACGTCGTCTGAATGTAAATGATGTCTAAGGCATAAATGTGCGTGCCACGCTAGACGTCGTCCGATCATGTGTGCTTTCCCAGACCAAATGATGTCATGCCACGCTTGACATCGTTCGACCGTGTGTGCATACCAAGGGCTACGCTGGCATTCCTCACTAGTTTTCGTCCGATCGTGTTTGTTGTCTATGGGGGATGATGGCATGACATGCTTGACGTCATCCGACCGTGTGTTCCGTTCAAGGAATTTGATGACATACCATGCCTGAGGTCGTGTGACCATAAATGTTGCCTAAGGACTAAATGGGCATGCCATGCTAGACATCGTTCGATCATGTGTGCTTTCCTAGGCCAATGATGTCATGCCACAACTGAAATTGTACGACCATTTGTGTAGTCTGAGGGCGATAATGGCATGCCACTCCTTACTTCATCTATCCGTGTGTGCAGTCGAAGGTCCATGATTGAATGCCACGCCCAACATTGTCCGAATGTGTGTTCTGTCCAAGGGCGATGATGAAAAGCCACGATCGACATCGTCCCACCAAGTGTATTGCCCAAGGTTTATGATGACATGACATGCCTGACGTCGTATAACCGTGTGTGTTCAAAGGTCTATCATGGCATGCCACGCCCGACGTTGTAATATTGTGATTGCTGTCCAAGGGCAATGATGGCACGCAACGCCCGACGTGTCCGACCATGTGTGCTATCCAAGGGCGATGATGGCATGACACACCTAACATTGTCCATTCGTGTGTGCAATTTCAGGCGATGATAGTATGCCATGCCTGATTTAATTCATCATTGTGTGCAGTCCAGGGGCTTAATGGGCATGCCACGCTCGACGTTGTCCAATCGTATGTGCTATCCAAGGGTCATGATTGCATGCCACTCCCGACAATTTTCGACAGTCTGTGCTATCTAAGGGTTAAGTGGCATGCCGCACCTGACATCGTCCATTCATTTGTGCAGTGTCAAAGTGATGATGACATGTGATTCCCGATGTGTCCAACAGTGTGCTTTAACGAAGGGCGATGATGGAAAGCCATACACGATATAATCCATCTGCTTGTGTTGTCTAAAAGAGATGATGGCATGACACACCTGATGACGTCCGACAGTGTGTGGTGTCCAAGGGCCATGATGGCATTCCACACCCAACATCGTCCGACCCTGTGTGCTTTCCAAAGGATACGATGTCATGCAACGCCCAACGTTGTCTGACCGTGTGTATTACCCAAGGGCTATGATGACATGACATGCCTGACGCGTCAAACTGTTAGTCCTTCCAAAGGCTATGATGGTATGTCACGCCCGACGTCGTTCCATCATGTGTGATGTCCAAGGGCTATGATGGCATGCCAAGCTTGACGTCCTCCAACCGTGTGTTTTGTCGAATGGAGATAATGGCATGCCATGCCAGATATCGTTCAAGCGTGTGTTCAATTCAAGGGCTAGGGTGGGATGCAACGCCCGACGTTATCCGAACGTGTATTGTATATATGGGCCATGATGTCATGCCATGCCTGACCTCAACCTACCATGTGTGTTGTCCGGGTGCGATGCTGGAATGACACTCCTGACTTCCTCCGTCCGTTTGTGCATTCTGAGGGAGATGATGCTTGTCACGCCCGACATCGTCGTACTTAGTGTATTGACACAGGGCTATGATGACATGACATGCCTGACGAGTCTAACCGTGTGTGCTACCAAGGGCTATGATGGCATGTCACACCCGACGTCGTCTGATCATGTGTGATGTCCAAGGCAATGCGGGCATGCCAAGCCTGACGTTGTCCTACCCTAAGCGCGCAAACCAAGCTCCCAGAGCTAAAGGGACAATACCCTTAATGTACCGCCCAGGCTACAATAACTTGAGGCGCGACGCCCTGAGGCACTACCCAATCTCCTAGAGACTGAGGCGCGATGCCCTGAGCACGCCACCAAGACACCCAAATCTTGAGGATCAAAGCTCTGAGTGTACCACCCAGTCTCCTTGAACTTGAGGTGCAGTGCCTTTAGCGCAACCCATGATCCTGGAGCTTAAAGATCGACGCCCTGAGCACCACCTAGGCTTGCATAGCCTGAGGCGCGACTCTTTGTCTCTCGAAACCTGAGGCACAAAACCCTAAGGGTGCCACCCTAGCCTAAGTCATGACTCAACGAAAGTGACACCCAGGCTATTGGATCTTGAGGCGCCGCCCCCTGCGCACCGCCTAAACAGCTAGAACTTGATGAGCGATGCCTTGAACGCTCCAACATACCTCCTGCAGCTTGAGGTACGATGCCTTGAGTGTGCAAGCAAGGCTCCAAGAGCTTGAGGCACGATGCCCTAAGCTTGACACCCAGGCTAAAAGATCTTGAGCAATGATGCCATTAGCGCCCAGACCCCGTGAGCCTGAGGCGCAATGCTCTGAGCGTGCCACTTAGGCACCCAAAGCTTAACGATGCCTTGAGCAAACGAACCACGCTACAGGAGATTAAGGAGTGTTGACTTGAGTGCTTAACATGAACCTGGATCTTGCGGCACGAAGCCCTATGTGCGCCACCAAGGGTAATGAGGCTTGAGTCACGACGCCTTGACCGCGCCACCAAGCCTTCTGGATATTGAGGTGCGATGCCCAAAGTGCTCCATCCAAGGTATTGGATCTTCTGGCACGACGCCCTGAGTGTGACACCAAGGCTACCAGAGTGACACTCCGAAAGCTCCAACGAGGCTCCTATAGCTTGAGGCACGATACACTAAGAGCGCCACCCTGGCTAAAAGATCTTGAGGGCATCGCCCTGGAAACCGAATCCTGTGGCACGACGCTTTGAGCATGCCACCCTATCTCCTGGACCCTGAGACACGACACCCTAATTTTTCCACTTGGAGCCTTAGACACGACTCCTTGAAAGCACCACCTAGGCTATAGGATCTTGAGGCGCAGGGCCTTGCGCACATACCCAACCCCTAAAACTTGAGGAGCGATGCGTTTGGCACTCCAACCTGCCTCCTGGAGCTTGAGGAGTGATCCCTTGAGCGCGTAAGCCAGACTCCCAGACCTTGAGGCACGATGCCCTAAGCGCTCCACCTAGGCTAAAAGATCTTGAGGAATGATGCCCTTAGCGCCCCTACCCCCTGAGCCTGAGGCGCGACGCTCTGAGCATGCAAGACAGGCACCCGAAGCTTGACGCGCGACTCCTAGAGCAAACCAACCAGGCTATAGAAGAATAAGGAGCATTCCCTTAGCTGGTGAACTAGGCACCAGTAGCATGAGGCACGACGCCCTATGTGAGCCACCAAGGGTAATGGGGATTGAGTCACAACAGCGTGAGCGCGCCACCCAGGCTCCTATAGCTTGAGGCGCAATGATTGAGAGCTCCACCCAGACTCCCGGATCTTGAGGCGCGATGCCCTAAGTATGCAACCCAGGGTATTGAAGCTTGAGGCACGACGCCTTGAGTGTGCCACCCAGGCTAAAGGAGTGACCCTTTGAGATCTCCAACTAGGCTCTAAGAGCTTGAGGCACGATACCCCAAGAGTCTCGCCCCCGCTACAAGATCTAGAGGCGCGACACCCGGAGCTCACTACCCTCGCTCCACGAGCTTGAGGAGCAATGCCGTGAGCGCGTAACCCTCACACCCGAAAAATGAAGCACGAAACTTTGAGCGTGTCATCCAGGCTCCTTCAGCTATTGGCACAGGGTTTTGAGAGCCACCTAGGCTCCTTGAGCTTGAGGTGCGACGCGTTGAGCGCGTCACCCAGGCACCCTAAGCCTGAGGCACCACTCGCTGACCGTGCCACCTAGGCTCCTTGATCTTGATGCACAGCGCGTTGAGCGCCTCCTAGTCTTCAAGAGTCTGAGCACGATGCCCTAAGAGTGCCAATCGGGCTCAAACAACTTGAGGTGTGACGCCCTAAGAGCGCCACCCGAGCTCTTAGAGCTTGAGGAGTAATTTCTTGAGCAGGCTGACTAGGTTCACGAATCTTGAGCAGCAATGCCCAGAGCGAACCCCCAGGTTCACAAAGCTTGAGACACAACACCCTGAGCCCGCCACCCAGGGTCAAGGAGCCTGAGGCGCGGCGGCCTGAACGTGCGACCTTTGATCCTTAATCTTGGAGCAAAGTGCCTTGATCAACACATCATGATTCCATGAGCACGCCACCTTGGCTCACAAAACTTGAGGCAAGACTTCTTGAACGCGCCACATCAGCCCCCTAAGAGCTTGAGGAGGGATGCCTTGAGCATGCCAACCTGGCTCCCAGGGCTTGAGGCGTGATGCCTTTAACGCGCAAACTAGGCTCCCAGAGCTTGAGGGAAGATTCCATAAATGCGCAGCCAGGATACAAGAACTTGAGGCACGACGCCCGGAGGCACTACCTAGTCTCCTAGAGCCTGAGGCGCGATGCCATGAGCACGCCACCAAAGCACCCAGAGCTTGAGGCACGAAGCGCAGAGTAAGCCACCCAAGCTACTTCAGCTTGAGGCGCAGTACCTTGAGCGCAACCCATTATCCTGGAGCTTGAGGCTCGATGCCCTGAGCGCCACACAAGCTTGCATATCCTCAGGTGCGACTCTTCTAGAGCCAGAGGCAAGACACCTTAAGGGTTCCACTCGAATCCTGAGGCACAACTCCATGAAAGCGCAACCCAAGCTATTGGAGCTTAAGGCGCAGTGCCTTGCGCTCCGCCCAAACACCCTGAACTTTAGGAGTGACGCCTTGAGCGCTCAAACCTACCTTCTCAAGCTTGAGGCGCGATGACTTAAGCGTGCAAGCGAGGCTCGCAGAGCATGAGGCACGATGCCATTAGCTCGCCACCCAGGCTACAAGATCTAAAGGAATGATGCCCTTAGCGCCCCAGCCCCCCTGATCCTCAGGCGGTACGCTTTGAGAGTGCTACGAAGACACCCGGAGCTTTACGCGCGAAGCCTTGAGCAAACCAACTAGGCTAGAAGAGATTGAGGAGCGTTGCCCTGAGTGCGCAAACCAGGTAGAAGGAGCTTGATGCACGACACCCTATGAGTGCCACCAATGGTAATGGGGCTTAAGTCACGATGCCGTGAGCGCGCCACCCAGGCTCCCATTGCTTGAGAAACGATGCCTGAGCGGTCCACCTATACTCCAAGATCATGAGGCATGATGCCCTAAGTTTGCCACGTAGTCTATTGGAGGTGGAGACACGACGCCTTGAGTGTGCCACCCAGGCTACCGGAGTTACTATTTAAGCGATCCTACTAGGCTTTTGGAGCTTGAGGAACGATACCCTAAGAGCGCCGCCAAGGCTATAAGATCTTGAGGTGCAACGCCGTGAGCGCACTACCCTGTCTCCACGAAGCCTAAGGCATGACACTTTGAGTGTGCCACCCAGGATCCTAGAGCTTTAGGCACAGCGCCTTGAGCTCCACCTAGGCTCCTGGAGCTTTAGGTGTGATGCCTTGAGCGCATTACCTAGGCTCCCGCAGCCTGAGTCGCGACACGCTTGGCGTGCCACCTAGGCTCCTTGAGCTTGAGCCACAGCGTCTTGAGCGCCACGTAAGCTTCTAGAGCTTGAGGCGAGATGCCTTGAGCGCATCACCTAGGCTCCCGGAGCCTGAGGCGCGACACGCTTAGAGTGCCACCTAGGCTCCTTGATCTTGAGGCGCAGCGCCTTGTGCGCCACCAAGGCTCTTGTATCCTGAGGCACGACGGCCTAAGTGTGCCAACCAGGCTCAAAGATCTTGTGGTCCAAAGCCCTAGGTGCGCCACTCGAGCTCCTAGCATTTGAGGCGTCATTTCTTGAGTGGTCCAACAAGGATCACGGAGCTAGAGGAGTGACACCTAGAGAACACCACCCAGGTTAACAGAGCTTGAGACTCAACGCCCTGAGCCCGCCACCCAAGTTTCTTGAGCCTAAGGCGCGGCGCCCTGAGCGTGCGACCTATGATCCTAAACCTTGAGGCACAACTCCTTTAGCACCACCCAGGATCGCGTATCCTGCATCATGATGCCCTATTATGCAACCTTTGCTCCAGGAGATTGAGGCACAAATCCTTGAACGCGCCACCCCTACACCTTCAAAGCATGACGCACTATTCCTTGCGCACGCCAACCTGGCTCCCGGAGCTTGAGGCACCATGCCCTAAGCACAAAAAAGGATTGCAGTTCTTGAGGAATGATACCCTGAATGCGCAGCCTAGTCTACAAGAACTTGAGGCGCGATGCCCTCAGGCACTACCCAGTCTCCTAGAGCCTAAGGCGTGATGCCTTGAGCACGAAACCAAGGCACCCGAAGCTTGAGGCACGAAGCTCTAAGTGTACCATCAAACCTCATTGAGCTTGAGGTGTAACACCTTGATCGCAACCCCTGATACTGGAGCTTGAGGATCAACGCCCAGAGCGCAACCTAGACTTGCATAGCCTGAGGCGTGACTTCCTGAGCGCGCCACTCTAGCTCCTGGAGATTGAGGCACGACAACCTTAAGGTGCGACTTGGGTTCTTGGGGCTTATGGTGCAACAACTTGATCATCCCCCAACCTCCCGTTACATAAGGAGCGAAGTATTGAGTTCACTACCCAGGAAACCAGAGCTTGAGGCATGATTCCTTGAGCTTGGAAACCAATATGTCGAAGCTTGAGGAGCGATGCTCTGAGTGCGCTAACAAGGATGAAAGAGCTAGAGGCACGACACCTTAAGCGCGCCACTAGGCTACTGGATCTTGAGGCACCATGCCATGAACACGTCACCTAGGGTCCCAGATCATGAGGCACGAAGCCCTGAGCGTGTCACATAGGCTCCCTGATCTTGAGGCGCAGCGCCTTGAGTGCTACCTAGTCTCCCGAAGCTTTAAAGGCGACACCTTGAGTGGGTCAAACAGACTCTTAGAGCTTGAGAGATGATGCCTTGAAAGCATCACCCAGGATACTAGATCTTCAGGCAGAATGCCCTCAAGTCTCCACCAAGGCTCTCGAATTGAGAGGCGCGAAGCACTTAGCGTGCCACTGGCCCCTCTAATATTGAGGCGTGATGGCCTGAGAGCGTCACCTAGCCCCTTAGAGCTTACAGCGCAACGCTCTGAGCACTCCACCCAAGATAATTGAGCTTGAGCCGTGATGCCCTAAACGCACCACCTGGCCCCTCGGATCCTAAAGCACGACACCCTAAGAGCGCCACCCACTCACTTGGAGCTTGAGGCGTTATGCCCTGAACACACCACCCAAGATCCTTGAGCATGAGGCGCGACTCCCTGAGCTTGCCACCCAGTCTCCTTGAGCTTGAGGCGCGATTCCATGAGCAAGCCACCCAGTCACCTGGAGCTGGAGGAGCAACACCCTGTGCGCACCAACCATGCCCGTGGAGCTAGCAGTGCGATGCCATGAGCGCACCTTCCAAGCTATAGGAGCTTGTGGCACAATGCCCTAAGTATTCAATATAGGCTCCCATAGCGTGAGGAGCAATACTTTGAGCACATCACCCTGGTTTCTGCATCTTAAGGTATGACTCAATGAAAGCGCCACACAACCACTTGGAGCTTGAGGCGCAGCGGCTTGCGCACCGTCCAAACCTCGCCTTTAGCACTCCAACCTACTTCCCGGATTTTGAGGTGCGATGCCTTGAGTGCGCAAACTAGGCTCCTATAGCTTGAGGCACGACACCCTAAGTGTGCCAAACGGGCTCAAAGAGCTTTAGGTGGTTTTCCTACGTGTGCCACCCGATCTCCTATAGCTTGAGGCGTGATTTCTTCAGCGGGCCAACCTGGCTCACGGAGCTGGAGGAGCGACACCTAGAGCGCACCACCCAGGTTCACGAAGCTTGAACAACAACCACTTGAGCCTGCCACCCAAGGTCCAGGAGCCTCAGGCGCGACGCCCTAAGCGTGCTACCTATGATCCTAAAGCTTGAGGCGCAGTGCCTTGAGCACCACCTAGTCTCGCGTATCCTGCATCATGACTCCTTATGCACGCCAACCTGTCTCCTAGATATTGAGGCGCGACGCCCTTAGCGCGCTAACGATGCTCCAAGAATTTGAGGTACGATTCCCTAAATGCACCGCCCAACCTAGTAGAACTTAAGGCATGACGCCCTGAGGCATACCTAGTCACACAGAGCCTACGGTGCGATACCCTGAGAATGCCACAAAGGAACCCGGAGTTGAGGCACAAAGCTCTGAATGTACCACCCAGGCTCCTTGAGCTTGAGTCGCAGCGCCTTGAGCGTAACCCATGATCCTAGAGCTTGAAGCTCGACGCCCTGAGTGCCACCCACGCTTTCATAGCCTGAGGAACAACTCCCTTAGCAAGCCACCTTGGCTCCCAGAGACTCAGGTACGACTCCCTGAAAGCGCCATCCAGGCTCATTGAGCTTGAGGTGTAACACCTTGATCGCAACTTATGATCCTGGAGCTTGAGGATCGACGCCCTGAGCGCAACCTAGACTTGCATAGCCTAAGGCGTGACTTCCTGAGCGCGCCACTCTAGCTCCCGGAGATTGAGGCACGACATCCTAAAGGTGCCACTTGGGTTCTTGGGGATTAAGGTGAAACAACTTGATCAACCCCCAACCCCCCGTTACATAAGGCGCGAAGTCTTGAACACGCCACCTAGGGTCCCGAGTCCTGAGGCACAAAGCCCTAAGCATGTCACATAGGCTCCTTGATCTTGAGGCGCAGCGCCTTGAGTGCTATCCCGAAGCTTTAAACGCGACACCTTGAGTGGTTGAACCAGACTCTTGGAGCTTGAGGGATGATGCCTTGAGAGCATCACCCAGGATACTAGATCTCGAGGCAGAATGCCCTTAGGTCTCCACCAAGGCTCTCGGATATTCAGCCGCGAAGCACTAAGCGCACCACCCGGCCCCTCTAATCTTGAGGTGTGATGGTCTTAGAATGTCACCCAGCCACTTAGAGCTTGCATTGCAACGCTTTGCCCATGCAACCCAGGATAATTGAGCTTGAGGCGCGATGCCCTAAGAGTGCTACCCACTCCCTTGGAGCTTGAGGCGTTATGCTCTGAATACACCACCCAGGTTCCTTTAGCATGAGGCGCGACTCCCTGAGCATGCCACAAAGTCTCCTTAATCTTTAAGCGCGATTCCATGAGCAAGCCACCCAGTCCCCTGGAGCCGGAGGAGCAACACCCTTTGTGCACCAACCATGCCCGTGGAGCTTGCAGTGCGATGCCATGAGCGCACCTCCCAAGCTATAGTTGCTTGTGGCACAATGCCCTACGTGTTCAATAAAGGCTCCCGTAGCGTGAGGAGCAATGCTTTGAGAACATCACCCTGGTTCCCGCATCTTAAGGTACGACTCAATGAAAGCGCCACACAACCACTTGGAGCTTGAGGCGCAGCGTCTTGCGCACCGTCCAAACCTCGCCTTTAGCACTCCAACCTACCTCCCGGATCTTGAGGTGCGATGCCTTAAGCGCACAAACTAGGCTACTAGAGCTTGAGGCACGACATCCTAAGCGTGCCAAACGGGCTCAAAGGGCTTTAGGTTGTTCTACTAAGTGTGCCACCCGATCTCCTATAGCTTGAGAAGTGGCACCTAGAGCACACCACCCAGGTTCATGAAGCTTGAACAACAACGACTTGAGCCTGCCACCCAAGGTCCTGGAGCCTCAGGCGCGACGCCCTAAGCGTGCTACCTATGATCCTAAAGCTTGAGGCGCAGTGCCTTGAGCACCACCTAGTGTCGCGTATCCTGCATCATGACTCCTTAAGCACGCCAACCTGTCTCCCGGATATTGAGGCGCGACGCCCTGAGCGCGCAAACAATACTCCAAGAACTTGAGGGACGATTCCCTAAATGCGCCGCCCAAGCTACTTGAACTTGAGGCATGACGCCCAGAGGCATACCCAGTCACATAGAGCCTGAGGTGCGATACCTTGAGGATGCCACAAAGGCACCCGGAGATTGAGGCACGAAGCTCTGAATGTACCACCCAGGCTTCTTGAGCTTGAGTCGCAGCGCCTTGAGCGTAACCAATGATCCTGGAGCTTGAGGCCCGACGCCCTGAGCGCCACCCAGGCATTCATAGCCTGAGGCGCAACTCCCTTAGCGATCCACCTTGGCTCCCAGAGCCTCAGGCACAACTCCCTGAAAGCGCCACCCAGGGGTTTGGAGCTTGAGGCGCAGCGCCTTGAGCGGTCCAACCACCTCTTGGATCTTGAGGCGCGATGCCTTGAGCAAATAAGCTAGGCTCCATGATCTTTAGGCATGACACCCTATGAGCGTCACCCAGGCTACATGATCTTGAGGAATGATTACTTTAGAGCCCCATCCCCCTTGTGCCTGAGGAGAAACGCCCTAAATGTGCCACCTAGGCACCCAAAGCTTGACGCCTGACGGATTGAATGAACCAACCAGGCTACAGGAGCTTGAGAAGCATTGCCCTGAGTGTGCAAACCAGGCACCCCGATATTGAGGCACGGCCCCTAAGTGCACCACCAAGGGTAATGGGGCTTGAGTCACGACACCCTGAGCGAGCCACCCACGCTCCCATAGGTTAAGGCACGATGCTTTGAGCGTGCCACCTAGGCTCCTTGCGCTTGAGGCAGTGCGCCTTGAGCGCCACCTAAGCTCTTGGAGCTTGAGGCGTGATGCCTTGAACGCGTCACCTTGTCTCCCGGAACTTGAGGCACGATGCCCTAAGCGTACCAATCAGGCTCATAGAGCTTGAGGTGTGACACCCTAAATGAGCCACTCGAGCTCTTGGAGCTTGAGGCGTTATTTCTTAAGCGGTCCAACCAGGTTCGCGGAGCTGGAGCAGCGATGCCCAGAGTGCACCACCCATGTTCATGGAGCTTGAAACACAACTCCCTGAGCCCGTCACCCACGGTCCTTGAGCCTGAGGTGCGGTGCCCTGAATATGGCACTAGAAGCTATTGCGGGGCCCTTTACAATTTGTACTCAGATGTTTTCTATGTAAATAAAATACTTCACAAGTTGTAGACCTTCCACATATGTTTCACGCAAAACAAATACACACAACTTATCCAAACATGCAAGGCCTATCAAGACACACACATGCATGTCTCTTGGCTATTTTTGGAACGTCTTGGATGTTTGACTTCCAAACTTCATGAAACATCATAGTATACCACGCTCGACATCATCCGACTGTGTATGAAGTACAAGAGCTATGATGACATGCCACACAAAATGTTGTACGACTATGTGTGCAGTCGAAGGGAGATGATGCCATGCCACCCCGACATCGTTCGACCATTTTTCTAGTCCAAGGTCCATGGTAGAATGCGATGCTATACATCATTTGACTGTGTGTGCATTCTAAGGGCGATGATTGCATGCCATGCCTGACATCATTCGTCCTTCTGTGTTGTCTAAGGTCAATGAAGCTAGTCCACGCCTGATGTCGTCCAGCTGTGTGTGTTATCCAAGGGCCATGTTTTCATGCCACGCCATACATTGTCCGACCGTGTGTGGTTTCCTATGGAAAAGATAGAATGCCATGCCCGACATCGTCCTTCCGTGTGTTAACAGAGATGATGGCATACACGCCCGACGTTGTTCGTCCGTGTGTGTAGTCCAACAGCGATGATGGCACGCCACGCCCAATGTCCTTCGACCATTTGTGCTGCCCAAGGGCTATGATGACATGTCACGACCCACGTCATCCAACCGGATGTGCTTTCAAAGGTCTTTGATGGTATGCCATGCCCGACATCATCCGATCGTATGTGCTGTCAAGGGCGATAATGGCATGCGACGTCTGACGTTGTCCGACCATGTGTGCAATCAAAGTGCGATGATGCCATACCATGCCCCACAACGTCCGAACAAAATGATGTCATGCCACGCTTGACGTCGTTCGACCGTGTAAGCTTTCCAAGGGCTACGCGGGCATCCCACGCCAGACTTTGTTCGATCATGTGTGTTGTCTATGGGAGATGATGGCATGCCACGCTTCACATTTTTTGACCGTGTGTGCAATTCAAGGATTATGATGACATACATGCCTGACGTCATCCGACCGTAAATGTTGTCTAAGGGCTAAACGAGCATGCTACACTAGACGTCGTTCGATTGTTTGTGCTATCGAAGGACCATGATGTCATGCCACGCCGGACATCGTACGACCATTTGTGTAGTCTGAGATCGATGATAGCATGCCACGCCTTACTTCATGTGTCCGTGTTTGCAGTCCAAGGGCCATGATGGAATGCCACGCCCAATATTGTCTGAATGTGTGTTCTGTCCAAGGGCGATGATGACATGGCACGATCAACATAGTTGTGTATTTCCCAAGCTCTATGATAACATGACATGCCTGACATCGTCTAACCGTGTGTGCTTCCAAGGGCTATCATGGCATGCCACGCTAGACGTCGTCCGATAACGCGTGATGTCTAAGGTTTATGCAAGCATGCCAAACCCGACAGTGTCCTATTGTGATTGATGTCCAAGAGCAATGATGGCATGCAACGCCTAACGTCGTCTGACCACGTGTGATCCAAGGGAGATGATGGCATGCCAATTCTGATGTCGTCTGACCGTGTGTGTTATCGAAGGGAAATGATGGCATGTCACTCCGGACATCATCCAACCGTGTATGCTATCCAAGAAAGAAAATCACATACCACACCGACATCGTATGTTTGTGTGTGCAATCAAAGTGCGATGATGGCATGCCACGCTCGACGTCGTTCAACTCTCTGTGTTGTCCAAGTGAAATGATGTCATGCCATGCTCGACGTCATTCGATCGTGTGTGCATACCAAGGGCTACGCAGGCATTCCTTGCAAGTTTTTGTCCGATTGTGTTTTTTGTTTATGGGCGATGATGGCATGCCATGCTTGACGTCGTCCGATCGTGTGTGCCATTCAAGGAATCTAATGACATACCATGCCTGACATCGTCCGAACGTAAATGATGTCTAAGGCATAAATGTGCGTGCCACGCTAGACGTCGTCCGATCATGTGTGCTTTCCCAGGCCAAATGATGTCATGCCACGCTTGACATCATTCGACCGTGTGTGCATACCAAGGGCTACGCTGGCATTCCTCACTAGTTTTCGTCCAATCGTGTTTGTTGTCTATGGGGGTTGATGGCATGACATGCTTGACGTCATCCGACCGTGTGTTCCATTCAAGGAATTTGATGACATACCATGCCTGAGGTCGTGTGACCATAAATGTTGCCTAAGGACTAAATGGGCATGCCATGCTAGACGTCGTCCGATCATGTGTGCTTTCCTAGGCCAATGATGTCATGCCACAACTGAAATTGTACGACCATTTGTGTAGTCTGAGGGCGATAATGGCATGCCACTCCTTACTTCATCTATCCGTTTGTGCAGTCGAAGGTCCATGATTGAATGCCACGCCCAACATTGTCCGAATGTGTGTTCTGTCCAAGGGCGATGATGAAAAGCCACGATCAACGTCGTCCCACCAAGTGTATTGCCCAAGGTTTATGATGACATGACATGCCTGACGTCGTATAACCGTGTGTGTTCAAAGGTCTATCATGGCATGCCACGCCCGAAGTTGTAATATTGTGATTGCTGTCCAAGGGCAATGATGGCATGCAACGCCCGACGTGTCCGACCATGTGTGCTATCCAAGGGCGATGATGGCATGACACACCTAACATTGTCCATTCGTGTGTGCAATTTCAGGCGATGATAGTATGTCATGCCTGATGTAATTCGTCATTGTGTGCAGTCCAGGGGCTTAATGGGCATGCCACGCCCGACGTTGTCCAATCGTATGTGCTATCCAAGGGTCATGATTGCATGCCACTCCCGACGTTTTTCGACAGTCTGTGCTATCTAAGGGTTAAGTGGCATGCGGCACCCGACATCGTCCATCCATTTGTGCAGTGTCAAAGTGATGATGACATGTGATTCCCGATGTGTCGAAGAGTGTGCTTTAACGAAGGGCAATGATGGAAAGCCATACACGATATAATCCATCTGTTTGTGTTGTCTAAAAGAGATGATGGCATGACACGCCTGATGACGTCCGACAGTGTGTGGTGTCCAAGGGCCATGATGGCATTCCACACCCAACATCGTCCGACCCTGTGTGCTTTCCAAAGGATACGATGTCATGCAACGCCCAACGTTGTCTGACCGTGTGTATTACCCAAGGGCTATGATGACATGACATGCCTGACGCATCAAACTGTTAGTCCTTCCAAAGGCTATGATGGTATGTCACGCCCGACGTCGTTCCATCATGTGTGATGTCCAAGGGCTATGATGGCATGCCAAGCTTGATGTCCTCCAACCGTGTGTTTTGTCGAATGGAGATAATGGCATGCCATGCCAGATATCGTTCGAGCGTGTGTGCAATTCAAGGGCTAGGGTGGGATGCAACGCCCGACAATATCCGAACGTGTATTGTATCTATGGGCCATGATGTCATGCCATGCCTGACCTCAACCTACCGTGTGTGTTGTCCAGGTGCGATGCTGGAATGACACTCCTGACTTCCTCTGTCCGTTTGTGCATTCTGAGGGAGATGATGCTTGTCACGCCCGACATCGTCGTACTAAGTGTATTGACACAGGGCTATGATGACATGACATGCCTGACGAGTCTAACCGTTTGTGCTACCAAGGGCTATGATGGCATGTCACACCCGACGTCGTCTGATCATGTGTGATGTCCAAGGCAATGCGGGCATGCCAAGCCCGACAATGTCCTACCCTAAGCGCGCAAACCAAGCTCCCAGAGCTAAAGGGACAATACCCTTAATGTACCGCCCAGGCTACAAGAACTTGAGGCGAGACGCCCTAAAGCACTACCCAATCTCCTAGAGACTGAGGCGCGATGCCCTGAGCACGCCACCAAGGCACCCAAATCTTGAGGATCAAAGCTCTGAGTGTACCACCCAGTCTCCTTGAACTTGAGGTGCAGCGCCTATAGCGCAACCCATGATCCTGGAGCTTAAAGATCGACGCCCTGAGCACCACCTAGGCTTGCATAGCCTGAGGCGCGACTCTTTGTCTCTCGAAACCTGAGGCACAAAACCCTAAGGGTGCCACCCTAGCCTGAGTCATGACTCAACGAAAGTGACACCCAGGCACCCGAAGCTTGACGCGCGACTCCTAGAGCAAACCAACCAGGCTATAGAAGAATAAGGAGCGTTCCCTGACCTGGTGAACTAGGCACCAATAGCGTGAGGCACGACGCCCTATGTGAGCCACCAAGGGTAATGGGGATTGAGTCACAACCGCGTGAGCGTGCCACCCAGGCTCCTATAGCTTGAGGCGCAATGATTGAGAGCTCCACCCAGGCTCCCGGATCTTGAGGCGCGATGCCCTAAGTATGCAACCCAGGGTATTGAAGCTTGAGGAACGACGCCTTGAGTGTGCCACCCAGGCTAAAGGAGTGACCCTTTGAGAGCTCCAACTAGGCTCTAAGAGCTTGAGGCACGATACCCCAAGAGTCTCGCCCCCGCTACAAGATCTAGAGGCGCGACACCCGGAGCGCACTACGCTCGCTCCATGAGCTTGAGGAGCAATGCCGTGAGCGTGTAACCCTCACACCCGAAGCATGAAGCACGAAACTTGGAGCGTGTCATCCAGGCTCCTTGAGCTATTGGCACAGGGTCTTGAGAGCCACCTAGGCTCATTGAGCTTGAGGTGCGACGCGCTGAGCGCGTCACCCAGGCACCCTGAGCCTGAGGCACCACTCGCTGACCGTGCCACCTAGGCTCCTTGATCTTGATGCACAGCGCGTTGAGCGCCTCCTAGTCTTCAAGAGTCTGAGCACGATGCCCTAAGAGTGCCAATCGCGCTCAAACAACTTGAGGTGTGACGCCCTAAGAGCGCCACCCGAGCTCTTAGAGCTTGAGGAGTAATTTCTTGAGCAGGCTGACTAGGTTCACGAATCTTGAGAAGCGATGCCCAGAGCGAACACCCAGGTTCACAAAGCTTGAGACACAACACCCTGAGCCCGCCACCCAGGGTCAAGGAGCCTGAGGCGCGGCGGCCTGAACGTGCGACCTTTGATCCTAAATCTTGGAGCAAAGTGCCTTGATCACCACATCATGATTCCATGAGCACGCCACCTTGGCTCACAAAACTTGAGGCAAGACTTCTTGAACGCGCCACATCAGCCCCCTAAGAGCTTGAGGAGGGATGCCTTGAGCATGCCAACCTGGCTCCCAGGGCTTGAGGCGTGATGCCTTTAACGCGCAAACTAGGCTCCCAGAGCTTGAGGGAAGATTCCATAAATGCGCAGCCAGGATACAAGAACTTGAGGCACGACGCCCGGAGGCACTACCTAGTCTCCTAGAGCCTGAGGTGCGATCCCATGAGCACGCCACCAAAGCACCAAGAGCTTGAGGCACGAAGCGCAGAGTAAGCCACCCAAGCTACTTCAGCTTGAGGCGCAGTACCTTGAGCGCAACCCATTATCCTGGAGCTTGAGATTCGATGCCCTGAGCGCCACACAAGCTTGCATATCCTCAGGTGCGACTCTTCTAGCGCGCCACCCTGGCTTACAGAGCCAGAGGCACGACACCTTAAGGGTTCCACTCGAATCCTGAGGCACAACTCCATGAAAGCGCAACCCAAGCTATTGGAGCTTAAGGCGCTCAAACCTACCTTCTCAAGCTTGAGGGGCGATGACTTTAGCGTGCAAGCGAGGCTCGCAGAGCATGAGGCACGATGCCATAAGCTCGCCACCCAGGCTACAAGATCTAAAGGAATGATGCCCTTAGCGCCCCAGCCCCCCTGATCCTCAGGCGGTACGCTTTGAGAGTGCTACAAAGACACCCGGAGCTTTACGCGCGAAGCCTTGAGCAAACCAACTAGGCTACAGGAGATTGAGGAGTGTTGCCCTGAGTGCGCAAACCAGGTAGAAGGAGCTTGATGCACGACACCCTATGAGTGCCACCAATGGTAATGGGGCTTAAGTCACGATGCCGTGAGCGCGCCACCCTGGCTCCGATTGCTTGAGGAACGACGCCTGAGCGGTCCACCTATACTCCAAGATCATGAGGCATGATGCCCTTAGTTCGCCAGGTAGTCTATTGGAGGTGGAGACACGACGCCTTGAGTGTGCCACCCAGGCTACCGAAGTTACTGTTTAAGCGATCCTACTAGGCTTTTGGAGCTTGAGGAACGATACCCTAAGAGCACCGCCAAGGCTATAAGATCTTGAGGTGCAACACCGTGAGCGCACTACCCTGTCTCCACGAAGCCTAAGGCATGACACTTTGAGTGTGCCACCCAGGATCCTAGAGCTTTAGGCACAGCGCCTTGAGCTCCACCTAGGCTCCTGGAGCTTTAGGTGTGATGCCTTGAGCGCATTACCTAGGCTCCTGGAGCCTGAGTCGCGACACGCTTGGCGTGCCACCTAGGCTCCTTGAGCTTGAGTCACAGCGTCTTGAGCGCCACATAAGCTTCTAGAGCTTGAGGCGAGATGCCTTGAGCGCATCACCTAGGCTCCCGGAGCCTGAGGCGCGACATGTTTAGAGTGCCACCTAGGCTCCTTGAGCTTGAGGCGCAGCGCCTTGTGCGCCACCAAGGCTCTCGTATCCTGAGGCACGACGCCCTAAGTGTGCCAACCATGCTCAAAGATCTTGAGGTCAAACGCCCTAGGTGCCACTCGAGCTCCTAGCATTTAAGGCGTCATTTCTTGAGTGGTCCAACAAGGATCACGGAGCTAGAGGAGTGACACCTAGAGAACACCACCCAGGTTAACAGAGCTTGAGACTCAACGCCCTGAACCCGCCACCCAAGGTTCTTGAGCCTAAGGCGCGGCGCCCTGAGCGTGCGACCTATGATCCTAAACCTTGAGGCACAACTCCTTTAGCACCACCCAGGATCGCGTATCCTGCACCATGATGCCCTATCATGCAACCTTTCCTCCAGGAGATTGAGGCACAAATCCTTGAACGCGCCACCCCTACGCCTTCAAAGCATGACGCACTATTCCTTGCGCACGCCAACCTGGCTCCCGGAGCTTGAGGCACCATGCCCTAAGCACAAAAAAGGATTGCAGTTCTTGAGGAATGATACCCTGAATGCGCAGCCTAGTCTACAAGAACTTGAGATGCGATGCCCTCAGGCACTACCCAGTCTCCTAGAGCCTAAGGCGTGATGCCCTGAGCACGAAACCAAGGCACCCGAAGCTTGAGGCACGAAGCTCTAAGTTTACCATCAAACCTCATTGAGCTTGAGGTGTAACACCTTAATCGCAACCCCTGATACTGGAGCTTGAGGATCAACGCCCAGAGCGCAACCTAGACTTGCATAGCCTGAGGCGTGACTTCCTGAGCGCACCACTCTAGCTCCTGGAGATTGAGGACGACAACCTTAAGGTGCGACTTGGGTTCTTGGGGCTTAAGGTGCAACAACTTGATCATCCCCCAACCTCCCGTTACATAAGGCACGAAGTATTGAGTTCACTACCCAGGAAACCAGAGCTTGAGGCATGATGCCTTGAGCTTGGAAACCAATATGTCGAAGCTTGAGGAGCGATGCTCTGAGTGCGCTAACAAGGATGAAAGAGCTAGAGGCACGACACCTTAAGCGCGCCACTAGGCTACTGGATCTAGAGGCACCATGCCATGAACACGTCACCTAGGGTCCCAGATCATGAGGCACGAAGCCCTGAGCGTGTCACATAGGCTCCTTGATCTTGAGGCGCAGCGCCTTGAGTGCTACCTAGCCTCCCGAAGCTTTAAAGGCGACAACTTGAGTGGGTCAACCAGACTCTTAGAGCTTGAGAGATGATGCCTTGAAAGCATCACCCAGGATACTAGATCTTCAGGCAAAATGCCCTCCAGTCTCCACCAAGGCTCTCGGATTGAGAGGCGCGAAGCACTAAGCGTGCCACTGGCCCCTCTAATATTGAGGCGTGATGGCCTGAGAGCGTCACCCAGCCCCTTAGAGCTTACAGCGCAACGCTCTGAGCACGCCACCCAAGATAATTGAGCTTGAGCCGTGATGCCCTAAATGCACCACCTGGCCCCTCGGATCCTAAAGCGCGACACCCTAAGAGCGCCACCCACTCACTTGGAGCTTGAGGCGTTATGCCCTGAACACACCACCCAAGATCCTTTAGCATGAGGCGCGACTCCCTGAGCATGCCACCCAGTCTCCTTGAGCTTGAGGCGCGATTCCATGAGCAAGCCACCCAGTCACCTGGAGCCGGAGGAGCAACACCCTGTGCGCACCAATCATGCCCGTGGAGCTTGCAGTGCGATGCCATGAGCGCACCTTCCAAGCTATAGGAGCTTGTGGCACAATGCCCTAAGTATTCAATATAGGCTCCCATAGCGTGAGGAGCAATACTTTGAGCACATCACCCTGGTTTCCGCATCTTAAGGTATGACTCAATGAAAGCGCCACAGAACAACTTGGAGCTTGATGCACAGCGCGTTGAGCGCCTCCTAGTCTTCAAGAGTCTGAGCACGATGCCCTAAGAGTGCCAATCAGGCTCAAACAACTTGAGGTGTGACGCCCTAAGAGCGCCACCCGAGCTCTTAGAGCTTGAGGAGTAATTTCTTGAGTAGGCTGAGTAGGTTCACGAATCTTGAGCAGCGATGCCCAGAGCGAACCCCCAGGTTCACAAAGCTTGAGACACAACACCCTGAGCCCGCCACCCAGGGTCAAGGAGCCTGAGGCGCGGCGTCCTGAACGTGCGACCTTTGATCCTAATTCTTGGAGCAAAGTGCCTTGATCACCACATCATGATTCCATGAGCACGCCACCTTGGCTCACAAAACTTGAGGCAAGACTTTTGAACGCGCCACATCAGCCCCCTAAGAGCTTGAGGAGGGATGCCTTGAGCATGCCAACCTGGCTCCCAGGGCTTGAGGCGTGATGCCTTTAACGCGCAAACCAGGCTCCCAGAGCTTGAGGGAAGATTCCATAAATGCGCAGCCAGGATACAAGAACTTGAGGCAAGACACCCGGAGGAACTACCTAGTCTCCTAGAGACTGAGGCGCGATGCCATGAGCACGCCACCAAAGCACCAAGAGCTTGAGGCACGAAGCGCAGAGTATGCCACCCAAGCTACTTTAGCTTGAGGGGCAGTACCTTGAGCGCAACCCATTATCCTGGAGCTTGAGGCTCGATGCCCTGAGCGCCACACAAGCTTGCGTATCCTCGGATGCGACTCTTCTAGCGCGCCACCCTGGCTTGCAGAGCCAGAGGCACGACACCTTAAGGGTTCCACTCGAATCCTGAGTCACAACTCCATGAAAGCGCAACCCAAGCTATTGGAGCTTAAGGCGCAGCGCCTTGCGCTCCGCCCAAACACCCTGAACTTTAGGAGTGATGCCTTGAGCGCTCCAACCTACCTTCTCAAGCTTGAGGCGCGATGACTTAAGCGTGCAAGCGAGGCTCGCAGAGCATGAGACACGATGCCATAAGCTCGCCACCCAGGCTACAAGATCTAAAGGAATGATGCCCTTAGCGCCCCAGCCCCCCTGATCCTCAGGCGGTACGCTTTGAGAGTGCTACCAAGACACCCGGAGCTTTACGCGTGAAGCCTTGAGCAAACCAACTAGGCTACAGGAGATTGAGGAGTGTTGCCCTGAGTGCGCAAACCAGGTAGAAGGAGCTTGATGCACGACACCCTATGAGTGCCACCAATGGTAATGGGGCTTAAGTCACGATGCCGTGAGCGCGCCACCCAGGCTCTCATTGCTTGAGGAACGACGCCTGAGCGGTCCACCTATACTCCAAGATCATGAGGCATGATGCCCTAAGTTCGCCACGTAGTCTATTGGAGGTGGAGATACGACGCCTTGAGTGTGCCACCCAGGCTACCGGAGTTACTGTTTAAGCGATCCTACTAGGCTTTTGGAGCTTGAGGAACGATACCCTAAGAGCTCCGCCAAGGCTATAAGATCTTGAGGTGCAACGCCGTGAGCGCACTACCCTGTCTCCACGAAGCCTAAGGCATGACACTTTGAGTGTGCCACCCAGGATCCTAGAGCTTTAGGCACAGCGCCTTGAGCTCCACCTAGGCTCCTGGAGCTTTAGGTGTGATGCCTTGAGCGCATTACCTAGGCTCCCGGAGCCTGAGTCGCGACATGCTTGGCGTGCCACCTAGGCTCCTTGAGCTTGAGCCACAGCGTCTTGAGAGCCACGTAAGCTTCTAGAGCTTGAGGCGAGATGCCTGAGTGCATCACCTAGGCTCCCGGAGCCTGAGGCGCGACATGCTTAGAGTGCCACCTAGGCTCCTTGAGCTTGAGGCGCAGCGCCTTGTGCGCCACCAAGGCTCTCGTATCCTGAGGCACGACGCCCTAAGTGTGCCAACTATGCTCAAAGATCTTGAGGTCAAACGCCCTAGGTGCCACTCGAGCTTCTAGCATTTGAGGCGTCATTTCTTGAGTGGTCCAACAAGGATCACGGAGCTAGAGGAGTGACACCTAGAGAACACCACCCAGGTTAACAGAGCTTGAGACTCAACGCCCTGAGCTCGCCACCCAAGGTTCTTGAGCCTAAGGCACAGCGCCCTGAGCGTGCGACCTATGATCCTAAACCTTGAGGCACAACTCCTTTAGAACCACCCAGGATCGCGTATCCTGCATAATGATGCCCTATCATGCAACCTTTGCTCCAGGAGATTGAGGCACAAATCCTTGAACGCGCCACCCCTACACCTTCAAAGCATGACGCACTATTCCTTGTGCACGCCAACCTGGCTCCCGGAGCTTGAGGCACCATGCCCTAAGCACAAAAAAGGATTGCAGTTCTTGAGGAATGATACCCTGAATGCGCAGCCTAGTCTACAAGAACTTGAGGCGCGATGCCCTCAGGCACTACCCAGTCTCCTAGAGCCTAAGGCGTGATGCCCTGAGCACGAAACCAACGCACCCGAAGCTTGAGACACGAAGCTCTAAGTGTACCATCAAACCTCATTGAGCTTGAGGTGTAACACCTTGATCGCAACCCCTGATACTGGAGCATGAGGATCAACGCCCAGAGTGCAACCTAGACTTGCATAGCCTGAGGCGTGACTTCCTGAGCACACAACTCTAGCTCCTGGAGATTGAGGCACGACAACCTTAAGGTGCAACTTGGGTTCTTGGGGGTTAAGGTGCAACAACTTGATCATCCCCCAACCTCCCGTTACATAAGGCGTGAAGTATTGAGTTCACTACCCAGGAAACCAGAGCTTGAGGCATGATGCCTTGAGCTTTGAAACCAATATGTCGAAGCTTGAGGAGCGATGCTCTGAGTGCGCTAACAAGGATGAAAGAGCTAGAGGCACGAAACCTTAAGCGCGCCACTAGGCTACTGGATCTTGAGGCACCATGCCATGAACACGTCACCTAGGGTCCCAGATCATGAGGCACGAAGCCCTGAGCGTGTCACATAGGCTCCTTGATCTTGAGGCGCAGCGCCTTGAGTGCTACCTAGCCTCCCGAAGCTTTAAAGGCGACACCTTGAGTGGGTCAACCATACTCTTAGAGCTTGAGAGATGATGCCTTGAAAGCATCACCCAGGATACTAGATCTTCAGGCAAAATGCCCTCATGTCTCCACCAAGGCTCTCAGATTGAGAGGCGCGAAGCACTAAGCGTGCCACTGGCCCCTATAATATTGAGGCGTGATGGCGTGAGAGCGTCACCCAGCTCCTAAGAGCTTACAGCGCAACGCTCTGAGCACGCCACCCAAGATAATTGAGCTTGAGCCGTGATGCCCTAAACGCACCACCTGGCCCCTCGGATCCTAAAGCGCGACACCCTAAGAGCGCCACCCACTCACTTGGAGCTTGAGGCGTTATGCCCTGAACACACCACCCAAGATCCTTGAGCATGAGGCGCGACTCCCTGAGCATGCCACCCAGTCTCCTTGAGCTTGAGGCGCGGTTCCATGAGCAAGCCACCCAGTCACCTGGAGCCGGAGGAGCAACACCCTGTGCGCACCAACCATGCCCGTGGAGCTTGTCGTGTGATGCCATGAGCGCGCCTTCCAAGCTATAGGAGCTTGTGGCACAATGCCCTAAGTATTCAATATAGGCTCCCTTAGCGTGAGGAGCAATACTTTGAGCACATCACCCTGGTTTCCGCATCTTAAGGTATGACTCAATGAAAGCGCCACACAACCACTTGGAGCTTGAGGCGCAGCGGCTTGCGCACTGTCCAAACCTCGCCTTTAGCACTCCAACCTACTTCCCGGATCTTGAGGTGCGATGCCTTGAGTGCGCAAACTAGGCTCCTATAGCTTGAGGCACGACACCCTAAGCGTGCCAAACGGGCTCAAAGAGCTTTAGGTGGTTCGCCTAAGTGTGCCACCCGATCTCCTATATCTTGAGGCTTGATTTCTTCAGCGTGCCAACCTGGCTCACGGAGCTGGAGGAGCGACACCTAGAGCGCACCACCCAGGTTCACGAAGCTTGAACAACAACCACTTGAGCCTGCCACCCAAGGTCCAGGAGCCTCAGGCGCGACGCCCTAAGCGTGCTACCTATGATCCTAAAGCTTGAGGCGCAGTGCCTTGAGCACCACCTAGTCTCGCGTATATCCTGCACGCCATGTCTCCCAGATATTGAGGCGCAACGCCCTTAGCGCGCAAACGATGCTCCAAGAATTTGAGGGACGATTCCCTAAATGCGCCGCCCAACCTACTAGAACTTAAGGCATGACGCCCTGAGGCATACCCTGTCACACAGAGCCTACGGTGCGATACCCTGAGAATGCCACAAAGGAACCCGGAGTTGAGGCACGAAGCTCTGAATATACAACCCAGGCTCCTTGAGCTTGAGTCGCAGCGCCTTGAGCGTAACCCATGATCCTAGAGCTTGAAGCTCGACGCCCTGAGTGCCACCCACGCTTTCATAGCCTGAGGCACAACTCCCTTAGCGAGCCACCTTGTCTCCAAGAGACTCAGGTACGACTCCCTGAAAGCGCCATCCAGGCTCACTGAGCTTGAGGTGTAACACCTTGATCGCAACTTATGATCCTGGAGCTTGAGGATTGACGCCCTGAGCGCAACCTAGACTTGCATAGCCTAAGGCGTGACTTCCTGAGCGCGCCACTCTAGCTCCCGGAGATTGAGGCACGACATCCTAAAGGTGCCACTTGGGTTCTTGGGGATTAAGGTGCAACAACTTGATCATCCCCCAACCCCCCGTTACATAAGGCGCGAAGTCTTGAACACGCCACCTAGGGTCCCAGATCCTGAGGCACAAAGCCCTAAGCGTGTCACATAGGCTCCTTGATCTTGAGGCGCAACGCCTTGAGTGCTATCCCGAAGCTTTTAACGCGACACCTTGAGTGGGTCAACCAGACTCTTGGAGCTTGAGGGATGATGCCTTGAAAGCATCACCCAGGATACTAGATCTCGAGAAAGAATGCCCTTAGGTCTCCACCAAGGCTCTCGGATATTCAGCCGCGAAGCACTAAGCGCGCCACCCGGCCCCTCTAATATTGAGGTGTGATGGTCTTAGAATGTCACCCAGCCACTTAGAGCTTGCAGTGCAACGCTTTGACCATGCCACCCAGGATAATTGAGCTTGAGGCGTGACGCCCTAAGAGTGCCACCCACTCCCTTGGAGCTTGAGGCGTTATGCTCTGAATACACCACCCAGGTTCCTTGAGCATGAGGCGCGACTCCCTGAGCATGCCACCAAGTCTCCTTAATCTTTAAGCGCGATTCCATGAGCAAGCCACCCAGTCCCCTGGAGCCGGAGGAGCAACACCCTTTGCGCACCAACCATGCCCGTGGAGCTTGCAGTGCGATGCCATGAGCGCACCTCCCAAGCTATAGTTTCTTGTGGCACAATGCCCTACGTGTTCAATAAAGGCTCCCGTAGCGTGAGGAGCAATGCTTTGAGAACATCACCCTGGTTCCCGCATCTTAAGGTACGACTCAATGAAAGCGCCACACAACCACTTGGAGCTTGAGGCGCAGCGGCTTGCGCACCGTCCAAACCTCGCCTTTAGCACTCCAACCTACCTCCCGGATCTTGAGGTGCGATGCCTTAAGCGCACAAACTAGGCTACTAGAGCTTGAGGCACGACATCCTAAGTGTGCCAAACGGGCTCAAAGGGCTTTAGGTTGTTCGCCTAAGTGTGCCACCCGATCTCCTATAGCTTGAGGAGTGGCACCTAGAGCGCACCACCCAGGTTCATGAAGCTTGAACAACAACGACTTGAGCCTGCCACCCAAGGTCCTGGAGCCTCAAGCGCGACGCCCTAAGCGTGCTACCTATGATCCTAAAGCTTGAGGCGCAGTGCCTTGAGCACCACCTAGTCTCGCGTATCCTGCATCATGACTCCTTAAGCACGCCAACCTGTCTCCCGGATATTGAGGCGCGACGCCCTGAGCGCGCAAATAATGCTCCAAGAACTTGAGGGACGATTCCCTAAATGCGCCGCCCAAGCTACTTGAACTTGAGGCATGACGCCCAGAGGCATACCGAGTCACATAGAGCCTGAGGTGCGATACCTTGAGGATGCCACAAAGGCACCCGGAGCTTGAGGCACGAAGCTCTGAATGTACCACCCAGGCTCCTTGAGCTTGAGTCGCAGCGCCTTGAGCGTAACCAATGATCCTGAAGCTTGAGGCCCGACGCCCTGAGCGCCACCCAAGCATTCATAGCCTGAGGCGCAACTCCCTTAGTGATCCACCTTGGCTCCCAGAGCCTCAGGCACGACTCCCTGAAAGCGCCACCCAGGCTTTTGGAGCTTGAGGCGCAGTGCCTTGAGCGGTCCAACCACCTCTTGGATCTTGAGGCGCGATGCCTTGAGCAAGTAAGCTAGGCTCCATGATCTTGAGGCATGACACCCTATGAGCGTCACCCAGGCTACAAGATCTTGAGGAATGATTACTTTAGAGCCCCATCCCCCTTGTGCCTGAGGAGAAACGCCCTAAGTGTGCCACCTAGGCACCCAAATCTTGACGCCTGACGGATTGAATGAACCAACCAGGCTACAGGAGCTTGAGAAGCATTGCCCTGAGTGTGCAAACCAGGCACCCGAATATTGAGGCACGACCCCTAAGTGCCCCACCAAGGGTAATGGGGCTTGACTCACGACACCCTGAGCGCACCACCCACGCTCGCATAGCTTGAAATGTGATGCATGAGCGTTCCACCCAGGCTCGCAGATCTTGAGGAGCAATAAAATAAGTGCACCATCAAGCTATTCGATCTTGAGACACGACGCCCTGAGTTTTCCACCCTGGCTACCAGAGTTATTCTTTGAGCGCTACAACTAGGATCCTGGAGCTTGAGGCACGATACCCTAAGAACGCCTCCTAAGCTACAAGATATTGAGGCTCGAAGCCCTGAGCGCACTACCCTGGATTCATGAACCTGAGGTGCAACGCCGTGAGCGCTTTATCCTTACACCTAAAGCATGAGGCACGATGCTTTGAGCGTTCCACCCAGGCTCCTAGAGCTTGAGGCAGAGCGCCTTGAGCGCCACCTAAGCTCTTGGAGCTTGAGGCTTGATGCTTTGAGCGCGTCACCTTGTCTCCCGGAGCCTGAGGCGCGACACACTGAGCATACCACCTAGGATCCTCGAGTTTAGGAGCAGCGCTTCGATCTCTACCCAGGCTCTCGGAGCCTGAGGCACGACGCCCTAAGCGTACCAATCGGGCGCATAGAGCTTGATGTGTGACACCCTAAATGAGCCACCCGAGCTCTTGAAGCTTGAGGCGTTATTTCTTAAGAGGTCCAACCAGGTTCGCGGAGCTGGAGCAGCGATGCCCAGAGTGCACCAACCAGGTTCATAGAGCTTGAAACACAACTCTCTGAGCCCGTCACCCACGGTCCTTGAGTCTGAGGTGCGGTGCCCTGAATCTTGCACTAGAAGCTATTGCGGGGCCCTTTACAATTTGTACTCAGACGTTTCCTATGTAAATAAAATACTTCACAGGTTGTAGACCTTCCACATATGTTTCACCCAAAACAAATACACGCAACTCATCCAAACATGCAAGGCCTATCAAGACACACACATGCATGTATCTTGGCTATTTTTGGAACATCTTGGACGTTTGACCTCCAAACTTCATGAAACATCATAGTATGCCACGCTCAACATCATCCGACCGTGTATGAAGTACTAGAGCTATGATGACATGCCACACAAAACGTCGTACGACTATGTGTGCAGTCGAAGGGAGGTGATGCCATGCCACCCCGACATCATTCGACCATTTTTCTAGTCCAAGGTCCATGGTGGCATGCGATGCTCGACATCGTTTGACCGTGTGTGCATTCTAAGGGCGATTATTGCATGCCATGCCTGACATCATTCGTCCTTCTGTGCAGTCTAAGGTCAATGAAGCTAGTCCACGCCTGATGTCGTCCAACTGTGTGTGTTATCCAAGGGCCATCTTTGCATGCCACGCCATACATTGTCTGACCGTGTGTGGTTTCCTATTGAAAAGATAGAATTCCATGCCCGACATCGTCCGTCCGTGTGTGTAGTCCAATAGAGATGATGGCATGCACGCCCGATGTTGTTCGTCCGTGTATGTAGTCCAACAGCGATAATGGAACACCACGCCCAATGTCCTTCGACCATTTGTGCTGCCCAAGGACTATGATGACATGTCACGACCCACGTCATCCGACCGGATGTGCTTTCCAAGGTCTTTGAGGGTATGCCACGCCCGACATCATCCGATCATATGTGCTGTTCAAGGGCGATAATGGCATGCGACGCCTGACGTTGTCCGGCCATGTGTGCAATCAAAGTGCGATGATGCCATGCCATGCCCTACATCGTCCGAACAAGTGGCCAGTCCAAGGGAGATAATGCTATGCCACGCCCGATGTCGTTATATTCCTTATGCAGTCCAAGCAAAATGATGTCATGCCACGCTTGACGTTGTTCGACCGTGTAAGCTTTCCAAGGGCTACGCGGGCATCCCATGCCACTTTTTGTTCGATCATGTGTGTTGTCTATGGGAGATGATGGCATGCCACGCTTCACATTTTTTGACCGTGTGTGCAATTCAAGGACTATGATGACATACATGCCTGCATCATCCGGCCGTAAATGTTGTCTAAGGGCTAAACGAGCATGCCACGCTATACATCGTCCGATTGTTTGTGCTATCGAAGGACCATGATGTCATGCCATGCCGTACATCGTACGACCATTTGTGTAGTCTGAGATCGATGATGGCATGCCACGCATTACTTCATGTGTCCGTGTTTGCAGTCCAAGGACCATGATGGAATGCCACGCCCAACATTGTCTGAATGTGTGTTCTGTCCAAGGGCGATGATGAGATGCCACGATCAACATCTTCGTGTATTGCCCAAGCTCTATGATGACATAACATGCCTGACATCGTCTAACCGTGTGTGCTTCCAAGGGCTATCATGGCATGCCACGCTCGACAATAACGTGTGATGTCTAAGGGCTATGCGAGCATGCCAAACCCGACATTGTCCTATTGTGATTGATGTCCAAGAGCAATGATGGCATGCGACGCCTAACATCGTCTGATCACGTGTACTATCCAAGGGCGATGATGGCATCCCGAGCCTGATGTCGTCTGACCGTGTGTGTTATCGAAGGGAAATGATTGCATGTCACTACGGACATCATCCAAGCGTGTATGCTATCCAAGAAAGAAAATCACATACGGCACCGACATCGTTTGTTTAAGTGTGCAATCAAAGTGCGATGATGGCATGCCACGCTCGACGTCGTTCAACTTTCTGTGTTGTCCAAGTGAAATGATGTCATGCCATGCTCGACGTCGTTCGATCGTGTGTGCATACCAAGGGCTACACGAGCATTCCTCACCATTTTTTTTTCCGATTGTGTTTGTGTTCTATGGGCGATGATGGCATGCCATGCTTGACGTCGTCCGACCGTGTGTGCCATTCAAGGAATCTAATGACATACCATGCCTGACGTCGTCCGATCGTAAATGATGTGTAAGGGATAAATGTGCATGCCACGCTAGACGTCGTACGATCATGTGTGCTTTCCCAGGCCAAATGATGTCATGCCACGCTCGACGTCGTTCGACCGTGTGTGCATACCAAGGGCTACACTGGCATTCCTCACTAGTTTTCGTCCGATCGTGTTTGTTGTCTATGGGGGATGATGGCATGCCAAGCTTGACGTCATCCGACCGTGTGTTCCGTTCAAGGAACTTGATGACATACCATGCCTGACGTCGTTTGACCATAATTGTTGCCTAAGGACTAAATGGGCATGCCATGCTAGACGTCCTTCGATCATGTGTGCTTTCCTAGGCCAATGATGTCATGCCACAACTGACATTGTACGACCATTTGTGTAGTCTGAGGGCGATAATGGCATGCCACGCCTTACTTCATCTATCCGTGTGTGCAGTCCAAGGTCCATGATGAAATGCCACGCCCAACATTGTCCGAATGTGTGTTCTGTCCAAGGGTGATGATGACAAGCCACGATCAACGTCGTCCCACCAAGTGTATTGCCCAAGGTTTATGATGACATGACATGCCTGACGTTGTATAACCGTGTGTGCTCAAAGTTCTATCATGGCATGCCACGCACGACGTTGTCATACTGTGATTGCTGTCCAAGGGCAATGATGGCATGCAACGCCCGACGTGTTCGACCGTGTGTGCTATCCTAGGGCGATGATGGCATGCCACACCTCTCATTGTCCTTTCGTGTGTTCAATCTCAGGCGATGATAGTATGTCATGCCTGATGTCATTCATCATTGTGTGCAGTCCAGGGGCTTAATGGGCATGCCACGCCCGACGATGTCCAATCGTATGTGCTATCCAAGGGTCATGATTGCATGCCACTCTCGACGTTTTTCGACAGTCTGTGCTATCTTAGGGTTAAGTGGAATGCCGTACCCGACATCGTCCATCCATGTGTGTAGTCTCAAGGTGATGATGACATGTGATTCCCGATGTGTCAAACTGTGTGCTTTAACAAAGGGCGATGATGGAAAGCCATACACAATATAATCCATCTGTTTCTGTTGTCTAAAGGAGATGATGGCATGCCACGCCTGATGACGTCCGACAGTTTATGGTGTCCAAAGGACATGATGGCATGCCACACCCAACATCGTCCGACCCTGTGTGCTTTCCAAGGGATATGATGTCATGCCACGCCCAACGTTGTCCGACCATGTGTATTGCCCAAAGGCTATGATGACATGACATGCCTGACGCGTCTAACCGTGTGTCCTTCCAAGGGCTATGATGCCATGTCACGCCGACGTCGTTCCATCATGTGTGATGTCCAAGAGCTATGATGGCATGCCACGCTTGACGTCCTCCAACCGTGTGTTTTGTCGAATGGCGATAATGGCATGCCATGCCAGATATCGTTCGAGCATGTGTGCAATTCAAGGGCTATGGTGGCATGCAACGATCGACGTTATCCGAACGTGTATTGTATCTATGGGCCATGATGGCATGCCATGCCTGAAGTCAACCTACCGTGTGTGTTGTCCGGGTGCGATGCTGGAATGACACTCCTGACTTCCTCCATCCGTTTGTGCATTCTGAGGGAGATGATGCTTTTCACGCCCGACGTGGTCGTGCTGAGTGTATTGACCAAGGGCTATGATGACATGACATGCCTAACGCGTCTAACCGTGTGTGGTACCAAGGGCTATGATGGCATGTCACACCCAACGTCGTCCGATCATGTGTGATATCCAAGGGCAATGCGGGCATGCCAAGGCTGACATTTTCCTACCGTCATTGATGTCCAAGGGAAATGATTTCATGCAATGCCCGATATATTCCTACCGTGTGTGCTATCCAAGGGTGATGATGGCATGCCACACCTAACAATGTCCATTCGTGATTGCAATCTAAGGCGATGATAGTATGCCATGCCTGACGTCATTCGTTATTGTGTGCTATCTAGGGGCTTCATAGCCATGCCACGCCCAACGTTTTCCAATTTGTGTGCTATCCAAGGGTAATGATTGCATGCCACTCACGACATCATCCGACTGTCTGTGCTATCTAAGGGTTAAGTGGTTTTCCACACCCGATATAATCCATCTGTCCATGTGTGCACTGTAAGGGTGATGAGGACATGTGATGCCCGACGTGTCTTACCGGGTGCTTTATCGAAGGGAGATGATGGCAATCCATACACGATATAATCCATCTGTGTGTGTTGTCTAAAGGCGATGATGCCATGCGACGCCCGACGACGTCCGACAGTGTGTGGTGTCCAAGGGCCATGATTGGATGCCACGCCCAACATCGTCCGACCGTGTGAGATTTTTAAGGGATACGAAGTCATGCCACGCCTAACGTCGTCTAACCATGTGTGTTGTCCAAGGGAAATGATAGCATGTCATGCCCAACATCATCCAACCGTGTATGCTATCCATGAATGACAATCATAAACCACGCCTGACATCATCCGTTCGTGTGTGCAATCGAAGTATGATGATGCGATGCTATGCCCTTGATAATCCAAACGCGTGTCCAGTCCAAGGGAGATAATGCTATGCCACGCCCGACATCTTTACATATACTGTCTAGTCAAAGAGAAATGATGTAATGTTACGCTTGACGTTGTCCGACCGTGTGTGCTTTCCAAGGGCTACGCGAGCATCCCACGCTTGACATCATTTGATCGTGTGTGTTATCTATGGGAGATGATGGCATACCACTCTTGACATCGTCTGACCGTGTGTTCAATTCAAGAAATATGATGACATACCATGCCTGATGTCGTCCGACCGTAAATGTTGTCTAAGGGCTAAATGGACATGCCACGCTAGACGTCATCCGGTCGTGTGTGCTTTCCAAGGGCCATGATATCATGCCACGCCATACATCATACGAACATTTGTGTAGTTAGAGGGCAATTATTGCATGCCAAGCCTTACTTCATCTATCCATGTGTGCAGTCCAAGGGCCATGATTGAATGCGACGCCCAACATTGTTCGAATATGTGTTCTATCAAAGGTCAATGATGAAAAGCCACGATCGACGTCATTTCGTCGAGTGTATTGCCCAAGGAATATGATGACATTACATGGCTGACGTCATCTAACCCTGTGATCTTACAAGGACTATTATGGCAAGCCACGCCCGACGTCGTCCGATCATGTGTGATGTCTAAGGGCTATGCGGGCCAAACCCGACGTTGTCCTACTGTGATTGCTGTCCAAGGGTAATGATGGCATGCAACACCCGACGTTTTCTGAAGGTGTGTGCTATCACAGGGCAATTATGGAATGTCACGCCCGACGTTATCCGAACGTGTGTTCTATCTATGGGCCATGATGGCATGCCATGCCCGACGTCATCCTACCGTGTGTGCTGTCCTTGTGCAATGCTGGAATGACACTCTTGACTTCCTCCGTCTGTTTGTGCATTCTGAGGGAGATGATGTTTGTCATGCCCGACGTCGTCCTACTGGGTGTATTGCCCAAGGTCTATGATGACATGACATGCCTGACGCGTCTAACCGTGTGTGCTTCCAAGGGCTATGATTGCATGTCACACCCGATGTCGTCCGATCATGTGTGATATCCAAGGGCAATGCGGGCATGCCAAGCCCGACGTTGTCCTACCGTGATTGATGTCAAAGGGAAATGATGGCATGCAATGCCCGATGTCGTCCTACCGTGTGTGATATCCAAGGGCGATGATGGCATGCCACACCTAACAAAGTCCATTCGTGTGTGCAATCTAAGGCGATTAAAGTATACCATGCCCAACGTCATTCGTCATTGTGTGCAATCTAGGGGATTCACAGTCATGCAACGCTTAACGTTGTCCAATCTTTGTGCTATTTAAGGGTAATGATTGCATGTCACTCCCGACGTACTCCAACCGTCTGTGCTATCTAAGGGTTGAGTGGCATGCCGCACCCGATATCGTCCGTCCATGTGTGAAGTTTCAGGGTGATGTTGACATGTGATGCCCGACGTGTTCAACCCTGTGTTTTATTGAAGGGCGATAATGTCATGCCACACACGATATAATCCATATGTTTTTGCTATCTAAAGGCGATGATGGCATGCCACGCCCGATGACGTCCTACAGTGTGTGGTATTAAAGGGCTATAATGGCATCCACGCCCAACATCGTTAGACCGTGTGTGCTTTCAAGGGAATATGATTGCATGCCACGCCTGATGTCGTCTGATCATGTGTGTTATCCAAGGGAAATAATAGCATGTCACGCCCGAAAGCATCCTACCGTGTATGCTATCCAAGAACGAAAATCACATACCACATCGACATTGCCCGTTCGTGTGTGCAATTGAAGTGCAATGATGGCATGCCACACTAATGTCGTTCAACTCTCTATGAAGTCCAAGTGAAATGATGTCATGCCACGCTCGATGTCATTCTATCGTCTGATCGTGTGTGTTTTCTATGGGTGATGATGGCATGCCACGCTTGACCTCGTCCGACCATGTATGCTTTCCAAGGGCTATGCGGGCATCCTACGCTGGACATCGTTCAATCGTGTGTGTTGTCTATTGGAGATGATGGCATGCCATGCTTGACGTCATCTTACTGTGTGTGCCATTCAGGACTACGATGACATACAATGCCTCACGTCGACCGACCATAAATGTTGTCTAAGGGATAAACGACCATGCCACGCTAGACGTCGTCCGATCGTGTGTGCTTTCCAAAGGACATGATGTCATGCCACGCCGGACATCGTACGACCATTTGTGTAGTCTAAGGGAGATGATGGCATGCCACGCCTTACTTCATCTGTCCGTGTGTGCAGTCCAAGGGCCATGTTGGAATGCCACGCCTTACTTCATCTGTTCGTGTGTGCAGTCCAAGGGCCATGTTGGAATGCCACGCTTAACATTGTCCGAATGTGTGTTCTGTCCAAGGGCAATGATGAAAAGCCGCAACTGACGTCGTCCCATCGAGTGTATTTCCTAAGGGCTATGATGACATTACATGCGTGACGTCGTCTAACCATGTGTTCTTACAAAGACTATTATGGCATGCCACGCACGACATCATCCGATGATGTGTGATGTACAAAGGCTATGCGGGAATGCCAAGCTCGATTGTCCAAGGGCTACCCAAGGGGGATGATTGCATGCCACACCTTACATTGTCCATTCGTGTGTGCAATCTTTGGCGATGATAGTATGCCATGCGCGACGTCATTCGTCATTGTGTGCAGTCTAGGGTCTTCACAGCCATGTCACGCCCAACGTTGTCCAATATTTGTGCTATCCAAGGGTAATGATTGCATGCCACTCCCGACGTCATCTGACCGCCTGTGCTATCTAACGGTTAAGTGGCATTCTGCACCTGACACATCGTCCCTCCATGTGTGCAGTGTCAGTGTCATGATGACATGTAATGTCCGACGTGTTCGACCCGGTGCTTTATCAAAGGGCGATTATGGCATGCCACACATGATATAATTTATCTGTATGTGTTGTCTAAACGCGATGATGGACTGCCACGCCCGACGGCGTCCGACAGTGCATGGTGTCCAAGGGCCATGATGGCTTGCCACGCCCAACATCGTCTGACCGTGTGTGCTTTGTAAGGGATACAAAGTCATGCCACACCCAACGTCGTCTGACCATGTGTGTTGTCCAAGTGAAATGATAGCATGTCACGCCCGACATCATCCAACCGTGTATGCTATTTATGAACGACAATCATAATCCACGCCCGACATCATCCATTCGTGTGTGCAAACAAAGTACGATGATGCCATGATATGCCCCACATCGTCCAAACGTATTGCCTGTCCAAGGGAGATAATGCTATTCCACGCCTGACATGGTTACATATACTATGCAGTCCAAGCGAAATGATGTAATGCTACGCTTGACGTCGTCCAACTGTGTGTGCTTTCAAAGGGCTACACGGGCATCCCACGCCTGACATCGTTCGATCATGTGTGTTGTCTATGGGAGATGATGGCACGCCACTCTTGACGTCATCTGCCCGTGTGTTCAATTGAAGGACTATGATGACATACCATGCGTGACGTCGTCCGCCAATAAATGTTGTCTAAAGGCTAAATGGGCATGCCACGCTAGACGTCATCCGATCGTGTGTGCTTCCCAAGGGACATGATATCATGCCACGCCATACATCGTACAATCATTTGTGTAGTCAGAGGGCGATGATTGCATGCCATGCCTTACTTCATATATCCGTGTGTGCAGTCCAAGGGCCATGATGGAATGCCACGCCCAACATTGTCTGAATGTGTTCTATCCAAGGTCACTGATGAAAATCCACGATCGACGTTGTTTTATCGAGTGTATTGACCAAGGGCTATGATGACATTACATGCCTGACGTCGTCTAACTGTGTGTGCTTCCAAGGTCTATCATGGCATGTCACGCCTGACGTCGTCCGATCATGTGTGATGCCTAAGGGCTATGCGCGCATTCCAAGCCCGACGTTGTCATACTGTGATTTCTCTCCAAGGGCAATGATTGCATGCAACGCCCGACGTGTCCAAGCGTGTGTGCTATCCAAGGGCGATGATGGCATGCCACACCTTACATTTTCTATTCGTGTGTGCAATCTAATGCGATGATAGTATGTCATGCCTGACGTCATTCGTGATTGTGTGCAGTCTAGGGGCTTCAAAGCCATACCACGCCCAACGTTGTTTAATATGTGTTCTATCCAAGTGTAATGATTGCATTCCACTCCTGATATCATCTAACAGTCAATGCTATCTAATGTTATACACGAGATCGTCCATCCATGTGTGCATTGTCAGTGTGATGATGACCTGTGATGCCAGACATGTTCGACCCTGTGATTTATCGAAGGGTGATGATGGAATGACACACACGATATAATCCGTCTGTTTTTGCTGTCTAAAGGCAATGATCGCATGCCACGGAGACGACGTCCTACAGTGGGTGGTGTCAGAAGGATATGATGGCATGCCACGCCCAACATCGTCTGACCGTGTGTGCTTTCCAGGGGATATGATTGCATGCCAAGCCTAATATCGTCTGACTTTGTGTGTTATCCTAGGGAAATAATTGCATGTCACTCCCGACATCATCCAATCGTGTATGCTATCCAAGAATAAAAACCACATACCACACCGACATCGTACGTTTGTGTGTGCAATCAAAGTGCGGTGATGGCATGCCACGCTCGACGTCGTTCAACTCTCTGTGGTGTCCAAGTGAAATGATGTCATGCCATGCTCGACGTCGTTCGACCGTGTGTGCATACCAAGGGCTACGCGGGCATTCCTCGCCAGTTTTCGTTCGATCGTTTTTGTTGTCTATGGGCGATGATGGCATGCCATGCTTGACATCGTCCGACCGTGTGTGCCATTCAAGGAATCTGATGACATACCATGCCTGACGTCGTCCGACCGTAAATGATATCTAAGGGCTAAATGTGCATGCCACGCTATACGTCGTCCGATCATGTGTGCTTTCCCAGGACAATGATGTCATGTCACGAAGGACATTGTACAACAATTTGTGTAGTCTGAGGGCGATGATGGCATGCCACGCCTTACATTATCTATCCGTGTGTGCAGTCCAAGGGACATGATGGAATGCCACGCCCAACATTGTCCGAATGTGTGTTCTGTCCAAGGGCAATGATGACAAGCCACGATTGACGTCGTCCCACCAAGTTTATTGCCCAAGGTCTTTGATGACATGACATGCCTGACGTTGTCTAACTGTGTGTTCTTCCAAGGTCTATCATGGCATGTCACGCCTGACATCGTCTGATCATGTGTGATGTCTAAAGGCTAAGCGCGCATGCCAAGCCCGACGTTGCCATACTGTGATTGATGTCCAAAGGCAATGATGGCATGCAACGCCTGACGTGTCCGAGCGTGTGTGCTATCCAAAGGCGATAATGGCATGCCACACCTCACAGTGTCCATTCGTGTGTGCAATCTAAGGCTATGATAGTATGTCAGTCCTGATGTCATTAATCATTGTCTTCAATCCAGGGGCTTAATCGGCATGCCACGCCCGACATTGTCCAATCATAAATGCTATCCAATGGTCGTGATAGCATGCTACTCCTGACGTTTTTTGAATGTCTGTGCTATCTAAGGGTTAAGTGGCATGCCGCACCCGACATTGTCCGTCCATGTGTGCTATCTCACGGTGATGATGACATGTAATTCCCAACGTTTCCGACCGTGTGCTTTATCGAAGGGCGGTGATGGAAAGCCATACATGATATAATCCATCTGTTTGTGTTGTCTAAATGAGATGATGGCATGCCACACCTGACGACGTCCGACAGTGTGTGGTGTCCAAGGGCCATGACGGCATGCCAAAACCAACAGCGTCCGACCCTATTTGTTTTCCAAGGGATACGATTTCATGCCACGCCCTACGTCGTCTTACCGTGTGTGTTGTCCAAGGGAATAGTAGCATGTCACGCCCGACACCATTCTACTCTGTATGCTCTCAAAGAACGAAAATCACCTACCATGCCCAACATCGTTCTTTCATGTGTGCAATAAAAGTGCGATGATGCCATGCCATGCCCCATATCGTACGAACGTGTGGCCAAGCCAATGGCGATAATGGTATGCCACGCCCGACGTTGTTAGACTATCTTTGTAGTCCAAGAGAAATGATGTCATGCCACGCTTGACATCGTCTGACTGTGTGTGCTTTCCAAGGGCTGTGCGGGCATCCCACGCCAATCTTCCATTGATCGTGTGTGTTGTTTATGGGAGATCATGTCATACCATGCTTGACGTTGTCTGACCGTGTGTGCAATTCAAGGTCTATGATGACTTACCATGCCTAACGTCGTTTGACCGTAAATGTTGTCTAAGGGCTAAACGAGCATGCCACGCTAGACGTCGTCCGATAGTGTGTGATTTCCTAGGGCCAAGATGTCATGCCACGCCGGACATCATACGACCATTTGTGTAGTCTGAGGGCGATGATGGCATGCCACGACTTACTTCATATGTCCGTTTGTGAATTCTAAGAGCCATGATGCAATGACATGCCTAACATTGTTCGAATGTGTGTTCTATCCAAGGGCAATGATAAAATAGCCACGATCAACGTCGTCCCATTGAGTGCATTGCCCAAGGGCTATGATGAAATTACATACCAGACCTCTTCTAACCGTGTGTGGTTCAAGAGCTATCATGGCATGCCACGCCCGACGTCGTCCGATCACGTACGATGTCTAAGGGCTATGCGGGCATGCCAAGCGCGACCTTGTCCTACTGTTATTGCTGTCCAACGGCAATGATGGCATGCAACACCCGACGTCATCCGACCGTGTGTGCTATCGAAAGGCGATGATGGCATGCCACACCTCACATTGTCCATTTGTTTGTGCAATCTAAGTCAATGATAATATGCCATGCCTGACATCATTCGTCATTGTGTGCAGTCCAGGGGCTTCATTGGCATGCCACGCCCGACGTTGTCCAATCGAATGTGCTATCTAAGGTTCATGATTTCATGCCACTCCCGACGTCTTCCGACCATCTGTGATATCTAAGGGTTAAGTTGCATGCCGCACCCGACATCGTGCGTCCATGTGTGAAGTCCTACGATGATGATGAAATATGATTCCCGACGTGTCCGACCGTGTGCTCTATCGAAAGGCGATGATGGCAAGACACGCCCACCATCTTCTAACCGTATGTGTTGTCCAAGGGAAATGATATCATGTCACGCCCGACATCATCCAACCATGTATGCTATCTAAGAACGTCACGCCCAACATCTTCCATTCGTGTGTGCAATCAAAGTGCGATGATGCCATGCCATTCCCCACATCGTCCAAACGTGTGTCTAGTTCAAGGGCAATAAAGGTATGCCACGCGCAAAGTCGTTAGACTCTCTGTGCAGTCCATGCAAAATGATGTCATGCCACGCTTAACGTTGTCCGACTGTGTGTGTTTTGCAAGGCTACGCGGGCATCACACGCCAAACTTCGTTCGATCGTGTGTGTTGTCTATGTGAGATGATGTCATGCCACGCTTGACGTTGTTCGACTGTGTGAGCAATTCAAGGACTATGATGACATACCATGCCTAACGTCGTCTGACCGTAAATGTTGTCTAAGGGCAAACAGGCATGCCACGCTAGACGTCGTCTGATCGTGTGTGCTTTCCCAGGGCCATGATGTCATGCCACACCGGACATCGTAGGACCATTTGTGTAGTCTGAGGGCGAGTGATGGCATGTCACGCCTTACTTCATCTGTCTGTGTGTGTAGACCAAGGGCCATGATGGAATGCCACGCCCAACATTGTCCACATGTGTGTTCTGTCAAAGGGCAATGATGAAAAGCCACGATTGACATCATACCATCGAGCGTATTGCCCAAGGGCTATGATGACATTTCATTCTTGACGTTGTCTAACCGTGTGTGCTTACAAGGACTCTTACGGCATGCCACTCCCGAAGTCTTCCGATCATGTGTGATGTCCAAGGGCTATGCGGGCATGCAATGCCCAATGTTTTACTTTTGTGATTGATGTCCAAGGGCAATGATGGCATCAGACACCCGACGTCGTCTGACCATGTGTGCAATCCAAGGGCGATGGCGGCATGCCACACCTAACATTGTCCATTCGTGTATGCAATCTAAGGTGATGATAGTATGCCATGCCCGACGTAATTCCTCATTGTGTGCAGTCTAGGGGCTTCACAGCCATGCCATGCCCAACGTTGTCCAATCTGTGTGCTATCCAAGGGAAATGATTTCATGCCACTCCCAACATCATCCGACCGTCTGTGCTGTCTAAGGATTAGGTGGAATGCCGCACCTGAGATCGTCTGTCCATGTGTGCAGTGTCAGGGTTATGATGACATGTGATGCCCGATGGTTCGACCCTGTTCTTTGTTTAAGAGCGATTATGGCACTCCACATACGATATAATCCATCTATTTTTGCTATCTAAAGGAGATGATGGAATGCCACGCCCGACGATGTCCTACAGTGTGTGGTATCAAAGGGGAATGATGGCATGCCACGCCCAACATCGTCTGACCATTTGTTCTTTCCAGGGATTAGATTGCATGAACACCTAACATCGTCTGACGGTTTGTGTTATCCATGGGGAAAGATAGCATGTCTAGCTCGACATTATCCAACCGTGTATGCTATCCAAGAACAAAAATCACATACCACACTGACATCGTTCGTTCGTGTGTGCAATCAAAGTGCGATGATGGCATGCCACGCTCAACGTTGTTAAACTCTCTATGCAGTTCAAGTGAAATGATGTCATGCCACGATAGACGTATTTCCACCATGTGTGCATACCAAGGGCTACGCGGGCATTCCTTGCCAACCTTTGTCCGATCGTGTGTGTTGTCTGTGGGTGATGTTGGCATGCCACGCTTGACATCGTCCGACCGTGTGTGCCGTTCAAGGACTATTATGACATACCATGTGTGACGTCGTTTAACCGTAAATGTTGTCTAATGGCTAAACTGGCATGCCACGCTAGATGTCATCCGACCGTGTGTTCTTACCCAAGGCCATGATGTCATTCCACACCAGACATCGTACGACCATTTATATAGTCTAAGAGCGATTATGGCAGGCCACGCCTTAATTCATCTATCCGTTTGTGCAGTCCAAAAGACATGATGGAATGCCATTCCCAACGTTGTCTGAATGTGAGTTCTCTCAATGGGTGATGATAACATGTCACGCCTGACGTCGTCCCACCGAGTGTATTACCCAAGGGCTATGATGACAAGACATGTCTGACGTCGTCTAACCGTGTGTGCTTCCAAGGTCTATTATGGCATGCCACGCCCGACTTCGTCCGATCTTGTGTGATGTCCAAGGGCTATGCGGGCATGTAAAGCCCCACGTTGTCCTCCTGTGACTATTGTCCAAGGGCAATGACTGCATGCAACGCCCAACATTGTCGATCGTGTGTGCTATCCAAGGGCGATGATGGCATGCCATACCTCACATTGTCCATTCGTGTGTGCAATCTAAGGCGATGATAGCTTGCCATGCCTGAAGTTATTCGTTATTTTGTGCAGTCCAGGGATTCACGGGCATGCCACGCCCGACGTTTTCCAATCGTGTGTGGTATCCAATGGTCATGATTGCATGCAACTCCCGATGTCTCCGACCGTCTGTGTTATCTAAGGGTTAAGTGGCATGCCGCACCCAACATCGTCTGTCCATGTGTACAGTCTCAGGGTGATGATGACATGTGATTCCCGACGTGTCATACCATGTGCTTTATGGAAGGGCAATGATGGCAAGCCATACACGATATAATCCATCTGTTTGTGTTGTCTAAAGGTTATGATGGCATGCCACGCCCGACGATGTCCTACAGAGTGTGGTGTCCCAAGACGATGATGGAATGCCATGCCCGACGTTGTCTGACGGTGTGTGTTGTCCAAGGGATTCAAAGTCATGCCACGCCCAATGTCGTCTGACCGTGTGTGCTTCCAAGGGGTATCATGGCATGCCACACCCGACGTCATCCGATCACGTGTGATCTCTAAGGGCTATGCGGGCATGCCAAGCCCGACGTTGTCGTACTATGATTGTTGTCCAAGGGCAATGATTGCATGCAACGCCCGAGTTCATCAGAAAGTGTGTGCTATCCAAGGGAGATGATGGCATGCCACACCTCACATTGTCCATTTGTGTGTGCAATCTAAGGCGATGATAGTATGCCATGCCTGACATCATTCGTCATTGTGTGTAGTCCGGGGGATTCATGGGCATGCCACGCCCGACGTTGTCCAATCTTATGTGCTATCCAAGGGTCATGATTGCATGCCACTTCCGACGTCTTTCGACCTTCTGTGCTATCTCAAGGTTAAGTGGCATGCCGCACAGAACATTGTCCATCCATATGTGCAGTCGCAGGGTGATGATGACATATGATTCCCGACGTGTCCGATCTTGTGCTTTATCGAAGGGGGATGATGGCAAGACATACATGATATAATCCATTTGTTTGTGTTGTCTAAAGGTTATGATCGCATGCCACACCCGACGACATCCTGTAGTGTGTGGTGTCCAAGGGCGATGATGGCATTCCACGCCCAACATCGTCCGATTGTGTGTGCTTTCCAAGGGATTCAAAGTCATGCCACGCCCAATGTCGTCTGACCGTGTGTGTTGTCCAAGGGAAATGATATCATGTCATGCCCGACATCATCCAAACGTGTATGCTATCTAAGAACGAAAATCACATACCACGCCCGACATCGTCCATTCTAGTGTGCAATCAAAGTGCAATGATTCCATGCCATTCCCCACATTGTCCGAACGTGTGTCCATTTTAAGTGAGATAATGGAATGCCATGCCCGACGTCGTTAGATTCTCTGTGCAGTCCAAGCAAAATGATGTCATGCCACACTTGACATCGTCCGACCGTATGTGCTTTCAAAGGACTACGCGGGCGTCCCACGCCATACTTCGTTCGATTGTGTGTGTTGTGTATGGGAGATGATGGCATGCTATGCTTGACGTCGTTCAACTGTGTGTGTAATTCAAGGAAAATGATGACATACCATGCCTGACGTCGTTCGACATTAAATATTGTCTAAGGTCTAAACGGGCATGCCTTCCCAGGGCCATGATGTCATGCCATGCCTGACATTGTAGGACCATTTGTGTAGTCTGAGGGCGATGATGGCATGACACGCCTTACTTCATCTGTCTGTGTGTGCAGTCCAAGGTCCATGATGGAATTCCATGCCTAACGTTGTCTGAATGTGTGTTCTGTCCAAGGTCGATGATGACAAGCCACGACCGATGCCGCTAACTGATTGTATTGCCCAAGGTCTATGATGACATTACATGCCTGACGTCTTTGAACCGTGTGTTCTTACAAGGACTATTACGGCATGCCACGCCCGTCGTCGTCTGATCATGTGTAATGTCCAAGGGCTATGCGGGCATGCCAAGGCTGATGTTTTCCTTCCGTGATTGTTGTCCAAGGGCAATGATGGCATGCATTACCCGATGTCATCTGACCGTGTGTGCTATCCAAGGGCGATGATGGCATGCCACACCTAACATTGTACATTCGTGTGTGCAAACTAAGGTGATGATAGTATGCCATGCCCAACGTCATTCGTCATTGTGTGTAGTCTAGGGGCTTCACGGCCATGCCACACCGAACATTGTCCAATCTATGTGCTATCCAAGGGTCATGATTGCATGTCATTCCCGACGTCATCCGACCGTTTGTGCTATCTAAGGGTTAAGTGTCATGCCGCACCAGACATCATCCGTCCTTGTGTGCTGTGTAAGGGTTATGATGACATGTGATGCCCGACGTGTTCAACCCTGTGCTTTATCGAATGGCGATGATGGCATTCCACACACGATATAATCTATTTGTTTTTGCTATCTAAAGGCGATGATGGCATGCCACGCCCGATTATGTCCTACAGTGTGTTGTGTGAAAGGGGTATAATGGCATGCCACGCCCAACATCGTCTGACCATGTGTGCTTTCAGGGGGATTTGATTGCATGTCATGCCAAACGTCGTCTGACCCTGTGTGTTATCCAAGGGAAAAGATAGCATGTCTAGCCCGACATCATCCAACCGTGTATGCTATCCAAGAACGAAAATCACATACCACACCAACATCATCCGTTCGTGTGAGCAATGAAAGTGTGATGATGGCATGCCACACTCGACGTCGTTCAACTCTTTGTGCAGTCCATGTGAAATAATGTCATGCCACGCTAGACGTCGATCGACCGTGTGTGCATACCAAGGGCTATGCGGGCATTCCTCGCTAGTCTTCGTCCGATCGTCTGTGTTGTCTATGGGCGATGATGGAATGCCACGCTTGACGTCGTCCGACCCTGTGTGCCATTCAAGGACTATAATGACATACCATGTGTGACGTCGTTTGATCGTAAATATTGTCTAAAGGCTAAACGGGCATGCCACGCTAGATGTCATCCGACCGTGTGTTCTTACCCAGGGCCATGATGTCATGCCACACCAGACATCGTACGACCATTTGTCTAGTCTAAGAGCGATTATGGCAGGCCACACCTTAATTCATCTATCCGTGTGTTCAGTCCAAAGGCCATTATGGAATGCCACGCCCAACGTTGTGCAAATGTGTGTTCTTTCAAACGGTGATGATAACATGTCACGCCTGACGTCGTCCCACTGAATGTATTGACCAAGGGCTATGATGACAAGACATGTCTGAAGCGTCTAACCATGTGTTCTTCCAATGGCTATCATTGCATGCCACGCCCGATGTCGTCCGATCTTGTGTTATGTCCAAGGGCTATGCGGGCATGCCAAGCCCCACGTTGTCCTATTGTGCCTATTGTCCATGGGCAATGATTGCATGCAGCGTCCTACGTTGTCCGATCATGTGTACTATCCAAGGGCGATGATGCCATGCCATACCTCACATTGTCCATTCGTATGTGTAATCTAAGGCGATGATATCTTCCAATTCCTGACGTTATTCGTTATTATGTGCAGTCAAGGGGCTTTACGGGAATGCAACGCCCGATGTTGTCCAATGGTGTGTGCTATCCAAGGGTCCTGATCGCATGCCACTCCTGATGTCGTCCGATCGTCTGTTCTATATAATGGTTAAGTGGAGTGTCGCACCCGACATCATCCATCCATATGTGTAGTCTCAAGTTTATGATGACGTGTGATGCCCGATGTGTCCGACTTTATGATTTATCGAAGGGCGATAATGGCATGCCACACACGATATAATTCGTCTATTTATGCTGTCTAAAGGCGATGATGGCATGCCACGCTCGACGACGTTCGACGGTGTGTGGTGGACAAGGGCCATAATTGCATTCCACACCCAACATCGTCCGACCGTCTATGCTTTCCAAGGGATATGATAGCATTCCATGCCTGGAGATGATAGCATGTCACGCCCGACATCATCAACCAGTGTATGCTATCCAAGAATGATAATCACGTACCACGCTCGACATCGTTTGTTCGTGTGAGCAATCAAAGTGCGATGATGGCATGGAACGCCCCACATCGTCGGAACGCGTGGCCAGTCCAAGGGAAATAATGTTATGACATGCCTAACGCCATTCGACTGTTTGTGCATACCTAGGGAAATGATGTCATGCCAAACTCGACGTCATCCAACCGTGTGTTATTTCCAAGGGCTACACGGTCATGTAACGCCAAACTTCGTCCGATTGTATGTGTTTTCTAAGGGCGATGATGTCATGCATCGTCTGACGTCGTCCGACCGTGTATGCCATCCAAGGACAATGATGACATACCATTCCTGACGTCGTCCGACCGTGTGTATTGTCTAAAGGATAAACTTGCATGCCACTCTAGACGTTGTCCGACCGTGTGTTCTTTCCCAGGGCAATGATGTCATGTCACGCCGGACATTGTATGAACATTTGTGTAGTCTAAGGGCGATGATGGCATGCCACGCCTTACTTCATGTGTCCATGCGTGCAGTCCAAAGGCTATGATTGAATGCCACGCCCAACATTATCCGAATGTGTGAGCTGTTCAAGGGCGATGATGACATGTCACACCCCACGTCGTCTGACCATATATGTTGTAGAAGGGCAATGACTGTATACCATGCCATACCTATTTCGACGTATGTGTATTAAAAGGGCGATGGAGGCAAGGGATGCCCGACATTGTCCGACCGTGTGTTCTATCCATGGGCCATGATGGCATGCCACACCTGACGTCATCTGATCGTGTATGCTATCAAAGGGCGATAATATCATGCCTCACCTTATATTATCTGTCTGGTGTATAGACTTTTGGTGAGGATGCATGACACGTCTGATATCGTCCGATCAGGTGTGATGTCTTAGGGATACGTAGGCATGCGACACCCTACGTCGTTCGACCATGATTGATGTCCAAGGTAAATGATGGCATTCCACACCCTATCTCATCTGACGGTGTGTGCTAGCCAATGGCAATGATTGCATGCAACACCCGACATTGTCTGTTCAGTGTGCGCAGTCGAAGGGCTATGTATGCATGCGACACCATATGTCATCCAACCGTGTGTGCTGTCAATGGCAATGATTCAATGCAACACCCGACATTCCACGGACGATGTCGTCCCATTGTGTCTGCTATCTAAGGACGAGTATGGCATGTAACGCCCGACATCATCCGACCCTTTGTGCTTTCTAGGAGCTATGATGTCATGTCATGCATGATGTCGTCCAACCTTCTTGCTTTCCTAGTTCGGTGATAACATGCCACGCTTTACATCATCCTACCGTGTGTGAAGTCCAAGAGCTATTATGACATGCAATGCAAAGTATCGTTCGACTATGTGTGCAGTCCAGGGGTAATGATGGCATTTCACACCCGATGTCGTTAGACCGTGTCTGTAGTCTAAGGGCCATAGTTTAATGCAACGCGCGACGTCGTTTGACTGTGTGTGCAGTCTAATTGCGATGATGGCATGCCATGCCTGACATCATTCCTACTTGTGTGCAGTATAAGGGCAATGAAGTTATGCCACACCTGATGTCATCCAACTATTTGTGCTGTCCAAGGGCCATGTTGGCATGCCACGCCCGACATCATCCGTCCGTGTGTGTAGTCCAACAGCGATGATCGCATACCACACCCAATGTCGTCCGACCATTTGTACTGCCCAAGGGCTATAGTGACATACAACGACTCACGTCATCTGACCAGATTTGCTTTCCAAGGTCTTTGATGGTATTCCACGCCAGACGTCGTCCAACTATATGTGCAGTCCAAGGGTGATAATGGCATGCCACGCCTGACGTCGTCCGATCATATGTGCCATTTAAAGGAGATGATGGCATGTCACGCCACATATCTCTATCCGTGTGTGGTATCTAAGGGCCAAGATGGCATGCCACGCCTGACGTCGTCTGACCATGTTTGCTGTCCAAGGGCTACGCGGGCATGCGATGCTAGACGTCGTCTGATTGTGTGTGCTTTCCAAGGGCCATGAAGTCATGCCACGCCTAACCTCGTAGGACCATTTGTGTAGTTTAAGGGCGATGATGGCATTCCAAGCCTTACTTCATCTATCCGTGTGTGCAGTCCAAGAGCCATGATGGAATGCCATGGCCAAGACTGTCCGAATTTGTGTTAGATCCAAGGGCGATGACGACAAGCCACGATCAACGTCGTCCCACCGAGTGTATTGCCCAAGGCCAATGATTAAATTACATGCCTTACATCGTGTAGCCTTGTGTGCTTCCAAGGGTTATTATGCCATGCCATGCCCGACGTCGTCTGATCATATGTGATGTCCAAGGGCTATGCGGGCATGCCAAGCCTAACGTTGTCCTACTGAAATTGTTGTGCAAGGGCAATTATGGCATGCAATGCTTGATGTTGTCTGACCATGTGTGTTATCCAAGGGCGATGACGGCATGCCACACCTAACATTGTCCATTCGTGTGTGCAATCTAAGGCGATGATAGTATGACATGTCGGACATCATTTGTCATTGTGTGCAGTCTAGGGGCTTCACAACCATGCCACGCCCAACGTTGTCCAATTTGTGTGCTATCCAAGGGTCATGATTGCATGCCACTCCCGACGTCATCTTACCGTCTGTGCTATCTACGGGTTTAGTGGCATGCCGCACCTGACATTGTCAGTCCATGTGTGCAGTGTCTGGGTGATGATGACATGTGACGCCCCACATCTTCCGATCGTGTATTCTTTCGAGGGGATATGATTGCATGCCACTCCTTATGTCGTCTGACCGTGTGTGTTATCCAAGGGAAATGATAGCATGTCATGCCTGACATAATTCAACCGTGTATGCTATTAAAGAACGAAAATCACATACCTCACCGACATCGTCTGTTCGTGTGCAATCAAAGTGCGATGATGGCATGTCACGTTCGACGTCATTTATCTCTATGTGAAGACCAAGTAAAATGATGTCATGCCACGCTCGACGTCGTTCTACCGTGTGTGCATAGCAAGGGCTACGTGGGCATTCCATGCCAGTCTTCATCTGAACGTGTGTGTTGTCTATGGGCGATGATGGCATGCCACGCTTGACGTCGTCCGATCGTGTGTGTGCGTTCAAAAACTATGATGACATACCATGCCTTATGTCATCCAACAGAAAATATTGTCTAAGGGCTAAACGGGCATGCCACGCTAGATGTCATTCGATCGTGTCTGCTTTCCCAGGTCCATGATGTCATGCCATACGGGACATCGTACGACCATTTGTGTAGTCTGAGGGCGATGACGGCATGCCACACCTTACTTTATTTGCCCGTGTCTGCAGTCCTAGGGCCTTGATGGAATGCCATGCCCAACATTGTCCGAATGTGTGTTCTGTCCAAAGGCGATGATGACAAGCCACGATCGATGTTGTCCGACCGAGTGTATTGCCTAAGGTCTATGATGACATGACATACTTGACGTCGTCTAACCGTGTGTGCTTCGAAGGGCTATCATGGCGTTCCATGCGCAACGTCGTCCGATCACGTGTGATATCCAAAAGCTATGCGGGCATGTCAAGCCCGACGTTGTCCTAATGTGATTGTTGTCCAAGGGCAATGGTGTATGCAACAGTTGACGTCGTCCGACCGTGTGTGCTATCCAAGGGCGATGATGACATGCCACACGTTACATTGTCCATTCGTGAGTGCAATCTAAGGCAATAATAGTATGCCATGCCCGACATCATTCCTCATTGTGTGCAGTCCAGGGGCTTCATGGGCATTCCACGCCCGACGTTGTCCAATCGTATGTGCTATCCAAGGTTCATGACTGCATTCCACTCATGACGTCTTCCGACCGTCTGTGCTATCTAAGGTCTAAGTGTCATGCACACCCGACATCGTCCGTCCATGTGTGCAGTCTCAGGGTGATGATAACATGTGATTGCCGATGTGTCCGACCGTGTGATATATGGAATGGCAATGATGGTAAGCCATACAATATATAATCCATCTTTTTGTGTTGTCTAAAGGTTATGATGGCATGCCACGCTCGACGACGCCTACAGTGTGTGGTATGAAAGAGATATGATGGCATGCCACACCCAACATCGTTTGACCGTGTGTGCTTTACAAGGAATATGATTGCATGCCATGCCTGACGTCGTCTGACTGTGTGTGTTATCCAAGGGAAGTTATAGCATGTCACGCCCGACATCATCCAACCGTGTATGCTATCCAAGAACGAAAATCACGTATCACACTCGACATCGTCCATGCATGTGCACAATCAAAGTGTAATGATGCCATGCCATGCCTCACATCATCCGAACGTGTGGCCAGTCCAAGGGCGATAATTGTATGCCACGCCCGACATCGTTAGACTCTCTTTGCAGTCCAAGCGAAATGATGTCATGCCACGCTTGATGTCGTCTGAGCGTGTGTGCTTTCCAAGGGCTACGCGCGCATCCCACGCATGATATCGTTCAATCGTCTGAGTTGTCTATGGGAGATGATGGCATGCCACGCTTGACGTCGTTCGACTATGTGTGCAAATCAACAACTATGATGACATACCATGCCTGACGTCGTGCGATCGTAAATGGTGTCTAAGTTCTAAATGGGCATGCCACGCTAGACGTCGTCTGATCGTGTGTGCTTTCCCAAGGCCATGATGTTATGCCACGCCGGAGATCGTACGACCATTTGTGTAGTCTGAGGGCGACGATGGCATGCCACGCCTTACTTCATCTGTCCGTGTGTGCAGTCTAAGGGCCATGATGGAATGCCACGCCCAACATTGTCCGAATGTGTGTTCTGTCCAAGGGTAATGATGAAAAGCCAGATCAACATCGTCGCATCGAGTGTATTGACCAAGGGTTATGATGACATTACATGCCTGACTTCGTCTAACCGTGTGTGCTAACATGGACTATAACGACATGCTACACCCGACATTGTCCGATCATGTGTGATGTCCAAGGGCTATAAGGGCATGCCAAGCCCGACGTTTTCCTTCTGTGATTGCTGTCCAAGTGCAATTATTACATGCAATTCCCAACGTCGTCCGACCGTGTGTGCTATCCAAGGGCGATGATGGCATGCCACACCTAACATTGTCCATTCGAGTGGGCAAGATAAGGCGATGATAGTATGCCATGCCTGACATCATTCGACATTGTGTGCAGTCTAGGGGCTTCACAACCATGCCAATCCCAACATTGTCCTATCTGTGTTCTATCCAAGGTTCATGATTGCATGCCACTCCCGACATTGTACGATCGTCTGTGCTATCCAAGGGTTAAATGGCATGCCGCACCCGAAATCATCCTCCCATGTGTGCAGTGTCAGGGTGATGATGACAGGTGATGCACAACGTGTTCTACCCTGTGCTTTATGGAAGGGCGATGATGGCAAGCCACACACGATATAATTCGTCTATTAGTACTATCTAAAGGCGATGATGGCATGCCACGCCCAATGACGTCCGACAGTGTGTGGTTTCAAAGGGCCATGATAGCATGCCACACCCAACATCGTCCAACCATGTATGCTTCACAAGGGATATGATTGCATGCCACGCCTGACGTTGTCTAAGCGTGTGTGTTATCCATGGGAAATGATAGCATGTCAGGCCCGACATCTTTCGTGCGTGTGTGCAATCAAAAGGCGATGATGGCATGCCATGCCCCAAATCGTCCGAATGTGTGGCCAGTCCAAGGGAGATAATGGTATGCCTTTCCCGAAGTCGTTCGACTCTCTGTGCAGTCCATGAGAAATGAAGTCATGCCACGCTTGACATCGTCCGGCCGTGTTTTCTTTCCAAGGGCTACGCGGACATCCCACGCTAGACTTTGTTCTATTTTGCATTTTATATGGGTGATAATGGTATGCCATGCTTGACATCGTCCGACTGTGTGTGCCATTCAAGGACTATAATGACATACGATGTCGAATGTTGTACAATGGTATATACTGTCTAAAGGCTAAACGGGCATGCCACACTAGGCGTCGTCTGATCGTGTGTGCTTTCACAGGGCCATGATGTCATGACACGCCGGACATCGTACGACCATTTGTGTAGTTTAAGGGCGATGATGGCATGCCACATCTTACTTCACCTACCTGTGTGTGCAGTCCAAGAGCCATGATGGAATGCCATGCCCAACATTATCTGAATCTGTGTTCTGTCCAAGGGCGATGATGACAAGCTACGATCGATGTCATCCCATCGAGTGTATTGACCAAGGGCTATGATGACATGACATGCCTTACGTTGTCTATCCGTGTATGTTTCCAAGGGATATAATGGCATGCCATGCCCGACATCGTCCAATCATGTGTGATGTCTATGGGCTATGCGGGCATGCCAAGCCCGACGTTTTCCTACTGGGATTGTATTCCAAGGGAAATGATGGAATGCAATGCCTGACATTGTCCGATCGTGTGTTCTATCCAAGGGCGATGATGGCATGCAACACTCACGTTGTCCATTCGTGTGTGAAATCTAACGTGATGATAGCATGCCATGCCTGACGTTATTCGTTATTGTGTGCATGTCAAGGGGCTTAACAGGAATGCCACGCCCGACGTTGTCCAATCGTGTATGCTATCCAAGGTTCATTATTTCATGCCACTCCCGACGTCATACGACCGTCTTTTCTATCTAAGGGTTAATTGGAATGCCGCACCCGACATTATGCATCCATGTATGTTGTCTCAGGTTGATGATGACATGTGATGCCCGATGTGTCCGACCATGTACCTTATTGAAGGGCGATGATGGCATGCCACATACGATATAATATGTCTATTTATGGTGTCTAATAGAGATGATGCAATGCCATGCTCAATGACGCCTGATAGTGTGTGGTGTCCAATGGCCATGATGTCATGCCACTACAAATATTGTCCGATCGTCTGTGTTGTCCAATGGATATGATGGAATGCCATGCCCGGCGTCGTCTAACCGTGTGTTGTGTCCAAGGGAAATGATATCATGTCACGCCCGACATCACCCAACTGTGTATGCAATCAAAAGAATGATAATCACATAAAACCCCCGACATCGTCCGTTTGTGTGTGCAATCAAAGTGCGATGATGGCATGCAACGCCACACATTATGTGAATGTGTGGCTAGTCCAAAGGAAATAATGTTATTCCACGCATGACGTCATGCGACTTTGTATGCAGTCCAACGGAAATGATGTCATGACACACTCGACGTCGTCCAACAATGTGTTCTTTCCAAGAGCTACACGGGCATGCCACGCCAGACTTCGTCTGATTGTTTGTGTTATCTAAGGGCGATGATGGCATGCCACGCCTGACGTCGTCTGACCGTGTGTGACGTCCAAGAACAATGATGACATACCATGCCTAACGTCATCCGACCATATGTATAGTCTAAGGGCTAAACTTGCAGGCCACGCTAGACGTAGTCTGACCGTGTGTGCTATCCCACAGCAATGATGTCATGCCATGCCGGACATCGTATGACCATTTGTGTAGTCTAAGCGCGATGATGGCATGCCACGCCTTACTTCATCTGTCCGTGCGTGCAGTCAAAAGGCCATAATGGAATGCCACGCCCAACATAGTCCGAATGTGTGTTCTGTTCATGGGTGATGATGGAATGTCACACCTGACGTCGTAGGACCATATATGTTGTCGAAGGGAGATGATGGTATACCATGCCCTACCTAGTTTAATCGTATGTGTAGTACAAGGGCGATGGAGGCAAAGGATAACGGACATCATCCGACTGTGTGTTTTATCCAAAGGCTATGATGGCATGCCAAACCTGACATCATCCGATCGTGTATGTTGTCCAAGGGGGATGATTTCATGCCACACCATATATTATCCATTTATGTGTATTGTCTTTGGGTGAGAAAGCATGACACGTCTGATGTCATCTGACCTTGTGTGCTATCAAAGTGCTATGATAACATGCCACACCCGATGTCGTCCGATCATGTGTGATGTCCTAGGGCTACGCAGGCATGAGACACCCAATGTTGTTCGACCATGATTAATGTCCAAGGGCAATGATGGCATTCAACGCCCTATCTCATCCGACGGTGTGTGCTGGCCCATGGCGATGATTGCATGCAACACCCGACATTGTCCGTTCGGTGTGCGCAACAAGTTAAGTTAGGTTAAGTGCCCCCTTGCCCCTGGAACTTGAGGCACGATGCTTTATGCGCACCACGCGATCTCCCAAAGCTTCAGCCGCGATGCCTTTAGAATGCCAAATGGGCTCTAAGATCTTATGGGCTGATTCTATGAAAGCGCCACCCACGCTATAGAGCTTGAGCCATGACACCCTGAAAGCTCCAACCAAGCTCCCAGATCATGTGGCACGATGCCCTAAATGCCCCACCCAAGCTCCCCGATCTTGTGTCCCGACGCCCTGAGCTTGAGGCACAATTCCTTAAGTGCCCCCAAGACCCCGAAACATGAGGCACGATTCCCTGAGCGCACCACTAGGTATCCTGCATCTTGATGCACAATGCCTAGCGCCTACCAATCAGGTTGTCGGAGCTTGAAGAACGACACCCTTAGTGAGCCAACGAGGCTATCGAGGATTGAGGTGCGGGCGACGCCTTTAGCGCACAAACTAGTCTTGTGGAGCTTGAAAATCGACGCCTTTATTGCGCTGACAAGTCTCTCGGAACTTGAGGCACGAGGACCTAGCGCACAACACATGTTATCAGAGCTTGAGGTGCGATGACCTGAGCGCGCTACCTAGGATCCCGCAACATGAGTCAGGACACCCTTAGCGTACCACCCAGGCTCCTTCAACTTTAGGTGCAGCATCTTAAGCATCGCCCAGGATCCTGGAGCTTGAGTTATGATGCCTTGAGCGCGCCAGCAAGGCTATCGGATCTTGAGAAACGATGCCCAAAGCACGCCACACATGCTCTTTGAGCTTTAGGCACAACACCTTAAGCGCCACGAGCTCCCTGGATCTTGAGGCATAGCACCGTGATTGACACCAAAGTATTCTAGCTTGAGGTGTGACGCCTTGAGAATGCCAAAAACGCTCCCAGAGCTTGTGTCATGAAACCCTGAACGCCAACTAGACTCTTGGAGCATGAGGAACGCTGCCCTTAGCGTGCCTCTCACACTCTCAAAGTTCGAGGCGCGACTCTCTTAGCGCGCCACTCGGTCTCCTAGAGCTTGAGGCGGGACGTCTTGAGAGAGACATACAGGCTCTTGGAGCTTGAGGATAACGCTTTGAGTGCCACTCATCCCCCCTGAACTTGAGGTGCAACGCCCTGAGCGTGCAACACGCTGAGCGTGCAACCCAGGTTGTCAAAGCTTGAGGTGCGATGCCATTAGCGCGCGAACTAGGTTCATAGAACTTGAGTGACAATGCCCTGACCGCACCACCCACGCTCTTAGAACTTGAGGCGCGGTGCCCTGAGAGTTACACCCCAGCTCCTTGAGCCTTAGGGGAGACACCCAGAGCGCACCACCCTGGCTCCTTGAGCTTGAGGCGCAGCACTTTGAGCGCCACTGAGCCCCCTTGGAACGTGAGATGCGATGCCTTGAGCTTTTCACCCACGCTTATTAAGATTGAGGCGTAGAGCCTTTAGTGCCACCTAGGATCATGAATATTGAGGCTTGATTCCCTTAGAGCACCATCTAGGCTCACAAAACTTGAGGGATGATGCCTTGACCGCACCATCCACGTTCTCAGAATTTGAGGTGCGACGCCCTTAGATCGCCACCCCAGCTTTTCTATACTGAGGGGAGACACCGTGAGCGCGCCACCTAGGTTCCGACATCTTGAGGCGCGACACGTTAAGCATGACAACCAAGCAGTCAAAGATTGAGGAGTGATTACCTAAGTCCGCTAACAAGGTTGTCGGAGCTTAAGGCACGATGCCCTGAGCGTACCACCCAGGCTCATTTTTCTTGACGCGCAGCGCCTTGAGGAATGCCGAGTCTCCTAGAGCTTGAGGAACGATTCCTGAGCACACCAACAAGGATCCTTGAGCTTGAGTGACAATTCCCTGAGTGCACAAACACTGTTCCTTGAGCTTGAGGCGCAGCACCTTGAGCGCCCCTCATCCACCCTGGAGCTTGAGACATAGTGCCTTGAGAGCCACCCAAGCTCCTAAAGCTTGAGTAACGATTCCTTGAAAGAAAAAAAGAGTCTCCCAAAGCTTGAAAAATGATGCCTTAAGCGCAGCGCCCACAATCCCGAAACTTGAGGCTCCACACCCTAAGAGCACCACTCAGGATGCTAGAGCTTGAGGAGCGATGCACTGAGACTGCCACCCTGGCTCCTAGATTTTGAGGCATGAATCACTGAGCACGCCACCTAGTCTCATGAAGCTTGAGGCGCAGTGATTTTAGCGCCACCCAGCCCCTAGAAATTGACGCAAGACACCAAGTGTGTTCCTCTTAGGCTCTTTGAGCTTGAGGCGCAACATCCTTACCGCCACCGAAGCAACCAAAGATTGAGGCGCGATGCCTTGGGAGCGCCACCCCATCTCCTAGTGTTTGAGGCACAACACCTTGAGAGAACCACCAGCACTCACGGATGTTGAGGTGCGATGCCTTGAGCGAGCCAACCAAGCTGTCAGAGCTTGAAGAGCGATGTCCCGGGTGCTCCAACAAGGCTTCAGGATCCTGAGGCGTAATGCCCTGAGATTGAAACCCAGGATTCTTGAGCTTGAGGCGCGACGCCCAAAGGCCAACCAGGCTCGTGGAGCTTGAGGAGTGACGCCCTAAGCGCTCTAACGAGGCTCGAATATTGAGGGACGATGCCCTAAGTGCGCCTCTCAGTCTCCCACAGCTTAAGGGGCGACGCCTTGAGCTTGTAAACCAGGCTCCTTGAGCTTGAGGCAATACGCCCTGAGTGCGCCAACTAGGCTCACGGAGGTTGTTAGACGACGCAGTAAGCGCACAACCCAGGCTACAAGATCTTGAGGCACGACGCCCTGAGCACCCCCATCCCCAATAGCCTGAGGCAAAACGCCTAAGCATGCTACCTTGGCTACTGAAGCTTGAGGCAAGATGCCTTGAGTTAGCTAAGCAGGCATCCGGAGATTAAGAAACAAAGCCCTGAGTGTTCCAACTAGGGTCTAGGAGTTTGAGGCATGACACCCTGAGCTTTAGGCATTGCACCTTAAGCGCCCTCACACCCCTAAAAATGATGTGCGACGCCTTGAGTGCACTGACGAGGCTCCCGATGATTAATTCACGAAGTTCTTAGAGTGCCATAGAGGTTACTGGAGGTTAAGGTTCTACGACCTGAGCGCTCTGCCTAGTCTCCCGGAGCATGAGGCAAGACACCCTGAGTATGCCACCTAGGCTCCGTAAGCTTGAGGTACAAACCCTTGACCGCCTCTAGCCATTGGAAAATAAGGCACGACACCCTGAGCATGAGGCACGACACTCTGACCGCCCTTTCATCCTCTTGGAACTTGAGGTGTGACCCCTATATATCGTCACCCGAGCTCCAAAAGTTTGTGGTAAGATGCCTTGAGCTCGCCAACCAGGCCCCTAAATAATGAGGCACGAGGCCTTGAGGGCACCGACAATGCTACCGAATCTTGAGAAACGACGCCCTAAGTGTGCCACCCAAGCTCGTTCATCTTGAGGTGCGACATCTATAGTATGCAAACCTTGCTCCCAAACATTGAGGCGCGACACCATGAGCGCGCCAGCTAGGCTTATGGAGCTTGAGGAGGGACACCTTGAGAGAGCCACCCTGGTTCCTAAATCCTGAGGTGCAACATCGTGAGCGCGCCCCCCTGGCTTCTGAATCTTGAGGCGCAGCGCCTTTAGCGCTACCCGCCCCCCTTAGATTGAGTCGCGACGCCTTGAGCTTGCCACCCGGGCTCAAAAAACTTGAAGCGCAATTCTTTGATTTTGCAAACCAGGATGTCGGAGGTTAGGGAGAGATTCCTTGAGTGACCGAACCCGAATCCTAGATCTTGAGGCACAATGCCCTAAGCGTGGTACCTAGTCTCCCGGATCCTTAGGCGCGACGCCCTAAGCGCGCCTACCAAGCTCCTTTATCTTGAGGAGTGACGCCCTGAGTGCGCTTACTAGGCTCAGAGCTTGAGGCACGGTGCCTTTTGTGCGCCACCTACGCTCCAGAGCTTGAGGTACATCGCAACCCGGGATCCCAGAGCGACAACCTGTGCGCACCACCCAAGCTACTCGAGCTTGAAGCACGACGCCTTTAGAGTGCCACCTAAGCTCCCAGTGCACAAGGAATGAATCCTTTAATGCGCCACCAAGGCTCCTCGATCATGAGGCCAGTGCCTTGAGCGCTACCCTGCCCCTTGGAACTTGAGGTGCGACATACTGAGTGTGCCACATAGGCTCCATGAGCATGAGGCGCAGCGCCTTGAACACCACCCAGGTTTATGGAGCTTTAGATTTGATGCCATGAGCGCGCCAACCAATCTCTTGAAGATGGAGGGACGATGACATGAGCATGCCACCCACGTTTCTGGAACTTGAGGCGCGACGACATGAGCGAGTCACCCCGAAATTTAGAGTTTGAGGTGTAAGATACTAAGCACTATCCAGGCACCAGATCTTGAGGCGTGATTCCATGAGTGCCACCCATGCTCCCGAATCTTGAGGCACGACACCTTGAGTGCGCAAACCAGGCTACCAGATTTTGAGGCTTTACTCCTTAGGAGCGCCAACAAGGCTACTGAGCCCTAAGGTGGTACGTTCTGAGTATGTCTCCCTTGCTCCTGGAGCCTAAGGTGTGACGCCCTGAAGGTTCCCCCTAAACTCCTTAAGCTTGAGGTGTAGCGCCTTGAGCGCCGCCCAAGATCCTGGAGCTTGAGGTACGACGCCTTGAGCGCATCAACCAGGATCAGAGCTTGAGAAAACATTCCAGAGCACGCAACACATGCTCCTTGAGCTTCACGTGCAGCACCTTGAGCTCCCCCATCCCCCAGAGCTTGAGACGTAGCTCCTTGAGTTCCACAAATCTATTAAGAGGTTGAGGTGAAACGCCTTGAGTGTGCCAACAAGGCTCCCAGATGTTGTGACATGATGCCCGAATTGCCAACAACGCTCCTAGAGCTTGAGGAACGATGCCCTGAGCGTGCCACCCACACTTTTGAAACTTGAGGTGCGACTCCTTAAGCACGCCACTTAGACTCCGGGAGCTTGAGGCGCGATGCCTTGAGAGCGCCACCCAGGCTCATGGAGCTTGAGGCGCAACTCTTTGAGCACCACCCAGCCCCCCGGAACCTGAGGCATTAAACCTTAAGCGTGCCACCCCAAATCTTTGAGCTTGAGGTGTAGCACATTGAGTGCCACCTACGCTCCAAGAGCTTGAGGCCCGACGCCCTGAACTCGCCAAACAGGCTCATGGATATTGAGTTACGATTCCCTAAGCCCACCACCCACACTCCAGGAACTTGAGGCGCGACAACCTGAGAGCGCCACCCCAGCTCCTGGATCGTGAGGGGCGACACCTTGACCGCGCCACCCAGGCACCTGGAGCTTGAAGTGTAGTGCCTTGATCATGACACCGGGGCTTCAAAATGTTGAGGCGCGAAACCATAAGCATGTCAACCAAGCTGTCATAGCTTGAGGAGCAATTCCCTAAGTGCGCCAAACAGGTTGTCCGAGCATGAGGTGTAGCTACTTGAGATACAACAAATCTCCTAAAGCTTAAAGCAAAACGCCTTGAGAGCGCAAACAAGGATCTAAGAGCTTGTTGCGCGACGCCCTAAGCGCCAACAATGGTCACAAATCTTGAGAGATGATTCCTTGAGTGCGCCATCCCCACTCCCAGAACATGAGGTGCGACGCCTTAAGCGTGCCTTTCGGTCTCATGGAGCTTGAGGCCTTATGCCCTGAGAGTGCCACCCCGTCTCCCAAAACATTAGGAGTGACTCCCTGAGCGTGTCACCTAGGCTCCAGGAGCTTGAGGCAAAACGTTTTGAGCACCACCCAGCCCCATGGAATTTGACGCGTTATGCCCTGAGCGTTCCTTCTAGGCTCATTCAGCTTGAGGCGCAGCTCCTTGAGCGCCACAAGTCTACCGAAGCTTGAGGCGCGACTTCCTGAGAGCGCCACCCTATCTCCAGGAGTTAGTGGTGTGATGCCTTGAAAGCGCCACCAGGGCTAAAAGAAAATGAGGCGCGACGCCTTGAGCGAGGCCAGAAGACTATTGTAGCTTAAAGAACAATGTCCTGAGTGCGCCAACCAGGCTCCGGGAGTTTGAAGCACGAAGACCTAAGCAGGCCAATAAAGCTTCCAGAGCCTCAGGCACGAATCTCTAATAGTATCACCCAGGATCCTTGAGCTTGAGGACCAACGCCCTTAGCGTGCCAACCAGGTTGACCTAGCTTGAGGAGCGACACCATGAGAGCACTAACGAGGCTCAAATATTCAGGGACGATGCCCTGAGCACGCTACCCAGGCTCCTAGAGCATGAGGGGCGGAGCTTGAGGCATGACGCCCTAAGCGCACCAACTAAGATCGTGGAGCTTGTTGCACGACTCCCTAAGCACACCATCGGGGCAAAAAGATCTTGAGTCACGACGCCCTTAGCACCCCCCATCCCCAGAGCATAAGGCATGACGCCCTAACAACTCCACCGTGGCACCCGGATCTTGAAGAACGATTCCTTGAGCAAGCTAACAAAGCTTCCAGAGCTTAAGAAGCGACGCCCTGAGTGTGCCAACCAGGCTCTAGGAGCTTTTGGATGGACGCTGTGAGCTTGAGGCAATGCTCCTTAAGCACCCCCTTCAGCATGCCTACAAATTTCCAGAGCTTTAGGAGCGATGTCCTGAGAACGCTTACAAGGCTCCCGGGGATTGAGGGGCGATGCCCTGAGCGCGCCAACCAGTCTTCTGGAGCTTAAAGCGTGATGGTTTGAGCGCACTAACCAGGATCCAGGAGCTTCAGGAATGACACCTAGAGGGCGCAACATAGTTTACTAGAGCTTGAGTTGCGACACCTTGAGTGCGCTGCCCCGACTTGTGGAGAATGAGGTACGACACCCTGAGTGTTCAGCCTAAGCTCCCAAAGCTTGAGGATCAAATCCTTGAGCACCCCCATAATGCCTGATACTTGTAGAGTGACGCCCTGAGATTGAGGCACGACACTCTGAGTTCCCCTCAAGCCTCCCAAAACTTGAGGCACGACGACTAGAGCACACCACCCAGGATCCTACAGATTGAGGCGCGACTCCATGAGCTTACCAGCCTGGTTCACCGAATCATGAGATTCGACGCCATGAGCGCTCCAACCAAGATTCTTGATCATGAGGCATGACGCCCTAAGCGCGCCATCTTGGCAACAATATCATCAGGAGCGACGTCTTTAGAACGCCAATCAGGCTCCCAAAGATTGATGTGCGACATCTTGAGCGCCCCAACAAGGCTCATGGAGCTTGAGGCACAACTCATTTAGTGCGCCACACAGGCAACTGGATCTTTAGGTGCAGCGTCTTGAGTGCTGCCCAAGCTCGTGGAGCTTCTGGCGCAACCCTTTAAGCTCACTAACTAGGATCCTGGAACTTCAGGAATTATTTCTTGAGCATTCTATCTAGGCTCCCAAAGCTTGTGTCCCGACTCCGTAAGCACCAACCAGACTCCAGGAGCTTGAGGGACGATACCCTGAGCACTCCACCTACACTTCCAAAACATTATGCATGACGCCTTGAGAGCGCCACCCCGGATCATAAAGCTTGAGGAGAAACACTCTGAGGGCCATCTATCCCCCTGGAACTTGACGTGTGACGCCCTAAGTGTGCTCCCTAGGCTCCTTAAGATTGAGAGGCATAGCCTAGTGCTCCACCCAGATCCCCGAAGCTTGAGGCGCAACACCCTAAGAGCGCCTCCTTGGCTCCTGGATCTTCAGGTGTGATATCTTTTGTGTGCCAACCAGGCTCCCCAACCTTGAGGTGCGACACACTGAGCCCGCCAACCAGACTCATGGAGCTTGATAAGGGACACCCAGAGGGTCAACCCTGGTTCCTAGAGCCTGAGGCATGACATCCTGTGCGCGCCATCTTGTCTCATGGAGCTTGAGGCGCAGCGCATTGATCACTACATGGACCCTCGTATCTGGTTCCATGAGGTATTAAGCATGCTACCCGGGCTCACAAAACTTGAAATGTGATGCTTTGAGCGACCAAACCAGGATGTCGGAGCTTGAGGAGAGATTCCCTGAGTGCGCCAACAAGGATCCCAGATCTTGAAGCACAATCCCCAGCATGCCTCCCAGTATCCAAGATCCTGAGTGTGACACCAAAAGCATGCCTCTATGGCTCCTTGATCTTTAGGAGCGACGACCTGACAACGCCAACTAGGCTCACGAAGATGGAGGATTGAAGCCTTGAGTGTGCTTACCAAGCTAATAGCTTGAGGGACGATGCCCTAAGAGCGCCATCTACACTCCAGAGCTTGAGGCACATTGCCACCCGAGATCCCAGAGCTTTAGGAGCAATGTCCTATCCGTGACATTCTAGCTTATTGAGATTGAGGCACGATGCATTGAGAGAGCCACCAAATCTTCCAGATCATGAGGCATGACTCCATGAATGTGCTACCAAGGATCCTCCTACTTGAGGTGCAGTGCATTGAGCTCTACCCAACCTCTTTGAACTTGAGGCGCGACGCCCTAAGGGTGCCACAGAGGCTTCTTGAGCATGAGGCGTAGTGCCTTGAGCGTCACCCAGCTTCATGGAGCATGTGGTGTGACGCCCTTAGCGCGCCTACCAGGCTCCTTGAGCAGGAGGTATGATGCCTTGAGCATGCAACCCATGTTTTAGGAACTTGAGGCGTGACGCTAAGAGAGCACCACCCGGGTTCCTAGATACTGAGGCTGGACTCCCTATGAGCGCCACCACAACTTTTGGATCTTGAGGAGCAACACACTGTTGGACATGTATGTTGATCCAACTAGTATGTGGGATCTTGAGGAGTTATGTCTAGAGTGCGCCAACCAGGCTCCCATAGTTTGAGGCACAATGCCCTAAATGCTCCACCCAGGCTTCCAGAGCCTAAGGTGCAACGGCCTCAGAGTGCCACCTAGGATCCTTGAGCGCGTCAACCAGGTTCAAAAATCTTGAAGAGCGACACCCTTATAGCACAAACGAGCGAGCAAACTAGGATTTCGGAGCTTGAGGAGCGATTCCTTGAGTGCGCCAACCAGGATTCGAGATCTTGAAGCACAATCGCCTAAGCGTGCCTCCCAATCTCCCAGATCCTGAGGTGCGACACCCTAAGAGTGCCTCCATGGCTCCTTGATCTTTAGGAGTGACGTCCTGAAAGCGCCAACCAGGCTCACGAAGATGGAGTAGTGAAGCCTTGAGTGCGCTTACCAATCTCATAGCTTGAGGGACGATGCCCTGAGCGTGCCATCTACACTCCAATGCTTTAGGCACATTGCCACCAGAGATCCCAGAGCTTTAGGAGCAACGTCCCATGTGTTCCATCCTAGCTTATCGAGCTTGAGCCATGATGCATTTAGAGAACCACCAAATCTCCCATAGCATGAGGCATGACTCCCTGACTGTTCTACCAAGGATCCTCCTACTTGAGGTGCAGTGCCTTGAGTGCTGCCCAGCCCCTTGGAACTTGAGGCGCGGCGTCCTAAGAATGCCACAAAGGCACTTAAGCATCTTGAGGAGTGATGACCTGAGGGTGCTTAATTGGATGATAGGGATTGAGGCGCGACTCCTTGAGCGCGCCAACAAGTCTCTTTGAGTTTGAAGATCGATACCTTGAGCGCGCTAAAAAGGATCTAAGAGCTTGAGGAACGACACCCTGAGTGCGCTACACAGTTTACTAGATCTTGAGGTAAGACGCCCTAAGTGCGCCACCCAGGCTTTTGAAGCATGAGGAACGACACCCTGAGTGTTCAGTCAAAGCTCCAGACCTTGAGGTGCAAATACATAAGCGCCTCCAGACCTTCCGGGACTTCAGGAGAGACGCCCGGCCCCTTGAATATGCAACCAAGACTCTCGAGCTTGAGGCACAGTGCCTTGAGCGCTACCCTACCCCTTCGATTTTGAGGTGCGACACACTAAGCGTGAAACATATGCTCGTTGAGCATGAGGTGCAGCACCTTGAGCACCACCCATCTTTATGGAGCTTGAGGTCTGATGCCCTGAGCGCGCCAACCAATCTCTTGGATATGGAGGAACGATGCCATTAGCGAGCCACCCACGCTTCTGGAACTTGAGGCGCAACGCCCTCAGTGCGCCACACTAGTTCCCGGAGATTGAGGCTCGAGTTCTCAGCGCGCCACCCCGACTTTTGGAGCTTAAGTCACAACACACTAAGCACCATCCAGGATCAACAGCTTGAGGCTCGATGCCATGAGTGACATCCGGGATCCCGGAGCTTGAGGCATGACACATTGAGTGCGAAAACTAGGCTCCCGGAGCTTGAGATGTTACTCCTTGAGAGCTTCAACAAGGCTACAGGACACTGAGGTGGTATTCCTGAAGTATGCCCCCTGACTCCTGGAGCTTATGGTGTGATGCCCTGAGGGTGACACCTAAGCTCCTTAAGCTTGAGGTGCAGCGCCTTGAGCTCCATCTAATCTCCAAACTTGAGGCATGAAACCCTAAGCGTGCCAACCAGGATCCCGAAGTTTATGGAACGATGCCCTAACTGCACAACCAACACTCCAAGAACTTGAGGCGCGACGCCTTGAGAGCTCTACTCCGTCTCCTTGAGCCTGAGGCATGACGCCTTGAGCTTGCCACCTAGGATTGTAGAGCTTGAGGCGTGATGCCCTTAAAGACCCCATCGACCTGGAGAATGAGGCACGACACCCTTGAGCAAGCCAACCAAGCTGGCGGAGCTTAGGGAGAGACGCACAGAGCACACCAAATAGGCTCAAAGTTATTAAGGCACGACGCCATAATTGCACCAATCAGTTAAAGGAGAGTGAGTCACAATGCCCTGTGATCTAGGTGCAACGCCCAAAGATCACCCTAATACGCTCAAACTTACTTCTCAAATAAGAAGTAAAGGGGTTGTGTCAAGTAAATAACCCAACTAGTAAGGTTGGGATCATTCCCACGAGGAAAATAGTCTAGACATAACTTCAACCTATTATTACTATTGTTTGGTCGATGAATTCCTTGGAAAGTAAAAACAATAAAAGGGGGGTTTCTATTTCTAAATGAATGAAAATAAATAACGAACTTGAAAGAGACACTTAACAGCTTTGAGTGTTGGAGTTTAATCAATTAATAAAAGTAACTAGGGTTTACGTGTTCCCCACATGTTCATAACATGATAATTCTAACTATAAAAATTCTTTCCTAGTATCATGCATGCAAAGTTATAAGTTATGTATTTCTAAATCCTTGGTCCGGCATCTAGAAAATCTCACTCCGCACCTTGGTCCAGCTAAGTATGTTGCTATCCTAACCCTTATCTTTACCTCATATTAAGCACCGTATTCGATATTTGACTAAGTTATTGCCTCGTACCAATCAATACTAGCCTATTAGATAGTATATACTAAATATATGTTGATAATTCTTTTCCTATTATCTACCTCCATGGTCCGGCAAGTAGCATTAAGGAGAGTTCTAACGTTGGCCATCCGTTAAAAAGATTTCTAAGCGAAAGAATTATCAATACATGCAAGACACTATTCTAGAATTGTTATTTTAGTTAGGTTTTATCTCATTATTTTGCTATGGTTCCCACAACCCTAGTTATGGAGTTTAGTTACTCATAATCATAATCACAATATTCAAATATATTAAATAAGAATTCATGTACTAACTTTAATGAGAAAGAGTAAAATCCAAAAGTTTGCTTGATTAATCACCAATAATCACTTGCAAGAATCTCAAAGTAATCAATAATCTCACAAAAAGTCTAATGATTATCAAGAATCTAACACTAATACACAGAGTCTAATAATATGGTTTCTAACAATACAGAGTCTAACAATCTAAGAGTCTAACCTCAAAAACGAGGTCTTATGAACTATTTATAAAAAATAAAAACCTAATTAAATAAGTACTCTATTTGCTTGAAATCTGCCAAAATGCGGCTGGGTCGACGGACCTCGCGATGGATCGTTATGGTCACGATGGACCGTCATGGACTCCGTCTTCCAATACTTATGCAATTTCTTCTGCTGCTCTCTTCATTAACCTCGACGGCAAGTATGACGGACCATCATTGACACAACGTTCCTTCAAGGGTCTTTGTTCCAAAACACTTCAACTCTTGGAATATGGGTACTGGGATTACTTCTCTGAACTTCATAATGAACGTGTAGGACGGACCGTCATAGACACGACGGACCATCACAATCTTCGTAACCCCTCACTTGGTCAGACTTCCCCATCTTCCTTCAGCAGCTGCACTACGCTGCCACCTACGGACCGTCACAAGCACGACAGACCGTCATAAGCTCCGTTGGTGGTCTCTTCTGCATTTCTTCGCTCAACATCTCCGCATTCATCTTTGGACAGATTTCCTGCAAAATAAAGAGAAACTTATATAAAAATTAGCACAAAAAGGATTTTTGACACAGTAACCTTAAGGAAAAAGTATTTATAATATAGTGAAACCACGGTATATCAACACCCTCAACTTAAATTCGTTGTTTGTCCTCAAGCGATGCACTATGACTCAATACAAAATCTTTGTACAATAGTATCCATGTTTCATCCTTTGCAATCATTTGGATATCAATCCCGATTAATCTCATCAAATCTATGCATGCTATCACTATTAGGCTTGAATTATGTGGGATTAGAACATGACAAAGACTCACCATGCACTAACATCTATCCTCTTCAATTTCTCACCGAGGTGCTAACAATTCCGGTATTGCAACTAGTGTCCTCACTTGAAAACAAAATCCTCATTTTTCACACAATTATTTCAGTTTGAATATAATGATTACTTTTCAACACTCGCTCTCAGAACAAAGTCACACTCATTCATACCAATTGCCATAAGATTTCAATTTTTTTCACTACCTTAAGTTTGCTATACAACCCTTAGGATCACGATTGGACTTTCTTAGCTTGTAAAATAGGCTCAGGGTCAGGTAGGGTATATATAGGTATACTTTAGTGACTTTTTACCCTCCTTGACATATCGTCTAAACCTACCACTTTCTATCATTTTATCTAGCCCTGTTTCTCATATTACTTTACCTTGTTATTTTCTCTTCTTTCTTCATTTATGTAAGTGACTCTCTTCTTTTCTTGCATGTATTTCTTGTATATTTTTATTTTTATATACTTTTATTTCAACTAATTCTAGAGTCAGTTTACTTTTGTTCTTTCTTTCTCTTTGTTCTTTCAACCCCACTTTCCAGAGCATTCCTCATAATAGCCACCCTCAACTCATGACTTTCCCATGAGTCAAGGTACGCAATACCCAAAGTTGGGTCAGGGCCATAACGAAGGTTGTTTACAATACTACATTAGCCACCCTCAACTCATGCTTTTGGTATAAGCTGAGGTGCACATGTCCAAGGAGGAACCAGGGCTAACACATTGTTCCCACAAAAGATTAGTTGGGGTTAAAAAGAATGGTCTAATTCAAGCTCACATAATTTGGATCAAAGAAGGATAAATTTCATTTGGTTTTCTTTTATTTAGGCTAAAAGTAGGCTATATTGAATAAGGGCCTATGATCCTTTCCTAATTGTCTATTATGCCTAAATGCGCCAACCATTATCTGTGAGCTTGAAGCGCGATACTTGAGCGCGCTAACTAGGATCTAGGAGCTTGAGGAACGACACCCTGAGTGCGCAACACAGTTTACTTGAGCTTGAGGTGCGACTCCCTGAGTGTGCTGCCCAGGCTCCTGGAGCATGAGGAACGACACCCTGAGTGTGCAGTAAAGGTTCCCAGACCTTGAGGTGCAAAGACATAAGCGCCTCTAGACCTTGCAAAACTTGAGGAGCGACGCCCTGATCTTGAGGCATGAATACCTAAGTGTGCGCCACATAGGCTTTTGGAGCTTGTGGCAAAATTGCTTGAGAAGGCTAACCAGGATCCTGAAGCTTGAAGGACGATTCCCTGAGCGAGTAATCTAGGCTCCTTGAGATTGAGGCGCAGTGCCTTAAGCGCCGTCCATCCTCTTAGATCTTGAGTCATAGCGCCTTGAGCGCCACCCAAGCTCATGGAGATTGAAATGCGACGCCTTGAGCGCCCAAACAAGGCTCCCAGAGCTTGTGTTGTGATTCCCTAAGCGCCAACCAGGATCCCGGAGCTTGAGAGATGATGTCCTGAGTATGCCACCCACACTCCCAAAAATTAACGCACGATGTTCTAAGAACACCACTCAGGCTCCACGATCTCAAGGCACGACGTCGTGAGAGTGCTATCCCAGCTCATTGACCTTGAGGCGCAGTGCTTTGAGCGCCACCCATTCCCTTGGAAATCGACGTGCGATGCGGTAAGTGCGCTCCTAGGATTTTTGAGCCTGAGGCGCATTGCCTTGTCCGCCACCCAGGCTCCAGAAGCTTGAGGTGCGATACTTTGAGTGCGCCAACCTGTCTATCAGAGCTTGAGGGATGATTCCCTAATCGCACCACCCACGATCCTAGAACCAGAGGCGTGACGCCCTTAGAGCGCCATCTCGGCGATTGGGTCGTGAGGCGCAACACCTTGAGCGTGTCAACAAGGCTACCAAAGCTTGTGGCGCGATGAACTAAGCGCCAACCAAGCTCGCCGAGCTTGAAGGATGATGCCCATAATGGGCCATCCACTCTCTAAAACTTCAGGCGCAACTCTTTTAACGAGCCAACCAGGATACCCGAGCTTGAGGAACGATGAAGTGAGATCGCCACCGCTAATCCCAGAGCTTGTGGCACGACTTCTTGAGCGCTCCACCAATACTACTAGAGATTGAGTCACGACGCCCTAAAAATGAGGCGTTGCGCTGGGAGGGCCACCCACCCTACAGAACTTGAGGCGCGACGCCCTTAGCGCCACCCAGTGTACAGAATCTTGAGGTGCGACGCTCTGAGAGCACCACCCCATCTCCTGGAGTTTGAGGCGCGACGCCTTGCGAGTGCGCTCACGGAATTTGAGGTGCGACACCTTAAGCAAGCAAACCAGGCTGTCAGATCTTGAAGAGTGATGTACTAAGTGTGCAAACCAGGCTCCCAGAGTTTGAGGAACGATGTCCTAGGAGCACCACCCAGCATTTCAGAGCATGAGGCGCAATGCCCTGAGAGTGATACCTAGGATCCTTGAGTTTGAGGCGCGTCAAGAAGGCTAAAGTAGCTCTAGGAGCGATAGCTAGAGCACTCTAACGAGGCTTGAATATTGAGAGACAATGCCCTGAGCGTGCCACCAGGGATCCTGAAGCTTGATTTTACATGCCTTGATCATGCCAACCAAGTTGTTGAAGCTTGAAGAGCGACGACCCAAGTGAGCTAAACAGGCTTGAAGGGATTGAGGCGCGACGCCATGAATGCGCCAACCAGTCTCTTTGAGCTTGAAACGCGATACCTTGAGCATGAAAACTAGAATCCAGGAGCTTGAGGAACGACACCCTGAGTGCGCCACAAAGTTTACTAGGGCTTGAGGTGCGACGCCGTGAGTGCGCTGCCTAGGATCTTGGAGCATGAGGCACGACACCCTGAGTGTGCAACCAAGGCTTACAGAGCTTGAGATGCAAAGACTTTAGCGCCTCCAGACCTTCCGTAACTTGAGGATCAACGCCCTAATATTGTGGCATGAATCACTAAGTGAGCTACCTAGGATTCTAGAGCTTGTGCCAAAATGCATTGAGCAGGTTAACCGGGATCCTTGAGCTTGAGGGACGATTCCCTGAGCGCTCTATCCAGGCTCCTTGAAATTGAGGCGCAGTGCCTTGAGCGCCCCCATCCTATTAGATCATGAGGCGTAGCTCCTTGAGCGCCACCCAAGCTCGTGGAGCTTGAAATGCGACTCCTTGAGCACTCCAACAAGGCTCCTAGAGCATGTGTCATGATTCCCTAAGCGCCAACCAAGATCCCAAGGTAGAGCGACGATTCCCTCAATGTGACACCCACACTCCAAAAAATTGAGGCACGTTGTCCTAAGTACGCCACTCGGGCTCCTGGATCTTAAGGCTCGACGCCGTGAGAGCGCTACCCCGGCTCATTGAGCGTGAGGCACAGCGCTTTGAGCACCAACTATTCCTTTGGAACTTGATGTGTTATGCCCTGAGCGTGCTCCCTAGGCTCCTTGAGCTTGAGGAGCATCGCCTTGTGCCCCACCCAGGATCAAGAAGCTTGAGGCGTGACACCGTGAGCGTGCAAACCAGTCTCTCCGAGCTTGTGGGATGATGCCCTAATCGCACCACCCACGATCCTAGAACATGAGGCATGACTCCCTCAGAGCGCCATCCCGGCTTATGGGTCCTGAGGCGAGACACCTTGAGCGTGACAACAAAGCACCCAGAGCTTGTGGTGCAACGTCCTAAGCGCATACCAAGCTCCCGAAGCTTGAGGGATGATGCCCTTAGTGCGCCACCCACACTCACGAAACTTGAGGTATGACTCTTCTAACGAGCCAACTAGGCTATCGGAGCTTGAGGCGTGATGCTTTGAGAGTCCCACCCCTACTCCTAGAGCTAATGGCACAACTCCTTGAGCGCCCCACCAAGACTACTGATATTGAGTGACGATGCCCTGAAATTGAGGCGCAGCACCGGGAGCACCACTTGACAAGAAAAACATGAGGCGTGACGACTTAGAAACACCAGTGTTCTCGAAGCTTGAGGCGCAATTTCCTGAGAGCGCCACCCCATCTCTTGGAGTTTGAGGAGTGACGTCTTTAGAGCGCCACCCGGGCTCATGGAACTTTAGGTGCGATGCCTTAAGCAAGACAACAAGGCTGTCAGATCTTGAAGAGTGATGTCCTTAGTGTGCAAACTAGGCTCCTAGAGTTTGAGGCACGACGTCCTAGAAGCACCACCCAGGATTTTTGAGCCTAATACATGACTCCCTGAGAGTGGTACCCAGGATCCTTGAGTTTGAGGCGCACCAACAACGCTCACGTAGCTGTAGGAGCGATACCCTAAGCACTCTAACAAGGCTTGAATCTTTGGAGATAATGCCCTGTGTGCGCCACCAAGGCTCCTAAAGCTTGAGGGGAGACACCCTGAGCATGTCAAACAGGGTCCTGGATCTAGAGGCACGACTCTTTGAGCGCACCAACAAGGCTCATGGAGCTTGTTGCACGATGCCCTAAGCGCTCCACCCAGTATCAAGATCTTGAGGCACGATGCATTTAGCTCCCCCATCCCTAGAGCCTGAGGAAGACACCCTAATCACACAACCCTGGCACTCAAAGCTTGAGGCATGACGCCTTGAGAGACTTAACCACACATCCAGAACTTGAAGAGCAACGCCCTTTGTGTGACAACCAAGCTCTAGGAGTGTGAGGCACAACGCCTTGAGCTTAAGGAATTGCACCTTAAGCGCCACTACCCCCCTGAACATGATGTGCGATGCCTTGAGCATGTCAACCAAGCTTCTTGAACTTGATGTGAGATGCCTTGAACATGCAAACCAAGCTGCCAGATTGAGGAGCGACCACTTGAGTACGCTAACAAGGCTCCCAGGGATTCAGGCGCGATGCCTTGAGCGTGTCAACCAGACTCCTAGAGCTTGAAGAACGACTACTGGAGCCAGAGGAATGACGCCCTAAACGCGCCAACTAAGGTCCCACAGCTTGAGGCGTGATGTCCTCAGCATGCCACCCAGGCTCCTTGAGCATGAGGTGCAGCGCGTTGAGCGCCACATAGGATACCAAAGCTTAAGGCGTGATGCTTTGAGCGCGCCAAACATTTCCTCAGAGCTTAAGGGATGATACTCTAAAAGCACCACCCAAGCTACTAGAGCTTGAGGCAGCACACCTTGAGAGCACCACCCAGGCTCCCGAAGCCTTAGGCACAATGCCCTAAACGCCCCACCTAGGCTCCTGGATATTGTGACCTGACGCCCTGAGCTTGGCCCCCGAAACATGAGGTGCAATGCCCTAAGTGCGCCACCAGGGCTCCTGAAGCTTGATGCGCAACGCCTTGAGCATGCAAACCAGAATTTCGGAGCGTGAGGAGCGACGCTCTAAAAGCGCCAACCTTGCTCTCGAGGATTTAGGTTCGACGCCTTTAACGCGCCAAACAGTGTCGTGGAAAACGAAGCGTGACGCCTTGAATTTGCTGACCAAGCTCCCAAAGCTTTAGGCACTGCTCCTTAAGTTTCCCCCCCCTCGGAATATGAGGCACGACGCCTTAATTGAGCCACCAAGTGTCCTTAAACTTGATCTGTGACACCTTGAGCATGCCAACCAAGCTGCTAAAGCTTGAGGAGCAATGGCCTGAGTACGCTAACAAGGCTCCCGGTGATTGAGGCGCAACACCCTAAGCGCGCGAACCAGTCTCCTAGAGCTTGAAGAGCGATGGCTTGAGCGCACTAACAAGGATCCAGGAGCTTGAGGAATGACGCCCTGAGGGTGCAAAATAGTTTACAAGAGCTTGAGGCGCGACACACTGAGCGCGCTGCCCCTGCTCCTAGAGCATGAGGTATGGCACCCTGAGTGTTTAGCCTAGGTTTCCATAACTTAAGGTACAAAGCCTTGATCACCCCCATAACCCCGCGATAATTGAAGAGCGAAGACCTAAGCTTGAGGCATGACACTCTGAGGCACGACGCCTAGAGCACACCACCCAGGATCCCATAGACTGAGGCGTGACGACTTGAGCACTCTAGCCAGGCTCCCCGAATTATGAGGCGCGACACCCTGAGTGCGCCAATAAAGCTCCCGTATCTTGAGGCATGACGCCCTAAGCGTGTCACCTAGGCTCTAATACATTGAGGCGCAACGTCTTTAGCACGCGAACTAGGCTCCCATAGATTGAGGCGCGGCGTCTTGAGCGCTCCAACAAGGCTCATGGATCTTAGGGCACAACTCCTTTAGTTCTCCATCCAGGCAACTGGAGCTTCAAGCGTAGAGTCTTGAGTGCCACCCAGGCTCCTTGATCTTCTGGGGCAACCCCTAAACCTCGCTAATTAGGATCCTGGAGCTTGAGGAACTATTACTTTAGAATGCCATCCAGGCTCCCATAGTTTGTGGCGCGACTACCTAAGCACCAACCTGGCTACAGGAGCTTGAGGGACGATGCCTGAGCGCTCCACCTACACTCCCAAAACTTGAGGTGCAACGCCTTGAGAGCGCCACCCTAGCTCATAGAGCTTGAGGATAAACACTTTGAGCTCCATCCAGCCCCCTAGAACTTGACATGTACCGCCCTAAGCGTGCTCCCTAGGCTCCTAAAGCTTGAGAGGCATCACCTTGTGCACAACCCAGGTCCTCAAAGCTTGAGGCGTGACACCCTCATAGAGCCTCCTAGGCTCCTGGATCTTGAGGTGCGAAGTCTAATGTGTGCCAACCAGGCTCCTAGACCTAGAGAAGCGACACACTGAGCTCGCCAACTAGGCTCATGGAGCTTGACAAGGGACACCTAGAGGGTCCTCCCCGGTTCCTAGAGCTTGAAGCATAACATCCTGTGCGCGCCACCCTGTCTCATAGAGCTTGAGGCGCAGCGCATTGAGCACCACATGGCCACTCATATCCTGAATCGTGAAGCATTGAGCATCCTACCCAGTCTCACAAAACTTGAAACGTGATGCTTTGAGAGAGCAAACAAGGTATTCGGAGCGATTCCCTAAGTGTGCCAACCAGGATCCCTGATCTTGAAGCACAATCACTTAAGCGTACCTCGCAGTCTCCCGGATCCTAAGGTGCGACACCCTTAGCGTGCCTTCGTGACTCCTTGATCTTTAGGACGACGCCCTAATAGCGCCAACCACGCTCACGAAGAAAGAGGAGTGAAGGCTTGAGTTAGCTTACCAAGCTCATAGCTTGAGGGACGATGCCTTGAGCGTGACATCTATACTCCAAAGCTTGAGGCATTGCCGCCTGAGAACCCAGAGCTTCAGGAGCAACGTTCTATGCGTGCAATCCTAGCTTATCGATCTTGAGGAACGATGCATTTAGAGAGACACTAAATCTCACATAGCATGAGGCATGAATCCTTGAATGTGCTACCAAGGATCCTCCTACTTGAGGTGCAGTGCCTTGAGCCTACCCTTCCCCTTGGAACTTGAGGTGTTACGCCCTAAGTGTACCATAGAGGCTCCATGAGCATGAGGCGCAGCGCCTTGAGCACCACTGCGGTTCATGGAGCTTGAGATGTGACGCCCTTAGCACGCCTACCAGGCTCCTTGAGCTGGAGGGATGATGCGTTGAGCGTGCAACCCACGTTTATTGAACTTGAGGCACGACGCCAAGAGAGCACCACCCAGGTTCCCAGATACTGAGGCTTGACTCCCTAAGAGCGCCTCCACAACTTTTGGATCTTGGGGAGAAACGCAGTGAGCGCCACCTAGGGTCTCATAGCTTAAGGAGCGACTCCATATGCGCAACCAGGGCTCCCGCAACTTGAGGAAGAATGCGTTGAGTGCACCAACTAGGCTCCCACAACTTGACGTGTGACTCTTTGAGCTTTCCATTCAAGATATTGGATCCTGATGTGGGAAGCCCTGATCCTGCTCCCCTAGGTCCAACAGCCTGAGGCGCGACGCCCTGAGCGTGACACCCAGGCTTCTTCAGCTTGAGGCCCAGTGCTTAAAGCGCCACCCAGGATCCTAATGCTTGAGGTACGACGCCAACTAGACTCTCAGAGATTTAGAAATGATTCCCTAAGCGCACCACCTAGATTCATTAAGCTTGAGGCCCAACGCCTAGAGTTCCCCTCATCCCCCCGGAACATGAGACGGAGCACCTTAAACGCTACCCAAGCTCCAAAAGGTTGAGGTGCAACGCATTGACAGTGACAACAAGGCTCCCAGAGCTTGTGTTGTGATGCCTTAAGCGCCATAAGGCTTACGGATCTTGAGAAATGATGCCTTCAGCGTGCTCCCCACACTCCCGGAACTTGAGGCGCAATGCCCTTAGCGCACCGCTCGTTCTCCTAGAGCTTGAGGCGTGATGCCCAAAGAGTGCCACCCCGGCTCCTAGAGCTTGAGGCATGACTCCCTGAGCACGCCACCTAGGCTCCTGGACCTTGAGGTGCAGCGATTTAAGAGCCACCCAGCCCGCAGGAACTTAACGCACGACGCCCTGAGCAATCATCCTAGGCTCATTGAGCTTGAAGTGCAGCACCTTGAGCACCACCCAGTCAATCGATGCTTGAGGCGTGACGCCCTGATAGCGCCACCCAATCTCTATGAGTTTGAGGAGCGACACCTTGAGCGCGCCACCCGGGTTCACGGATCTTGAGGTACGACACCTCGAGCGAGCAAACTAGGATGTTGGAGCTTGAGGAGCGATGTCTAGAGTGCGCCAACCATGCTCCCATAGTTTGAGGCACGATACCCTAAGTACTCCACCCAGGCTTGCCAAGCCTGAGGTGCAACGTCCTAAGAGTGACACCTAGGATCTTGAGCTTGAGGCACGACACATTGAGAGCGTGAACTAGGATCACAAAGATTGAGGAGCAACGCCCTAAGAGCACTATCAAGGTTTGACTATTGAGGGATGATGCCCTAAGCGTGCCACCCACGCTCCTAGATCTTAAGAGGCGACGCCCCAACCGTGCCAACTATTCTTACAGAGCTTGTTGCACGACTCCCTAAGCGCACAACCATGTCTAGAAGATCTAGAGGGACGAAGCCCTTAGCGCCCTCCATCCCCCAAAGCCTGAGGCGCAAAGCCCTTAGCATGCCACCCTGGCACTCAGAGCTTCAAGCGCAACGCCTTGAGTGAGCTAACCACGCTGCCGGAGCTTGAGGAGAAATGCCCTGAGTGTGCTAACCACGATTTAGGAGCTTCAGGCATGACGCTTTGAGATTGAGACACTACTCTTAAAACGCCCCCACCCCCCGTAAAATGACGCACAATGCCCTAAGCGCGCCATGAGGGCTCCTGGATCTTGATGTAAGATTCCGTGAGCATGCTAACAAAGTTTTCGCAGCTTGAGGAGCGACGCCCTTATCATGCCACCCTGCCTCTCAGAGCTTCAAGCACAACGCCTTGAGTATAACCACGCTGTCGGAGCTTGAGGAGCAATGCCCTTATTGTGCTAACCAGGATTTAAGAGCTTCAGGCATGACGCCCTGAGCTTGAGACACTACTCCTTAAATGCCCCCACCCCCCGTAAAATGTTGCACAATTCCCTAAGCGCACCACCAGAGCTCCTAGAGCTTGATGTGAGATGCCTTGAGCATGCTAACCAAGTTGTCGAAGCTTAAGGAGCGACGACCTGAGTGCGCTAAAAAGGATAAAAGGAATTGAGGTGTGACGCCTTGAGCGCCCCAAAAAGTCTCATTGAGCTTGAAGCGCGATACTTGACAGCGCTAACTAGGATCTACGAGCTTGAGGAACGACACCCTGAGTGCGCCACAGAGTTTATTAGAGCTTGAGGTGCGACACCTTGAGTGTGTCGCCCAGGCTCCTGGAGCATGAGGAACGACACCCTGAGTGTGCAGTCAAGGTTCCCTGATCATGAGGTGCAAAGACATAAGCGCCTCTAGACCTTGCAAAACTTGAAGAGAGACGCGCTCATCTTGAGGCATGAATACATAAGTGCGCCACATAGGCTTTTGGAGCTTGTCGCAAAATTCCTTGAGCAGGGTAACCAGGATCCTGAAGCTTGAAGGATGATTCCCTGAGCGCGCCATCTAGGCTTCTTGAGATTGAGGCGTCGTGCCTTGAGCGCCGCCCATCCTCTTAGATCTTGAGTCATAGCGCCTTGAGCGCCACACAAGCTCATGGAGCTTGAAATGGGACGCCTTGAGCGCTCAAACAAGGCTCCCAGAGCTTGTGCTGTGATTCCCTAAGCGCCAACCAAGATCCCGGAGCTTGAGAGATGATGTCCTGAGTATGCCAACAACGATATTCTAAGCGCACCACTCAGGCTAAACGATCTTAAGGCACGACGCCATGAGAGCGCTATCCCAGCTCATTGATTTTGAGGCGCAGCGCTTTGAGCGCCACCCATTCCCTTGGAACTTGACGTGCGATTCGGTAAGTGCGCTCATAGGCTTTTAGAGCCTGAGGCGCATTGCCTTGTCCGCCACCCAGGCTCCAGAAGCTTGAGGCGCGATACCGTGAGCGCGCCAACCAGTCTATCAGAGCTTGAGGGGTGATTCCCTAATCGCACCACCCACGATCCTAGAACAAGAGGCGTGACGCCCTGAGAACGCCATCACGGTGAATGGGTCCTGAGGCGCAACACATTGAGCGTGCCAACAAGGCTCCTAAACCTTGTGGCGCGACGACCTAAGCGCCAACCAAGATCGCGGAGCTTGAGGGATGATGCCCATAGTGGGCCATCCTCACTCCCAAATCTTCAGGCGTGACTCTTTTAACGAGCCAACCAGGATACCCGAGCTTGAGGAACAATGACATGAGAGCGCCACCCCTACTCCAGAGCTTGTGGTACGACTTCTTGAGCGCGCCAACAAGACTACTAGAGATTGAGTCACGACGGCCTAAAAATGAGGCGTTGCGCCGGGAGGGCCACCCACCCAGCACAACTTGAGGCGCGACGCCCTTAGCGCCACCCAGTGTACAGAAGCTTGAGGTGCGACGCCCTGAGAGCGCCACCCCATCTCCTGGAGTTTGAGGCGCGACGCCTTGAGAGTGCGCTCACGGAATTTGAGGTGCGACACCTTAAGCAAGCAAACCAGGCTGTCAGATCTTGAAGAGCGATGTCCTAAGTGTGCAAACCAGGCTCCCAGAGTTTGAGGCACGACGTCCTAGGAGCACCACCCAGGATTTCAGAGCCTGAGGCGCGACGCCCTGGGAGTGCTACCTAGGATCCTTGAGTTTGAGGCGCGCCAACAAGGCTCAAGTAGCTTGAGGAGCGATAACTAGAGCACTCTAACGAGGCTTGAATATTTAGAGACGATGCCCTGAGCGCGCCACCAGGGATCCTGGAGCTTGACTTACATGCCTTGTTCATGCCAACCAAGTTGTTGAAGCTTGAAGAGTGACGACCCGAGTGAGCTAAACAGGCTTGAAGAGATTTAGGCGCGACGCCATGAAAGCGCCAACCAGTCTCTTAGAGCTTGAAGCGTGATACCTTGAGCGCAAATACTAGAATCTAGGAGCTTGAGGAACGACACCATGAGTGCGCCACACAGTTTACTAGGGCTTGAGTTTCGACGCCCTGAGTGCGCTGCCCAGGCTCTTGGAGCATAAGGCACGACACCCTGAGTGTGCAACCATGTCTCCCATTGCTTGAGGTGCAAAGACTTTAGCGCCTCCAGACCTTCCGTAACTTGAAAAGCAACACCCTGAAATTGTGGCATGAATCACTAAGTGTGCTACCTAGGCTTCTGGAGCTTGTGGCAAAATGCATTGAGCAGGTTAACCGGGATCCTTGAGATTGAGGGACGATTCCCTGAGCGCTCCATCCAGGTTCCTTGAAATTGAGGCGTAGTGCCTTGAGAGCCCTCCATCCTATTAGATCATGAGGCGTAGCTCCTTGAGCGCCACCCAAGCTCATGGAGCTTGAAATGCGACTCCTAGATCACTCCAACAAGGCTCCTAAAGCATGTGTCATGATTCCCTAAGAGCCAACCAAGATCCAAAGGTTGAGCGACGATTCCCTGAGTGTGCCACCCAGACTCCAAAAAATTGAGGCAGGTTGTCCTAAGTACGCCACTCGGGCTCCTGGATCTTAAGGCTCGACGCCGTGAGAGCGCTACCCCGGCTCATTGAGCGTGAGGCACAACGCTTTGAGCACCAATTATTCCTTTGGAACTTGATGTGTTATGCCCTGAGCGTGCTCCCTAGGCTCCTTGAGCTTGAGGAGCATCGCCTTGTGCGCCACCCAGGCTCAATAAGCTTAAGGCGTGACACCCTGAGCTTGTCAACCAGTCTCTCCAAGCTTGAGGGATGATGCCGTAATCGCACCACCCACGATCCTAGAACATGAGGCATGACTCCCTCAGAGCGCCATCCCGGCTTATGGGTCCTGAGGCGAGACACCTTGAGCGTGACAACAAAGCACCCGGATCTTGTGGTGCAACGTCCTAAGCACAAACCAAGCTCCCGAAGCTTGAGTGATGATGCACTTAGTGCGCCACCCACACTCACGAAACTTGAGGTATGACTCTTCTAACGAGCCAACTAGGCTACAAGAGCTTAAGGCGCGATGCCTTGAGAGTGCAACCCCTTCTCCTAGAGCTAATGGCACAATCCTTGAGCGCTCCACAAAGACTACTGGATATTGAGTGATGATGCCCTGAAGTTGAGGCGCAGCACCGAGAGCACCATTTGTCTAAAAAAACATGAGGCGTGACGCCCTTAGAAACACCAGTGTTCCGAAGCTTGTGGCGCGATGCCCTGAGAGCGCCACCCCATCTCCTGGAGTTTGAGGAGTGATGCCTGAAGAGCGCCACCCGGGCTCATGGAATTTTAGGGGCGATGACTTAAGCAAGCCAACAAGGTTGTCAGATCTTGAGGAGTGATGTCCTTAGTGTGCAAACCAGGCCCCCAGAGTTTGAGTCACGACGTCCTAGAAGCACCACCCAGGATTTTGGAGCCTAATACACGACTCCTTGAGAGTGCTACCCAGGATCCTTGAGTTTGAGGCGCACCAACAAGGCTCACGTAGCTATAGGAGCGATACCTTGAGCACTCTAACAAGGCTCGAATCTTGGGAGATGATGCCATGTGTGCACCACCAAGGCTCCTAAAGCTTGAGGGGAGACACCCTGAGCATGTCAAACAGGGTCCTGCATCTAGAGGCACGACGCCTTGAGCGCACCAACAAGGCTCGTGGAGCTTGTTGAACGATGCCCTAAGCGCTCCACCCAGTATCAAGATCTTGAGGCACGATGCATTTAGCTTCCCCATCCCCAGAGCCTGAGGTAGACACTCTAATCACGCAACCCTGGCACCCAAAGCTTGACGCATCACGCCTTGAGAGAGCTAACCACACATCCGGAACTTGAAGAGCAACGCCCTTAGTGTGACAACCAAGCTGTAGGAGTGTGAGGCACAACGCCTTGAGCTTGAAGCATTGCACCTTAAGAGCCCCTTCCCCCTAAACATGATGTGCGATGCCTTGAGCATGCCAACCAAGCTTCTTGAACTTGATGTACGATGCCTTGAACATGCAAACCAAGCTGCCAGAGCTTGAGGAGCGACGACTTGAGTACGCTAACAAGGCTCTGAGGGATTGAGGCACGATGCCTTGAGCGCGTCAACCAGACTCCTGGAGCTTGAAGAACGACTACTGGAGCCTGAGGAATGATGCCCTAAACGCGCCACCTAAGGTCCCAGAGCTTGAGGCGTGATGTCCTCAGCATGCCACCCGGGCTCCTTGAGCATGAGGTGCAGCGCGTTGAGCGCCACATAGGATACCAAAGCTTGAGGCGTGATGCTTTGAGCGCGCCAAACATTTCCTCAGAGCTTACGGATGATATTGTAAAAGCACCACCCAAGCTACTGGAGCTTGAGGCAGCACACCTTGAGAGCACCACCCAGGCTCCCGAAGCCTTAGGCACAATGCCCTAAACGCCCCACCTAGGCTCCTGGATATTGTGGCCTGACGCCCTGAGCTTGGCCCCCGAAACATGATGTGCAATGCCCTAAGTGCCCCACCAGGGCTCCTGAAGCTTGATGCGCAACGCCTTGAGCATGCAAACCAGGATTCCGGAGCGTGAGGAGCGACGCTCTGAGAGCGCCAACCTTGCTCTCGAGGATTTAGGTTCGACGCCTTTAACGCGCCAAACAGTCTCGTGGAAAATGAAGCGTGACGCCTTGAATTTGCTGACCAAGCTCCCAGAGCTTTAGGCACTGCTCCTTAAGTTCCCCCCCCTCGGAATATGAGGCACGATGCCTTAATCGAGCCAGTAGGTGTCCTTGAACTTTATTTGTGACACCTTGAGCATGCCAACCAAGCTGCTAAAGCTTGAGGAGAAATGGCTTGAGTACGCTAACAAGGCTCCCGGTGATTGAGGCGCTACACCCTAAGCGCGCGAACAGTCTCCTAGAGCTTGAAGAGCGATGGCTTGAGTGCACCAACAAGGATCCAGGAGCTTGATGAATGACGCCCTGAGGGTGCAAGATAGTTTACAAGAGCTTGAGGTGCGACACACTGAGCGCGCTGCCCCTGCTCCTGGAGCATGAGGTATGGCACCCTGAGTGTTTAGCCTAGGCTTCCATAACTTGAGGTACAAATGCTTGAGCACCCCCATAACCCCGCGATAATTGAAGAGCGAAGCCTTGAGCTTGAGGCATGACACTCTGAGGCACGACGCCAAGATCACACCACCCAGGATCCCATTGACTGAGGCGTAACGACTTGAGCACTCTAGCAAGGCTCCCCGAATTATGAGGCGCCACGCCCTGAGTGCGCCAGCAAAGCTCCCGTATCTTGAGGCATGACGCCCTAAGCGTTTCACCTAAGCTTTAATATATTGAGGAGCGACGTCTTTAGCATGCGAACCAGGCTCCCATAGATTGAGGCGCGGCGTCTGGAGCTCCCCAACAAGGCTCATGGATCTTGAGGCACAACTCCTTTAGTTCGCCACCCAGGCAACTGCAGCTTCAAGCGCAGGGTCTTGAGTGCCACCCAGGCTCCTTGATCTTCTGGGACAACCCCTAAACCTCGCTAACTAGGATCCTGGAGCTTGAGAAACTATTACCTGAGAATGCCATCCAGGCTCCAAGAGCTTGTGGCGCGACTACCTAAGCACCAACCAGACTATAGGAGCTTGAGGGACGATGCCTGAGCGCTCCACCTACACTCCCAAAACTTGAGGTGCAACGCCTTAAGAGCGCCACCCCAGCTCATAGAGCTTGAGGAGACACACTTTGAGCGCCATCCAGCCCCCTGGAACTTGACGTGTACCGCCCTAACCGTGCTCTCTAGGCTCCTAAAGCTTGAGAGGCATCGCCTTGTGCGCTACCCAGGTCCTCAAAGCTTGAGGCGCGACACCCTCAGAGCGCCTCCTAGGCTCCTTGATCTTGAGGTGCGAAGTCTTTAGTGTGCCAACCAGGCTCCTAGACCTAGAGGTGCGACACACTGAGCCTGCCAACCTGGCTCATGGAGCCTTACAAGGGACACCCTGAGGGTCCACCCTTTTTCCTAGCGCTTGAGGCATGACATCCTGTGCGCGCCACCCTGTCTCATAGAGCTTGAGGCGTAGCGCATTGAGCACTACAAGGCAAATTGTATCTTGATTCGCGAAGCATTGAGCATCCTACCCAGGCTCACAAAACATGAAACGTGATGCTTTGAGCGAGCAAACAAGGATTTTGGAGCGATTCCCTGAGTGTGCCAAGCAGTTTCACTGATCTTGAAGCACAATTACTTGAGCGTACCTCCCAGTCTCCCGGATCATGAGGTACGACACCCTAACAGCGCCAACCAGGCTCACGAAGATGGAGGAGTGAAGCCTTGAGTTAGCTTACCAAGCTCATAGCTTGAGGGACGATGCCTTGAGCGTGACATCTACACTCCAAAGCTTGAGGCGCATTGCCACCTGAGATCCCAGAGCTTCAGGAGCAACGTCCTATGCGTGCCATCCTAGCTTATCGAGCTTGAGGCACGATGCATTGAGAGAGCCACTAAATCTCACATAGCATGAGGCATGACTCCCTGAATGTGCTACCAAGGATCCTCCTACTTGAGGTGCAGTGCCTTGAGCGCTACCCATCCCCTTGGAACTTGAGGTGAGACGCCCTAAGCGTACCATAGAGGCTCCTTGAGCATGAGGCGCAGCGCCTTGAGCACCACTCCGGTTCATGGAGCTTTAGATGTGACACCCTTAGCACGCCTACCACACTCCTTAAGCTGGAGGGATGATGCGTTGTGCGTGCAACCCACGTTTCAGGAACTTGAGGCGCGACCCCAAGAAAGCACCACCCAGGTTCCAAGATACTGAGGCGCGACTCCCTAAGAGCGCCTCCACAACTTTTGGATCTTGAGGAGAAACACACTGAGCGCCACCTAGGGTCTCATAGCTTAAGGCGCGACTCCATATGCTCAACCAGGGCTCCCGCAACTTGAGGAACAACGCGTTGAATGCACCAACTAGGCTCCCACATCTTGAGGCTTGACTCCTTGAGATTGCCATCCAAGATATTGGAGCCTGATGTGGGAAGCCCTGATCGTGCTACCCTAGCTCCTATAGCCTGAGGCGCGACACCCTAAGCGTTACTCCCAGGCTTCTTCAGCTTGAGGCGCAGCGCTTTAAGCGCCGCCCAGGATCCTTATTCTTGAGGTACGACGCCAACTAGACTCTCTGATATTTTAAAATGATTCCCTAAGCGCACCACCTAGGTTCATTAAGCTTGAGGCCCAACGCCTAGAGTTCCCCTCATCCCCCCTGGAGCTTGAGACGGAGCACCTTAAACGCTACCCAAGCTCCAAAAGCTTGAGGCGCGACGCATTGACAGCGCCAACAAGGCTCCCAGAGCTTGTGTTGTGACGCCTTAAGCGCCATAAGGCTTACGGATCTTGAGAAATGATGCCTTGAGCGTGCTGCCCACACTCCCGGAACTTGAGGCGCAACGCCCTAAGCGCACCACTCGTGCTCCTAGAGCTTGAGGCGTGATGCCCAAAGAGTGCCACCCCGGCTCCTAGAGCTTGAGGCATGACTCCCTGAGCACGCCACCTAGGCTCCTAGACCTTGAGGTACAACGATTTAAGAGCCACCCAGCCCGCAGGAAAATAACGCACGACGCCTTGAGCAATAATCCTAGGCTCATTGAGCTTGAAGTGCAGCACCTTGAGCACCACCCAGTCAATCGATGCTTGAGGTGTGACGCCCTGATTGCGCCACCCAATCACTATGAGTTTGAGGAGCGACAACTTGAGCGTGCCACCCGGGTTCACGGATCTTGAGGTACGACACCTCGAGCGAGCAAACTAGGATGTTGGAGCTTGAGGAGCGATGTCTAGAGTGCGCCAACCATGCTCATTTAGTTTGAGGCATGATACCCTAAGTACTCCACCCAGGCTTGCCAAGCCTGAGGTGCGACGTCCTAAGAGTGAAACCTATTATCTTGAGCTTGAGGCACGACAACTTAAGCGCGTCAACGAGGATCACAGTTCTTGAGGAGCGACGCCCTAAGAGCACTATCAAGGTTTGAATATTGAGGGACGATGCCCTGAGCGTGCCACCCAGGCTCCTAGATGTTGATAGGCGACGCCCCAACCGTTCCAACTATTCTTACAGAGCTTGTTGCACGACTCCCTAAGCCCACAACCATGTCTAGAAGATCTAGAGGCACGAAGCCCTTAGCGCCCTCTATCCCCCAGAGCCTGAGGCGCAACGCCCTTTGCATGCCACCCTGGCACTCAGAGCTTCAGGCACAACGCCTTGAGTGAGCTAACCACGCTGCCGGAGCTTGAGGAGAAATGCCCTGAGTGTGCTAACCAGGATTTAGGAGCTTCAGGCATGACGCCCTGAGCTTGAGACACTACTCCTTAAATGCCCCCACCCCCCGTAAAATGAGGCACAATGCCCTAAGCGCGCCACCAGGGCTCCTGGAGCTTGATGTGAGATGCCTTGAGCATGCTAACAAAGTTTTCGAAGCTTGAGGAGTGACGTTCTTATCATGCCACCCTGGCACTCCGAGCTTCAAGCACAACGCCTTGAGTATAATCACGCTGTAGGAGCCTGAGGAGCAATGTCGTGATTGTGCTAACCAGGATTTAGGAGCTTCAGGCATGACGCCCTGAGCTTGAGACACTACTCCTTAAATGCCCCCACCCCCCGTAAAATGTGGCACAATGCCCTAAGCGCACCACCAGAGCTCCTAGAGCTTGATGTGAGATGCCTTGAGCATGCTAACTAAGTTGTCAAAGCTTGAGGAGCGACGACCTGAGTTCGCTAAAAAGGATAAAAGGAATTGAGGTGCGACGCCTTGAGCGCCCCAAAAAGTCTCATTGAGCTTGAAGCGCGATACTTGAGAGCGCTAACTAGGATCTAGGAGCTTGAGGAACGACACCCTGAGTGCGCCGCACAGTTTATTAGAGCTTGAGGTGCGACGCCGTGAGTGTGCCGCCCAGGCTCCTGGAGCATGAGGAACGACACCCTGAGTGTGAAGTCAAGGTTCCCAGAGCATGAGGTGCAAAGACATAATCGCCTCTAGACCTTGCGAAACTTGAGGAGCGACGCCCTCATCTTGAGGCATGAATACCTAAGTGCACCACATTGGCTTTTGGAGCTTGTCGCAAAATTCCATGAGCAGGCTAACTGATATACTGTGGTTTCACGGTATAATTAATACTTTTTCCTTAAGTTTAGTGTGTTTGAAAGCCTTTTTGTGCTAATTTTGATATAAGTTTCTCTTTGTTTTGCAGGAAATCTGTCCAGAAATGAATGTGGAGATTTTGAGTGAAAAAATGCAGAAGAGACAACCTACGGAGCTTATGACGGTCCGTCGTGCCTGTGACGGTCCGTAGGTGGCAGCGTAATGTAGCTGCTGAAGAAAAATGGGGAACGCTGCTGGGGAATTTAGCTTTTAGATTAACTTGAACTTATTACTATAGTTTAGTTGATATTTTCTTGATTTTACTTTGTTTTATTGTTTTTGATTTCCTTTCAGAACTATCCTCCCTGTATGCCAAATACACGGAGAGGAAGAGAACCATTGTTTCCCTACGATCGTGAGTTAGAGCGTACACTGCGCAACATGAATCTAAACTTGGGAATCAATGATGAGGACCCAAACCAGAACATCCCAGCTCCGGCTGATGTTCATGGTCAGAGGTTACCCGATGCTCCGGGTGAACATCAACAGAGGGGACAGAATCCCGCTCCACGGCCCCAAGCATACTACAGAGGCTATGATAACATAGCAGATTCGGATGGGCCACTGGTTTGGCCTCCTCTACCCACAGGCCACACTTTTGTGGTAACTAGTAGTCTGATGCAAATGCTCACTGCCAGAGGTTTGTTTTCAGGGCTACCTTCTGAGGATCCACATGCCCATATAGCTAAGGTTAGGGCAGTGTGTAAAAGTTGTGTGGGGAGGCCTGATTTGGATCTAGATGTAATAGGTCTCAGAGTGTTTCCTCTCTCACTGATGGGAGAGGCTGCTATGTGGTTTACTGAGCTCCCATACAACTCCATCTTCACTTGGAACCAACTACGGGATGTCTTCTTAGCACGCTACTATCCGGTCTCCAAGAAATTAAACCACAAAGACAGGGTGAATAACTTTGTGGCACTACCAGGAGAGTCAGTTAGTAGTTCTTGGGATAGATTCACCTCATTCTTGAGAAGTGTTCCAAATCACCATATTGATGATGAGTCTCTGAAGGAATACTTCTATCGGGGACATGATGATAACAATAAAGCGGTGTTGGACACTATAGCAGGTGGATCTTATGGAGAATGCCCTTATGCTGAGATTGCTGAGAAATTATAGAAAATCTCCCGTAACAACAAAGCTTGGAGTACTAGGAAGTCCGATACAGGGAGAAACACCTTTGCAGTGAAGTCCACTCACAACCCTGCCACAGATGATATTCGTGAAGAAATGGCTCAGATGAGAACTGAGCTTGGGTTGGTACTAAAACATGTCGTTGGGGGTGCAGAAAAGATTAATGCAGTCAACTACTTGGCTAAACCACCACCTCCAATCGATGAGTGTTATTATGCAGAGGATTCCTATGCAGTAAATGAACAGATGGGGGGTTTCCGACCAGGTGCCCAAGGCGCAAATCAGGATAATTGGCGCCAAGGTCAAGGGAACCAAGGTCGGAACTATGGTAATTACAACCGTGAGGGTCATTATGTCTGAGACGGTAACCGCGACAACAACTTCAACAGGGGTAACTACGGTAACAAAGATGATAGGAATGGGCCCTATATCCCTCCCCAAAATCTTGAAGTTACTCCTAGGGATGGTGGAGATAGTATGGCGCGAGTTGAGGACATGTTGCACAAAATGATGAGGAGATTCGATGCTAGTGATGAGAACATCAAAGAGTTAAGGGGTGACTTAGCTAGTATTGGGCAAAAATTTGATACACATGCAATTTCGATTAAGCAGATTGAATTGCAAATGGCCCAATTATCTGCGACAGTAAACACACGGCAAGCGGGCACTCTTCCTAGCAACACTGTCCAAAATCCAAAGAATGACGCGCACTGTATCGCAATCACTACTCGGGGTGGTAAGCAAACCATTGAGCCACCTATGCCATTTACTGAGGAAAATGTGAGAAAGGATAATGATATTGTGAAAAAAGGTAATGGTAAAGCAGAGGAATGTAATGGAAAAGATGCAGAAATACCTGTGAAGGTAATCCCCATGCCTAGGCCACAACCACCTTTCCCTCAGAGATTAGTGAAAAAGACCGAGGATGGTAAATACCGGCGCTTCATAACAATGTTGAAGCAGCTTTCTATCAATGTCCCTTTGGTAGAAGCTCTAGAACAAATGCCCGGTTATGCCAAATTTATGAAAGATCTGGTCACCAAGAAAAGATCGGTTACTTTTGAGGATGATGATAGATTACAGCATTGTAGTGCTATTGCTACAAGATCCCTAGTGCAAAAGAAAGAAGATCCGGGTGCATTCACTATACCTTGTACAGTTGGGTCATTACATTTTGCGAAAGCATTATGTGATCTGGGGGCAAGCATAAATCTCATGCCCCTCTCAATTTACAAGAAGTTGGGTTTGGGGGATCCAAAACCCACTGCGATGCGGCTACTGATGGCTGATCGGACAGTGAAACGACCCATAGGGATACTCCATGATGTGCTAGTAAAAGTGGAGTCATTCATCTTTACGGCAGATTTTGTTATTCTTGATTGCGAGGTCGATTTTGAAGTGCCTATCATTCTTTGGAGGCCATTCTTTGCTACAGGTAGAGCCTTAGTTGATATGGAGAAGGGACAGATGACATTTCGGTTGAATAATGAAGAAGCGACCTTCAACATTTGTAGGACCATGAGGCAGAGTGGTGAGCTCCAATCGGTATCTGCCATATCCCACAAGGACAAGATGAAGAAGGGGAATGAACAAAAAACTGCAAAACAAGAGTTTATGGTTGGAGACTTGGTGCTTGTAGAAGTTCTGGGTCACCTTGTCTTCCGGGCAAGCTCAAGTCCAAATGGACTGGACCTTACTTGATTACCCAAGTATTACCTCATGGAGCAGTGGAGTTAAAAGCCAAGGAGGGAGTGCGGTTTAAGAGGGACACTGATAGAATAAAACTCTATTTTGGGCATAAAGCATCGGGGAAAGAAGCGTTAGAGACACACCATCTTGATGAAGTCTGAGTAATCAAGGGTCCCCAGTCGTGCCGCGACACTAAATCAGGCGCTTGTTGGGAGGCAACCCAATACTTATCGTCTTTTTAATAATGGTAGCATTTTTTTTTATTAATAGGTTCTAAATTTGCAGGCACATCACCAGGAAGTTCTACAGAAAACTAATCCGCAGTAGCCACTGACTGATACAACGACGGACCGTTGCAAATGCAACGGACCGTCGTATTCATCCGTCACACCAGGTACGTATTTCTGTCATTTTTGAAATCAGGGCACACACGACGGAACCTACGACGGGTCGTCGCAAGTGCGATGGACCGTCGTCGGGGGACCGTCACGCGATTAATGAAATCTACCCGACCCTACCCGGACGGACCCTTTTCAAAATCTGACCGTTTATACTCCCCCCTCCATATTCCACCGCCATTACTTCCTTATTCCCCTTATCTCCCCTCTCTTTTAAACTTCCACACTTCCCCTCACTGATCATTGCTCCCAAAAACCTCTTAAGCCTTATCATTATCATCTACTTGTCGGTGTCGGTGTCTACCTTGCCAGAATCATTCTCCCTTGGTTTTCTTCTCCATTTCCAAGGTATGTGTCTCTACATTTATACTTATTCATCTTGCATTTTGGTTTTGTAGTTAGTATTAGCTCAGTTCTTTGTCGTACCCTATTTCTTTTATATGCTTATGTCTAAACCTAGGTTCAAAATGTTCGTATGTGCCATGTTGATAACCCTAGGCATACGTGATTTTGCTTTGGTAGTTTCTTAGGTTGCTGGGATAGACACATATAGGTCCACAAATCTACACAACCATGTGGGTTCATCGGGGATGCGTAGGGTACCCCCAGTTCTAACACTGCTACTCAGAACGAGACCCCGATGACGGCCCGTCGCACACACGACGGACCGTCGTAGGGTCCGTTGCACAAGCCCTAGCACCCCTGCCCAACGACGGCTGTGACGGACCATTGTATTCACGACGGTCCGTCCTGCACGACCGTCATGGTTGTCAGAGACCCTGTTTCTAAGGGTCTCTCAAAATTTTCTAAGTGTCCTACGACGGACTCTGACGACGAACCGTCATACCCACGACGGTCCGTCCTGCACGACCGTCATGGTTGTCAGAGACCCTGTTTCTAAGGGTCTCTCAAAATTTTCCAATGTCCTACGACACTCTTACGACGGACCGTTGTACCCACGACGGTCCGTGCTGCACGACCGTCATGATGGTCAGAGACCCCTCAGGTAAGGGTCTCCAAAAACTTTCTGTGTCCTACGACGGACAATTGTGACGGACCGTCGTACCTTTGATGGTCCGTCCTGCACGACCATCATGATGGTCAGAGACCCCTCTGCTAAGGGTCTCCCAACATTTTCTAAGTGTCCTACGAGGACACTTACGACGGACCGTCGTCCCCTCGACGGACCGTCCTGCACGACCGTTATGACGGTTAGAGACCCCTCTCCTAAGGGTCTCCATTTTTTTTTCAAGTGTCTTTCAACGGACACTTGTGACAGACCATTGTACCTTCGACAGTCCGTCCTGCACGACCGTCATGACGGTCAGAGACCCCTTTGCTAAGGGTCTCCCAACGTTTTCTAAGTGTCCTACGACGGACACTTACGACGGGCCGTCGTCCCCTCGACGGTCCGTCCTGCGTGACCGTCATGATGGTCAGAGACCCCTCTTTCAGGGTTCTTTATATGTACATCGACCAAGTATAGCACGACGGACCTCATGACGATCCGTCATAGCCACGACGAGCCGTCATCTGTCCCGTCGTGTGATACAGTTTCAATATCACTAACACACTATTTTCTATGTGTTATGTCGTATGGGCTTGCCTGTCTTGTTTTCCACTACTCATACTAATATTGATCCTTTACAAGTACTATTTACTATGGCACCCAAGCAAGACCGCACCTACGCACGCGGGCGATCTAAGTCTGTCGCTCCATCTGTACGTTTGATCATCGGCTCTGATGGTGAGAGGGACCCTGAATATGTGCCCCTAGGCACTTCCGCACCTTCCCGTGCTGCACGTGCCCCCCGAGCCATACCCAAGAAGACGGTGGCGTCCGGCGTAGTCACTGCCTCCCAGTCTGATGAGGAGCGCACACTGACCGGCACACCCTCTGGGTCAGCCACAATAGAGGAAGGGGCGTCTTGCTTCTTAGGAGTATCATGGTCCGAGGAGGCTTCAGGCTCTGATGAGGTTCCCGCACCCGCCACTGCTGCAGCGTCGGCCTCGTCTTAAGAGGCTGATAGTTCAGACTCTACATCCGGCGCTCCAGTCCAGGTCCCCACCCCAGCTGATGACCAGCCAAACCGGTGGTGTGTCGACGGCCAGTTTCAAGTTTACTCCGACGCCAAATTCTTGACTGATAAAGGAGTAATGACTCGGACACTCACCTTGGAGCAGCGGGTACTTACTGGGAGTCTCCCATCGATGCCGGAGATCCACAAACTATTCACCAGGCATCGGTTTGAGTGGACAGCCCGTCCGTTGGGACGATACAGTGAGGAGGTTGTCTGAGAGTTCTACGCCTCCTATGTAGCGACTCTCCGATCACAGATCGATAGGCGGGCTGCTCCCGCTAAACAGGCCCCACTGGAGCAGGTTCAAGTCCGGGGCGTGCAGGTTGACATTTCCCTGCCAGCTATCCGCCGGTTCCTATACGGCGAGAGTGCAGATGCTACGCGGACCCCCATCACTGCCGAGTTTGACTATCGCTGGCAGATAGTAAAGGATGGACACTTCTTGCGCGAGCGGGCACTGAGAGAGACCACCAAGAGGTGGATGGCCTTGCACCTATCAGTCGACGGAGAGGGTGCCGACTGGGTCAGTGAGCCCAAGGGGGACATCAAGAAGGCCAACCTCACGTTCGTCGCAAAGTTGTTACGGCTGCTCATCCGTCACTGCCTTTCCCCCACAGCTGCTGATAACATAGTCACCTGGGATCGAGCAGTGTTGATGGCGGCGATGATAGTCGGCTTTGAGGTGGACTTCACATGGCTTCTCCAGGCACTCATGCACGAGAGGGCATTCAAGGTCACTACTACCTACCCCTTCCCGTGTATGATCTTTGCCCTTTGCAGGTCTGCAGATGTGCCCGTATGGCACATAGATCAGTTGAAGACCCCGCAGGGCACCGTTGATGTCGGCCTCATCAGAGACGAGTCCAATGAGTTGGCACCACGCAGAGGGCCCCATCCAGAGCTGCCACCTCTTGCTGATGATCTTGTGGATACGGTTGCCCAGGCCTGGATATCTACACAGGCATCTATTGACACTACCCCGGTCGAGTCTATCCCGGGTAGTAGCACAGCCCCGAGCTCCTCTCACACAGCCCCTCTACCGTTACTGGCCCCGCTTGCTAGGGTCCAAAAACTGGAGGCACAAATGGCCACTCTTCTGCATCATATCCAACCGTGGTTGCAGAAGTCTATTACTGAGTCGGAAGCGCGTACAGAGAGGATGATGCAACAGAAGATTGCTGAGGTTAACCAGCGCATAGATGCCTTCGAGTTGCGAGTGTTAGCTCGACCAGCCCCTCCAGTAGATGTGTCGACCCTTCAGACTGCAGTCGATGGTCTTCGTGCAGACATCGCTACGATACTAGCGTCGAGGGTGCCGGATGCTGAGGCCCCTTCTGTCGAGCGTGCTGAGGACACTGTATTGGCGGCACTGTTTACTAGTTTTGAAATTTCACCACCTCCCCCTCCAGAGAGTGCCAAGAGGCGTAGGGGTCGAGAAGAGGATGAGGCGCGAGCAAGGAAGAAGGAGCGCCGAGAGATGGAGGCCTCGAGGAGAGCCTCACATGCTGAGGCGGAGGCACACCAAATCCGAGCATCGCAGATAGCGACTGGGGCATCTAGCTCCCGCACTGTAGAGACCGCCGGAGGCACTGAGGGTGCGGTTGTTGCTGAGGACACCACTGAGGGTGTCCAGATTGCTGAGGACACCAATGAGGGTGTCTAGATTGCAGAGGCTGTGGGTTCAGGGAAACCGGACCCACCAGCTTGCTGATCGACGGAGCTATGCGCCACAGGTTTGCTTCACCTACCCCTCTAATCTTTAGATTTTTTTATGCATTGGGGACAATTGCATGCTTTTTGTTGGGGGTGGGGTAAATGGAAAGTGAGTGTTAGGGTGAAGTCTGAGTAGCCCAACTCACTATCCTCTTTTGGGGTTTTCTTGCCTGTGTTCTTTTTCCCCAAAAGACTGATTACTTTTTCTGTTGAACCGGCACGTTATATCTTTTGTACATAGTTTAACTCTGAAGCATGATGGCTAAAATGATATCCCGATAAAACTGGAAAATGTTGCATGACTAGGCGTAGTAACTGATAATTGTGTGGCTCTAAACATGAAATAGAGTTACACCATTGCATTACGCTAAATCTTCAAGTCAAACTAGGTGTCTGATAATCGGGTATAGTGATGAGATGTCAAGTGAGTGAGAGGAAAGTTGAATAGTCCACTATTGGTACTGAGCTAGAACTTGCCTGGTTAGTCTTGCTAAAAGTAAGCTGTAACAAACAATTAGGAAAGGATCGTAGGCCTTTATTCAATATAGCCCATTTCTAGCCTAAATAAAAGAAACCAAATGAAAGTTATCTTTCTTTGATCCAAATAATTTGAGCTTAAAAAAAAAGTCCTTTCTTTTTCACCCCAACTGATCTTCTTTGGGAACAATATGTTGGCCCTGGTCCCTCCTTGGACATGTGCACCTCAGCTTATGCCAAAAGCATTAGTTGAGGGTGGCTAATGTATAAACAACCTTCGTTATGGCCCTGACCCGACTTTGGGTATTGTGTACCTTGACTCATGGCAAAGCCATGAGTTGAGGGTGGCTGTTTTGAGGAATGCTCTGGAAAGTGGGGTTGAAAGAACAAAGAGAGAGAAAGAACAAAAGTAAAGTGACTCAAGAACTCGTTCAAAGAATAAAAAAAAAGGGGGAAAATATTCAAGAATTACAAACAAGAAAAGAAAAGAGTCACTTAGACAAATAAAGAAAGAAGGGAAACATCAAGGTGAAAGAATAGGAGAAACTGGGCGAGATAAAATGATAGAAAGTGGAAGGTTTAGCCGACATGTCAAGGAGGGAAAAAAAGTCACTAAAGTATACCTAAATATACCCTACCTGACTCTGAGCCTACGTTACAAGCTAAAAAAGTCCTATCGTGATCCTAAGAGTTGTATAGAGAACTTAAGGCAGTGAAAATAAGCGCAAGCTTATGGCAATAGGTATGAATGAGTGTGACTTTGTTCTGTGAGCGAGTGTTGAAATGTAATCCTTATACTCAAACTGAAATCATTGTGTGAAAAATGAGGATTTTGTTCAAAAGTGAGGACACTAGTTGCAATACCGGAATTGTTAGCACCTCGGTGAGAAATTGAAGAGGATAGGTGTTAGTGCATGGTGAGTCTGTGTCATGTTCGAATCCCACAAAATTCAAGCCTAATAGTGATAGCATGCATAGATTTGATGAGATTAATCGGGATTGATAGCCAAATGATTGCAAAGGATAAAACATGAATATTATTGTACAAAGATTGTGTAGTGAGTCATAGTGCGTCGCTTGAGGACAAACAACGAATTTAAGTTGAGGGTGTTGATATACCTTGGTTTCACGGTATAATTAATACTTTTTCCTTAAGTTTAGTGTGTCTGAAAGCCTTTTTGTGCTAATTTTGATATAAGTTTCTCTTTGTTTTGCAAGAAATCTGTCCAGAGCAGAATGCGGAGATTTTGAGTGAAAAAATGCAGAAGAGACCACCTACGGAGCTTATGACGGTCCGTCGTGCCTGTGACGGTCCGTAGGTGGCAGCGTAGTGCAACTGCTGAAGGAAGATGGGGAAGTCTGACCAAGTGTGGGATTACGAAGCTTGTGACGGTCCGTCATGGCCATGACGGTCCGTCCTGCAGGTCCGTCGTGAAGATCAGAGAAGTGATCCCAGTACCCAGATTTCACGAGTTGATGTATTTTGAAACGAAGACCCTCGACAGACCGTCGTGACTGTGACGGTCCGTCACACTTGCCGTCGAGGGGAATTAAGAAAGCAGCAGAAGAATTGCACCAAGTATGGGACGACGGAATCCACGACGGTCCGTTATGACTACGACGATCCGTCGTGTGGTCCGTCGACCCAGCCGCGTTTTGGCAGATTTCCAGAAATTAGAATCCTTGTTTAATTAGGTTTTTATTTTTTTATAAATAGTTCGAAAAAACCTCGTTTTTGAGGTTAGACTCTTAGATTATTAAATTCCATATAGTTAGACTCTATGAGATAAAACAACATATTATTAGACTTTGTGTTTTGAGTGTTTGGTTGTTGGAGATTCTTACAAGTAACTTTTGGTGATTAATCAAGCAAATTTTCGGACTCTATTCTTTCTCATTAAAGTAAGTACATGAATTCTTGTTTAACATATTTGAATATTGTGTTTATGGCTATGAGGAACTAAACTCCATAACTAGGGTTGTGGGAACCATAGGCAAATAATGAGATAAACCCTAGCTAAAATAACAATTCTAGAATAGTGTCTTGCATGTATTAATAATTCTTTCGCTTAGAAGTCTTTTTAACGGATGATCAACGTTAGAACTCGCCTTAATGCTACTTGCCGGACCAAGGAGGTAGATAATAGGAAAAGAATTATTAACATAGATTTAGTGTATACTATCTAATAGGCTAGTATTGATTGGAACGAGGTAATAACTTAGTCAAATATCGAATATGATGCTTAATATGAGGTAAAAATAAGAGTTAGTAAAGCAACACACGTAGCCGGACCAAGGTGCGGAGTGAGATTTTCTAGATGCCGGACCAAGGGTTTAGAAATACATAACTTATCACTTTGCATGCAAGATACTAGGAAAGAATTGTTATAGTTAGAATTATCAAGTTATGAACCTGTGGGGAACACGTAAACCCTAGTTACTTTGATTAATTGATTAAAACCCAAAATTAAAAGCTGTTAAGTGTCTCTGTTAAGTTCGTTAGTTATTTTTACTTATTAGGAAATACGAACCCCCCTTTTATGCTTTTGCTTTCTAAGGAAGTCATCAACCGAACAATAGTAATAACAAGTTGAAGTTAAGTCTAGACTATTTTCCTCGTGTGAACGATCCCAACCTCACTAGTTGGGTTATTTACTTGACGCGACCGCTTTACTTCTCATTTGAGAAGTAAGTTTGAGTGTATCACTAACCAGGATCCTAAAGCTTGAAGGACGATTCCCTCAGCGCGCCATCTAGGCTTCTTGAGATTGAGGCGCAGTGCCTTGAGCGCCGCCCATCCTCTTAGATCTTGGGTCATAGCGCCTTAAGCTCCACACAAGCTCATGGAGCTTGAAATGCGACGCCTTGAGCGCTCAAACAAGGCTCCCAGAGCTTGTGTTGTGATTCCCTAGGCGCCAACCAGGATCCCGGAGCTTGAGAGATGATATCCTGAGTATGCAAACAACACTCCCGAAAATTAAGGCACGATATTCTAAGCGCACCACTCAGGCTCCACGATCTTAAGGCACGACGCCGTGAGAGAGCTATCCCAGCTCACTGAGTTTGAGGCGCAGCGCTTTGAGCGCCACCCATTCCCTTTGAACTTGACGTGCGATGCGGTAAGTGCGCTCATAGGCTTTTTGAGCCTGGGGTGCATTGCCTTGTCCACCACCCAGGCTCCAGAAGCTTGAGACGAGATACCGTGAGCGCGCCAACCAGTCTATCAGAGCTTGAGGGATGATTCCCTAATCACACCACCCACGATCCTAGAACATGAGGCGTGACGCACCACCCAAGCTACTCGAGCTTGAGGCATCACTCCAAGATCTTGTGGCCTGACGCCCTGTGCTTGGCCCCCGAAACATGAGGTGCAATGCCCTAAGTGCTCCACCAAGGCTCCTGAAGCTTGATGTGTGACGCCTTGAGCATGCAAACAAGGATTCCGGAGCATGAGGAACGACGCTCTTAGAGCGCCAACCTTGCTCTCAAGGATTTAGGTTCGACGACTTTAACGCGCGAAACAGTCTCGTGGAAAATGAAGCGTAACGCCTTGAATTTGTTGACCAAGCTCCCAGAGCTTTATGTATTGTTCCTTAAGTCCCCCCCCCACCCCGCGAAATATGAGGCACGACGCCTTAATAGAGCCACCAGGTGTCCTTGAACTTGATCTGTGACACCATGAGCATGCGAACCAAGCTGCTAAAGCTTGAGGAGCAATGGCCTGAGCACGCCAACAAGTCTCCCGGTGATTGAGGCGCAACACCCTAAGCGCGCGAACATTCTCCTACAGCTTGAAGAGAGATGGCTTGAGAGCACTAACAAGGATCCAGGAGCTTGAGGAATGACGCCCTGAGGGTGCAAAATAGTTTACAAGAGCTTGAGGTGCGACACACTGAGCGCGCTGCCCCTGCTCCTGGAGCATGAGGTATGGCACCCTGAGTGTTTAGCCTAGGCTCCCACAAATTGAGGTGCAAAGCCTTGAGCACCCCCATAACCCCGCGATAATTGAAGAGCAACGCCCTGAGCTTGAGGCATGACACTCTGAGTTCCCCTCCAGCCTCCCAAAACTTGAGGCACGACGCCTAGAGCACACCACCCAGGATCCTAGAGCTTGAGGCATGACATCCTGTGCACTGCAGCCAGGCTCCCCGAATCATGAGGCGCGATGCCCTGAGTGCGCCAACCAAGATCCCATATCTTGAGGCATGACGCCCTATGCGTGTTACCTAGGCTCTAATATATTGAGGCGCGATGTCAGGAGCGCCCCAACAAGGCTCATGGATCTTGAGGCACAACTCCTTTAGTTCGCCACCCAGGCAACTGGAGCTTCAGGCGCAGGGTCTTGAGTGCCACCCAGGCTCCTTGATCTTCTGGGGCAACCCCTAAACCTCGCTAACTAGGATCCTGGAGCTTGAGGAACTATTACCTGAGAATGCCATCCAGGCTCCCAGAGCTTGTGGCGCGACTACCTAAGCACCAACCAGGCTACAGGAGCTTGAGGGACGATGCCCTGAGCGCTCCACCTACACTCCCAAAACATGAGGTGCAACGCCTTGAGAGCGCCACCCCAGCTCATAGAGCTTGAGGAGAAACACTTTGAGCGCCATCCAGCCCCCTGGAACTTGACGTGTGCCGCCCTAAGCGTGCTCCCTAGGCTCCTAAAGCTTGAGAGGCATCGCCTTGTGCGCCACCCAGGTCCTCAAAGCTTGAGGCGCGACACCCTAAGAGCGCCTCCTAGGATCGTGGATCTTGAGGTGCGAAGTCTTTAGTGTGCCAACCAGGCTATTAGACCTAGAGGCGCGACACACTGAGCCCACCAACAAGGCTCATAAAGCTTGACAAGGGACACCCTGAGGGTCCACCCAGCTACCTAGAGCTTGAGGCATGACATTCTGTGCGCGCCACCCTATCTCATAGAGCTTGAGGCGCAGCGCATTGAGCACTACATGGCCACTCGTCTCTTGATTCGCGGAGCATTGAGCATCCTACCCAGGCTCACAAAACTTGAAACGTGATGCTTTGAGAGAGCAAACAAGTATTTCGGAGCGATTCCCTGAGTGTGCCAACCAGGATCCCTGATCTTGAAGCACAATCACCTGAGCGTACCTCCCAGTCTCCCGGATCCTGAGGTGCGACACCCTAAGCGTGCCTCCGTGACTCCTTGATCTTTAGGACGACGCCCTAACAGCGCCAACCAGGCTCACGAAGATGGAGGAGTGAAGCCTTGAGTTAGCTTACCAAGCTCATAGCTTGAGGGACGATGCCTTGAGCGTGACATCTACACTCCAAAGCTTGAGGCGCATTGCCACCTGAGATCCCAGAGCTTCAGGAGCAACGTCCTATGCATGCCATCCTAGCTTATCGAGCTTTAGGCACGAAGCATTGAGAGAGCCACTCAAAATCACATAGCATTAGGCATGACTCCATGAATGTGCTACCAAGGATCCTCCTACTTGAGGTGCAGTGCCTTGAGCGCTACCCATCCCCTTGGAACTTGAGGTGCGACGCCCTAAGCGTACCATAGAGGCTCCTTGAGCATGAGGCGCAGCGCCTTGAGCACCACTCCGGTTCATGGAGCTTGAGATGTGACGCCCTTAGCACGCCTACCAGGCTCCTTGAGCTGGAGGGATGATGCCTTGAGCGTGCAACCCACGTTTCAGGAACTTGAGGCACGACCCCAAGAGAGCACCACCCAGGTTCAAAGATACTGAGGCTCGACTCCCTAAGAGCCCGTCCACAACTTTTGGATCTTGAGGAGAATCACACTGAGTGCCATCTAGGGTCTCATAGCTTAAGGCGCGACTCCATATGCTCAACCAGGGCTCCCGCAACTTGAGGAACAACGCGTTGAGTGCACAAACTAGGCTCCCACATCTTGAGGCTTGACTCCTTGAGCTTGCCATCCAAGATATTGGAGCCTGATGTGGGAAGCCCTGATCGTGCTACCCTAGCTCCAACAGCCTGAGGCGCGACGCCATATGCGTGACACCCAGGCTTTTTTAGCTTGAGGCACAGCGCTTTAAGCGCCGCCCAGGATCCTAATGCTTGAGGTACGACGCCAACTAGACTCTGAGAGATTTGAAAATGATTCCCTAAGCGCACCACCTAGGTTCATTAAGCCTGAGGCCCAACGCCTAGAGTTCCCCTCATCCCCCCTGGAGCTTGAGACGGAGCACCTTAAACGCTACCCAAGCTCCAAAAGCTTGAGGCGCGACGCATTGACAGTGCCAACAAGACTCCCAGAGCTTGTGTTGTGACGCCTTAAGCGCCATAAGGCTTATGGATCTTGAGAAATGGTGCCTTGAGCGTGCTGCCCACACTCCTGAAACTTGAGGCGCAACGCCCTAAGCGCACCGCTCGTTCTCCGAGAGCTTGAGGCGTGATGCCCAAAGAGTGCCACCCTGGCTCCTAGAGCTTGAGGCATGACTCCCTGAGCACGCCACCTAGGCTCCTGGACCTTGAGGTACAGCGATTTAAGAGCCACCCAGCCTGCAGGAACTTAACGCACGACGCCCTGAGCAATAATACTAGGCTCATTGACCTTGAAGTGCAGCACCTTGAGCACCACCCAGTCAATCGATTCTTGAGGCGTGACGCCCTGATTGCGCCACCCAATCACTATGAGTTTGAGGAGCGACAACTTGAGCGTGCCACCCGGGTTCACGAATCTTGAGGTACGACACCTCGAGCGAGCAAACTAGGATGTTGGAGCTTGAGGAGCGATGTCTAGAGTGCGCCAACCATACTCCCATAGTACTCCACCAAGGCTTGCCAAGCCTAAGGTGCGACGTCCTAAGAGTAAAACCTATTATCTTGATCTTGAGGCACAACACCTTGAGCGCGTCAACGAGGATCACAGTGCTTGAGGAGCGAGGCCTTTAGAGCACTATCAAGGTTTGAATATTGTGGGACGATGCCCTGAGCGCGCCACCCAGGCTCCTAGATCTTGAGAGGCTACGCCCCAACCGTGCCAACTATTCTTATAGAGCTTGTTGCACGACTCCCTAAGCACACCACCATGTCTAGAAGATCTAGAGGCACGAAGCCCTTAGCGCCCTCTATCCCCCAGAGCCTGAGGCGCAACGCCCTTTGCATTCCACCCTAGCACTCAGAGCTTCAGGCACAACGCCTTGATTGAGCTAACCACGCTGCCGGAGCTTGAGGAGAAATGCCCTGAGTTTGCTAACAAGGATTTAGGAGCTTCAGGCATGACGCCCTCAGCTTGAGACACTACTCTTTAAATGCCCCCACCCCCGTAAAATGAGGCACAATGCCCTAAGCGCGCCACCAGGGCTCCTGGAGCTTGATGTGAGATTCCTTGAGCATGCTAACAAAGTTTTCGAAGCTTGAGGAGCGACGCCCTTATCATGCCACCCTGGCACTCAGAGCTTCAAGCACAACGCCTTGAGTATAACCACGCTGTTGAAGCTTGAGGAGCAATGCCCTGATTGTGCTAACCAGGATTTAGGAGTTTCAGGCATGACGCCCTGAGCTTGAGACACTACTCCTTAAACGCCCCCAACCCCCGTAAAATGTGGCACAATGCCCTAAGCGCACCACCAGAGCTCCTAGAGCTTGATGTGAGATGCCTTGAGCATGCTAACGAAGTTGTCGAAGCTTGAGGAGCGACGACCTGAGTGCGCTAAAAAGGATAAAAGGAATTGAGGTGCGATGCCTTGAGCGCCCCAAAAAGTGTCGTTGAGCTTGAAGCGCGATACTTGAGAGAGCTATCTAGGATCTAGGAGCTTGAGGAACGACACCCTGAGTGCCCCACACAGTTTATTAGAGCTTGAGGTGCGACGCCGTGAGTGTGCCGCCCAGGCTCCTGGAGCATGAGGAACGACACCCTGAGTGTGCAGTCAAGGTTCCCAGAGCATGAGGTGCAAAGACATAAGTGCTTCTAGACCTTGCGAAACTTGAGGATCGACGCCCTCATCTTGAGGCATGAATACCTAAGTGCGCCACATAGGCTTTTGGAGCTTGTCGCAAAATTTCTTGAGCAGGCTAACCAGGATCCTGAAGCTTGAAAGACGATTCCATGAGCGCGCCATCTAGGCTAAAACATGAATATTATTGTACAAAGATTGTGTAGTGAGTCATAGTGCGTCGCTTGAGGACAAACAACGAATTTAAGTTGAGGGTGTTGATATACCGTGGTTTCACGGTATAATTAATACTTATTCCTTAAGTTTAGTGTGTCTGAAAGCCTTTTTGTGCTAATTTTGATATAAGTTTCTCTTTGTTTTGCAGGAAATCTGTCCAGAGCTGAATGCGGAGATTTTGAGTGAAAAAATGCAGAAGAGACCACCTACGGAGCTTATGACGGTCCGTCGTGCCTATGACGGTCCGTAGGTGGCAGCGTAGTGCAACTGCTGAAGGAAGATGGGGAAGTCTTACCAAGTGTGGGATTACGAAGCTTGTGACGGTCCGTCATGGCCATGACGGTCCGTCCTGCAGGTCCGTCGTGAAGATCAGAGAAGTGATCCCAGTACCCAGATTCCAAGAGTTGATGTATTTTGAAACGAAGACCCTCGACAGACCGTCGTGACTGTGACGGTCCGTCACACTTGCTGTCGAGGGGAATTAAGAAAGCAGCAGAAGAATTGCACCAACTATGGGACGATGGAATCCACGACGGTCCGTTATGACTACGACAGTCCGTCGCGTGGTCCGTCGACCCAGCCGCGTTTTGGCAGATTTCCAGAAATTAGAATCCTTGTTTAATTAGGTTTTTATTTTTTTATAAATAGTTCAAAAAAACCTCGTTTTTGAGGTTAGACTCTTAGATTATTAAATTCCATATAGTTAGACTCTGTGAGATAAAACATCATATTATTAGACTTTGTGTTTTGAGTGTTTGGTTGTTGGAGATTCTTACAAGTAACTTTTGGTGATTAATCAAGCAAATTTTCGGACTCTATTATTTCTCATTAAAGTAAGTACATGAATTCTTGTTTAACATATTTGAATATTGTGTTTATGGCTATGAGGAACTAAACTACATAACTAGGGTTGTGGGAACCATAGGCAAATAATGAGATAAACCCTAGCTAAAATAACAATTCTAGAATAGTGTCTTGCATGTATTAATAATTCTTTCGCTTAGAAGTCTTTTTAACGGATGATCAACATTAGAACTCGCCTTAATGCTACTTGCCGGACCAAGGAGGTAGATAATAGGAAAAGAATTATTAACATAGATTTAGTGTATACTATCTAATAGGCTAGTATTGATTGGAACAAGGTAATAATTTAGTCAAATATCGAATACGATGCTTAATATGAGGTAAAGATAAGAGTTAGTAAAGTAACACACGTAGCCGGACCAAGGTGCGGAGTGAGATTTTCTAGATGCCGGACCAAGGGTTTAGAAATACATAACTTATCACTTTGCATGCAAGATACTAGGAAAGAATTGTTATAGTTAGAATTATCAAGTTATGAACCTGTGGGGAACACGTAAACCCTAGTTACTTTGATTAATTGAGCTCTTAAGTGTCTCTGTTAAGTTCGTTAGTTATTTTTACTTATTAGGAAATACGAACCCCCCTTTTATGCTTTTACTTTCTAAGGAAGTCATCAACCGAACAATAGTAATAACAAGTTGAAGTTAAGTCTAGACTATTTTCTTCGTGGGAACGATCCCAACCTCACTAGTTGGGTTATTTACTTGACGCGGTCGCTTTACTTCTCATTTGAGAAGTAAGTTTGAGCGTATCACTAACCAGGATCCTGAAGCTCGGAGGACGATTCCCTCAGCGCGCCATCTAGGCTTCTTGAGATTGAGGAGCAGTGCCTTGAGCGCCGCCTATCCTCTTAGATCTTGGGTCATAGCGCCTTAAGCGCCACACAAGCTCATGGAGCTTGAAATGCGACGCCTTGAGCGCTCAAACAAGGCTCCCAGAGCTTGTGCTGTGATTCCCTAAGCGCCAACCAGGATCCCGGAGCTTGAGAGATGATATCCTGAGTATGCCAACAACACTCTCGAAAATTAAGGCACGATATTCTAAGCGCACCACTCAGGCTCCACGATCTTAAGGCACGACGCCGTGAGAGAGCTATCCCAGCTCACTAAGCTTGAGGCGCAGCGCTTTGAGCGCCACCCATTCCCTTTGAACTTGACGTGCGATGCGGTAAGTGCGCTCATAGGCTTTTTGAGCCTGAGGCGCATTGCCTTGTCCGCCACCCAGGCTCCAGAAGCTTGAGACGAGATACCGTGAGCGCGCCAACCAGTCTATCAGAGCTTGAGGGATGATTCGCTAATCGCACCACCCACGATCCTAGAACATGAGGCGTGACGCACCACCCAAGATACTGGAGCTTGAGGCATCACTCCAAGATCTTGTGGCCTGACGCCCTGTGCTTGGCCCCTGAAATATGAGGTGCAATGCCCTAAGTTCTCCACCAGGGCTCCTGAAGCTTGATGCGTGACGCCTTGAGCATGCAAACAAGGATTCCGGAGCATGAGGAGCGACGCTCTTAGAGCGCCAACCTTGCTCTCAAGGATTTAGGTTCGACGACTTTAACGCGCGAAACAGTCTCGTGGAAAATGAAGCGTAACGCCTTGAATTTGTTGACCAAGCTCCCAGAGCTTTATGTACTGTTCCTTAAGTCCCCCCCACCCCGCGGAATATGAGGCACGACGCCTTAATCGAGCCACCAGGTGTCCTTGAACTTGATCTGTGACACCATGAGCATGCGAACCAAGCTGCTAAAGCTTGAGGAGCAATGGCCTGAGCACGCCAACAAGTCTCCCGGTGATTGAGGCGCAACACCCTAAGCGTGTGAACATTCTCCTACAGCTTGAAGAGAGATGGCTTGAGAGCACTAACAAGGATCCAGGAGCTTGAGGAATGACGCCCTGAGGGTGCAAAATAGTTTACAAGAGCTTGAGGTGCGACACACTGAGCGCACTGCCCCTGCTCTTGGAGCATGAGGTATGGCTCCCTGAGTATTTAGCCAAGGCTTCCATAACTTGAGGTGCAAAGCCTTGAGCACCCCCATAACCCCGCGATAATTGAAGAGCGAAGCCCTGAGCTTGAGGCATGACACTCTGAATTCCCCTCCAGCCTCCCAAAACTTGAGGCACGACGCCTAGAGCACACCACCCAGGATCCCAGAGCTTGAGGCATGACATCCTGTGCACTGCAGCCAGGCTCCCCGAATCATGAGGCGCGATGCCCTGAGTGCGCCAACCAAGATCCCGTATCTTGAGGCATGACGCCCTATGCGTGTCACCTAGGCTCTAATATATTGAGGCGCGATGTCAGGAGCGCCCCAACAAGGCTCATGGATCTTGAGGCACAACTCCTTTAGTTCGCGACCCAAGCAACTGGAGCTTCAGGCGTAGGGTCTTGAGTGCCACCCAGGCTCCTTGATCTTCTGGGGCAACCCCTAAACCTCGCTAACTAGGATCCTGGAGCTTGAGGAACTATTACCTTAGAATGCCATCCAGGCTCCCAGAGCTTGTGGCGCGACTACCTAAGCACCAACCAGGCTACTGGAGCTTGAGGGACGATGCCCTGAGCGCTCCACCTACACTACCAAAACATGAGGTGAAACGCCTTGAGACCGCCACCCCAGCTCATAGAGCTTGAGGAGAAACACTTTGAGCGCCATACAGCCCCCTGGAACTTGACGTGTGCCGCCCTAAGCGTGCTCCCTAGGCCCCTAATGCTTGAGAGGCATCGCCTTGTGCGCCACCCAGGTCCTCAAAGCTTGAGGCGCGACACCCTAAGAGCACCTCCTAGGATCGTGGATCTTGAGGTGCGAAGTCTTTAGTGTACCAACCAGGCTATTAGACCTAGAGGCGCGACACACTCAGCCCGCCAACAAGGCTCATGGAGCTTGACAAGGGACACCCTGAGGGTCCACCCAGCTTCCTAGAGCTTGAGGCATGACATCCTGTGCGCTCCACGCTATCTCATAGAGCTTGAGGCGCAGCGCATTGAGCACTACATGGCCACTCGTATCTTGATTCGCGAAGCATTGAGCATCCTACCCGGGCTCACAAAACTTGAAACGTGATTCTTTGAGCGAGCAAACAAGGATTTCGGAGCGATTCCCTGAGTGTGCCAACCAGGATCCCTGATCTTGAAGCACAATCACCTGAGCGTACCTCCCAGTCTCCCGGATCCTGAGGTGCGACACCCTAAGCGTGCCTCCGTGACTCCTTGATCTTTAGGACGACGCCCTAACAGCGCCAACCAGGCTCACGAAGATGGAGGAGTGAAGCCTTGAGTTATCTTACCAAGCTCATAGCTTGAGGGACGATGCCTTGAGCGTGACATCTACACTCCAAAGCTTGAGGCGCATTGCCACCTGAGATCCCAGAGCTTCAAGAGCAACGTCCTATGCGTGCCATCCTAGCTTATCGAGCTTTAGGCACGAAGCATTGAGAGAGCCACTCAATCTCACATAGCATGAGGCATGACTCCCTGAATGTGCTACCAAGGATCCTCCTACTTGAGGTGCAGTGCCTTGAGCGCTACCCATCCCCTTGGAACTTGAGGTGCGACGCCCAAAGCATACCATAGAGGCTCCTTGAGCATGAGGTGCAGTGCCTTGAGCACCACTCCGGTTCATGGAGCTTGAGATGTGACGCCCTTAGCACGTCTACCAGGCTCCTTGAGCTGAAGGGATGATGCCTTGAGCGTGCTACCCACGTTTCACGAACTTGAGGCGCGACCCTAAGAGAGCACCACCCAGGTTCCAAGATACTGAGGCGCGACTCCCTAAGAGCCCGTCCACAACTTTTGGATCTTGAGGAGAATCACACTGAGTGCCATCTAGGGTCTCATAGCTTAAGGCGCGACTCCATATGCTCAACCAGGGCTCCCGCAACTTGAGGAACAACGCGTTGAGTGCACAAACTAGGCTCCCACATCTTGAGGCTTGACTCCTTGAGCTTGCCATCCAAGATATTGGAGCCTGATATGGGAAGCCCTGATCGTGCTACCCTAGCTCCAACAGCCTGAGGCGCGACGCCATATGCCTGACACCCAGGCTTTTTTAGCTTGAGGCACAGCGCTTTAAGCGCCGCCCAGGATCCTCATGCTTGAGGTACGACGCCAACTAGACTCTGAGAGATTTGAAAATGATTCCATAAGCGCACCACCTAGGTTCATTAAGCCTGAGGCCCAACGCCTAGAGTTCCCCTCATCACCCCTGGCGCTTGAGACGGAGCACCTTAAACGCTACCCAAGCTCCAAAAGCTTGAGGCGCGACGCATTGACAGTGCCAACAAGACTACCAGAGCTTGTGTTGTGACGCCTTAAGCGACATAAGGCTTATGGATCTTGAGAAATGGTTCCTTGAGCGTGCTGCCCACACTCTTGAAACTTGAGGCGCAATGCCCTAAGCGCACCGCTCGTTCTCCTAAAGCTTGAGGCGTGATGCCCAAAGAGTGCCACCCTGGCTCCTAGAGCTTGAGGCATGACTCCCTGAGCATGCCACCTAGGCTCCTGGACCTTGAGGTACAGCGATTTAAGAGCCACCCACCCTGCAGGAACTTAACGCACGACGCCCTGAGCAATAATCCTAGGCTTATTGAGCTTGAAGTGCAGCACCTTGAGCACCACCCAGTCAATCGATGCTTGAGGCGTGACGCCCTGATTGCGCCACCTAATCACTATGAGTTTGAGGAGCGACAACTTGAGCGTGCCACCCGGGTTCACGAATCTTGAGGTACGACACCTCGAGCGAGCAAACTAGGATGTTGGAGCTTGAGGAGCGATGTCTAGAGTGCGCCAACCATGCTCCCATAGTTTGAGGCATGATACCCTAAGTACTCCACCAAGGCTTGCCAAGCCTGAGGTGCGACGTCCTAAGAGTAAAACCTATTATCTTGATCTTGAGGCACAACACCTTGAGCGCGTCAACGAGGATCACAGTGCTTGAGGAGCGAGGCCTTAAGAGCACTATCAAGGTTTGAATATTGTGGGACGATGCCCTAAGCGCGCCACCCAAGCTCCTAGATCTTGAGAGGATACGCCCCAACCGTGCCAACTATTTTTATAGAGCTTGTTGCACGACTCCCTAAGCACACCACCATGTCTAGAAGATCTAGAGGCACGAAGGCCTTAGCGCCCTCTATCCCCTAGAGCCTGAGGCGCAACGCCCTTTGCATTCCACCCTAGCACTCAGAGCTTCAGGCACAACGCCTTGATTGAGCTAACCACGCTGCCGGAGCTTGAGGAGAAATGCCCTGAGTTTGCTAACAAGGATTTAGGAGCTTCAGGCATGACGCCCTGAGCTTGATACACTACTCTTTAAACGCCCCCACCCCCGTAAAATGAGGCACAATGCCCTAAGCGCGCCACTAGGGCTCCTGGAGCTTGATGTGAGATTCCTTGAGCATGCTAACAAAGTTTTCGAAGCTTGAGGAGCGACGCCCTTATCATGCCACCCTGGCACTCAGAGCTTCAAGCACAACGCCTTGAGTATAACCACGCTGTCGAAGCTTGAGGAGCAATGCCCTGATTGTGCTAACCAGGATTTAGGAGTTTCAGGCATGACGCCCTGAGCTTGAGACACTACTCCTTAAACGCCCCCACCCTCCGTAAAATGTGGCACAATGCCCTAAGCGCACCACCAGAGCTCCTAGAGCTTGATGTGAGATGCCTTGAGCATGCTAACGAAGTTGTCGAAGCTTGAGGAGCGACGACCTGAGTGCGCTAAAAAGGATAAAAGGAATTGAGGTGCGATGCCTTGAGCGCCCCAAAAAGTGTCGTTGAGCTTGAAGCGCGATACTTGAGAGCGCTATCTAGGATCTAGGAGCTTGAGGAACGACACCCTGAGTGCACCACACAGTTTATTAGAGCTTGAGGTGCGACGCCGTGAGTGTGCCGCCCAGGCTCCTGGAGCATGAGGAACGACACCCTGAGTGTGCAGTCAAGGTTCCCAGAGCATGAGGTGCAAAGACATAAGCGCCTCTAGACCTTGCGAAACTTGAGGAGCGACGCCCTCATCTTGAGGCATGAATACCTAAGTGCGCCACATAGGCTTTTGGAGCTTGTCGTAAAATTTCTTGAGCAGGCTTACCAGGATCCTGAAGCTTGAAAGACGATTCCGTGAGCGCGCCATCTAGGCTTCTTGAGATTGAGGCGCAGTGCCTTGAGCGCCGCCCATCCTCTTAGATCTTGAGTCATAGAGCCTTAAGCGCCACACAAGCTCATGGAGCTTGAAATGCGACGCCTTGAGCGCTCAAACAAGGCTCCCAGAGCTTGTGCTGTGATTCCCTAAGCGCCAACCAGGATCCTGGAGCTTGAGAGATGATGTCCTGAGTATGCCAAAAACACTCCCGAAAATTAAGGCACGATATTCTAAGAGCACCACTCAGGCTCCACGATCTTAAGGCACGACGCCGTGAGAGCGCTATCCCAGCTCATTGAGCTTGAGGTGCAGCGCTTTGAGCGCCACCCATTCCCTTTGAACTTGCCTTGTCCACCACCCAGGATCCAGAAGCTTGAGACCTGATACCGTGAGCGCGCCAACCAGTCTATCAGAGCTTGAGGGATGATTCCCTAATCGCACCACCCACGATCCTAGAACATGAGGCATGACGCCCTGAGAGCGCCATCTCGGTGAATGGGTCCTGAGGCGCAACACATTCAGCGTTCCAACAAGGCTCCCAAAGCTTGTGGCGCGACGACCTAAGCGCCAACCAAGATCGCGGAGCTTGAGGGATGATGCCCATAGTGGGCTATCCACACTCCCAAATCTTCAGACGCGACTCTTGTAACGAGCCAACCAGGATACCCGGGCTTGAGGAACAATGATATGAGAGCGCCACCCCTACTCTAGAGCTTGTGGCACGACTTCTTGAGCGCGCCAACAAGACTACTAGAGAATAAGTCACGACGCCCTAAAAATGAGGCGTTGCGCCGGGAGGGCCACCCACCCAGCACAACTTCAGGTGTGACGCCCTTAGCGCCACCCAGTGTAAAGAAGCTTGAGGTGCGACGCCCTTAGAGCGCCACCCCATCTCCTGTTGTTTGAGGCGCGACGCCTTGCGAGTGCGCTCACGGAATTTGAGGTGTGACACCTTAAGCAAGCAAACGAGGCTGTCAGATCTTGAAGAGTGATGTCCTAAGTGTGCAAACCAGGCTCCCAGAGTTTGAGGCACGATGTCCTAGGAGCACCACCCAGCATTTCAGAGCCTGGGGCGCGACACCCTGAGAGTGCTACCTAGGATCCTTGAGTTTGAGGCGCGCCAACAAGGCTCAAGTAGCTTGAGGAGCGATAGCTAGAGCACTCTAACGAGGCTTGAATATTGAGAGACGATGCCCTGAGCGCGCCTCCAAGGATCCTGGAGCTTCATTTTACATGCCTTGATCATGCCAACCAAGTTTTTGAAGCTTGAAGAGTGACGACCCGAGTGAGCTAAACAGGCTTGAAGGGATTTAGGCGCGACGCCATGAATGTGACAACCAGTCTCTTTGAGCTTGAAGCGCGATACCTTGAGCGTGAAAATTAGAATCCAGGAGCTTGAGGAACGACACCCTGAGTGCGCCACACAGTTTGCTAGGGCTTGAGGTGCGACGCCCTGAGTGCGCTGCCCAGGCTCTTGGAGCATGAGGCACGAAACCCTGAGTGTGCAACCAAGTCTCCCATAGCTTGAGGTGCAAAGACATTAGCGCCTCAAGACCTTTCGTAACTTGAGGAACAACGCCCTGGTATTGTGGCATGAATCACTGAGTGCGCTACCTAGGCTTCTAAAGCTTGTGGCAAAATGCATTGAGAAGGTTAACCGGGATCCTTGAGATTGAGGGACGATTCCCTGAGCGCTCCATCCAGGTTCCTTGAAATTGAGGCGCAGTGCCTTGAGCGCCCCCCATCCTATTAGATCATGAGGCGTAGCTCCTTGAGCGCCACCCAAGCTCGTGGAGCTTGAAATGCTACTCCTAGAGCACTCAAACAAAGCTCCCAAAGCATGTGTCATGATTCCCTAAGCGCCAACCAAGATCCAAAGGTTGAGCGACGATTCCCTGAGTGTGCCACCCAGACTCCAAAAAATTGAGGCACGTTGTCCTTAGTATGCCACTCGGGCTCCTGGATCTTAAGGCTCGACGCCGTGAGAGCGCTACCCCTGCTCATTGAGAGTGAGGCACAACGCTTTGAGCACCAATTATTCCTTTGGAACTTGATGTGTTATGCCCTGAGCGTGCTCCCTAGGCTCCTTGAGCTTGAGGAGCATCGCCTTGTGCGCCACCAAGGCTCAATAAGCTTGAGGCGTGACACCCTGAGCGTGCTAGCCAGTCTCTCCGAGCTTGAGGGATGATGCCCTAATCGCACCACCCACGATCCTAGAACATGAGGCATGACTCCCTCAGAGCGCCATCCCGGCTTATGGGTCCTGAGGCGAGACACCTTGAGCGTGACAACAAAGCACCCACATCTTGTGGTGCAACGTCCTAAGCGCAAACAAAGCTCCCGAAGCTTGAGGGATGATGCCCTTAGTGCGCCACCCACACTCACGAAACTTGAGGTATGACTCTTCTAACGAGCCAACTATGCTACCGGAGCTTGAGGCGCGATGCCTTGAGAGTGCTACCCCTTCTCCTAGAGCTAATGGCACAACTCCTTGAGCGCGCCACCAAGACTACTGGATATTGAGTGACAATGCCCTGAAATTGAGGCGCAGCACCGGGAGCACCATTTGACTAACAAAACATGAGACGTGACGCCCTTAGAAACACCTGTGTTCCGAAGCTTGAGGCGCGATGCCGTGAGAGCGCCACCCCATCTCCTGGAGTTTGAGGAGTGACGCCTTAAGAGCGCCACCTGGGCTCATGGAATTTTAGGTGCGATGACTTAAGCAAGCCAACAAGGCTATCAGATCTTGAGGAGTGATGTCCTTAGTGTGCAAACCAGGCTCCAAGAGTTTGAGGCACGACGTCCTAGAAACACCACCCAAGATTTTGGAGCCTAATACACGACTCCTTCAGAGTGCTACCCAGGATCCTTGAGTTTGAGGCACACCAACAAGGCTCACGTAGCTGTAGGAGCGATACCCTGAGCACTCTAACAAGGCTCGAATCTTGGGAGATGATGCCCTGTGTGCGCCACCAAGGCTCCTAAAGCTTGAGGGGAGACACCCTGAGCATGTCAAACAGGGTCTTGCATCTAGAGGCACGACGCTTTGAGCGCACCAACAAGGCTCATGGAGCTTGTTGCACGATGCCCTAAGCGCTCCACCCAGTATCAAGTTCTTGAGGCACGATGCATTTAGCTTCCCGATCCCCAGAGCCTGAGGTAGACGCCCTAATCACGCAACCCTGGCACCCAAGATGTAGGAGTGTGAGGCACAACGCTTTGAGCTTGAGGCATTGCACCTTAAGCGCCCCTTCCCCCCTGAACATGATGTGCGATGCCTTGAGCATGCCAACCAAGCTTCTTGAACTTGATGTACAATGCCTTGAACATGCAAACCAAGCTTCCAGAGCTTGAGGAGCGACGACTTGAGTATGCTAACAAGGCTCCGAGGGATTGAGGCACGATGCCTTGAGCGCGTCAACCAGACTCCTGGAGCTTGAAGAACGACTACTGGAGCCTGAGGAATGACGCCCTAAACGCGCCACCTAGGGTCCCAGAGCTTGAGGCGTGATGTCCTGAGCATGCCACCCAGGCTCCTTGAGCATGAGGTGCAGCGCGTTGAGCGCCACATAGGATACCAAAGCTTGAGGCGCGATGCTTTGAGCGCGCCAAACATTTCCTCAGAGCTTAATGGATGATATTGTAAAAGCACCACCCAAGCTACTAGAGCTTGAGGAAGCACACCTTTAGAGCACCACCCAGGCTTCGGAAGCCTTAGGCACAATGCCCTTAACGCCCCACCTAGGCTCCTGGATATTGTGGCCTGACGCCCTGAGCTTGGCCCCTGAAACATGATGTGCAATGCCCTAAGTACCCTACTAGGGCTCCTGAAGCTTGATGCGCAACGCCTTGAGCATGCAAACCAGGATTCCTGAGCGTGAGGAGCGACGCTCTGAGAGCGCCAACCTTGCTTTCAAGGATTTAGGTTCGACGCCTTTAACGCGCCAAACAGACTCGTGGAAAATGAAGCGTGACGCCTTGAATTTGCTGACCAAGCTCCCAGAGCTTTAGGCACTGCTCCTTAAGTTCCCCCCCCCTCGGAATATGAGGCATGACGCCTTAATCGAGCCACTAGGTGTCCTTGAACTTGATTTGTGACACCTTGTGCATGCAAACCAAGCTGCTAAAGCTTGAGGAGCAATGGCTTGAGTATGCTAACAAGGCTCCCGGTGATTGAGGCGCTACACCCTAAGCGCGCGAACAGTCTCCTAGAGCTTGAAGAGCGATGGCTTGAGTGCACTAACAAGGATCCAGGAGCTTGAGGAATGACGCCCTGAGGGTGCAAAATAGTTTACAAGAGCTTCAGGTGCGACACACTAAGCGCGCTGCCCCTGCTCCTGGAGAATGAGGTATGGCACCCTGAGTGTTTAGCGTAGGCTTCCATAACTTGAGGTACAAATCCTTGAGCACCCCCATAACCCCGCGATAATTGAAGAGCGAAGCCTTGAGCTTGAGGCATGACACTCTGAGGCACGACTCCTAGAGCACACCACTCAGGATCCCATTAACTTAGGCGTGACGACTTGAGCACTCTAGCCAGGCTCCCCGACTTATGAGGTGTGACGCCCTGAGTGCGCCAACAAAGCTCCCGTATCTTGAGGCATGACGCCGTAAGCTTGTCACCTAAGCTCTAATATATTGAGGAGCGACGTCTTTAGCATGCGAACAAGGCTCCCATAGATTGAGGCGGGGCGTCTGGAGCGCCCCAACAAGGCTCATGGATCTTGAGGCACAACTCCTTTAGTTCTCCACCCAGGCAACTGGAGCTTCAAGCGCAGGGTCTTGAGTGCCACCCAGGCTCCTTGATCTTCTGGGGCAACCCCTAAACCTCGCTAACTAGGATCCTGGAGCTTGAGAAACTATTATCTGAGAATGCCATCCAGGCTCCCAGAGCTTGTGGCGCTACAACCTAAGCACCAACCAGACTACAGGAGCTTGAGGGACGATGCCTGAGCGCTCCACCTACACTCCCAAAACTTGAGGTGCAACGCCTTGAGAGCGCCACCCCCGCTCATAGAGCTTGAGGAGAAACACTTTGAGCGCCATCCAGCCCCCTGGAACTTGACGTGTACCGCAATAAGTGTGCTCCCTAGGCTTCTAAAGCTTGAGAGGCATCGCCTTGTGCGCCACCCAGGTCCTCAAAGCTTGAGGCGCGACAACCTGACAGCGCCTCCTAGGCTCCTTGATCTTGAGGTGCGAAGTCTTTAGTGTGCCAACAAGGCTCCTAGACCTAGAGGCGCGACAAACTGTGACTGCCAACCTGGCTCGTGGAGCCTTACAAGGGACACCCTGAGGGTCCACCCCGTTTCCTAGAGCTTGAGGCATGACATCCTGTGCGCGCCACCCTGTCTCATAGAGCTTGAGGCGCAGCGTATTGAGCTTGAGAGAGCTAACCACACATCCGGAACTTGAAGAGCAACGCCCTTAGTGTGACAACCAAGCTGTAGGAGTGTGAGGCACAACGCCTTGAGCTTGAGGCATTGCACGTCAAGCGCCCCTTCCCCCCTGAACATGATGTGCGATGCCTTGAGCATGCCAACCAAGCTTCTTGAACTTGATGTACGATGCCTTGAACATGCAAACCAAGCTGCCAGAGCTTGAGGAGTGACGACTTGAATACGCTAACAAGGCTCTGAGGGATTGAGGCACGATGCCTTGAGCGCGTCAACCAGACTCCTGGAGCTTGAAGAATGACTACTGGAGCCTGAGGAATGACGCCCTAAACGCGCCACCTAGGGTCCCAGAGCTTGAGGCGTGATGTCCTCAGCATGCCACCCAGGCTCCTTGAGCATGAGGTGCAGCGCGTTGAGCGCCACATAGGATACCATAGCTTGAGGCGTGATGCTTTGAGCGCGCCAAAGATTTCCTCAGAGCTTAACTGATAATATTGTAAAAGCACCACCCAAGCTACTGGAGCTTGAGGCAGCACACCTTGAGAGCACCACCCACGCTCCCGAAGCCTTAGGCACAATGCCCTAAACGCCCCACCTAGGTTCCTGGATATTGTGTCCTGACGCCCTGAGCTTTGCCCCCGAAACATGATGTGCAATGCCCTAAGTGCCCCACCAGGGCTCCTGAAGCTTGATGCGCAACGCCTTGAGCATGCAAACCAGGATTCCGTAGCGTGAGAAGCGACACTCTGAGAGCGCCAACCTTGCTCTCGAGGATTTAGGTTCGACGCCTTTAACGCGCCAAACAGTTTCGTGGAAAATGAAGCGTGACGCCTTGAATTTGCTGACCAAGCTCCTAGAGCTTTAGGCACTGCACCTTAAGTTCCCCCCCCCCCCGGGAATAAGAGGCACGACGCCTTTATCGAGCCACTAGGTGTCCTTGAACTTGATTTGTGACACCTTGAGCATGCCAACCAAGCTGCTAAAGCTTGAGGAGCAATGGCTTGAGTACGCTAACAAGGCTCCTGGTTATTGAGGCGCTACACCCTAAGTGCGCGAACAGTCTCCTAGAGCTTGAAGAGCGATGGCTTGAGTACACTAACAAGGATCCAGGAGCTTGAGGAATGACGCCCTGAGGGTGCAAAATAGTTTACAAGAGCTTGAGTTGCAACACACTGAGCGCGCTGCCCCTGCTCCTGGAGCATGAGGTATGCCACCCTGAGTGTTTAGCCAAGGCTTCCATAACTTGAGGTACAAATCCTTGAGCACCCCCATAACCCCGCGAAAATTGAAGAGCGAAGCCCTGAGCTTGAGGCATGACACTCTGAGGCACGACGCCTAGAGCACACCACCCAGGATCCCATTGACTGAGGCGTGACGACTTGAGCACTCTAGCCAGGCTCCCCGAATTATGAGGCGCGACGCCCTGAGTGCGCCAACAAAGCTCCCGTATCTTGAGGCATGACGCCCTAAGCGTGTCACCTAAGCTCTAATATATTAAGGAGCGACGTCTTTAGCATGCGAACCAGGCTCCCATAGATTGAGGCGCGGCGTCTGGAGCGCCCCAACAAGGCTCATGGATCTTGAGGCATAACTCCTTTAGTTCGCCACCCAGGCAACTGGAGCTTCAAGCGCAGGGTCTTGAGTGCCACCCAGGCTCCTTGATTTTCTGGGGCAACCCCTAAACCTCGCTAACTAGGATCCTGGAGCTTGAGAAACTATTACCTGAGAATGCCATCCAGGCTCCCAGAGCTTGTGGCGCGACTACCTAAGCACCAACCAGACTACAGGAGCTTGAGGCCCCAGCTCATAGAGCTTGAGGAGAAACTTGACGTGTACTGCCCTAAGCGTGCTCCCTAGGCTCCTAAAGCTTGAGAGGCATCGCCTTGTGCGCCACCCAGGTCCTCAAAGCTTGAGGCGCGACATCCTCAGAGCGCCTCCTAGACTCCTTGATCTTGAGGTGCGAAGTCTTTAGTGTGCCAACAAGGCTCCTAGACCTAGAGGCGTGACACACAGAGCCTGCCAACCTGGCTCATGGAGCCTTACAAGGGACACCCTGAGGGTCCACCCCGTTTCCTAGAGCTTGAGGCATGACATCCTGTGCGCGCGACCCTGTCTCATAGAGCTTGAGACGCAGCGCATTGAGCACTACATGGCCACTCGTATCTTGATTCGTGAAGCATTGAGCATCCTACCCAGGCTCACAAAACTTGAAACGTGATGCTTTGAGCGACCAAACAAGGATTTCAGAGCGATTCCCTGAGTGTGCCAACCAGGATCCCTGATCTTGAAGCACAATTACTTGAGCGTACCTCCCAGTCTCCCGGATCATGAGGTACGACACCCTAAGCGTGCCTCCGTGACTCCTTGATTTTTAGGACGACGCCCTAATAGCGCCAACCAGGCTCACGAAGATGGAGGAGTGAAGCCTTGAGTTAGCTTACCAAGCTCATAGCTTGAGGGATGATGCCTTGAGAGTGACATCTACACTCCAAAGCTTGAGGCGCATTGCCACCTGAGATTCCAGAGCTTCAGGAGCAAATCCTATGCGTGCCATCCTAGCTTATCGAGCTTTAGGCACGATGCATTGAGAGAGCCACTCAATCTCACAAGCATGAGGCATGAACTCCCTATGCTCCTTGACATGAGTGAGATAAGAGAGGATCCTCCTACTTGAGGTGCAGTGCCTTGAGCGCTACCCATCCCCTTGGAACTTGAGGTGCGACGCCAAAAGCGTACCTTAGAGGCTCCTTGAGCATGAGGCACAACGCCTTGAGCACCTCTCAGATTCATGGATCTTGAGATGTGACAACCTTAGCACGCCTACCACACTCCTTGAGCTGGAGGGATGATGCCTTGAGCGTGCAACCCACGTTTCAGGAACTTGAGGCGTGACCCCAAATGAGCACCACCCACGTTCCCAGATACTGAGGCTCGACTCCCTAAGAGCGCCTCCACAACTTTTGGATCTTGAGGAGAAACACACTGAGCGACACCTAGGGTCTCATAGCTTAAGGAGCGACTCCATATGCGCAACCAGGGCTCCCACAACTTGAGGAACAACGCGTTGAGTGCACAAACTAGGCTCCCACATCTTGAGGCTTGACTCCTTGAGCTTGCCATCCAAGATATTAGAGCCTGATGTGGGAAGCCCTGATCGTGCTACCCTAGCTCCAACAGCCTAAGGCGCGACGCCCTATGCGTGACACCCAGGCTTCTTTAGCTTGAGGCGCAGCGCTTTAAGCGCCGCCCAGGATCCTAATGCTTGAGGTACGACGCCAACTAGACTCTCAGAGATTTGAAAATGATTCCCTAAGCGCACCACCTAGGTTCATTAAGCCTGAGGCCCAACGCCGAGAGTTCCCCTGATCCCCCAATGGAGCTTGAGATGGAGCACCTTAAACGCTACCCAAGCTCCAAAAGCTTGAGGCGCGACGCATTGACAGCGCCAACAAGACTCCTAGAGCTTGTGTTGTGACAACTTAAGCGCCATAAAGCTTAAGGATCTAGAGAAATGGTGCCTTGAGCGTGCTGCCCACACTCCTGGAACTTGAGGCGCAACGCCGTAAGCGCACCGCTCGTTCTCCTAGAGCTTGAGGCGTGATGCCCAAAGAGTGCCACCCCGGCTCCAAGAGCTTGAGGCATGACTCCTTGAGCATGCCACCTATGCTCCTGGAGCTTGAGGTACGACGCCCTGAGCAATAATCCTAGGCTCATTGAGCTTGAAGTGCAGCACCTTGAGCACCACCCAGTCAATCAATGCTTAAGGCGTGAAGCCCTGATTGGGCCACCCAATCACTATGAGTTTAAAGAGCGACACCTTGAGCGCGCCACCCGGGTTTAAGGATCTTAAGGTACGACACCTCGAGTAAGCAAACTAGGATGTTGGAGCTTGAGGAGCGATGTCTAGAGTGCACCAACCATGCTCCCATAGTTTGAGGCACGATACCCTAAGTACTCCACCTAGGCTTACCAAGCCTGAGGTGCAACGTCCTAAGAGTGACACCTAGGATCTTGAGCTTGAGGGACGACACCTTGAGCGCGTCAACAAGGATCAGAGAGCTTGAGGAGCGACGCCCTAAGAGCACTATCAAGGTTCGAATATTAAGGGACGATGCCCCGAGCGCGCTACCCAGGCTCCTAGAGCTTGAGAGGCGACGCCCCAACTGTGCCAACTATTCTTACAGAGCTTGTTGCACGACTCCCTTAGCGCACCACCATGTTTAGAAGATCTAAACACACGACGCCCTTAGAGACCTCCATCCCCCAGAGCCTGAGGCGCGACGCCCTTAGCATGCCACCCTGGCACTCAGAGCTTTAGGCACAACGCCTTGAGTGAGCTAACCACGCTACTGGAGCTTGAGGAGAAATGCCCTGTGTGCTAACCAGGATTTAGGAGTTTCAGGCATGGCGCCCTGAGCTTGAGAACCTACTCCTTAAACGCCCACACCCCCCGTAAAATAAGGCACAATGCCCTTAGCGCGCCACCAAGGCTCCTGGAGCTTGATGTGAGATGCCTTGAGCATGCTAACCAAGTTTTCGAAGCTTGAGGAGCGACGCCCTTAGCATGCCATCCTAGCAGTCAGAGCTTCAGGCACAACGCCTTGAGTAAGCTAACCACGCTGCCGGAGCTTGAGGAGCAATGCCCTGATTGTGCGAACTAGGATTTAGGAGCTTTAGGCATGACGCCCTGAGCTTGAGACACTACTCCTTAAACGCCCCCACCCCCCGTAAAATGAGGCACAATGCCCTAAGCGCGCCACCAGTGCTCCTAGAGCTTGATGTGAGATGCCTTGAGCATGTTAACCAAGTTGTCGAAGCTTGAGGAGCGACGACCTTAGTGCGCTAAAAAGGATAAAAAGAATTGAGGCGCGACGCCTTGAGCACGCCGAAGATTCTCGTTGAGCTTGAAGCGCGATACTTGAGCGCGCTAACTAGGATCTAGGAGCTTGAGGAATGACACCCTGAGTGCGCCACACAGTTTACTAAAGCTTGAGGTGCGACGCCCTGAGTGTGCCGCCTAGGCTCCTGGAGCATGAGGAACGACACTCTGAGTGTGCAATCAAGGATCCCAGAGCTTGAGGTGCAAAGACATAAGCGCCTCTAGACCTTGCGAAACTTGAGGAGCGACGCCCTGATCTTGAGGCATGAATCCCTAAGTGCGCCACATAGGCTTTTGGAGCTTGTGGCAAAATTCCTTGAGCAGGCTAACCAGGATCCTGAAGCTTGAAGGACGATTCCCTGAGCGCGCCATCTAGTCTCCTTGAGATTGAGGCGCAGTGCCTTGAGCGCCGCCCATCCTCTTAGATCTTGAGTCGTAGCGCCTTGAGCGCCACCCAAGCTCATGGAGCTTGAAATGCGACGCCTTGAGCGCTCAAACAAGGCTCCCAGAGCTTGTGCTGTGATTCCCTAAGCGCCAACCAGGATCCCGAAGCTTGAGAGATGATGTCTTAAGTATGCCAACCACACTCCCAAAAATTAAGGCACGATATTCTAAGCGCACCACTCAGGCTCCATGATCTTAAGGCACAACGCCGCGAGAGCGCTATCCAAGCCCAATGAGCTTGAGGCGCAGTGCTTTAAACGCCACCCATTCCCTTGGAACTTGACGTGCGATGCGGCAAGTGCGCTCCTACGCTTTTTGAGCCTGAGGCGCATTGCCTTGTCTGCCACCCAGGCTCCAGAATCTTGAGGTGCGATACCGTGAGCGCGCCAACCAGTCTATCAGAGCTTGAGGGATGATTCCCTAATCGCACCACCCACGATCCTAGAACATGAGGCATGACGCCCTAAGAGCGCCATCTCGGTGAAGGGGTCCTGAGGCGCAACATATTGAGCGTGCCAACAAGGCTCCCAAAGCTTGTGATGCGACGACCAAAGCGCCAACCAAGCTCATGGAACTTTAGGGATGATTCCCATAGTGGGCCATCCACACTCCCAAAACTTCAGGCGCGACTCTTTTAACAAGCCAACCAGGATACCCGAGCTTGAGGAACGATGAAGTGAGAGCGCCACCCCTACTCCCAGAGCTTGTGGCACGACTTTTTGAGCGCGCCACCAAGACTACTAGAGATAGAGTCACGACGCCCTAAAAATGAGGCGTTGCGCCGGGAGGGCCACCCACCCAGCACAACTTGAGGCGCGACTCCCTTAGCGCCACCCATTTTACAGAAGCTTGAGGTGCGACGCCCTGAGAGCGCCACCCCATCTCCCGGAGTTTGAGGGGCGACGCCTTGAGAGTGTGCTCACGGAATTTGAGGTGTGACACGTTAAGCAAGCAAACCAGACTGTCAGATCTTGAAGAGTGATGTCCTGAGTGTGCAAACCATGCTCCAAGAGTTTGAGGCACGATGTCCTAGGAGCACCACCCTGTATTTCAAAGCGTGAGGAGCGACGCCCTGTGAGTGCTACGTAGTATCCTTGATTTTGAGGTGCACCAACAAGGCTCAAGTAGCTTGAGGAGCGATACCTAGAGCACTCTAACGAGGCTTGAATATTGAGAAACGATGCCCTGAGCGCGCCACCAGGGATCCTGGAGCTTGATTTTACATGCCTTGATCATGCCAACCAAGTTGTTGAAGCTTGAGGAGCGATGACCCGAGTGAGCTAAACAAGCTTGAAGGGATTTAGGCGCGACGCCATGAATGTGGCAACCAGTCTCTTTGAGCTTGAAGCGCCATACCTTGAGCGCGAAAACTAGAATCTAGGAGCTTGAAGAACGACAGCCTGAGTGCGCCACACAGTTTACTAGGGCTTGAGGTGCGACGCTCTGAGTGCGCTGCCCAGGCTCTTGGAGCATGAGGCACGACACCCTGAGTGTGCAACCAAGGATCTTAGAGCTTGAGGTGCAAAGACTTTAGCGACTCAAGACCATCCGTAACGTGAGGAGAAACGCCCTGATATTGTGGCATGAATCCCTAAGTGCTCTACCTAGGATTGTAGAGCTTGTTGCAAAATGCGTTGAGCAGGTTAACCAGGATCCTTAAGCTTGAGGGACGATTCCCTGTGCTCTCCATCCAGGCTCCTTGAATTTGAGGCGCAGTGCCTTGAGCGCCCCCCATCCAATTAGATCATGAGGCGTAGCTCCTTGAGCGCCACCCAAGCTTGTAGAGCTTGAAATGCGACTCCTTGAGTACTCCAACAAGGCACCCAGAGCATGTGTCACGATTCCCTAAGTGCGAACCAATATCCCAAGGTTGAGCGACGATTCCCTAAGTGTGCCACCCACACTCCAAAAAATTGAGGCACGTTGTCCTATGTACGCCACTCGGGCTCCTGGATCTTGAGGCTCGATTCCGTGAGGGCGATACCCCCGGCTCATCGAGCATGAGTTACAGCGCTTTGAGCAGCAATTATTCCTTTGGAACTTGATGTGTTATACCCTGAGCGTGCTCCCTAGGCTCCTTGAGCTTGAGGAGCATCTCCTTGTGCGCCACCCAGGCTCAAGAAGCTTGAGGCGTGACACCCTGAGCGCGCCAACCAGTCTCTCCGAGCTTGAAAGATGATGCCCTGATCGCACCACCCACGATCCTAGAACATGAGGCATGACTCCCTCAGAGCGCCATCCTAGGTAATGGGTTCTGAGGCGAGACACCTTGAGCGTGACAACAAAGCTCCTAGAGCTTGTGGTGCAACGTCCTAAGCGCAAACCAAGCTCCCGAAGCTTGAGGGATGATGCCCTTAGTGCGCCACCCACACTCACGAAACTTGAGGTATGACTCTTTTAACGAGCCAACTAGGCTACCGGAGCTTGAGGCGCGATGCCTTGAGAGTGCCACCCATGCTCCTAAAGCTTGTGGCACAACTCCTTGAGCGCGCCACCAAGACTATTGGATATTTAGTGTTGATGCCCTGAAATTGAGGCGCTGCACCGGGAGCACCAGTTAACTAGCAAAACATTAGGCGTGACTCCCTTAGAAAATCCAGTGTTCCGAAGCTTGAGGCACGATGCCCTGAGAGAGCCACCCCATCTCCTGGAGTTTGAGGCGTGACGCCTTATGAGCGCCACCCGGGCTCATGGAATTTTAGGTGTGGTGCCTTAAGCAGGCCAACAAGGCTGTCAGATCTTGAGGAGTGATGTCCTTAGTTTGCAAACCAGGCTCCCAGAGTTTGAGTCACGACGTTCTAGAAGCACCACCCAGGATTTTGGAGCCTAATACATGACGCCCTGAGAGTGCTACCCAGGATCCTTGAGTTTGAGGAGCACCAACAAGGCTCACGTAGCTGTAGGAGCGATACCCTGAGCACTGTAACAAGGCTCGAATCTTGAGAGATGATGCCTTGTGTGCGCCACCCAGGCTCCTAAAGCTTGAGGGGAGACACCCTGAGCGTGTCAAACAGGGTGCTGGAGATAGAGGCACGACGCCTTGAGCGCACCAACAAGGCTCATGGAGCTTGTTGCACGATGCCCTAAGCGCTCCACCCAGTATCAAGATCTTGAGGCACGATGCCTTTAGCTCCCCCATCCCCCAGAGCCTTAGGCGGACGCCCTAACCACGCAACCCTGGCACCCAAATATTGAGGCATGACGCCTTGAGAGAGCTAACCACACATCCGGAACTTGAAGCGCAACGCCCTTTGTGTGAAAACCAGGCTATAGGAGTGTGAGGCATAACGCCTTGAGCTTAAGGCATTGCACCTTAAGCGCCCCTACCCCCCTGAACATGATGTGCGATGCCTTGAGCATGCCAACCAAGTTTCTTGAACTTGATGTGCGATGCCTTGAACATGCAAACCAAGCTGCCAGAGCTTGAGGAGCGACGGCCTGAGTACGCTAACAAGGCTCCCAGGGATTGAGGCGCGATGCCTTGAGCGCGTCAACCAGACTCCTGCAGCTTGAAGAACGACTACTGGAGCCTGAGGAATGACGCCCTAAACGCGCCACCTAGGGTCCCAGAGCTTGAGTTGTGATGTCCTGAGCATGCCACCCAGGCTCCTTGAGCATGAGGTGCAGCGCGTTGAGCACCACATAGGATACCAAAGCTTGAGGAGCGATACTTTGAGCGCGCCAAAAATTTCCTCAGAGCTTAAGGGATGATACTCTAAACGCACCACCCAAGCTACTGGAGCTTGAGGCAGCACGCCTTGAGAGCACCACCCAGGCTCCCGAAGCCTTAGGTACAATGCCCTAAATGCCCCACCTAGGCTCCAAGATCTTGTGGCCTGACGCCCTGTGCTTGGCCCCCGAAACATGAGGTGCAATGCCCTAAGTGCTCCACCAGGGCTCCTGAAGCTTGATGCGCGACGGCTTGAGCATGCAAACCAGGATTCCGGAGCGTGAGGAGCGACGCTCTGAGAGTGCCAACCTTGCTCTCAAGGATTTAGGTTCGACGCCTTTAACGCGCCAAACAGTCTCGTGGAAAATGAAGCGTAACGCCTTGAATTTGCTGACCAAGCTCCCAGTGCTTTAGGCACTCTTCCTTAAGTCCCCCCCCTCGCGGAATATGAGGAACGATGCCTTAATCGAGCCAGCAGGTGTCCTTAAACTTGATCTGTGACACCATGAGCATGTGAACCAACCTGCTAAAGCTAGAGGAGCAATGGACTGAGCACGCCAACAAGTCTCCCGGTGATTAAGGCGCAACACCCTAAGCGCACGAACAGTCTCCTACAGCTTTAAGAGCGATGGCTTGAGCGCACTAACAAGGATCCAGGAGCTTGAGGAATGACGCCCTGAGGGTGCAAAATAGTTTACAAGAGCTTGAGGTGCGACACACTGAGCGCGCTGCCCCTGCTCCTGGAGCATGAGGTATAGCTCCCTGAGTGTTTAGCCTAGGCTTCCATAACTTGAGGAACAAAGCCTTGAGCACCCCCATAACACCGCGATAATTGAAGAGAGAAGCCCTGATCTTGAGGCATGACACTCTGAGTTCCCCTCCAGCCTCCCAAAACTTGAGGCACGACGCCTAGAGCACACCACCCAGGATCCCATAGACTGAGGCGTGACTACTTGAGCACTCCAGCCAGGCTCCCCGAATCATGAGGCGCGATGCCCTAAGTACGCCAACCAAGATCCCGTATCTTGAGGCATGACGCCCTAAGCGTGTCACCTAGGCTCTAATATATTGAGGCGCGACGTCCTTAGCATGCGAACCACGATCCCATAGATTGAGGCACAACTCCTTTAGTTCGCGACCCAAGCAACTGGAGCTTCAGGCGCAGGCTCTTGAGTGCCACCCAGGCTCCTTGATCTTCTGGGGCAACCCCTAAACATCTCTAACTAGGATCCTGGAGCTTGAGGAACTATTACCTGAGAATGCCATCCAGGCTCCCAGAGCTTGTGGTGCGACTACCAAAGCAACAACCAGGCTACAGGAGCTTGAGGGACGATGCCCTGAGCGCTCCACTTACACTACCAAAATATGAGGTGAAACGCCTTGGAAAGCCACTCTTGCTCATAGAGCTTGAGAAGAAACACTTTGACCGCCATCCAGCCCTCCTGGAACTTGACGTGTGCCGCCCTAAGCGTGCTCCCTAGGCTCCTAAAGCTTGAGAGGCATCGCCTTGTGCGCCACGCAGGTCCTCTTAGCTTGAGGCGCGACACCCTAAGAGCGCCTCTTAGGATCGTTGATCTTGAGGTGCGAAGTCTTTAGTGTACCAACCAGGCTCTTAGACGTAGAGGCGCAACACACTGAGCCCGCCAACAAGGCTCATGGAGCTTGACAAGGGACACCCTGAGGGTCCACCCAGCTTCTTAGAGCTTGAGGCATGACATCCTGTGCGCGCCACCCTGTCTCATAGAGCTTGAGGCGCAGCGCACTGAGCACTGCATGGACACTCGTCTCCTTATTCGCGGAGCATTGAGCATCCTACCCAGGCTCACAAAACTTGAAACGTGATGCTTTGAGCAAGCAAACAAGGATTTTGGAGCGATTCCCTTAGTGTGCCAACAAGGATCCCTGTTCTTGAAGCACAATCACCTGAGCGTACCTCCCAGTCTCCCGGATCCTGAGGTGCGAAACCCTAAGCGTGCCTCCGTAACTCCTTGATCTTTAGGACGATGCCCTAACAGCGCCAACCAGGCTCACGAAGATGGAGGAGTGAAGCCTTGAGTAAGCTTACAAAGCTCATATCTTGAGGGACGATGCCTTGAGCGTGACATCTACACTCCAAAGCTTGAGGCGCATTGCCACCTGAGATCCCAGAGCTTCAGGAGCAACGTCCTATGTGTGCCATCCTAGCTTATCGAGCTTGAGGTACGATGCATTGAGAGAGCAACTGAATTTCACATAGCATGAGGCATGACTCCCTGAATGTGCTACCAAGGATCCTCCTACTTGAGGTGCAGTGCCTTGAGCGCTACCCATCCCCTTGGAACTTGAGGTGCGACGCCCTAAGCGTACCATAAAGGCTCCTTGAGCATGAGGCGCATCGCCTTGAGCACCACTCCGGTTCATGGAGCTTGAGATGTGAAGCCCTTAGCACGCCTACCAGGCTCCTTGAGCAGGAGGGATGATGCCTTGAGCGTGCAACCCACCTTTCAGGAACTTGAGGCGCGACCCCAAGAAAGCACCACCCAGGTTCCAAGATACTGAGGCGCGACTCCCTAAGAGTGCATCCACAACTTTTGGATCTTGAGGAGAATCACATTGAGCGCCACCTAGGGTCTCATAGCTTAAGGTGCGACTCCATATGCTCAACAAGGGCTCCCGCAACTTGAGGAACAACGCGTTGAGTGCACCAACTAGGCTCCCACATCTTGAGGATTGACTCCTTGAGCTTGCCATCCAAGATATTGGAGCCTTATGTGGGAAGCCCTGATCCTGCTACCCTAGCTCCTACAGCCTGAGGCGCGAGGCCCTAAGCGTTACTCCCAGGCTTCTTCAGCTTGAGGCGCAGCGCATTAAGCGCCGCCCAGGATCCTAATGCTTGAGGTACGACGCCAACTAGACTCTCAGAGATTTTAAAATGATTCCCTAAGCGCGCCACCTAGGTTCATTAAGCTTGAGGCCCAACGCCTAGAGTTCCCCTCATCCCCCCTGGAGCTTGATACAGAGCACCTTAAACGCTACCCAAGCTCCAAAAGCTTGTGGCGCGACGCATTGACAGCGCCAACAAGGCTCCCAGAGCTTGTGTTGTGACGCCTTAAACGCCATAAGCTTACGGATCTTGAGAAATGATGCCTTGAGCGTGCTGCCCACACTCCCGGAACTTGAGGCGCAACGCCCTAAGCGCACCGCTCGTGCTCCTAGAGCTTGAGGCGTGATGCCCAAAGAGTGACACCCCGGCTCCTAGAGCTTGAGGCATGACTCCCTGAGCACGCCACCTAGGCTCCTCGATCTTGAGGTAGAACGATTTTAGAGCCACCCAGCCCGCAGGAAAATAACGCACGACGCCTTGAGCAATCATCCTAGGCTCATTGAGCTTGAAGTGCAGCACCTTGAGCACCACCCAGTTAATCGATGCTTGAGGCGTGACGCCTTGATTGCGCCACCCAATCACTATGAGTTTGAGGAGCGACAACTTGAGCGTGCCACCCGGGTTCACGGATCTTGAGGTACGACCCATCGAGCGAGCAAACTAGGATGTTGGAGCTTGAGGAGCGATGTCTAGAGTGCGCAAACCATGCTCCCATAGTTTGAGGAACGATACCCTAAGTACTTCACCCAGGCTTGCCAAGCCTGAGGTGCAACGTCCTAAGAGTGAAACCTATTATCTTGAGCTTGAGGCACGACACCTTGAGCGCGTCAACGAGGATCATAGTGCTTGAGGAGCGACGCCCTAAGAGCACTATCAAGGTTTGAATATTGAGGGACGATGCCCTGAGCGCGCCACCCAGGTTCCTAGATCTTGAGAGGCGACGCCCCAACCGTGCCAACTATTCTTACAGAGCTTGTTGCACGACTCCCTAAGCGCACCACCATGTCTAGAAGATCTAGAGGCACGAAGCCCTTAGCGCCTTCTATCCCCCAGAGCCTGAGGCGCAACGCCCTTTGCATGCCACCCTGGTACTCAGAGCTTCAGGCACAACGCCTTGAGTGAGCTTACCACGCTGCCGGAGTTTTAGGAGAAATGCCCTGAGTGTGCTAACCAGGATTTTGGAGCTTCAGGCATGACACCCTGAGCTTGAGACACTACTCCTTTAACGCCCCCACCCCTCGTAAAATGAGGCACAATGCCCTAGGCGCGCCACCAGGGCTCCTGGAGCTTGATGTGGGATTCCTTGAGCATGCTAACAAAGTTTTCGAAGCTTGAGGAGCGACGCCCGTATAATGCCACCCTGGCACTCAGAGCTTCAAGCACAACGCCTTGAGTATAACCACGTTGTCGGAGCTTGAGGAGCAATGCCCTGATTGTGCTAACCAGGATTTAGGAGCTTCAGGCATGACGCCCTGAGCTTGAGACACTACTCCTTAAAGGCCCCCACCCCCCGTAAAATGTGACACAATGCCCTAAGCGCACCACCAGAGCTCCTAGAGATTGATGTGAGATGCCTTGAGAATGCTAACCAAGTTGTCGAAGCTTGAGAAGCGACGACCTGAGTGCACTAAAAAGGATAAAAGGAATTGAGGTGCGACGCCTTGAGCGCCCCAAAAAATCTCATTGAGCTTGAAGCGCGATACTTGAGAGCGCTAATTGGATCTAGGAGCTTGAGGAACGACAACCTGAGTGCGCACACAGTTTATTAGAGCTTGAGGTGCGACACCCTGAGTGTGCAGTCAAGGTTCCCAGAGCATGAGGTGCAAAGACAAAAGCGCCTCTAGACCTTGCAAAACTTGAGGAGCGACACCCTCATCTTGAGGCATGAATACCTAAGTGCGCCACATAGGCTTTTGGAGCTTGTCGCAAAATTCCTTGAGCAGGCTAACTAGGATCCTGAAGCTTGAAGGACTATCCCTGAGCGCGCCATCTAGGCTTCTTGAGATTGAGGCGCAGTGCCTTGAGCGCCGCCCATCCTCTTAGATCTTGAGTCATAGCGCCTTAAGCGCCACACATGCTCATGGAGCTTGAAATGCGACGCCTTGAGCGCTCAAACAAGGCTCCTAGAGCTTGTTCTCTGATTCCCTAAGCGCCAACCAGGATCCCGGAGTTTGAGAGATGATGTCCTGAGTATGCCAACAACACTCCCGAAAATTAAGGCACGATATTCTAAGCGCACCACTCAGGCTCCACGATCTTAAGGCACGACGCCGTGAGAGCGCTATCCCAGCTCATTGAGCTTGAGGCGCAGCGCTTTGAGCGCCACCCATTCCCTTGGAACTTGACGTGCGATGCGGTAAGTGCGCTCATAGGCTTTTTGAGCCTGAGGCGCATTGCCTTGTCCGCCACCCAGGCTCCAGAAGCTTGAGACGTGATACCGTGAGCGCGCCAACCAGTCTATCAGAGCTTGAGGGATGATTCCCTAATCGCACCACCCACGATACTAGAACATGAGGCGTGACGCCCTAAGAGCGCCATCTCGGTGAATGGGTCCTGAGGTGCAACACATTGAGCGTGCCAACAAGGCTCCCAAAGCTTGTGGCGCGACGACCTAAGCGCCAACCAAGCTCGCGGAGCTTGAGGGATGATGCCCATAGTGGGCCATCCACACTCCCAAATCTTCAGGCGCGACTCTTTTAACGAGCCAACCAGGATACCCGAGCTTGAGGAACAATGACATGAGAGCACCACCCCTACTCCAGATCTTGTGACACGACTTCTTGAGCGCGCCAACAAGACTACTAGAGATTGAGTCACGACGCCCTAAAAATGAGGCGTTGCGCCGGAAGGGCCACCCACCTAGCACAACTTGAGGCGCGACGCCCTTAGCACCACCCAGTGTATAGAAGCTTGAGGTGCGACGCCCTGAGAGCGCCACCCCATCTCCTGTTGTTTGAGGCACGACGCTTTGCGAGTCCGCTCACAGAATTTGAGGTGCGACACCTTAAGCAAGCAAACGAGGCTGTCAGATCTTGAACAGTGATGTCCTAAGTGTGCAAACCAGGCTCCCAGAGTTTGAGGCATGATGTCCTAGGAGCACCACCCAGCATTTATGAGCCAGAGGCGCGACACCCTGAGAGTGCTACCTAGGATCCTTGAGTTTGAGGCGCGCCAACAAGGCTCAAGTAGCTTGAGGAGCGATAGCTAGAGCACTCTAACGAGGCTTGAATATTGAGAGATGATGCCCTGAGCGTGCCACCAGGGATCCTAGAGTTGTATTTTACATGCCTTGATCATGCCAACCATGTTGTTGAAGCTTGAAGAGTGACGACCTGAGTGAGCTAAACAGGCTTGAAGGGATTTAGGCGCGACGCCATAAATGTGACAACCATTCTCTTTGAGCTTGAAGCGCGATACCTTGAGCGTGAAAATTAGAATCCAGGAGCTTGAGGAACGACACCCTGAGTGCGCCACACAGTTTACTAGGGCTTGAGGTGCGACGCCCTGAGTGCGCTACCCAGGCTCTTGGAGCATGAGGCACGACACCCTGAGTGTGCAACCAAGTCTCCCATAGCTTGAGGTGTAAAGACATTAGCGCCTCCAGACCTTCTGTAACTTGAGAAACAACGCCCTGATATTGTCGCATGAATCACTAAGTGCGCTACCTAGGCTTCTAGAGCTTGTGGCAAAATGCATTGAGCAGGTTAACCGGGATCCTTGAGCTTGAGGGACGATTCCCTGAGCGGTCCATCCAGGTTCCTTGAAATTGAGGCGCAGCGCCTTGAGTGCCCCCCATCCTATTGGATCATGAGGCGTAGCTCCATTAGCGCCACCCAAGCTCATGGAGCTTGAAATGCGACTCCTAGAGCACTCCAACAAGGCTCCCAAAGCATGTGTCATGATTCCCTAAGCGCCAACCAAGATCCAAAGGTTGAGCGACGATTCCTTGAGTGTGCCACCCAGACTCAAAAAAATTGAGGCACGTTGTCCTAAGTACGCCACTCAGGCTCCTGGATCTTAAGGCTCGACGCCGTGAAAGCGCTACCCCGGCTCATTGAGCGTGAGGCACAATGCTTTGAGCACCAATTATTCCTTTGGAACTTGATGTGTTATGCCCTGACCGTGCTCCCTAGGCTCCTTGAGCTTGAGGAGCATCGCCTTGTGCGCCACCTAGGCTCAATAAGCTTGAGGCGTAACACCCTGAGCGTGCCAACCAGTCTCTCCGAGCTTCAGGGATGATTCCCTATTCGCACCACCCACGATCCTAGAACATGAGGCATGACTCCTTCAGAGCGCCATCCCGGCTTATGGGTCCTGAGGCGAGACACCTTGAGCGTGACAACAAAGCACCCAGATCTTGTGGTGCTATGTCCTATGCGCAAACCACGCTCCCGAAGCTTGAGGGATGATGCCCTTAGTGCGCCACCCACACTCACGAAACTTGAGATATGACTCTTCTAACGAGCCAACTAGGCTACCGGAGCTTGAGGCGCGATGCCTTAAGAGTGCTACCCCTTCTCCTAGAGCTAATGGCATAACTCCTTGAGCGCGCCACCAAGACTAATGGATATTGAGTGACGATGCCCTGAAATTGAGGCGCAGCACCGGGAGCACCATTTGACTAACAAAACATGAGACGTGACGCCCTTAGAAACACCAGTGTTCCGAAGCTTGAGGCGCGATGCCCTGAGAGCGCCACCCCATCTCCTGGAGTTTGAGGAGTCACGCCTTAAGAGCGCCACCCGGGCTCATGGAATTTTAGGTGCGATGCCTTAAGAAAGCCAACAAGGCTGTCAGATCTTGAGGAGTGATGTCCTTAGTGTGCAAACCAGGCTCCCAGAGTTTGAGGCACGACGTCCTAGAAGCACCACCCAGGATTTTGGAGCCTAATACACGACTCCTTGAGAGTGCTACCCAGGATCCTTGAGTTTGAGGCGCACCAACAAGGCTCACGTAGCTGTAGGAGCGATACCCTGAGCACTCTAACAAGGCTCGTGGAGCTTGTTACACGATGCCCTAAGCGCTCCACCCAGTATCAAGATCTTGAGGCACGATGCATTTAGCTTCCCCATCCCCAGAGCCTGAGGTAGACGCCCTAATCACGTAACCCTGGTACCCAAAGCTTGAGGCATGACGCCTTCAGAGAGCTAACCACACATCCAGAACATTAAGAGCAACGCCCTTATTGTGACAACCAAGCTCTAGGAGTGTGAGGCACAACGCCTTGAGCTTGAGGCATTGCACCTTAAGCGCCCCTTCCCCCCGAACATGATGTGCGATGCCTTGAGCATGCCAACCAAGCTTCTTGAACTTGATGTACAATGCCTTAAACATTCAAACCAAGCTGCCAGAGCTTGAGGAGCGACGACTTGAGTACGCTAACAAGGCTCCGAGGGATTGAGGCGCGATGCCTTGAGCGCGTCAACCAGACTCCTGGAGCTTGAAGAACGAGTACTGGAGCCTGAGGAATGATGCCCTAAACGCGCAAACTAGGGTCCCAGAGCTTGAGGCGTGATGTCCTCAGCATGCCACCCAGGCTCATTGAGCATGAGGTGCAGCGCATTGAGCGCCACATAGGATACCAAAGCTTGAGGCGTGATGCTTTGAGCGCGCCAAACATTTCCTCAGAGCTTAACGGATGATATTGTAAAAGCACCACCCAAGCTACTGGAGCTTGAGGCAGCACACCTTGAGAGCACCACCCAGGCTCCCGAAGCCTTAGGCACAATACCCTAAACGCCCCACCTAGGCTCCTGGATATTGTGGCCTGAAGCCCTGAGCTTGGCCCCCGAAACATGATGTGCAATGCCCTATGTGCGCCACCAGGGCTCCTGAAGCTTGATGCGCAACGCCTTGAGCATGCAAACCAGGATTCCGGAGCGTGAGGAGCGATGCTCTGAGAGCGCCAACCTTGCTCTCGAGGATTTAGGTTCGACGCCTTTAACACACCAAATTGTCTCGTTGAAAATGAAGCGTGGCACCTTGAATTTTCTTACCAAGCTCCCAGAGCTTTAGGCACTACTCCTTAAGTTCCCCCCCCCTCGGAATATGAGGCAGGACGCCTTTATTGAGCCACTAGGTGTCCTTGAACTTGATTTGTGACACCTTGAGCATGCCATCCAAGCTGCTAAAGCTTGAGGAGCAATGGCTTGAGTACGCTAACAAGGCTCCCGGTGATTGAGGCGCTACACCCTAAGCGCGCAAACAGTCTCCTAGAGCTTGAAAAGCGATGGCTTGAGTGCACTAATAAGGATCCAGGAGCTTGAGGAATGACGCCCTGAGGGTGTAAAATAGTTTACAAGAGCTTGAGGTGCGACACAATGAGCGCGCTGCCCCTGCTCCTGGAGCATGAGGTATGGCACCCTGAGTGTTTAGCCTAGGCTTCCATAACTTGAGGTACAAATCCTTGAGCACCCCATTAACCCCGCGATAATTGAAGAGCGAAGCCCTGAGCTTGAGGCATGACACTCTGAGGCACGACGCCTAGAGCACACCACCCAGGATCCCATTGACTGAGGCGTGACGGCTTGAGCACTCTAGCCAGGCTCCCCGAATTATGAGGCACGACGCCTGAGTGCGCCAACAAAGCTCCCGTATCTTGAGGCATGACGCCCTAAGCGTGTCACCTAAGCACTAATATATTGAGGAGCGACATCTTTAGCATGCGAACCAGGCTCCCATAGATTGAGGCGCGGCGTCTGGAGCGCCCCAACAAGGCTCATGGATCTTGAGGCACAACTTTTTTAGTTCGCCACCCAGGCAACTGGAGCTTCAAGCGCGGGGTTTTGAGTGCCACCCAGGCTCCTTGATCTTCTGGGGCAACCCCAAAACCTCGCTAACTAGGATCCTGGAGCTTGAGAAACTATTACCTGAGAATGCCATCATGGCTCCCAAAGCTTTTGGCGCGACTACCTAAGCACCAACCAGACTACAGGAGCTTGAGGGATGATGCCTGAGAGCTCCACCTACACTTCCAAAACTTGAGGTGCAACGCCTTGAGAGCGCCACCCCAGCACATAGAGCTTGAGGAGAAACACTTTGAGCACCGCCCATCCTCTTAGATCTTGAGTCGTAGCGCCTTGAGCGCCACCCAAGCTCATGGAGCTTGAAATGCGACGCCTTGAGCACTCAAAAAAGACTCCCAGAGCTTGTTCTGTGATTCCCTAAGCGCTAACCAGGATCCCGGAGCTTAAGAGATAATGTCTTAAGTATGCCAACCACATCCCAAAAATTAAGGCACGATATTCTAAGCGCACCACTCAGTCTCCATGATCTTAAGGCACGACGCCGCGAGA